>JAWNNR010000686.1:2400000-3600000 GCA_035044725.1 Scaptomyza caliginosa
AGGCAAGACAACGAACCAACAACTTGTTGACCGGATGTGTGGCGGCAATAAGTACAGTAAATGGGATTATTTGTGTATGTGTGCGTCTTCTGCAAATTGAATTTATCTTAATTTTCCATGGCTTTTGCGGTTGCATGAAGCAAAATGAAAAGAAAAACATTCTATATAAAGCCCTGTCTGCTTAAAACAGCATTTTTTTCTCGCTTTATTTTTTTTTTGGGGTTTTTGCGGGTGAGGGTTACATCAATTTAACATAGGGGCAGGTCTTTCAAACGATTGCAAGAACCTTTCTCGGTTAGCAACGGTGCGAAAACCTGATGTTGAACAGAGCCAAAAATAAAATCAGAGTACAAAAAGAATGGAAGCAGGCAAGAGTAAAACACAAAAATACAAGAATAAAAAACATTGTACGAATTTTTTATTTATTTATATTGAAATTAAGTTGCCCATGGCTGTAGAAATTGTTGCGGTCGCTTGCACGACTGTTCCAAATGTTAACCCTTGTAACAATTTTGTTTTTTCTTCATCCCCATACCCTATACAATGAACTTATGCAAAGAAAGGGCGTTTGTTAGCATTTTTCCACTGCTTGTTTATATACTCAAAACATAAGGTATCTGAAAGCTGGGATATTTTTGTATGGAAGTACTGTTATTTTACTGTTGCTGCTTCTTTGTAACCAACTTCTTTGGCCCTGGCTGTTGCTCTTACTGCAGCTTGCTGCTGCCTTTCAGTAGAAAGCCATTCAGCGCGAATTTGTGTAGCTGGCACAAAAATTTGAATGTGGTCAGCCCTGAATGTGGCGCAATGCTATGCAATGAACTTAAATTTATGGCCGCTCGTTGCGATTGCATGTAAATTGCTTTGAGTTTCTGCTCATTCACTCAGATGTGACTTTAATTTGCAGAGTCTTGAAAAGTATATAACAACTCGCACATCACTCTTACCCACTGTATCTGTTTTCTGGCTCTTTATGTGCGTGTCAACTAATCCGCCATTTTGTGTATGCCAGCTGGCTAAGCTAAGCTAATGGCAGCAGTGAACTATTTTAACCCAACTCGGGGGACCAAACCCAGTGCCAAATGTGTGGATGCCGCCATTATTGCCCATTTACTGTATTACAGTGTTTCCTCAGTGCGTTTACACTACACATATGCATACGCATACAATGTTTCATCAGGGGCGTAGTCATATTTACTGCATGATTTCTAAGAAATCAAACCTTTAGAGCTCACTGAATACCTTCACCTCATGTTATTTTAAATACTTACCGTCCCTTATTTATTTGTTTTAACTTACGACTTTCTTATGTTGTGAGGAGAATCTTTCCCATTTGTGATTCATTGTCCATCTTGGTGCTAGTACCCCCTTCAGCCACACCCATGCATATGTTGATATGCATAATAAAATTTTTATGTGCTCGTAGAGTAGAGCAAAAAGCAGACAGCAGTATAGCTGCTTTCCCAGCTAAGGTCTGCCACTTTATGATTACCTTCTGACGCCAGACATATTTACGTGTCAGCAGTTCTCTAGCTTCTGCTCTCTCCCATACACTGTACCTTTTTTTTCAGTAAACTACTTAGTTGCGTCATCGAGCTTAACATTCTAAAAATGTCTTCAATGATGACGATTATGCTGCCATCAAATTTTTGCTGGCATAAAGCGTTCGCTAATTGGCCCGTTTTGTGATGGAAATTCGTTGCACACAGAGGGAGTCCTGCCCAAATGCTGTTCCTGGCTGCTATTGCTGCTGCATCGACGTGCGATTATAATAAAAGCCATTCGCACAAAAGTGCAAAAAATATAAATATATATTGCATACAAATGGGCGTTGGCTGTGCGTTGCATGAATGAAATTTCTATAAAATGCGTTTAACAGCTGCAGCAGCAGCAGCAGCAGCAGCCGCAAGCACAAAGCAACACATTTGCTGCATTTATTGCATTTTTCCGTTAACTGGCTTCGAACTTTATACCCTCACACACACACACACATGCAACTTATAATGGGCCATAGGCTGCTGCTTTGTTAGCAACAAGCATCTTTGCTGCAATCGTTGCTATCTACACATTGAAAAATTATAAAATCCTTTTGAGTGAGGTTTATTTTAAAACTAAAACTCTTAAAACATTAATGACACATTTTAGACCTTCTTTTCAAACTAATACTTATGGGAAAAACCGATAAGAAATTAGATTTATTAGATTTAATCTAATGATTTTTTTTTCTCTGCAACTGTAATTGCTGCCTCCACTGCCGCAGCACTTGTGCTCGTGCTGTGATAAATGGATCGGAAAATACGCGTACTCGAAAACGGACGCCTTGTTTAACGCGTTGTATAGAAACTGCATACATGGTACTTACACCTTAGCTTAGTTGAAAGTTGCCTTTGTTATGCCTCACCTATTGATCTAACTAACTTTTTGAGTACAACTTAGCAGAATGGAAATAACATTCTAACCAAAAGCTGGACGAAAGAAAACTTATCTTTCGTATTGTTTTAGACAATAGTGCAATTCTATTGTAGGGGCTAATGCTGTCAGTTTAGCTGCAGCTGTGGCTTTATTCTTAGCCTTTTCTGACTTTTCATTTAATATTTGTTTTGGGGTTTACCTTGGCAGCAGTCAGCCACGTGTGTTTCTGTGTTTGTATACCGTTGTGTGTGTGTGAGTGTGTGTAAGCTTTATGCTTTATGCACTCGTCTGTGTCGCCTCATTGGGCGCTTCATTCGAGCGGCAAATGTTTACACCTCAGCAGTTAGTGGCAACGCTTTGCCCTGCCACAAGGCGTATACGTGTCAAGGATAATTCATGAAAAATCTGATCGTTTAGCTTCTCACATGTGTGTATTTGTGTGTGCAGCGTGCAGTGTTTTTAAAACAATCAGCAAGCAAACGACATCAATACTTAGGGTATTTAGAGCTCACTTAGTGCCTTGAAATTGGCTGCATTTGGAGCCACTTTGCAGCAATCGCGTTATTAGCAGACTGAAATGCAAGGCGACTTGAGCCAATCATGATTTTCTTTCTTTTAGAAAATAGCTTCAATTGGATTAAAGCAAAAAAAATACAATAGTTTAGCGGTTAATTAAAGTTGTAAGATAAATTCACAAAAATATCTTTGGCTTCATCAGTTAATTATGTAGAGATTCTACAGCAATACATTTTTTGTTAACTTTATTTTGTACATTTCCCCTTTTTTATATACTCGCGAGGCATAATTTCAATTAAAATTATTGCAGCGTGAAAAACGGTAGCTAAATGTTTTCCAGGCGCTTTTACTCAAGACGTTAATTGCTCATAATTGGGCATTGCTCATGCACTTACTAACAACAGTGGGCGACAAAAGGCAACTTACCGTACGCTAATTAAAGGACTCGCTCGGCAATTAACGCGCCTTGTAGAAAACCCCTTCTTTTTTCTTTCTTCCATACAGCTGCAATGCAATTAATTGGCCTAACAAGTTTTGACTTTTCGCTGCTGGAAAACTTAATGCAGCACAGTCAACTACAGCAGCAAAAAAAAAACAAAAACCTCCTAATTGCAACAAGCGGATGCAGCAGCAAATTGATTAAGCATAATTAAAATATGCGTCCGCAGAACTCAAAACAAAAACAAAACCAGAGACAGCCAGCTATTAGCCAATGGACATGCATAAAACAAATTTACGTCATAATCATTTTACAAATGCGAAAAGAACAATATTTTTATGTGTGCGGTGTGTATGCAGTTGATTTACCAGGAAAATTGGTGAAAGCATGCCAAATTGAATGCATATTTAACTGCCACAAAACAGACACAGAGGTATCGTGGCGTATACCTAATATGCTCCAGCAATCACTCAACGCGTCCATTTGCGCTCGTCGTGTTCGACTCTACTCAATAAATCGCTGGCCCGGAGTGTGTTTTAAAAATGGAAATGCACTTTATTAAATAACCATCAAAACAACTCAATAAAATACTAAAAACGTAACGGAGAGAGCCAGAGAGAGAGGGAGTGAAAAAAACGAATTGCGGCCATTGAGCGGCCATTGTGTGTGTGTAGTGGTGTATGTGGTGGAATGTGCCACACACATACACAATGAAAAACTACTAAATAAATTTTGAGCAAATAACAAACAAGTTTTTTTTTTGTTTGTGTTGTTCGATTTAAAAGCGATTATATTGCGCTTGCAGGCCACAAATATCTGGTTATCCAAACACACACAAACATGCACATATTAACTGTCAACTTATAAATACTATAGATATAATTGTATGATAATAAACCGTATGTACGACATGCATTAGCATCTGACAAGCTATGTGCAGCATCTGCAACTCGATGCGATGTGAATTGGAATTTATGCGAAGCTTTTAACTGCTAAGAGCTCAAATGTAACTATATTAATTTAATGAAATGCAGTCCATCAAACCCTTGGCAGTTGGCAATGCATCTCTGAAAGCGATACATAGTTACAGAGTTACAGTCAGCTCGTCAGTCCGTCCAACCGTCTGTCTCTCATGCATACTGTCCGATGTGTCAGTCTGATGTGTCAGTTCTCGTTAGTTAAGCTCTCGCTCTCTTCTTCTCTCTCTCTGTCTTTCTCTGTCTCCCCGCTCTTGGCAGCAGGCATGCAGAAATGTAGAAGTAGTCCGCTGTAGAAGTTCTAGTGGAGAAGGACGTTGCGTTGTCGCCATCACAGCACAAATTGGACGAGCGAATAAAAATGCTTTACGTCAATGCAAATTGTCAGTTGAATGAGAGTGGATTGTGACTAAAATCCGGTTTTTATTTTTTCTTTTCTTTTTATCATGTGTGCTCATAAAACTGGGCTAAAGCGACCGCAACATTGGTTATAGCATTCTTATGTGCTATTCCGAGAATCCATAATACTAGCAAAGTTAGAAACACCCACAAAGTTGTCATATAAAACAAAATTTATTGACATTATGCAAATATTTCTTAATTGTGCAAACTTGTAATAGTAATATCGATAAAAACAATGTTTTAATCTAATATATGACTTGCCTTATTGCATAAACTAAAGAGCACAAAGCACTCAAGATGACAGAATCTTTATAAACATATCTCACGAATATCTGAACTAAGCTATCAAAGGCATGCAAAGAACTTCAGTCAAAGTCGCCGAAGTATGAGAAAATTATTACATAAACACAAAGCAATACAATAAATTGCATATAAGCTTTTGGCACGTTCGGCTTTACTGGTAGCACGACCCTGTCCTTTTGTCTCTGTTTGGCAATTTGAGCATTGTTTAGTTGAATTCTTCGGCCAGGCAATATGTGTGTGGTTATTAAGATTAATACTACAATGACTCAGAGCCCGAGGGCGGCGACTACTGACGAACTGCCTCGTAGTAGTCAGATTGCCTGGCTGGCAGCCTGGCCACCGTTGATGTGTTTTTAATGAGTTGGGCGACGAGCTGCTCTCTCTCCCTTTTTCTCTTTGGGCGACTCGCTCACCCGAACCGCAGAAGCAATTAAAGCACATCAATTAATATTAAATATTTCAACGGCAATTAAATGAAATAATTCGTAGTCAGGCATTATTCCGACCACAAAATGGCCCAATACGATACCGATGGCTGGCTTATAGCCATCACAGAAGACAGACAACCAGACAAACAGACATACTGCAATGGAAAAACTTTACCCACTACATCCACACATATATATTTATATATATATGTGTATGTACGTATAAGTGTATGTATGTATATGGCGAAATGAAATTTTCATTAACCAAAGAAGAAACCAAAGTGATTTTGTCAGTTTGCAACACCCAACCCCAAACACAAAACTCCAACCCCAAAGCGAAAACCAAGTTTCAAGTGAAAAGTTTTCGACTTGCGCCAACTGGACACATGTTACAAAATTCGCCCAAATAAATTTTGAAGGCGGTGACGGTTACGGTGATGAAGACGGGGCTCGGGTGCGAAGTCGAGGTTTTTGCGAAAGTTTTCACGCATTCGAAATGCAAATGAAATGCGCGCGATTGTTGACAAGCCGGGAGGACCGCGGGAGTAAGCGCAGTTGAATTCGATGTTGAGTTCGAGCTAAAGTTGAAATTTGAAGTGAACAAAGTTGAAGGCCAGGCCAGAGCAGAGCCTGCTGGCTGCATTTCTTATGAGCGATGGAATGAAAATATTTCAAAAACCATTTCAATTTCTTCAGCTATACGCGTAATTGAAATTTGCATTTGTATGAGGCTTGCATACAATAAGGAAAAAAAATACTCAGCTAAAAATACGCACTAAGACAAGCAAAAATAAAGGAACTGTGTAATAAAGAAGAGAAAAAAAACAATTAAGCGCCGCGTCGTGGAATTTTGATTGCAAATTTTCACACCCAAGGAAACCATCCACAGCTTAGAAGAATAATTTGTTCACGTTCTGGTCAAGCTATCCTCAAACAATGTCTCATGCTGATTTTTTTTTCTTTTTAACGTCACTTAGCACTTTAGCGTTCCAAGTATTTAAACGACTTTACTGCATTCTGAATGCAACATTGACATTTTAGACACAAAAAACTAAAAACTCTTAAGAAATCGAAAAGAATGTGCACACAAATAAAATGCAGGCTGCCAAGAATTTTAAAAACTTCCTTAAATCAAAAAACACAAAGAAATAGAGGCAAAAGAAGAAGAAGAAAACATACCTTCAACTTTGACCAAGGGCCGCAAATTGTTTTTAAGCCAGACAGGCAGAAGGCCGTACATACTCGCGGATAAAATCAAATATTAGTGCTTGTTCTACACAATAAAAGAAAGAGAAAAAAACTCTACATTCTGCACAGCTGACGGTAAGTTTGTGGCAACGATTCAATGACCAGGCCAAGAAACTGTAGCGCAGTAAAGAAACGACGAAAGCAAACGCTGGTCGGTCAAACGTAAATTTTATTGCATGACTTGATTAAATTCGCATGCAAGCCGAGCAAACCGACAGACCACTCCACTGGACACACTAGATGGAGGTCGAAGGCTGGCTCAGTCAAATCACTAGCAAACTATGGCGTTTGTCGGAGGTTTTTCTTCGTTTTTCTTGACATTTTTCCCTCATTTTAACATTTTCACATTTTAACGCAACTTAATGAACTTTTCAGTGTCAGAGCCAAAATGAAGAAACGAGAAGAAAAAGTCGCTAGTTAATGTTATGATGGATATTTTTTTTTTATTTAGCTGAGCGCAAAAACACAACTTTCAACTTTTTCCCTTAAATAATATATAAAAGATTGTGTATGTGTGTGTGTGGTATGTTTGGGGTGCGATTATAAGCGTAATGTTTTACATTCGACTACGTTTCGTTGATTTTCCAAAGACAAGCAGCAGACTGCCCAACGGTCTGGCATTACTGCCATTTTTCCATGAATCCTTGCTTAAATATGCTTCACGAAACTTAAAAGCATTTAAAGCAATTAGAATCAACAAATAAAAATTGTTTTAACTTGAACCTGCGCAAATATACCCATTACTCAGCTATTTTTATTTATAGAAAATACATTTGACAAATAAATTGGCATCAATTTCTATAGAAAAATGTTTCTAATGAGCAATGAACTTTGTTAACAGCAAGAGGCCGGTCGTAAAATTTACCCAATACAGGGTATATTTAAGTAGGTGGAAAGAGCGATGGATGGACCTTGGGTAGTTGGTTGGGTTTGCTGCGCAAAAATTTAACGAAGCTTAACCTCGTTCAATGGGAAAATACACTTTACGAACACTTTGCGCTGTCATTTTTGGTCGCAATTCGAGCAGCAATTGTGCAAATACTTTGTGCCAACAGAAGGAGTTCGGTAAGTGGTTAAAAGAGAGCGAAAGCGCGGGAAAGGAAAGGGAGTAGCAGGGATAGGTTCAGGGTGTTGGCGAACTTTTTCAAGTTAAATGCAACCAAGAATGATGAATGAGTTGCAGGTAGCACCCACCATCCATCTTTTATTTGAGGATATGCCCCAAAGCGAAAAGCATAGAAATTCCATCGAAAATGTAGTGAGAAATTATTTTTGATTTTTGCCCGAACGCCAACGCGAACACTTTGTTGAACGTGTTGGACGTGTCATCTATAAATTATGCAAGAAACTTGAAAGAGTCACAGCGCAAACAAAATAAAAACGATGCCATTTCAACAATGCAATTGAAATTGAAAGTGCGTTGACTTAATGCCGGAAATTAGTATCATATGACAATGACATTGGCTAAAAGACCAGACACGACAAAACAAGATGCAAGCCGCAACTTTGGTGACGACATCTAACCACAAGTGTTTGGACTGTGCTGCAGTTAAACTCTGCGTGAACTCAGGATCGATTGACGTCAACTGCCAGATGATACTGATTTTAAGAATCTACTTACTTACTAAATGTTTAAACAGACAACTGTTTCAATAGATCCAACTTGAATTACCTGCGAGCTATGTTAGGTGTAGGTGAAAGTGAATGCTTAGCATAATACATAACTAAAACGAGGCAATGAACTTGAGTGTAACCCATGCACTCAGCCATATCAAGTTACCCATTAAAGTATCAGCTAACAATATTGTAACTATAAAAACGTGAATGCATCTACGCAAACTCACACTTCAAAACGAAGAACGCAGCGCTCAGTGTGCCTGACTCACTGTGCCACGCAAGGAAGGAAGGATTAGCCTGTCAAAGGATTAGGTTGTTGGGAAGTGAAGTACAGGTACTTCAAAGTACATACATACTCTTAAACATGAAAGCGCCACGTCGCGATGGTCAGCGAAATTGGCAACCAACAAGCATTCCATTAACGATCAATGAATTGCTGAGGCCCAGTTTATTGTCGCCATTCTCGACGATGATGATGTGGTTGTTGTTATTGTTGTTATCCATAACAATGAGGCCAACGGCAGCGATAATAGCACCACCATTGCCCCACCAACACCACAACCACTACCACCACCAGCATCCACAATACCATCAAACCAGAAGCAATTACCATGAGCCGAACACGGAGGCGTTTGGCGGATTAGCAGGAGGATATGCGAGTACGAGTACACGACAAAATTATTATGGCGCTGCCGATAGCGACCCAGCGACTCTACTGCTTGATGTTGATGGCGGCGTGGGTGACTTGGCGGCAGCAGCAGCACCAGCTCTAGCACCATATGCAAATTATGAACCAAGAGCAGTCAGTAGTAGTGCTCTTGGGAGCACAGCCAGCGGCTTTGTGCCAGCGACAACCAGAGCACTATACAACTACAACAACTATAACACAAACAGCAACAACAACAACAACGAAAATCGGCTGCAGTCAGAGGGCAAAATCGATTTTGTCATTAATACGGCAAATTATGAGCTCGATGTCAATGAAGAGCAGCAACAGCAGCATCAGTCTGATGTCTACTATCCAAGCTATTTATACCAGCCACGGGCGCAACAGCCACAGCTACAGCCACAACAGCCTCCATTCCACGATTATCATATTGAGCAATTTTCCAATTATCGTCATAATGCCGCTGGAGTGGGAGTGGATCAGCAGCAGCATCGGCAGCAGCAGCAGCAGCCTCGACAAGCAAGCGATGACAGCTCGCTGGTTTATCGAGAGCAACGACATGACTATAACTTGCCTCTCAAGCGCCAACAAAGGGCTAAGGAACCCCAGCAACAACAACAACAGCAACAACACCAAGAGGATCAACAATTGCTCTACTCTCAGTCACAAAGTCACTTTACAGATTTACATGGCAACTTTCGCAACTCCTTGCCACCCATCACAACAAGTGTCCATCATACCGCAACGAGCAGCAAAGCGATCGCTGGCTTACCATTGACCAAGCACATTGAGATCACCAAGCAGGTGCCAGTTACACATTATCAGCAACAACATGTGCCATTCAAGCAACAGGTGGAGATACGTGTACCACGACCTGTAATTGCAGTCATACCCAAACCTATTCCCATCAAGATACCCGTGTCCAAGACTGTAGCCGTGCCTCAACTGCAAGAAGTGAAAATGCCAGTGGAGAAACTTAAGCCCTTTGCTGTGGAGCGACCCATGCCATTTGTGGTAGAACGTCGTGTGCCTTATCGAGTGGAGAAGGCTGTTGCCACGCCCTTCTACTATCCATATCCAGTTAAAGTGCCCATTGTACGCACAGTGGTGCACAAGCAACGACCACAATATCATAATTTATCAACGCCTGAATTTGGCTCATATGGAGCTTGGTCTACTGGCAATCATCTTTTGGGTTAGACAGGGACTTAAGTTAATATTTTATTTAATATTTAAAATGTTATTCCCATCCAAATGGAATCAAGAATACAGTCCCAAATATTTCTCTTTTTTTTGTTAAATGATTTTAGATGTTGTTATTAAAGGAACATAAAACAATCAAATTTGTTTATCATCAAAGCTTTATTAATAATATAAGGAACAAAGCCAGAAATCCATATTGACATATGCACTATGTAAAATCTTAAATAAATAACTTGCTTATACGGTTTTAAGTCAACATTTTTGAATTCTTTTCGCTCACAGCGACTCCAAGCCCCGACGGCGTCAAAAGCGAAATAATTGTAATTAGTGTCAAAAAAAATAAAGAGAAAGAAATGAGTGGAAAACTACAATGCAACTGCAAAAACTTTCACCCCAGTAGAAAGCTGGGCGTCAAGCCATTGCCAAAAACGAAGACATTTTAGTCGAAATTGTGGAATAAAGAGCAGTCAGAGGGCAACCTCCAAATGAAGAAAAGTAGCCAAGTAAAACTTTTTAATTGAGCTAAGATCCAACAAATGCGGCTAATAAATATGTATTGAAGTGCGGCACAGAAGACGGGCTGCAAGGGGCGGCCAAGGGATTGGTGCAAGAGACTGCAACTGCTAATTGCCAAATGTAACTCCAACAACAAGTCATAACAACAACAACAACAACATAAACGCAACGTTGAACTTCAACAGAAGGGCGTTAACGAAACAGCAACAAAATTAGCCGAAAAGTAAAGTCTTGCCTTAGCTCAAGCAGCTTCCAGTTGGCACTGGAGCAGCTTGCTGAATGTTGCTGATGGAATTGCTGCAAGTTATTGCCGACTAATGAAATTAACGCTAATTGACTCGGAAGTCCTATGCTATGTTATTTCTCGTAGTAGTAGCATAAGTTGTTGTTGTTGCTGCATTTCAAGGCAACATTGCTTGCATTATTTATTTGACTTGTGCAATGTTTGTTTCGGCTGGCAACGTAACGAAATTACACCCCAAAAACAAATCGCATTTATTAATGATATATGGCCAGAAACCAACAATCGATAGCAGAGGTCGGCGAGTGTTCAACCTAATCAAAGGCTTACGGCACCTCGCAACAGCAACAAACACACTGAACCACAAAATTGCGGAGAAGCGACATAAAGCGGCAAAAAGGGAAATTAAAAATCATTAGACCAAATGATCGGTTAGTCTAACAAATGAACTACTATTGTGTGGTTTTTTTGGACATTCACTGCGTGCGTTTTCCATATACGTGCAGTGCACTGAGAAAAAACAAATAGAAAATACAAATATGTGTAAAAGGCTTTTTAATATAACAATACAGCAAAGTTAGGTCAAGACTTAAGATAAGTGAACAGTAAATTGCTCAATATATTTTGTCTTTTAGAATCAATTTTTCAACAATTTTTCTCAGTGCATGCAAACAAATGTATATGTTTGTAAGTACATATGTTAGGATGCGATAGTGGACAGTGAACATAAATTCATAATTGCAGCACCCGCAAAACCACTTCGTTAAGAATTCTGTGGCTAGTTTGACAACTCTCCGTTGCACACGCTATCTCCACTGCACTTGTCCCCGGACCGAGAACCATCCAAACGCCGTGCTCCCGGTGCGAACAGGAACGGGTGCAAATACGAAAGCCACAAATCACAATGAACATGCACGCGGTCAAATTGGCAACCACGAGACTGCTGATGAGGCTGGTTAAACAGTTGGAATGAGCATAGAGCTACTGGGGTTACTTGGTCTACCTGTCGTTCTATGTCATTTAAGTGCTCGTATATTCAATTATACGAATGCATGGGAGCTCAGTTGGTGGTGCAACGTGATTGTTTACAATTAATTTGTCACGCATACGCCACATGCGCCAAGTACTACTAGGTCTTTGGGAACCTACTCTAATCGATGTCACTTGGCAAAGTAAGATGCCTAATTCCAAAGAGCAGAGTTCCCTTCTGACATTATAATTTGTGCAAATGATGCGCCACTTTTTGGTCAATGGGTTCGTGCGTTTTAGGGATAGCGAGCGCCTTGTGTTAAACATAAACATTAAATATTAATCAGCGCTTCTACCTCAAAAACTTTGATGATAATTTCTGAGCAACAAGCAACAACAAGTTGCCAAAGAGGGTTAAGTGGCAGGTCCAAAACTGGTGCGACAAAAGGAAACCACTTTTTGAAAAATGACAGCTAGGACATGAACACACACACAGTAAGGAAAACAGTTTTCCGTGCTTGCTGGACCGCAGCTTCAAAATTTTTCAACCATTTTTCGGGGAAACAACAACGCGAACGAAGAACCCTTTTGTGGAGTTTTTGGCTTGGGCAGGGCAGCATTTTTGGTTTTCCAAATTTATGTGCCACATAAAATTTTTGGTCTCAGGTGTTTGCAAATTTTTTGATGTTCATGTAGCGCTTGCTTTACTTAGTGTTAACGCACTTCTTGGCTTGTTTAATGTCAGCTTTAATTGGTAAGCCGTGTGGTAAAGGATTTAGCGTATCTGTAACTAAGTTATGCACAGAGAAAAATAAGGTTATCTTAAATCTTTACTATGACTTTATCTCTAGATTGTTTATTAAAAACTGTACACTATTCTTTTGAGTGAAAGCGCTAGTAACCGTGTATTGTACATAAACTCCTTACCAGAACCTTACCGCTGCTTGTAGCCATGAAAAGCGTTTACTTTCTTTTTGATGCCAGCCGGGCGTATGAGTGATATTTCATGTTTGAAAATTTATGTGATGCCCGCTGCATAGTAGACCTGTTCATAAACATGCATACATACACACTCTTTTCTATATGTGTGCGTGCGTGTGTAAGCCTCGTAAAACTGAAGTGCAGCTTGTAGTGTGTTATACTTTGCGATTACCATAAACTATTTACACTTTACTTTAATAATCTTCAGTGAACACTGGTTACAAAAATGCTTGAGCATAGCTATTTTATATGTAGGCAGGCATAAAAAGGCTTTAGTGGCATATGACAAAACAGTTGTGCCCCACTCTGCCAGTTGCTAAGCAAACTTTTCAGCACTAACAGCAACTCAAGCGATTAATTGCAATTAAAGAGCGCAATTAGGTCTGACTAAAGGGACAAGGAAACAGGTGCAACGAACTTGGGTCACTTTGGTTAGATAACACTTGCCTTGGGAGTGCTTTGAAGTTAGGGCATACAAAGTTTGAAGCGCTTGTCTTTAAAATATTCATGAGACATTAGACACTGGCTGTCATGAAGACTGTTAGCGAGATTAAAAAACTGACTGTGTGATATGCGTTTCGATTGAAAACAGTTGCAGCTTTTATTTAGTTCGGATAATCTGCAGGTTTGACCCATATTTCAAATAGAGTGTCCATTATATAAGTCTTCCCATCGCATATTGAGCACAAATAGCAGAAACAAACTCGAAAACTTTGTACAAACCTACAAAATAACAATAAATATAATAAACAAGTATACGAACATGAGACAACAGAAAGTTTTGCAGTTCCGTTTCAACTGCTGACAGGATATTATTTATTGCAACAAAAAGGTAGAAATGATGAACTCAAGCAATAACTTCAGCACATATTCACGTATCCTCTTGCAATAAATTAGTTAGCAATTTGCCACGCCTCAACGTAGCTGCCGAGAGAGTGAAACTCCCACACAAAATGTCAGATAACAAAAGCTACCTTTTACTGCACACAAAAGGGAGTCGTCGATTGCAAGCAAAAGTGCAACTAAGTATATATACATATATATTATTTACAGTAAATTCCAGGACTCTGCAAATTGTTTTTAGCAACAAACAAATGATGAAAAATAATCACCAGTTAAGGGAATTCTCATATTGAGTTACTTTAAAACTTCAACTTGTAGAATGGTCATTAAAATGAACTGAAACGAATTTCCGTACACAATTGCAAACTGTCAAAAGTCCCGAAAGCTTCAATAACGGCACATTTATTCCAATAGCACATGCTATATTTGGCGTACTTGTACACTGAGTGAAATTCACTTAAGTGTTCAGATAATAATTTAAATGTGTTTATTTAATTAGGTTCTTAGGCTTTGCTGGTTTTAACTATCAAAGAAAACTTTTTGTAACAACTTTAAGAGCAAGATCTTAATACCAGCACATCTGTTTCTTACTGTGTACCATTTTTGGAGAACAATGTCTATTTAAGGCCATTTGTATTCGCTTTTCGGCTTGGCACAGACTCACATATGTATATGAAATTGTGCGATATGGCAGCCATCTGGTAATTGGCAACTTATTTAAGCCATTTATATGCCAAAGAGTGGGCGGTGCAGCTAGGCGCAGGTATGTATAATCGCTATATACGGTATCCGGGCAATACGTAAATCATTTTATCTAACAGCAGATATAGTCCCCACTCGCACACTCACACACACATATACATGTGTACTTAAATAAGCATGTCCCAACCGTGTCCGGGAGACTGTCGGCGCCTGGTGGCAGTTGGTTTGGCTGCTCGGTTGCATGGTTTGGTTGGTTAAGCACGTGCCGCGTTTTGTGGCGAAAAACCGAAAAAAAAAACGAAAAAAAGAATGAAAAAGCATGCAAAAGAAATCCCAACACATGGCAAAGAAAAGCCACTAAATTGTGCGGCCATCAAGAAGTATCTGTTTGAGTCGAGCAACATGGGATGAAAGTATTTCCCAGCCTAAGTAGCTTCAGTAAAGTCCCAACTGACAACAATATGAATGTGTGTATGATATGTTCTGCACTCAATAAAACGTAAATTAAATAATATGTATTTAAATTTAACGTGCACTCTCAAGTGGAATTTTAATAGTGAAAAAAGAAAAACATATACATGTTTATGAATCTTCACTTTTGAGAGAGTATTATGTGCTTTTGCAAAATAACACAATTTCAGAGTTTGTGCAAAAATATTTCTATACATATAAACAACTCGCTGTGAGCAAAGTTTTATTCATTTTTTTGGCAATATATTGCGTCTAGTATTTAGCAAAGCAGGCGTACAACTTTCATTATGCAAAAGTTTTTTAATAAAAGTACAAACATAGTGGCTAAAAAATTGCAAATAACACTCACATACTACCATATGCACATACGCGTAGTCATTATTAAGACCAACTGTTTTGTTTTACCACTGAAATGTGCTTATAATTATGTTTAGAGCATTTAATTTTTATGTGTGTGCTTTGTCAACATTTTTAATATTTAATTAATTTATTTTATTTTGTACACAAACTTATCCATTTGGTTGGGCCGGAACCAATTAAATATGTAACTCATACTCATATTAATTCATCTACATAAATAAGTATATGAAAATATTTGGCAGAATTCTTTTTATTATTATTACAACTATACTGTTGTGCAATATTTTGTTGATATATAAATTAAAGCATCTGATTGCTTAAATAAATTTATTTAAAATATTAATCTTTCATTATATCGTGTTCTTACAACTTTGTTGAGCATAAATATTTTATTCATAAAGAATAAATATGAAAATGTCCGAACAGCAAAAAGAAGTCTAATTAATTTAATAAACCACAACTCATATTCGAAAAAGTTAAAAATTCGATTGACAAAAACAGAAAAGATGTGAAAGCAAAACCAATATTGATTTACTTACACAAAACCATAAATCTTAGAATTAAAGTTGTTTAATTTAAAATGCAGTTTTTAAATGATATTCATTAGATGAAGCTTATAAACATTGATGAATAAACGAGTAAAAGAAGAAAATAAAATGGCAAGTAAGCAACCCCCAATCAAGCAGACACACTTGTATCAAGTGTATATATATATGTGCATATGTGTACACCATATTCACACTTATGCGGTTCGGGGCAAATACTTTGTATGCAAAATAAAGTGCTTGAAAAAGTCACTTAAAGTGTGTGTTGTTGTCGCCAACACACACACACACACACACGCACACAGCTCTGCATAAAGAGCGTAAAAAATGTTAAATGATAAATAAAATTTATAACCGCAACAACAAGAGCAGCAGCAGCAGCATCAGCAGCAATAGCAGCAACAACAACGCCAACAGCGACATGCAAAGTCGACAATGATATAAAGAGTACTGAAAAAGGGGGGAGATGGGGTTTTTTTGGTATGGCCAGCATATGTAGGGGAGTTGTTTTTTTTTCGCTGCTACTGCTGCTGTTGCTGCTGCTTGACGTTTGCATTGTTGTTGCAAGGCGACATAATAAAATGCAATTTAGACATCAAAAATACACAGTAAATGGAGCGAGTGGAGTGCCAAGCACATGTGCGAGGTTGAACAACATCTCATGTTGCAGCAAAGGCGAAGAAGAAAAAGAGCCAAAGACAGCCACATGACTGACAAGCGGCTGGTAAAAGGCAATGGCAAAGGCAAACGACCACAACCACACACACAACTACAGAAGGGAGAGGAGAAAATGAAGAACGAGCGACGTAAGTATGACAAAACAGACGTCGGCGGATTGAAGGACTCAAGGCATGCAAAATGGCAAATGGTAAAGTGTGCGTGCAAGTTCTTCAAAATGGCGGACAAGTGAAGCGAGGAAATGGTTATGAGAAGAGGGGGGGAAGCGGCAAAAACAAAACGCATGCAATGCATGCAAGCAATTGAGTTTTATTTTGTCACGACTCTAGCCAGATGAGGAATGAAAGAATGATGAATGACATTTCTTTGTGCTGCAATGTTGGCAGAGTAGCTGCATATAGTTTGTTTATGCAATACATATTGCAATAATTTAATGACAGTTAGAGTGCATTTAAAATGAGCCAAATGCCAATTGCTTTAAGCAAAGGCACTGCGCCAAACTATAAACGACTATACGACAGCAGGTCAAGGCAAGCAGATAGACAGAAGACATACGAAGAAAAAAAGCGAGAGAAAGCGAGAAAAGGAGTAAAAAAGAATGTTGTGCATTCCAAAGCGTCGCAAGAGGAAAACAAAAGGTGTGCTCTTAATTTAATTAGAGTTTGCGTGCCGGGGTAGTTCACACACAGCACACACAGCGTTCGGATTCAATGCCAAAAGTGTGGAGTGGCTTAAATTGCTGAAATTGCGCCGTAGACATAAGGATGTCCCGCTGTGGACGTAATGGTCTGGAAATAGCATTTGACAGTTTCGCAAAACAACAGCACACCAAGTCACCCAAATAAATTTTATTACATTAAACACAATTTAATTTCGGTGCGCTTAAAGTGTATAAAGCTTAAATAAATATATAGACTGGTCTGGAGTTTGGGTTAAGCAGCAAAGTAAATTGTGCACATAATAAATGCAGCGTTAAATCGCAGCTAAATACAAGTAAAGAGTGACAAAGAGTGAAGGACATGGGAGATACCCTGTACTCGTATAAGATCAGGCTTAAACTGATACTAGGTACTTAAAAAAAAAACATTGAGCTCACTTTTCTGTCTATAGCTTATCGAATTTTTGACTCCCAACCAGCCCTTCAAGCTTCAATTTGCCAACTAAAGGATATATACAAACAACACAAAAAGTAAATACCGACAGACCTCAACTCTGACGATTACTGGAAATGAGTTAATGCGTGGGGTTGTTGGGTTGTTTCGTTATATATGTTATATATGTAAGTAATTATTTTTGTATTCATATACGAATACGCAAAAATTGTTTTAATGTTAAATGAGTCACAAAATTGCTATACAACACAAGCAGCTTTTGGCTTAACAAAATTAATTTTACAACTCGACAATGAAATTGCATAAAAGCATTTGCAAAACGCTTTGATGGTTGCTTGGTTTTTTTTTTCACCACCATTACAGGACATTTGTGATGTTATAATGTACTTAATGCTAATGAATTGAATGTTAACATGAGTGCAATTTCCTTACTATTGTCTACCACCAACTTTTGACCTTATGCAGAACAGTCTTAAATACGGGCACCTTGACAGGGTAAGGCTTGGGCACTTTGATGGGCAAATACTTGATAACAGTGTAGGGCACACGTTTCTCCACGGGCACGGGTATGTGCTTCTCCACGGGATAGGGCACAAGGCGTTCGACGGGAATTTTCAATTCCTTTTCAACTGCAACTTGCACTTGTTTGGTGATTGGTATATGAATTGGCACCGGTTTCTTGATGGGTATGATGACTGCATGAGAGATGGGTATCTTGACTTGTTTCTCGATGGGCACATGTTGTTTCTTCACATGCTTCACGGGCACATAGTTGATAATATCCACATGATGATGCGATTGCTGATGGGATTGCTGATGTGAATCATCATGTCCACTAGATTCGGCTAAATAGTTGGAACCGTGCACTTCGCCTTCCGAATGTTGCTCATAGTCACCTCCAGTTGCTCCTTCGTGTGAAGGTGCGAAGTAGGAGGCGTGTTCCAAGTGTTCTTGCTGTTGTTGTTGCTGCTGATGTTGCTGCTGGAGTTGCTGATGTTGCTGGTATTGGTCCTCGGCATGATGTTGTTGCTGCAATGCCTCATAGCCTGAATGTAGATAATTTCCCACAGAGATTTTATCGTAAGCATAATGATTGCCCGCCTGCTGCTCCTGCTGATATTGTTGTGCCACAGCTACCTTATATTGCTGCGACTGGTCGAATGTGGGCAGATGGGAGGCGGGCACGACGGAGCCAGAATGTTCTCCTCCTGCAAAATTGTAATATTGCTGTTGCTGCTGCTCCCCTCCATAACCACTTGGTCCCACGTCTGTGTCGCTATAATCGTTGGTCGCCGTTGCTGCCACGGCGGCAACTGCGGCAGCATCGTTCTCATGCTGCTCCTCATAAATTGGTATCTCTTGTTTTGACAGTGCCTCAGTGTTGTGCGTGGGCGCCACTGAGGCGTAGCCGTTGCTAATGTGTCCCATGCCCGAGAGATTTGTGAGCCCATTAAGCAGCGTACCATGGCCAGAGGAATAGCTGCGACGCTCACCCGTTGCTCCCCCTGCTGCCGCTCCATCATGCTTTAAGGCGTAGCGATGCAATGGTCTGTGCAGCAAGGACGTGCCTGCCTCACCCAATGGCAGCCAACGATTATCATAGTGGCCATAACGGCTGCTGCTGCTATACAAGGATGGCGTCTGGAGGCCATCATCCGTGCTGCTGCTCGTCTGTCGTCCTGGCATTGATGAAGCTTTCAGCGGCAAGGCAATGCACACAATTGCCACGGCCACAAAGAGCGGCATCTGCTGGTGCTGCAGCTGCTGCGGAAAGGGAGACAGAAGATGGAAAGTCCAATGCAAATCATCATTTTAAAAGGTAAAGTGCTGGAAAAATGTGTGCAAAATATTCTCGCGACTTTCTTGGCTTTGCCGTAGTCTCTGTCTGCTTCTGAATGCATTTTTAATAAACGCGCCGCGCTGCGAACAATTATTATCTACAACAATACTTAGCCTCCTTTCATCTCTCACACTCACCAAATTCGTGTTGGCCATTTGGCTTGGTTTTTGAAGGTGGCTATGATTCAGTAAGACCTTGTTGGCTGTTGCACGGTCGCAATTGAAATGTCTGCCGTTTGCATTTGGCCCGCGTTTTTATACAGCAGTTTCTTTACCATTCCCAGTAGGACACAAGCGTCCGAACAAATGTTTTTCCTATTACACAATCGTTAACAACAGTCCCCTTAGCAATTTTTGTTTATAGAAGGCGGCCGTTTGCAATGTTGCAGCTGTTTGCAGCCCAAAGAGCTGCAAAGAGACTGTCTTGCATTTGTTTGACCCTCCCGAGTCGAGTCTTTCTCTTTCATTTCACTCGCCTTGACTTGTCTCCTGGCATTGCCAGTTTCTCACCCATTTCATTCTCTCTCTCTTTCTCTTTCACTGCACATTTATAAATTAAGTTACGCGATCAATTTGAATCATAATATCCCCCCTAGTCCACGAGGAACAAAGCACTACAATTGAAAACCGGCTAAGGCATTATGGCGATAATAAAAACATAAGTAAATGAGCAAAATCTTAATACCCTTGCAGCATTAACTGCAGTTGTTTGTATTAACAAAGTTTACTGATTTTAAAGTTTATTTTTTGATACACTCTGGGAAAAGAGTATTTTTACTGAGTCTAAGCTTTGAGCTCTTAAATACCATATAAAACTTTTAATTATTTGCTTGGCATTTGCATTTTAAACTTAACTTGCAAATAAATCAAACAGTTAAGCATATTAAAAGTTTTTCCCTAAATTAGTCCGGATTTGTTATGAAGAGTTTTATATAATGTAATTATATAAAGTCAAAGTTTTGAAGGTTATTAATTGCATGTTTATATAGATTAAAAATAATATATTTATTCAACTAAATAAGTTCTTCTTATGCAACTTTTTGATACCCTGCTCACGTGCCATGACAAATTTATAATACCCATTTTAAGCAAGTGCATCCAAGACACAATAGGCAAAGAAACATTAAGTTCAAAGTCATTTGCCATTTGGCATGGCATGGCATAAACTAAAATACGGCACGCGCCAAACTTCATAATCAACTGGTTGGCAACAACTAAGTATTTAGATAGTAGCAGCGTTGTAGTCTTTTGCATGATCACGATTTGTTCGACTCTGCGCGTAACGTCGTGGCCTTCATAAGAAAAACAAACTAACTTGCACTCATTCAAAGTCGTCGCCATTCGTCGACATAAGTCGACTTCAGGCTGCAGCCCGTCAACTCCAGCTCAAAAGTGGTGCAGCAACTTTGCACGAGAGAGAGAGAGAGAAAGGGAAAAGCTAGCAAGCGAATGAACAGGTCCACTTGATCCAAACTGACAAGAAGCTGGCTGCTGTGATTTTTCTCAAGCTTAACATTTGACGTTGACCAAAAACCATTTGAAATGTTCGTTGTTGCTGCGGCGCGCCTTGCGCCTTTTAAAGTTTTGGTGCATGTTGCATTTACTTGCCAAAAAAAAGGTTAATTTTAATTGTTTAAAGATTTTTGCTCATTTTCTTCCTTTATTTTGGCCATTGTTTAGTTTAGAGCGGAGGCTGGGCCTAGCCCAAAAAAAATGAGATGAAAAAAAAAAGTGAACGCCTTTAAAGTCCACCTGCAGACATGATGCTGCTGATTATATTTTTCTTGCCAAGCGTAACTGCTCGTTAGTATTTTCAAGTGATTTCCACTTATTTTCGTTTTTGCCTACCTCCCCGCTCCCACAGCTATGCACTTTAGGCAACAACGAAGGCTAAGGTGAGCGGCCAGGCGGTCCAGGCCAAAGGAAGTGTACTGATTTGAAAGGAAACAACATTTTTTTTTTGTTTTTACTTGCGGCCTCAGTTGCTGCTCTGGCCCAAGTAGTATTTTTTTTTCCATTTCTTCGCTTTTACGTTTGCTGCCTGACTTTTTATTATTTTTATCGCAATTTACGCTTACTTCATTTCAATTACAATTACATGAATTTTTTTTTTCTTTCTTTCTTACGATCGTTGTGCAATTTAACGGACACAGCAAACGCATTAAGCAAAAAAAAAAACAAGCGAAAATTATGCAATCGAGGTCATGTTTTAGGGCCTTTAAAAAGTTTTCATTTAATGCGATTAAATGTTTGTCTGCCTTGCATGTGGATTTCCGGATTTTAAACCGCAAATTCCCCATATAACAATTGAGTGTATTCGAATATGGAACAAATACACATGCGAAATTGGTAAGCTACCGTTTGTATATAAAATATATACGTATACGAATGGAAATAAATTGTTTTATGACTGTTTTCTGCTTTTGCCTTTGAGCCGTTTTACTATCAAACAGAAACAAAACAAAGAACAATTGCTGCTGTATGCAATATTTTTGTCACCCGTATTTTTCTGTTCAATGCTGAATATTTGAATGGTTAGACTATTTGAATAAAAATGTCAGCATTCAAATTTGTGTGTGTTCGGTTGTGTGTGTGTCAAACATCTATGGCATAAGGCATTTGCATTTGTTTTTATGCATTCATACATACAGATACAGATACAAATATATATTTTTGCTGTTGTTTATTGTAAAACCTGAAAAGCAATTGTAAATTTGTAACCATAGACAAAGAGCAGCAGCTAGCTGGCAAATAAGACAATATACATATATGCAAAAGAAAAATAAAGAGGAAAGGGAACAAGGAAAGAGCTATAACAAATATATATATATATATATATATATTAACATGGCAAACCCTTTATGTTGTTCACCACATGGCGTATACGCATTAAATGCGAATTAGCACACATGTAGAGAACTTAATGCGCCACTTGTAGTACATAATGCATGTGTATGTGTGGGTGAATGTGAAGTGCCATAATAAGCACAAGTATAAGTATAACACACACCTACAACTACAACTACAACTACAACAACTAGGAGCGTAGTTTTAGTTTCGCCTTTCATAAGCGACTAACTAATTAAGATAAGTGTGCCTGATTTTCATATTAATTGCACACAGAAGCGAAACGAAACGAAACGAAATGAAGTTCGAGTTGCGTTTAACTCTTATCTCAAATGCTCCCGGAGTTAAAGCAAATTGTCAAACGTTGCCTGGTGACCAAATGTGTGTTGAGTGTGGAAGTCCTGGCGTGTGTGTTTGTGTGGGTGACTGGCAAACAGCGTGTGCCTTTTCAAAACGGACGTGGCTTACATGAGCATGTGTTTTTAAGCCTCGTTGGGTACAAAACAATTAATTTTACGCCACGGTGGGCGTGGCACACACACACACACACACACACACACATACACATACACAATCGTACAGTGCACAGCACGTTTCAGCCTCCTGTGAAATGTGAAGTATAAAAGCACCACAACAACAAAAACAACAACTACAAACCGGAAACGGAAGCGCACAACTCTTTGCGCGAATTAATCACACAACAAGCGCAGCAACAGCAACAACAACAACAGCACATAAGAAGGACCACGGTCACGCATAAACCGTTAGTCCGAACTCTCGCACACACACACACATTTAACATTACTATACTTCATGTACTAGAAGTATGTAGATGTAGTTGTAGTTAAGTTGAGTTCTTGCTCCCTCCTTCAAGCTCATTAATATGCGTGTTTGCCCCCACTTCCCCTGGGAGGTTTGCGTGTTGCCTTGCTGTCGTTGTTGTTGCGGTGGAAAAGCGCAATGGTCTCCGCGCCCAGCATTTATTTCCTTGTGCGCTTCATTTTTCGTTGCCCATATTTGTCAATCATTGTACGGCCTTTTATTGTTTTTTTTTTTAAAGTGAAATTTAACGACCTTCCTCTGTCTCTCCATCTGACTTTATAATGCAAATGAAATAAACATGATTTTTATATGATTTTGTTGCCTTTCTACTACCTTCGCTGCTGCTGCATTGTAGCGTTCTTTCGTTAGCCTGTGTCCTGCCTTCTTGTGTCGTGCTTAAGGACGCCGTGTCAGTTTTATGGGTCGTCAGCCATTTGCCGAATGCGACATCTGCAACGCCTTCGAGTGTAATTTAATTGAATAATTAACCTTTTTTTATTGCTCCAATGCTGCAATATGTGTGCGTGCGTGCGTGTGTGCGTGTGTGCGAGTGTGCGAGTGTATGTGTGTGCGAGCACAAACATAAATATGCAAAACGTGTCATTTTAATTTACGAGCATGCTGTTTGTGTAACCGCGACCACGGACAGATAATAAACACGCGCAAATATTAAGTATACGCCCACTTGAAAGACTCACAGCAAACGCCAGAAACATTTAATGAAAACTTAACAAAAATTTATCTTAGCCACAACGTGAGAATGGTAAGCAAGGGTATTGTTAGATAAATCATACTCGAATAAATGTTTTATTTAAAAGAGTAAAGCAAAGTTGTATGAATCTTTCCGTTTCAAGAAACTGCAAATTGCAAATTGCAAACTGTGACACAGAGGACATTGCCACTGAGGCACATAAATTCAACTAACCTTCGCCATTAGAGCCGATTGCCTTATTAGCCTGTCTGCAAATCCCAGCGACCAAGTTGCTCCTTTTGTGCCTCCCAAGGCGTTTAAGCGGATTGTTTAGCCAGTAGTGCGCTTCGAGCTTCCTGGAACTGAACAACTGATTTATAATGCATGCCAACAACTGCTACTTCCACTGCCTTGGCTCACAAAACGTCAATTGTCAATTTTTTAAAGCTGACCCAAGACCAACAACAGCTCGATTTATGGGTAAAGACATACACATTACCGTTTTAAGTGGCGTGCATTAAATATTTAAGAGCACTAACTGTTTACTTTTGTCTAAGTAGCAGTAAGTGAAGTTTTTCTTCTTCCCCTCCATTCCCCATACGACGCACTTAAATCAATAGTTTTACAAAAGAGCTTAGAGCGTAATCACTACCACTGACAATGATCTGAACCAAAGAAGAAGAAGAAAAAAAAACCAAAAAGAAAATGGCGTCTCGTCGCATTGCATTTGTTGCACTTGTGCACAAAAAACTTTTAACACCCCTTGACAATTTGAGCTGCGTTAAAGTTCAAATGTTTCGCTTGCTGTTCGGAGCCCTTTTGGCCAGTTCTGGAAGAGTGCAAGCTGGTTAAGCTTTATTTAAGGATTCTATGTACATTTCTTTATGGCTATATTGTGCGTATTTTTTGGCACAATGTTCCAGCAATATCTATAAACGTAATTGGATATGTGGCTAACATCGAAGAATTTTGCGGTAACAAGACACACAGCTATATGGCTAAGCTACATGTCTGTTCAAGCGGCAATTGGCAACAATTGTAAGCGCGCACCACAAAATGGCAACCATAAAAAGTTTTATGAAAATTTTCTAACCGTCATCGCGTTGCCAGCTCCCCTTTATTCCCTGTCTTTTTGGGCGTATGGAGCATGGCTTAACTGGCCCGTCAATTTGCCAATTACTTGACTTGTAGTTAAGTAAAATCTTCTTTTGCTTATTTGCCATGTGGCATCAAGTGTCTACTTGTCTCTTTGACTCTTTTGATTGTTGCAGTTAATTGCCATAGTAACAATCACTCTCAGAGCCTAGTTTTGGGGCTGGCCTCACTTGACTTTGGCGTTTCCGCTTCAACTTTGGCTACATGTCAAGATGCTGGTCAAATGGGCTTAAGCTTTCTTTTGTTTCTTTTTTTTGGCAAATGCAACAGCTGCTGCTATTGTTGCTTCTAACTTGGCTGCAACCAAACTTGTCTGCAAGTTAACATACTTTCTACACTGGGCCAAATTTAGAAATCATTTTAAAATGTGCAATAATGGTTTAAGAATATCTTACCTTAAAGCCAGCACATCTTATTCTCATATCTTTAATATTTTTCCAAGTGTTTCGCAGCAAAATAAAATGCAAATTCTTACATTAAGCCTTTCGACAGTTGCAAACTTTTGTGCAGCACCAAAAAAAAAAAAAAAATGGAAGTTGAACTTACAGTCTTAGCTACAATTAAAGAGCAAGAAAAGTTGCAGTCAGGGGTCCCTTTTAAAGTTGCCATTGTGCATTTTGGGCCACTAAGTCTTGGCTTAATATTTGCGCATTTCGTGGCCCACCTCAGTTTTAGAAAACAACTATTTTTGCACTTAGCTGCAGTTGAAGCATAAAATTGATTTTTAATTGAAAATTGTTTGCATATTTTGTGTGTGAGGGAGACCACGGCAAAGTACCCCCTGTTGTGGCCATATACCTACGGAAGTATGTGTCTGTCTTTGTGTGTGTGTGTGTGTGTGTAAGTGCATGTATTTCAATTCTGTGCAGAAGATACTCGAACGTGAGTTGAGTCCGGGTTAAATTAAAAAACAGCATGCAGCTTAATAAACTGAAGAGCTTCCGTAACCGTTGTCCAACAATTTTGGACAGCA
Source organism: Scaptomyza caliginosa (assembly GCA_035044725.1). Taxonomy (NCBI): domain Eukaryota; kingdom Metazoa; phylum Arthropoda; class Insecta; order Diptera; family Drosophilidae; genus Scaptomyza; species Scaptomyza caliginosa. The sequence goes on from JAWNNR010000686.1 coordinate 2,425,958, forward strand.
AGCCCCATTTGCACCATACAACCGAGAGTCCATTAGGGTAAAACTCAAAAAGTTCAATATTGAGCTCGTCAAATGCAAAAATATGCATGTGTTAATAAGCGCAGGTGTACCAGGGCTATATACATGGAATATATGTTTTAAGCTCACATTCTCATTTATGTTTATAATTTTCGATTATAAGTGTTATATTAATATTTATGTTTATTGTTTTTTATAGACTTTTTGCTTGTGAGTTGATGGCTTAACTTAGTATGCTTGCTTGAATTCATAAATATTGCTGTTAGGCACTAAAAACACCATACATATATTGAAATACAGCACCACAACAAGCGATGAATCGAAGAGAAAGGAGCACATTCCAACAATAACCATAAAAGCTGCCAGAGGTGCAACAAAAAGCGTAGGCAAAGTCTTTGCCAGAGTCAGAGCCGAAGCTAAAACGATGGCCAAAACCAACAACAATCTGCAAACATGTTGAACTAGGTCAGGCTCTTAAGCGTTAACCGTGTGAAATTCGCCGCAACAGCAGCAGCAGCAGAAGCAGCTGTCCCCTTTCAACACCATTGGGTGTGAGCATGCGCTAGTAAAGTCCGCCACCAATATGGGCCCCTGCGGCGAATTCGCCCTAAGGCAATTTCGCTATGCCGTGTTATCAGCGAACAGTTACTGTTGTTGTTGTTGTTGTTTTCGGTTGTATTTTTCCTTTTGAATATCAATTGCATTTTATTATAGTTATAGTGAGGCATTTATTGTTTTGTTTTCGTTTTCGTTTTCTGTAAGCGGCAACATCGCGTGTCAGCAGGCCAAAGCAGCAGATGGCACTTGCCACAACGACTACAGCGGAAAACACAACAGCAATAACAACAACGACGACAGTATTTGAAGAAATTTTCTTTGCACATTTGGCTTTTGTTGAGCCGTGTTGTGTCGTGTTGTTTGGTGTGTTGTCCTGACATTGCCAAAAACCACAGAAAAGCTCATGCAACTCGGTCGTCACCCTGTCCTCTGTCCCAAGTGTCCCCATAGCTCCTGCCCCTGCCCCTATCGCTTTTGTCTCTACTGTCTGCTGTCTTCTGTCTCCTGTAACCAGTCATAAACAGCGTTGTTCCGTTGCTCGCTTTGCTTTGTGGGCCATGTGCATGTAATTATTTTTATGAAAAATATTTCAATGCAAATACTATACCTCATTCTGCATCATGTGCATACTTTATGCACTTTTCCTTTTCGTTTGACAGCAAAATATGTATGACCGAGTTATTTCCGTTTTCCGTTCTTCATTTTGTTGTTTTTTTGTTGGTTGGTGAACTGTTCGCGACTTACTTGTGACTTGGAACAGTTATATTGCCGCAAATTAAATACGAACAAAAATTTTAAATTATATTTGCCAAATGCGGCAACAATAAAACAACAATTTCATATGCAAATTAATGTCGGCACTTCGAGGAGCAAAACTCCTCATCCAAAATACAAAAAAAAAGTAAAAATGAGCAAACTTAATGGGCAAAAAATTCGAATACGAATACAAAATACGTAATACAAATTTCTACAAGTACAAAAGTGAATTTTCTCAGCTAAATATTTACTTTTCAAGAAGGAAAAAAGCCTTAACACAGTTAGCCAAACTCCACTTCTTCTTGCTCAACCTCCTTACTTGCCGCTTGCCTCTCATCTACGTACTTGCTACGTTTTTCACAGTGAGTGCTAAATGCAATGGGCTGAGAGTTCGCTCAAGCAAACGATAATTATCAGACACATACAGTCACTGCCGCCGTTTGGCAAACACACATTGCCTGACTTATAAATATTTCAAAATAATGCTTACTAATTATACCCTGTAGAAAATGAATAGTCATTATCAATGATATAAATATAACCATGACCGAACTCTAGTCCGAAAAAGATTCCAAAAGCAGCCAAAGCCAATCCCAACCAAAACGTAAAACTTCTCTTTCATTATACGAATCAAACCCACATTGATCTATTTGGAGTCTCTAGGCTTGGTGTCTTTTCCTTGAAAAACCTTTTTAGAGAAAACTCTAGCGTCAAGCATACCTCTGACTGATTCAGTTTTCCAATTTTCAAAAGCTAAGAAGCTGGCAAAGTGGCAAAGGGAAGACCGACAGCCGCAGCCAGCGAATTCTCGCGCCCTCTGCAACTTTTGCGTTAACATTATTTTATTTAATTAGGTAAATGTATGCAAACCCAGTCAACCCACAGACCAACACACACACACACATTCCAACGCAACGCACACACACATATGTTGTATGTACATCGCCTGGAAGTAACATACAACACATGTTGTTGTAATTACAACCAACTTTAATAAAGCTGCCTGCCTACTTTGCTTCTAATTGTAAATATGCCATCATCAGTATATGTATGTGTGTGTGTGTGTGTGTTGGCAATGGAAGCAATGTGTATTAATTGTTCGCTGTAAAACTTTAAAGGCATTCATTTTGAAAAATTAACTACCTGGCTGAAGGCGCAAGTGTGCCAAAGTACACCTACTTACACACATTTCTGCAGCCATGTCAGACTCCTTACATTTTTTTCATAACATTCTACGATTCGTTAATCTTGAAATTATTTCTTTCCTACATACATATAGATAATTTCATCCTAAATTACATAAATTGCTATATCTTAAACTGAACAATTGTCCCTAAAACTTAACTACATCAATCCCTAAAACTAATGAAAGAAATATATTAATCAGTAGTGAGTATCTCTTATCCCCTGTGTTTTTTAAAAATATGCCATAGCCTTTTCTTAACTAAAACTTAGCTTGTGCAGCAACCCAGGCTGTGTTCGTGGTTTGTGTACATGCTAAAAGCATTTGCATTTCTGCTCGTTAGAAAGAAATCTATAGTTTGACTTTGATAATACTTTTTCTTTATTAATATTTTTATTGATTTTTGTGTTTTATACATTTTTTTCTTGCTTGATTTTTGTTCTTTTAGTATTTAATATATATTAATATATTTATTCTCCCGCATATCCATTCTGTGATACAATTCTCCCCACAAATACAATAAGTGTTGTTGTTTTTTTTTGTTGCTTGTAAATATGATATACAATAAAAATGTCTATACAATTAAGGATACAAAAGTGGTTAAATTTAAGCTTAAACTATAAATTATGTCTTCCAGTAGTAATTAGGAGCAAGAAATGTTTTTTTCTTATTTTTTTCAGATAGATTGATTTAAAGTACAAATCATATAGAGATAGTATTAGCATAGTATATAGTACAGTTTGAAATCACTTTGAACTTAGAGACTAAGCAGCGAAAAGCAGATAATTAAACCAAGTCAGGTAATAAAACTGAAAAATGTACAGCATAAAATAAAATCAAAGAAATCCTTGCAACCGAAAAAAACATAAAATCGCTAAGCTTTTTTAATGTCAATCGCTTAAACACTGAAGGCATTATTTATAATTTGTATCATTATGTTTTATGCATATCAAGCAAAAATTTAACAAAATCCCAAATGCCAATACCAAACCCGGCCTCGATCATTAACCCAAACGTTTCTTTGAGCTTTATATTATGTATGTAGGTCACAAATAAGTAGTTTTCTTTTTTATGTTGGGTGTTCGAATGTACTTAGAATAAGTAATACGTACATTATTTGTATACAGTATATATGTATAATATAAATTTGTGTATAGCCCATATTTGTATATGCACTTGTCGGTATCATTGATTAGCTAATGGAAATAACGTTTAAGTATGCGTTTGTTTTGAGTGGGTTTGTGTGTATATATACATCAAAATATTTGCATATTGGCATTTATATGTTGGTGTTTTGTAAAGTTGTAAAAAGAAATTTAGCTACCTTTTCGCTATACTGTCAGCGCGTAACTTAAATCGAATCAAAAAATACTAGCACTTGCGACTGACCACACTGGCCTATGTTTACTACGTTCGCTTCCTTTCCCCTCAACTTAATTGTTTTCCGATCTCGTATCACTTTTGGTCAGTCAATCTAAGCAAAAGGGCCGCGCACTTAAATATTATTTTATACAATGTTCCATTGTTTGCTTTGCTTGTTTGTTGAATATGTTTTGGAGTTTAATATGTTTTCCTTTTATTTATATATATTTGTTTTGCATTATGCGCTTGCTGATTAATGCCGGTTGAGGAGGTGCCTAACGCACACGTGAAGTCGGCCTAAAAGCAAATAAATATAGATAAGTTAAAACTTCATAGGATTATACATCACATTACATACCTGGACGAGGGAGCAGCACTATGGCGTTTAGGAGTATTTGGAGTTGTTCCTGCTGTGCCGCCTGATCCCGTTCGATTGGTTGGCGTACGCGCTCTTCCCGCTGTGGGTGTTGCAGAGGATGTGGGCGTGCCGGCTAGACTATATCGCTTGGGTGGCACAATGCGACTGGGCGAACGAGTGCTGCACTTGCCACTGTTCGCAGTATCCTGACCTGAATGGCTGACTCTGCAGATTTTTGGGGAGGAAAGATTAGCAGGTGAAGGCTTAGTTTTAGTGACAGTCTTGGGTGTGGGTGGTGTGCTGGGACTAGCCTTCGGACTTCTATCAAACATGCAAAATTAAAAAGTTGGTGCCAGAAAAAAAAAGAAGAAAACGAAACGCAAATTTAGCAAAAGAAAAAGTTCCCAAAATATATAAATTTTGTTAAAACTACAATAATATTGTTTTATAAAAATGATCTTGAGTGCTTACCTGCCCGCTGGATAGCTGACTGGTCGTGGTATACGCGACTTGGGCACCGAGCCGGATGTGCCTGCAGAGTTTGTGGATGTTGGGGTGGAACCGCCACTTTTGGTTGCCTGCTCATTGGCCAGCTCTTTAAGCATGCTCGAATCTTTGCTCATGAGTTCCCATTGGATTTGCAATCGCTTAAAACGATTACTCTCAATCTTTCGCTGCTCCTCCACATCGAGTGTCTCACGTCGTTGCAGCGCCGCAATCGAAATGTTTGGTGAATTGGGTGGCGTTGAGAAGCGCTTAGCTCGCTCCGTTTCAGCTGCAGCCGCAGCAGCCGCCGCATCATTAAAGGAGACCTTCTTCTGTTGACTTAGCACTCGGCTTACTTCCTTCTTCAATGCTACCGCATCGTACAATACATGTTCACCGGAAGACTCGAGAATTGCGGCAATCTCTGCATAGTACTTGAGCTCAGAGCGTGGCAATGAGGACAAAAAGTTTTCGGCACGAGCACGCGCATCTAGATCTTTGCGTGAGAGACGCTGTTTAGTGGGCGGCGTTGTTGTCATTGCTGCTGCATGCTCCTCCTCCTCGAAGACTTCGGCCAGCTCATCTGTGGAGCCCAAGGCATAATTGTATGGCGGCTCTTGCAGACTACGACGCTTCTCCAGCTTCGACAGCTGCTGCGTCTGTTTAGATGCCTCAATCATAGAGTTTCGCTTGGCCTTGCGCAAAATACTTCTTGGCATGGGCTGTGGTCTACTGGCTGGACTCGTCTCCACTCCAGAATCCATACGCTGCTGCTGTTGATCATACTGATAGACATACATTTGTTTCAGGGGATCAGCAGGATCAAGCTCGGAGTCGGTAAGCAGCGTTGAGGAGCCACGATAGCCAGAACTAGGCGGTTGACTCGAGCCCGAACTAGATGCCTCATCCAACTGTGTCTGCTGCTGAAAGTTCTTGGCACAATCGCAGATATGCGAACGATTTCTGCGTATTGGCGGCGACATGCAGAACAATGGCTTCTGCGATAGTTCCGCCTCCAGCTGACCCGTTATCTGTTTGACCTCTGGAATGTGTTGCAGTCGACGACGATATTCCGCGGGCAGCAGCGTGGCCAGCGATTGCCAGTCCGAGATGTGCTTGTAATCCAGTGTCTTGAACAGCTCCGGCTCATTCACACTCTGACTGCTGCTCCGCTGCTGTTGCTTGGAATTGCCTCCACCTCCAGCGTTGTCCAGCGTCATCTTGTAGTTAAAAGGTGTGAAGATGACATCGCTGCTATTGCTCGTTTTTACAAAACCCAAATCGGGTAGCGCATAATTCGGATAGATGACATAGATGGGCGCCTCACGTTGCTCACCCAGATTGTGTAGCTTGGCCAGAAACGAGGGCGGCACACAACGATAACGTTCACTAAGGCTGCTGTGCGTGGTGCTTAATGAACCACACGAGGTTTGCATGGAGCGCGTTATCATTTCGGAGCTGGAGGCACAAGACAAAGGACGTGTGCTGGCAACAGCTGCATTACGTCGCTGCGGCACCTGAGTCACCTGCTCCGAGTTACTGGCATCCGACGATTGCTGACTCTGCGTCTGGTGTGACTGTGCGTGTGTGTTGGCCGCCAGCTGATAGAGCTGGGGATTACGCAACGGCATGCTACGCCGGCGATGCGCTGGGGAATTGGTTGCTGTTAACGAACCCGTCGAACTGGAGCTAGCTCCATCATCATAAAAGACAGCATCGCAGCGTGAGCGTAACTGTCGCTTGGGCGTTATTTCCACATCCACATCCGCCTCGGCCTCATTGTTCTCCTCCTCATCCTCGTCATGACGGCTTACGGCGCTGCCTTTGCCCGAGTCGTTCATGCTCTTTTTGCGTAGGCGTTTCTCCAGCGAACTGCTGCTACAGCTCGAAGAGGGCCAACAGCCCGAGGAAACATCCATACAGGTTAAAGCACAAGCCTGATTCTCATCCTGGGCACAGCTGCTGCTGCCGCTGCCACCGCCGCTGCTGCTGCTCTTCTGCTTAATGAACAGCTTGACTAGATTAAAAGCGGCCGGATTGGAATTGCCCGACGAGGCTGAGCCAGAAATATGCGCCTGAGGCGAGGCAGCAGAGCAAAAGTTCTGACTGCCCTGAGTGGAGGACAGGCCACAGCCGCAACGATGCTTGTGGCGATGATGGTGATGATGATGGTGATGTGACTGTTGCTGTTGTTGCTGGTGTGAAGTTGGTGTCGCTGATAAAGACTCCTTGTGCTGCTCATTCGCCTGATGCTGCTGCTGCTGCTCCAGTTGTTGTTCCTCACTTATCGAGATGGGCATCTGGCACATGGGCAGCATATTACGTGAGCGCGATGAGCAAGATTCCATTGTCGAAGTGCTTATTGCTTGTGAGACATTCAATGGACCAGATTGATCCTTTCCCTCCGATTGTTCCTCCTCGTGCTGCTGTTCCTCTCGACTACTCTCGCTCAAGTCGCACAATTCGCTATGCAGATTGGGCAGACTGCTGCTCTTGCGCACACTGCATTGCGGCAAATGACGTGTTATGATAATTGTTTCCGTATTTACATTACCATTGCCACTGCCATTGTTGTTGTTGCCCGAAGGATACCTGCGTACGGGTGAGAGAAGAAAGAGCGAGCGTCTTTACAAGACCCAGACACAACATGCGTCTCACATTATAGTAACATTTTGTTTGCGGAAAGTCTGCCGATTTGGTTTTTGACATTTAAATCGCATTACGGTTTGTCCCGTGGACTACCTAACAATCCAGTGCTACCTGAAGGCGTTTTGCATAATATTAGGGTTTTTTTCTAGAAGCAACCATTCACAAATTTGAGCTATGCGCTTAATTAGGGTAACCTAAGAATAGTTATAGTGCTAATGTTGGGTTTTATGATCGACCAAACCTTTGCGCTTTTATTATATTTGCCTATTAAACTTGTTGAAAATTAAAAAGAATAAATAGTATTAAAAATGTTTAACTCTGTTCATACTATACAAAGAAATTAGTGACTTTTCAAATAAATTAATTTCCCACAGTCAAAGGGAAAAGGCAGCTTATTTTACAGCATATGTTTGTTTGTGTTTTCCCCCAAGTACTTTGTCATAAAATACAGCTTGCAACTGGATAAGAGCTAACTCTCAGTCTACACACACTCGACTAGAGTACCACTTTTACTTTTATACTTTATGATCGCATCATAAAAAGAGTCGGGTTAATGTACAGTGGCACGTAATACCCAGGGTTATACGAAAAGAGAAAGAGAGAGGCAAAAGTTAAGCGCACTTGGAAATTCAGAATTGCCCCAGTTGAGATCAAGCACATTTTGCATGCTCTCTCCACATAACGTACTAAATGACAATTTGGTATGTGGCACGCAAAATGAAACTTAATTGAACTAAATTGAAATGACCTCACGGCTGCAACTGGGGGAAAAATGAGGGAACAGCAAGTGGAAAGTCCAGACATCCGCCATGCCATTCAAAAACCAATCTGCATGTGTATGAGTTTGTGTATTGGGTTGTTCAATACTAACCGCTGTAGTGGAGCTTTTGTCTGGTTTTTGGGTGATTTGCAGAGGAACTGCATGGATTGAGCCGATCGTGACATGGATACCTCCAGGGCCTTGTTCCGCTTAACAATATCATCCAGATTGCTGTGCAAGTTAATGCAGTTTTGTTTGTTTCGCACGGCAATCTCACACGGTTCTGCTGCAATACAGGGAAAACATGAGTTAAAAATCGTAAATTCCATTCAATATATGCGACTTACCATAGAAACTGTCATCGGAATAGAGTACACTGCCCTCGAATGCAATGGTATAGTTATCCTTGTTGCAAGTGAGTATTATATCGCCCTCATCCGGATAGGCATCCATGTCTAGGGAATCTACCGAGATGTGTGACTCCTTAACCGGCGAAAAGAGTAGCTCTGATTTGCAGATAGAATTATCGATAAGCTCATTTGTTGAGGTTGTCGATGTCTGTGACATGTTGTTGTGTGCCATGTGTTGCAGGTTGGACATCATCATCATGTTGTTGCTGTGCTGCATTTGCATTTGAAATTGTTGCTGCTGTTGTTGTTGCTGCTGTTGCTGATAGAGCAACGATTGTTGCAGGCGACTATTGGCGCCACCGAGACTCTTGCAGTAGGCCGGCAATTGCGACAACAATGAATGAATGTCCTCGGCACGAAAGCTTTCCATATCGACCTCGGCTAGATTGGCATCCAGATTCTTGGCCAGATCATCGTAGTAGATGAGATCACCCATGGCATTGTAGGATGCAGATAGAGAGCTGAGCACGCTGCGTTGCATGCCACCGCAACCATCCCGATAGCCATAGTCGAGAAACCACTGATAATCGGAATTGTCATGAGTAAAATCTTGTGACGAGGCCAGCGAACAGTTGACATTGTTGACACCACCAACCCCACCACCACCAATACTATTACCACCACCACAAAGCATACCACCTACCCCATGTTGCTGCTGTTGCTCATTGTTGCGTGCTGCGCCCGGCGTTGTTGCATTGCTGTTGTAATCGGATTCGGGTGTTGCCACAGCTGCCATATTTGTTGCCGCCATTGCTGTTGCTGTGCCTCTTGTTGTCGACTGCAGTAGAAAGTTATTGTTGTCGGCCTCGTCTAGATTGATGCTATCGACACCGTCACAGAGCAGCAGACTATTGCTCACCTGCTCATTCAGGATAATGCTACGCAACGCGCTATTATAGCGATCCAAATTGCTCAGGACAATGGCAACATTCTGCTTGAGGCTCTCCTCACTCAGTTCATTGCCAGCATCCGCATTGGATTGCGACTCTTCATCGCCCAACGATTGTAGCAACTGTTGCTGTTGGCAATATTGCAAATGTTGCTGCTGCAACAGACGATCGTTCAGTTGCTGTTGCTGATACCGTTTGCCCAATGTAAACAATGAGTTATTGGGGCTATTCAGCGGTATCCGATAATGTTGTTGCGGGGATTGTGGCGCTGATCCTGGGCCGCTGACGCTGGCCAATGTTTTGGTATTGTAGGCAGCCGTGTTGCCGTTGTTATATTGCTTAAGGCCAACCGCGGGCAATGATTGCCGATGTGCTGTCAAGCGTGTTTTGAGATGCGAATGCGATTGCGAATGGGGATTAGTTTTGGTATATTGTGATGATGGTTCGTTATTCGATGAGAATGATGAAGGCGGCGGCGAAGAATAATGTTCGATATGGCTGTTGATGTTGCTGATATTGTTGTTGTCGTTTACGGTTGAGAAGTCTGTCATGCCACGTCGAAGTTTTAATCCTGCAAGCGAGACAAATAGAAACATTAATCTTAATGTTAATTGTAATTGTAAAGCTGTCTCAATTTAAATAAATGCAGTGCGACCAATAAACATTAGCCGCATTATCTTTCATTCTCTTCCCTCATGCCACAATATGTTTCAATTAGCTTTTACGATGACAGGGGAAAACACGCCGGGCCAGCAGTGGAGAGTGGCAAGCTACTTGGAGAGACGAGCAAATAGCCGTAAAAAAGTTATAGGCATTATTTTGATACGCCTTCGAGAATTTTTACGACCAAGTGCCCCGAGGAGGGTCGAAATTTTCATTTTCTTCGTCATCGTGCCCTGGCACGGGCCTATAAAAACTTCAAGTCGCAAGTCACATATACCAATACCCTGGCAACGCGAGCATGCTTGGCTTGTAATGAGGTATGTTAACGATTAAGATAATATGCAATCAAGCTTATTTCGGCTGGAAATTGTTCGCTAAGTTCTTGTTAAAACCTAATACTTAGGGTATTTGAACTTCGGGCCATGTCGGCAAGAACATGTTCAAATTTATCTTTTGTTCTTTTAAATGCCGAGCGACTTTTGTGACATTGACAGGAACACGGCAACGTGGCGTTGCACATGCAACATGCAATCTAAGCGAGGTCGTACTGAACGAAAGTAGAATACTGCCTGTCAATTAAAGGTTAAAAGTGTAAGCCAACTTTGCGTGCCTCGCAGCGGTTACTTACAAAACGAAGTCAAAGGAAAAAAAAAGACGACAGACAGAAAGAGTGAAAATGGCGCAGTGATATGAAGTCTGGCATTGGAATCGGCGCCTTTATGCCCGAATATGTTAAAATACATATTTATAATTAGCTTGCGCTATATAAACAAACACATTTATTGTTATTGAGGGGGTCGGTTTCTCCGAATTTTTTGACTGTGGCAACATGTGTTGAGGCAAGTTTTGAGTTAATGGAGACAAGTGATAAGGCTTTTAAAAATTTTGTATGTATATAGTATAAATTTTACTTGCATGGCAACTGCACATTGCCATCAATTAACCAGTTAATTGAAGAAAGTTGCAAAGCTGTACAAGAAATAATATTGATTTGAGCTTTTTGTCACTGCAAATATTTGTGCAGACATAAAAGCCAAGTTCAAACGCATAAGCCAATGTAAATACATAAAAGTTAAAGTTAAAAACAAAAACAGAAAACCATTGCGCACCTTGAGCTAAAACGTTTAGGCCAACAAAATTGTTGTTGTTGTATTTGTTTTTATTATTTAAATTATGATTTTTGTTGGCTTCATTGCTGCTGTTATTGTTGTTGTTGTTGTTAATGTTGTTTAAATAGTCATTGCCATTATGTTGTTGCTGTTGTTGTTGTTGTTGCATTCGTTGTTGCATTAAATACTGTTGATTACAGGTGAAGACAGAGCCTGTTGTTGTAGCTGCTTTTGCTTTGGGCAAAACCACGCCCTGTTCGCGCAGTTGCTGTTGCAGGCGACGCCGTTGCAATAGTTGCTGTTGCAACAGCTGCAACTGTTGCTGCTGCATGTGCTGGTAGTAGTGTATTTGTTGCACTTGCTGTGGTGTCAAACCATTGTTGCTATTGTTAAATTGCTGTTGTTCCCTTTGTGGTGCATAATAGTTCTCTTTGGAAGAGCTGCTGCTATCACAGCCGCGCGGTGCTGGTGCTGCTGCTGTTGCTGTGGCCGTGGCCGTGACTGTTGCCCGTTGTAGAAACATGTTGCCAGCAGCATGTTGCGTTGCCATTGGCATCCATGTTGCAGTCAACACCAGCGCTGGCGCAGGCCGTGCACCGCTGACGCCGCTGCACTTTGGAAATGTCTACGAATCTCATGATGTACGCTAGTAAAAGCAACAACATTGAACGCAACAAAGGCGCTCAACAAATGTTGCGGCAACAAAGGCAAAAATGTTGCTGCTCTTGCTGGAAGTTGTTATTTTTGGTAAGACCAACGCAGTCACAATTTTTGTATTTATCTTTGGTTTTTCGTTTTTTCACTTGTTGCCAAGTTCTTGCGTCTTGCCCTTTGGCGATTGTTATTTTTAGCTTTGATCTATGTTGATTTAAGTTTTTTTTTCTCTTCTTTTTAGTTTAAAGGGTTCAACTCTCCATTGATTGGTTACACATTTTGTATGTTTTTCTATACAAGTTGTCCGTCGATCGTTTTGCTTTGCTACGATGCTTTCGATGCCGCACTTTTCATTTTGATTTCTTCGTACTATTTTCTATTTATAAATATTGTTTTGCTTTATGCGTAAGTTTCTTTAGCTATAGTTTGAGTTTGTTTGAGTTTTGTTTTTGTGTACAGTCACAAAGTTTTATAAATACATACATGTATATGTGTGTATACATTATGCACATATTTGTATTTTGTGTTTGGTTTCGACTGCATATAAATGTTATTTATGAGTTTTCTGCAGCATTCAAGTTTTTCCTTAAGGGAAATACATTTTTGGGAAACTTTTATATTTTTTTCGCGCGGCAATTAAAACCAGCCCAGAAATAAACTGTTGTAATAAACAATGCTGGCCAACAAAGTTAAAGGCCCACCTAACAAGCACAATTTATAACTTGCAGAGTGCTGAGACATGTATACTACTTTTGCCACGTATTGGGGCAACCTCAATTTTAGGGCTGTTGCATACATTAGAGCTCCGCTAAAGTAGTTTGCAAAACGGAAATAGAATTTACCTGCACTTGTTTTTTGTTGTGCCATTTAAAAGCCACATTGCTAACCAAACTTACAACAGTTCCTGCCTAATTTAAGCAGCATTTTAAAAACTTGTCAGTACAATAAATGTTTTTTTGCTTTGCAAGCGAAAAGTGTAGAAGAAAGCATTTCTATGAATATACGCAAAGCATAACACTTACGTATTACATATTCAATGTCGCAAAACAAAATTGTGTGCCAACAAACAATAACATATCAGTTTGTGGCCAGGTGTTTATTTTGACATTTTTGATGAGTGACATAAGCATCGGACAGAATATGAGCTAGAAAATAGGTATGTCAAGAGCTTTAATCATATTTTATGGTATAGATTTAAGTTAAACTAGAAACACGTGAACTCATACTAAAACTACTTCTTGGCACAGCAATCTCTCGTAGAAAGATAACGTAACTTATGTCTACGATACATTTCCTTGTTGCATAGTGTACTTGTGCTAAAACTTTCGAAAGGAAAAGTACCAAGCATTAACGCATTGTCTACAGCGGAAAAAAAGCGTCTTGGCCATTAGAGACACGCCCAGCTTTGCGGTGGAGTGGTAATTGCGACGACACAAAGGAAAATATTCGAGACATTTGAGATTGCCGTGCACCCACACACACACACACAAACACGTGAGGCACTAGCCAAATTCGCAAAAGACCAATTTGTAATGCAAAAGGAATAAGGGAAAGTCTGGCAAACGCACAACAAGGAAGGCAACGTGACTACACTAAGGATAAAAGTGTATACCTATAAGTTGAACCAAGGCAAGTAGGATTTAACCTGATTTTTTTTTGTAACAGTGTAAGCATTATGCGGAAAGCAGCGCAAACGCGAAGAAAGAGCTTGCAACAAGGACTCCCACACCCACCAGCTCCACTCTGCATTACATTATGTGAAGCAGTAGCTGTAGCACACAAAATGGCTGCCAATCGGAACAAGTGTGAGGTTAAGCCAACTGGCAGCTTGCCAAACTAGCAGACTCTTCTAGTTCGATGAAAGGGTGAGAGGATGAAGCTCTGTTCAACAAACGAAAACAACTTGAGGCATCTTGCACTTGGAATCGATAAACTAAGCAATCATAAACTGGCAAACGCACAACACAAAATCAAAGATAGAGTTCTTCTGGGTTGAAAATAGAGATACAAAAAGTACAGGCTACCTCAAGGTATTTAGCTCTTGGCAATTAAAAATCTTTCACTATGCACGTGCGTAAGTTTTTCAGTCATACATATGGTAAGCATTTTTGTTATGTGCTTGTTTGTTTGTTTTTCCATCTGGCCAAAATAGTTGTAGATACTTTTGCTGTTGCAAACTTCCTCTATAGATGCTATCGTCAGGGCTTCTATAAAATAAAACTATATAATGTTTCTGGCTTGCTGCGTTTTAGTTCAACGCACTTGTTGGCCTACATTGCTGCTGCTGCATGCAGTTTAAAATCTCTTCCTCTCTCTCTTTCTTTTTCTCTTTCTTTCGCTCTTTCGCATTGTTGGCATCTACTTGTGCCTTACCTCTTTAAAGTTTACATTTGGCAAATGCCATAGTATCTGTATTTGTATGTTTTTTCGCTTGTTTTTTGTATTTTCTATTTTCTAATCGTTTGCAATTAAACAAATAACCAATGCGGAAATCACCGGAAAAACATTACTTTGGATTCTCTAATGCTTACGACTACTCAAATGTAAAGTCTAATCCAATTGTTATTGGCCAAGGAATTTTATCGCTGGTTTGGGGGCAAAGAAAAACAACGCAAAACGCATTTCCGCGCATACGTTTTCGCTGGATGATCTCATTTTGTTTCCAGCTGCAGAAAACTCTTTATATTTTCTTTTTGTTATTCAATATGCCCAAGGCATAATGCATGTGTATGTATGTTTTTTATAGTACAAATACCGTATGTGAAAATCATATTTTTATTATTGTCACAAGTTTGTTAACCGGCGAAAAGATAACGGCGCCTTTGTTAATCGGTAGCTCTGCTTTTTTAATATGTTTTTTTTTTATTGATACACTCACTGATGCACAATTATATAGAAGTATTTGTGTATTAATAATGCGTCACTAAAGAATTTAACGCGTTTTTTTTTTTTTGGTGGTGTGAATGATGCTTGCCTCATTCACCGCATTCACATTCACTTAAATGTTTGTTTTTTTATGGCTTTTTTGATTAGCAGCCTAGATAGTTAATAGTATCTGCGTGCGAGTAAGTTTCAAGAGTATCTATGTTATCTAAAGATATACACTTGTGTGTGTGTGTGCTGTGTGTATATATTTTAACAATACAGAATACAAAAAAATAGCACATTGAAAGTTCTTTTTGCTTTCTCGTTTCACTAGAGACACGACGCGCCGCACATTTTCACGGTTGCACAAGCCCAAGGAGACTGACGGCAAATACGAATGCGAACGCGAACGCAAACCGAACAGCGAACAGCGAGATGCGTCTAACGACCACAGAACAACAACAACAACAACTACACTTGACGTCGACGACGACAACGACAACTACAAAGCGACGACGACGAGCGAAGACCAACAACGACAATGTTGCCGTTGTATGGCAATCTCTCCCGGCTCTGAGCTCTGTGTACAAAATGCCCTCCCAGTTGGTTGTGTGTGAGTGTGTGTGTGTGAGTAATCTTGTGCATGTGCAAGTGCAAAGCGTACGAAGCTAGCCGAAGTTCTTTCTAGCAACCAAAAAGAGTTCTGTGAGCAATTCAATGATTATACAATGTGCAACTGAATTAACCCCAAAATGCGGAAGCAAGTGAAAAATATCACAAATATATTTTGCGTGCGCTGCCAGCACACTTGAAAAGTGGAAAGATACAAATGTATCTTAAACCATCATATTTAGATTTATGTACAAGTTAATAGGGCAAACCATAAACCATTTGCTCATAGGTTCCACACAGATTGCTCAAGTGGAGCTCACCCCACGCAATGAAAACAAATGAAGCGCTCAAATAAATGAACCCTCCTCCCCACATCCACAATCTTAAGTGAGGCTTGAGTCCAGGATGCCACACATAATACACATGTGAGGATTGTGACCGGAGATAATGCGCATGTGCGCGTGCCTTGACTCAATAAACATCTGTAGAAGGGAGGCACTTGAACAGAGAACGGAAGGGCATGCGTATAGGGGGATGAACAGAAAACAACTATTGTAGCGGTTGCAAGTGCTCATTAAAGATGTTGTACATATACATACTACAACATTTTCTCAATAATAAACTATTACAAATGCGCATAAATTTAAATGAAATCCAATAAAAGGGCACAATATTATGGCATACTTGAATGTTCAGATAGATTTATGTATATATTTTTGTATATCATATAAATAAACACTCGATTGATAATAATCATTAGTCAGCTCGAAAGGCAAAACGAAATCAAGTAGAAGTCGTTTTGATTGAAAGAAAACTTTTTATTCTCCATCTCACTCAGTCGAAGTATTTTATCTCTATGCGCCACTTTCGTGTATTGTTATTCATAATTGAACCCACACAGCCTTTAACAAGAGCTCTTGTCAAAGAGTTTTATGCAAATTCAAATGAGATCAAGTACATAAACAAATGAATCTCCTGAAGATAACTATCTACATCATGTTATATGCGAATATTTAACAGTTAGAAATACGTAATTATTTATTTCTTTCGCTCTAGTTTAAAACGTACAAAATGTATATATGTTTTTATTATTTAATTTCGAAAACACAACTGAGAGCGTATACGTAAGGTCATACTCATAACTAACAAACTAATTTATACATTTATACGGGCTAGTACACACAGCAGCCCAGAAACAGAGAGAGAGAGAGAGAGAGAGATACAGAGAGCGAGAATTATATTCAGAGAGAGAAAAATAATTTAATTAAGTAAACTAACGAGTGCAAACAAGAGAACGAGAACAAAAACAAATGTTACAAAAATCGTAGCGATCTTTTAGGTGCTATACGAAAAGATTCTCAAAGCCAAGAATATCGATTGGTATGCAAAACGTATATTATATCATATTTAATTTGTCTAAATGTCAAAGAATTGAACTTCGAGTTGGCGTGCCTATATTATATGCTCAACTTGCCACTGCTTACTTATAATCGAATTTTATTTTCCCCCAAGTGTGAGGCAACTTACTGTGGCATGACTCATCGCGTCATGCATTTCAAAGTCATCTATGGCAAAAATTCATTTTCGCCCCCCTCAGCTGCAGCCACAGCTCAGTAGGTAAATTGGCGACAAACAAAACAAGCGCTGAGGCAAATTAGCGATGAGGAACTTTTGAACTGTGTGTTTCGACCACCCTCGGCTTGGATGGGGCCTCCTACATACATGTGCCCAGAGTATTTTAATTGTATCGCAACAAAAATACATTTGTTTATTTCCAAAGGCAGAAAAAAAAACCAACCTATGAATTGAGCTCAATTAGTTAGCGGTGGGTCTTTAGATATTGCACTGAAATATTTGCTGGGTAAAAACCTCTCTTTTTCTTAATAAGCCAAAGCCATAAATTTTGAGCAAGTTACAAAGTGAAAACTTGGCTTTTGGCACCGAGTTTTATAAGAAAGCAATTAACATAAGTTTTTGTAACTTTTTAGTTAAAAGTTAACAAATGTTTCAGGGGCGCAGCAAAATACTTAATGACATGTTTAATATCTTAGCGGATCGTTATTATGTCAGCACACAAGAGTGATAAATCCCTCTCGGATGCTGACACCAACTAAAGGGGGAAAAGTGGCGTAGAGAAGGGTGATTTGCACCACATGTGGTAACAAGCTAATTAAATACAACAATACAACCGATGCCACAAGTGTAGAGTTAAAAATGGTTTTCCAAAGAAACTCTTCTGATTGATATGAAATTTACATTTCTCAACATTTGTTCAACAAAATTCAATACCAAATCATATACATACGACTAGTTTGTAGATGCCACAGCTGCCACGCTTCAATGGTACGCTCACATTGATATTTAACCTAAGATTTGTACAAGCATGTCACATGATTTATCTGTTGTATTAGAAACGCCGAAGGGCCAAAGACTGCGGCATGTGTGTTGCAACCAAAGTCTCTGACATGCCCCAGACTTGCCAAAGAGTGACAAGCGCAACAACAATGTGTCACTTATCAACTAGTATACGCCAAATGTTTCAAATACCAATCGAATATCCCATCAGCAGCGGAAAATTGCGTAAAGTTTTTCCACGCGCACGTCAAATTGAGTGAAAGTTAAGTGCGTAATAACCGGGTACATACGATGCGGAATTGTCTACTCGAACCAAACAAGAGATACAACCAGATACACGTACACCAGGCACAGCAGGCCAATTAATTCAGTTCGCTGCGGGGACCAACGCATAACTCAAACATGACATGACAAACAAGCCCAGGCCATAGCAACAACGATTTACATTTGGCTGTACACAAATATTCATGTTTTTATACCTATTTGTTTATAAAGTGAGCTGCATTTTCAATCACACAACAACTACCGTAAATTTTGAGTCTTTTAACCGGTCTGTTTTTGGCAAACATGCTTAGAGATTTCACTTTATGCATCGCATTTAAGACTTAAGATTGACATTCAACCTAACCCCAAGGCTGCCAAAGCGGCAATAAAACTTAAACGTTAATAAATATATATATGCAACTCATGTAGCAAATGTTAATTGTCATTTGGAGTTAATTGAGATTTATTGGCATTCAAAAATAAATCAATTAACTTGCATGCAATTTATTTTAACTTAACTTTTCTTTACATTAACTAAAGTAAATTTTTTGTATCACATGATAACAGCCACAACACAGGTTTATTTGATTTAAACGGAAGCCTATGCACCAACCTATAATTAGTTGCAACAAAACTTACGTCATTTTGTGTTACTTAAAATCTCGTGATCACAAAAACATGTGATCACAAAGTTGCATAGTTCATCGACTGGTGTTGATGCAATATTCAACTTGTTGATAAGATAAGGCATATTACTACAATGATGTGGCTTCAGGTTATTGCATTAGATGTATAAAGTAAGCTTAACGTCATTTTACTTATGAATTGAGAAAAATGCTGTTTCATGGTTACATAGCTCGCGTGACAAAGTCGTGATCCATACAAGACTTTGGTGACTAAGCTCTAAAATAGCGACTTATGCAAGTTGTTAACAGGTATTAGAGCTGATCAATTACAAACCACACACACGAACCGAGCGGACTGGACCGGACTGGACTGGACCACCAATGGTGTGCCGTATGTGACACCTGTGTCGACAAATCCCAATGTCGGCGGTAATGGGAGAATCCTATTGAAATGCAAAGCACGCCAATTATCTGACTATTAGCGGTATTGATTATAGCCAAGCTGGCAGACATGGAAAATCACGAGTCTAGCTATATGTGTGTAATCGTTATTAACTTAACTGTTAACTGTTGGCAAGCCCCCATCGAATGAGTTGAATGTGCTTGCGCAAAGCAATGTAATACTGACCTATCTATCGTTCAAGCTACTCAAAATCAAGTTTACGGTTTATTTATAAATACAATTTAACAGAAAAAAAAACTAAACACTGGGCAAAGCCGTATTACATCTTCAATTTACAAATCAGTTAGCACAAGTCAGTTTATTTATATAGTTAATTATTTATTGTGATAAATGTATGGTAAAATTAAAACATGTTTTGAATAATGAGAAAAATGTGATTTTCTAGACTTTCAGCTTAAATATGACAAGCCAAATATACTCAGATTTTAAATTATAGTTGGTTAATGTCTATGCAGCGCAATCGCGCGATTGATAAAATAATATGTAGCCAGTCTCCGAGGACTTGTGTATATCCGAGGTAAGGCCATAGAAATCCTCAATGGTTGAGGCCTCAATCTTGTCGACCATGTCATCATCGAAGAGCAACCAAAGGCCATGGCTCTTAACAATGCTTATATAATGCCCACGATTCGGACCCGAGCCACAGTGAATAACAACAGCTGTCAGATCATAGAGCCGATCCGGATTGACTGCATCGTCAGAGGTATTAAAGAGCCGCAACTCAAGCGGAAAGACGACACGATGCGAGACCTTGATGTGACGATTAAATTGCTCCATATACTTGAAACGCTTCAAATGCAGTGCCAGAATCATTGGCAGCTTCTTCACACGCATGCGTTTCTGTGCCTCCTGGTAGCTGCAACAATTGTCGCACTTAAACTTGTTATCCGAGCACAAGGTCTCCGTGTTGCTAAAGCAGCGTAAGCAATGCGTTATCGATGTATTCTGATCCACGTCAACTTGTAGATCGAAAAAGTTCTCATCCTTGCTGCTAACTGTCTCACAATTGAGGCAGCGGGTCTCTGAAGTTAAAATGCCCTGAAAGATCTCATGCACCCAGGTTGGTTCTGTGTTCGCTCCGTTTGTCTGCACTATCGGTGTGGTTGTTGCGGTTAGACCACCGTCTAATACACTGGTGGTGCCACTCAATGAGCCTGTTGAGTTGCTGTTGCAGTTACCATTGGTTGCCATCGAATTGGACGCAGACGTTGTTGTGGAATTGGACGAGTTGGAGTTTGTTGTTGAGTTGGTCTTTGCGTTAGTGCCACTTATGGCTGTAGGTGCGGTATTACCATTGATCGTTTTTCCTTGATTACCGGCGTTGCGTTCCGCCAGAATGATCTCGTTAATGTGATTGATGAGAAAATTGAGAAACTCATGCGCATCCTGTTGCATATAATTGTCAAACTCTTCCTTTTCCTTGCGCAAACGTGTTATAAACTTCTTGGGTGCTATCGAGCCAACTTTCTTCTTTTGCGTGGCAATGCTATAGAAGAGATCTGCCAGACAGGAAAGCAACGTCTCTTTGGGTCGCTTGTTCTTGGCCTTGTACTCGAGTACCTTCTCACGAAAGGGCTTACAGAAGTAGAGGGCCTGCAGTACCGAGTTACTATAGCAGGTGTTCCCAAAGTTGACCAGCCCAAAGTAATGCTCGTTGGGCGGAAACATTTCCGAGCCGATCTCGCGCTCCAGTTGCGAGACATTGGCGCCCATGGTTGCTACGGGGGCTGCCGCGGCACACCGATACAGAAAAGACCACACTGTGTATGCTTTTGGTGTCGATGGTTAGGCGCAGTTATGCGAGTTCTATACCATTCACATATATTAGTGGGTGTGTGCGATATCAAAAATTATGTTTTTTTATTTGTACTTTTGGAGACTTGGCTCGATATTTGTGGTATTTTGTCTACAGAGATTAGATGGTTAGATGCGCAAAACACTTTTCTATTTTCTTTTGTCTGAAAATAAATAATTTTGAAGAGGGGGATACACGTGAGTTTCTTTCGCATAACACAAACGACAAAATTAAAAATTATTTTAACGTCTACTTTGCTCTTGACATTAAAAACTAAGGAATTAACTGATAAGAAATATGGTATGGCTAAAACGGCACACGTTATTAAAAAAAAAAAACAAAAAAAAACAGAAAACTATACAAAATGTGTGTATATTTGAATTCTCTCTTTTTAATCCCCTCTCCAAAAATATATTTTCAAACAAAGTGTTTTATATGCGCATATTTTCAATAGCACTTTCACGAATATTTCAATAGTTTATAATCAATTAAATTTGTTAGTGGTAGAGGAAAGTGAAAATATACTTAACTTTTGACGATTTATATTTAAGCAATTTTAAAAAATTTAATTAAAACGTAAATCAAACTTTTTAATATTTAACCAAAATAATACAAGATCTAAATGACACATACACGCACTTTAGTTTTTAAAAGCTTACTTTAGTGTATCATACTCGCCTACGTCACAGAACTGTGACTAAAATTCTAATACCGATCTTATCGATAGAACAAAGCAGATAGGAATGTATGTAAAATTCAACTTTAGCCATCTGCCCATATTATCTTGGCTAGTTGCTAGATCAATGCAATACAGTTATATTTTTTCCATCAGCCAAACAAGTTTTAATGAATTTTAATTACATTGTCTTGCATGAGTCGCAGTTTTTAAAAATAGTATTAATAATATGGCAATATTGGCGTTTAATGGCTTGGATCGGTGACTTTTTACTATAACCACTAAAAGTGTGCTGGGAAAATACCGGGAAAATGTAACGCCCCGCTGACGTGCGCCGATTTCACTAACGTGTCACAACGTGTCGTGTGCCACGAGACTTTAAACGAGACACTGAAAAAGTATAAAAGCTAAAGCTTAGATGCCAATTAACACTTAGAACCAATTGCAAACTATAAGTGAACACACAGTGAAAAATTATTGTGAGTACAAAGTAAAGAACTTTAACAGTTTTTTTTTTTTTTGGATTTAAAGCTCCAAAGATTCATTGGGCTAAAAAAGAAGCCTTTCTGCAACACCTTAAAAAAGGACAAGCAATTGACCGTTAACACCAGGTTGGAAAACTACAACAAGTTGGAGAAACTTCACTTCAAAAACGCAACCGAAAACTTGTATATTCAACATAGCGGATCATCAGTAAATTTTAAGCGACAATCAGTGGAAACGGTTAATCACCTATCCGGAAAACTGCTGAAAATTCTCGCTTAATATTTAAAGAACACCAAAAATGACAAAAGTTAATAAGCTTATATTAAGTTTAAATAAGTTTTAATTTGCATAAGCAAAACGCTGCACCAAAATTATAATGAGCCAAACACTTTAATATTATAAACTAATGGCTCTTTGTTAGGTACTAGCAAAGTAAAGAAGAAATCCTAATAAACTAAACTAAACTAAAGAAAAAAAAAAAAACAAACCAAACATGTTTAATTGAAACGAAATAGTCAATCAGTTGAAAAACTGCTCCAACACCTTAAACATTAATGTAAAAACTAATAAATTTAAATGGGTATTTTTATGAATTGCTAATTAAGCAATTGAAAAGTATAAAAGTGCTTGAGCTGTTGGATATAGCAACAGTACTTAAAGCAAAATGCAACTCGTTGTAAGTATTTTAATGATTTTCTAACATTTGAGCAAGTGCTAATAATTTTTAACATTTTCAGATTTATATTACGGTTCTTCTGGGTTGTTTGTCCTTTGGGACACATGCTCTTTATATACAAAGAGCTCCACTTATTTTCAATGAACCTCAATTAAAAAACACATTGGTTGTTTCAAGCACAACTACACCTAAAGAAGATGAACTCTTCGTGGATAATTTCACTTTCAACTTTGACGAACATCCAGCTAGAACAGCAACCAGAAAATATGCTAGCACAGAGGCAGAGTTTAAAAGTTTAAAAACTTTGCCTTTAAGCCCCACAACAGTTTCGGCTAAAACAAACGTAACATCAACGTTAATGAACTTGACTACTGAGGTTACAACATTGGATAATGAAGTGAAAGTTCAGCCACTAGGATTCGGAGTCAGATTGAGCGCAAAACTCTTAAAAGTACTCACACGTGGCTAAACTGAATGTATATATATATAGAGACATTTTAGAACAACCTATTCGAAAACACGATTTCATATCAAATGGGTAATTTTATAAATTGCTAATTAGACAACTGGCAAGTATAAAAGTAGCAAGTATAAAACAAATCATTAGTACTTTAAGTAAAATGCAACACGTTGTGAGTATCAAAAAGAATTCGTGTTTTCGAAACAGCATCTAATATTTTACCTTTTTTTTTTTTTGCTTTGCCATAGAAATAAAACATCTTTAACAAGATATTACTACAAAAACCAGTTGCCTATCACTTAGTTACTTAGCTAAATGACTAGTGTAAGTGGACTTCAATCAACTGACTCATGTAAAATTGTTTACAATTAAACGGGCAATAACACAAAAAGACTGTCATCACTTGCTATCTGTAGCATCGTTAGATAAACGATCGAAAAGCCAAAACTTCGGTCAAGCATCATACAACCTTTTCTAAGACTTCCAAAAAAAAAAAAAAAAACCTCCGTAACTAATCATGAAGTTAAAACCCTCTTGATTAAACCAAAAAGTTTGCATTATTGATATTTTAAAAAATTAAACTAGCTCCATATTTGGAATGCAACGCTCAACCTAATAAGAAATGTTTTTCAATACCCACTTTTAACATTTAACGCCTTGGAATCTCTCTGGAGAGCTCGTTTTTAAACGAACGGGTAATTTTACAAATCAACAACCAATCAAACGGCAGTTAGTATAAAACTAGCTGTGCTGCCGACTATAACATCAGTAAACAAAGTAAAATGCACAACGTTGTAAGTATCGGAAAGTGATTTCAAGTTTTTAACAAGCAATAATAGTTCTTAATACTATAGATTTTCATCAGTATTCTATTGGGCTGTTCATCCCTAGGGGCACAGCCTCTAGGCTCCAACATTCTAAACACAATGCATCCAGATCTAAACGGAAATCAAATGAATAGTTCTGTGAATGTGCCAAGTACAACAGCACCTAAGCTTGAAATCAAACCATCAACTGAAAAGAACAGTGAAAGTAAGGAGCTTCAAAATGAACTTTTAACTGAGAACTTTACAACAGTTTTGCCTAAAGTTAAAAGTAAACTTAACCTTTCCACGCTATTGATTTTATATGAAAACCAAATAAATAGCTCAGGAACTGTGCCAAATAAATCAATGACTGTATTGGAGATGCCTGAAAGACAGCTTTTAACAACGGTCAGAGTTACAACCGAAGGACCATCATTTAAGCTAAATGGAACCTATACTACTAGACCTAAGGAAGCTAAAGAAGAAGTTGCAATTGAACAATCTACGTTAGGGACATTACCAAAAACCGACTTGAGATCATCTTTTCCGAAACCCAGCAGTGCAGAACGAACATTTAACGATGAACATAACCAAACTGATGTAACAGATGGTCACAATTGTAATACAAGTGACCCCCAGTCATTCGAAGACCGATTAAGTGCAACACTTTTAAAAGTACTAACACGCCTTGGCTAGAAATAGTCAGAGTTTTTTTCTAATATTAATAATAAAAATGCAAAACAAAAATATGATCATATGTGTTTTCAAGCAAAGCGATGGGAATTCTCAAGAATGATATTAATTGTTTGTAGTTCAATCATTTTTGTGTTGTGTGATTAAGAAGCAATCGTAACAATTTTTCCCGAAAGTATTAGCTGATTTTTCCCGCATTGAAATCGAGCTCGGCTTGCATATGGCAATTAACAACTGGCATATTACGATCTTGGCTGTATGGAAATCAAAGTCGCAATTAATGTCAATAATTATCGTGCCGGTCAATGCAATTATGAATCGAGCTCAATACCAATGCAGCTTGAGAATAAAACTTGTTTGTATTTATCCAAAGACTAAATGGCTCGGAATCCATCCGCTCATTCAATACTAACGGATAGAAGTTCGTGATTCGGAACCTCTCAATTGCAACCGGTAAAACAAGTTTTGAATACTTTGTGCATCTACAATCTCAGTGTTAATGTAGTAAATACTTTTTTCTCGCATATTTCTGTATATGAAAGATAATTAGAAATTCTGTGAAGTCAGTACGACTTAACAACTTCGACTAGAATGATCAGTAGAAACACAGTGAGTAATACTTAACAATTATTACATAGAACTAATGCAACATTATGAAATGGAATAGGTATAACATGAGTTCTCAATAACTGCAGTTACAGCTATTGCTGTGCTTTCTACTTGTGCTCTACGCTTTGATCGAGCCCAATCATGCCGCCACCAAGGTGATGTATGAATTTCAGTGAGTGTACAATTCTTAAACAAAACAGCAAAGCAACTTAACAAAATATTATTTGCAGCATACGCGAGCAACACAACGAACGCAATGAAACGGGATCACTGGATGATAAAAACAATGCTACAAGGGAGCCCGAAGTGGTGATAACAGGAAAACGCTTCTCGCAGGTCATACATTACGGCAAGGATGAGAACTCAACAAATAGTGTTTTCACGGAGACGGCCTACTATACGGCCGATGATAGTGGCTATCATGTGCGGCACAATTTTAGCTTGACACCTATATCGCAGGGCCCACGTCTGAGCGGAGCAGCTCTCAAAGTGATTACGGGCTAAGTATAATGAAGTTTGATCAACAATAATACAAACTATAAGCTACTTTATTAATTAATGCAAAAAGCAAAATAAAATTGCCATCAAGTGGGCAGAAAATTTTGCATCTTAAGTTCGTAGCATGACGCATAATATTTTATATTTGTTTAACTACAAATAATAGATTGTTATTTCTTACCGCTTATGAAGATTCCCTTTGTGGTTGTTGTTGTTATCCGTTGATTGCCCTTTTGATCAATGCTTTTAATTCTAAACAACACTTTCGTGGCAAATTAGAAAAAACAAACCAGAGTCTGCCTTAATTAATTGTTGCCAGCAATTTAAAAGTGTAGCAGAAAGTGTACAGAAGAATGCCTTTTCCTGCAAACAAATAGAGCAAAACAAACAAAAGGGAATTAATAATTATTCAAATAAGCTTAAGTGAGAAAAACACACTAATATTAATTGTATGTACGATCCCAACCTTGGGCACTGAGAAAGTAAACAATCTCATTAGAACTGCGAGCAGATAGAGAGAGAAAACGTGCTACCTTGTGGGTCAAGTTTGCGCGAGAGAAACGTTTAAGAGATGTTTTTGTTTGTCTAACGTAAGTGTGAGAATAATAGCAATAGAATTGGGTCACTGAGATGGTGAGTACATATTTTGCTGCAACGGTTAATAAAGCTAATTAATTAATCAAGCGGCTGGCTGATGATGCTGCTTGTGTGGCTACTGATGCTGCTGCTGACGATAAGCCTCCGCCCAAGTCAAAAATCGACGCATCGCTCAATTTAAGCTTAGTTTCGCGACGACAACTTAACCGAACGGAATATTACGCTTGACAAACAAAACGATGAAATTCTGGATTTGCTTTTTGGCAGGCTGTGCTTTGCTATCACTCGGCGGCACACATCCTCTTGCCACAAACTATACGACCGACATTCTGCGCCTGGCCAAGGCTGCACATATTAAGGCCTACCTAACCGAGGGCGAGCAGAAGCCATGTGATAACTTTTACAACTTTGCCTGTGGCAACTGGCCGCGTTTGCATCCGGCTCGTCAACACAACAAAAAGACAAACTATCTGGAGGAGCTACAGGAGTTGTTTGTGCGTAAAAGTGCCGATATGCTTAAAAGCACAAGAGCGGGTGGAGATAGCAGCGCCGATCGTTTACTAAAGAACTTCTACACCTCCTGCTACAATCAAGCGAATGATACGCAATCTGCGCTTAGGACTTTGCTACAGGTTACGGACTTTCGAGGTGGTTGGCCCGAGATACGTGTTCCTTCCTGGTATCACTACGAATACGATTGGCTGCAAGTGGTGGCAACACTCAAGCGACGTCTAGGCGTCGACATACTCATCGGTCTCGACGTTGTACTTGACTTCAAGGAGGAGCGTATGCATCGGCTAAAGCTGGGTGCACCACAACTGCCCCTAGGACATCGTCGACAATACCTCGATGCTACTTTCCATGATGCTCGCGTTAGATATCAGGAGTCAATTGAAGAGAAACTGCAAGCCTACTTTCCTGAGCAATCGGAACGCTGGCACAACGAGGTGGCCTACCAAGTGCTCGAAATTGAACAACAGTTAGCCAAGGGATTGCCACACAATGCAGCACTTACGCTGGAGCAGACGACCCGACAGCGTACGGCTGCCGAGATGAAGGCTGCCTATGGCAACTATGTGGACGTGAGTCGCTATCTGCATATGATCTTTAACGACACCTTGTATGTGGATCTGTACGAGACTCCCGAGGATTATCTATCCAATTTGGTGGATGTCATTCGCAATACACCCAAACTTCATCTGGCCAACTACACCATCTGGCGTGCATTGGACACACTCGACCAGGCTCGCATACCACGAACTGTCCAGCCTGGTATTTGGTGTGTGCAGCAGGTGCGTCAGTATTTCCCGTTGCAGCTGGAGAGTCTGTTCCATCGCAACTACAATAATATGCAGATGATCAACGAGCTACAGTCCACGTGGGCAGACATTAAGCGTGTCTTTAGGGAGGATCTGCAGGCATCCACAGATCTGCACTGGATGACACTCGAGACGAGACAGAAGGCCATTGCGAAGCTAGAATCAATGGAGCTGCAGTTCCGCAATCACGACGAGACTCAGCTTATACGACAAATGTACGGGTTAAGCCTGCATCCAGACCAATTTTATCAGAATCTGGTTAGTGTATTGCAATGGCGTACACAGCGACAACTGGCCAAGCTAGTGGAGGAACCTCAACTGACGGACAATGTGTACAAGGTGCCGCATTACGAGCTGACTACCAACAAGATGCAAATTCCAATAACATTCATGCAAGCGCGTTTCTTCTGGGATCCTGCCTATCCGAATGCTCTGAAGTACGGCACACTAGGAGTTCTACTTGCTCGTCAAATGCTGCACGGTTTCGATGATGTGGGTCGACGTTTCGATAGACATGGCTATCGCAACAATTGGTGGGATGTCACCTCAGAGAGCTCGTACTCGCGACGTGCTCAGTGTTTCCAGGAGCAATATGCAATATTTGTACACTTTAGGGAGAAGCCAGTCAGGGATAAAGGACTTCTTAGCCGTATTGTTGCTGATAATGGTGCTCTTGATATCGCTTTCCGTGCCTACAACAAATGGTTGAAGAACTCTGCAGAAACACCAGCTATCTATCAGCGGGAGCGTTTACCTCTTCTCGATCATTCTCACAACCAGCTTTTCTACTTGGCCTACGCACAGCTTTACTGTTCCGACTATCCAGAATCCGTTGAGCTCTTCGAGGAGTTACCCGAACCGCTACGCGTT
Source organism: Scaptomyza caliginosa (assembly GCA_035044725.1). Taxonomy (NCBI): domain Eukaryota; kingdom Metazoa; phylum Arthropoda; class Insecta; order Diptera; family Drosophilidae; genus Scaptomyza; species Scaptomyza caliginosa. The sequence continues at coordinate 2,454,484 of JAWNNR010000686.1, forward strand.
AACACAGCACTCTCCAATTCGCAGCAGTTTGTTAATGCCTTCAGTTGCTCTAGGAGTGACAAGCTAAATGCACGCTTCAAGTGCACACTCTATTAATCGGTTTTAAAAGCAAAGCATAATATTAACGACACATACAAGTATATATTCTTGAAAGAAAATAAAGTTTGCACATGTTTGTTTTAATTACAAGCTTCTTTTGTGAGTAAGTTGTGAGTTAAGCCAAGAACTCTATTAAATTTGTCAGCTCTTTTACTCTCTGCTGCTCTCTTGCGATAACCCACAGTGAACTTATTAGCAGCCTTATCAGCATTACTTTGATTCCGAACAGAGCAGCGACAGAGCTGTTGAATTGTTGACAGTTTACTGCAACTCAAAGATGTAGCAGTATGTCAAAAGCATCAAAGAGCTGTACAACAGTGTTTGTGGCACTGATCCTGTTGCTGACGGGAATCAGTCCGGTGCTAAGCGATGATGGTACCTTTCAGCGTGTCTTTCAGACGGAGGACACGGTGCGGCAGAGTAAAGCACATGAAATGCGAAGGCAAATGAACTTGCGTGCGGATCCCTGCAACGATTTCTACGAGTATGCTTGTGGCAATTGGCAAACACAGGCCACACGACAATCAAAACTGGAGCAGCGCATAGATAAGGACTTGGTGCGCTTGCTGGAGGAGACGGCTCATCGCAAAGACAGTGGGTTAGCTCGTCAAGCTAAGGACTTTTATCAGTCCTGTCTGGCTGCTCTGGCTCAACCCAGCCAAAAGAATCAACAGCAACAGCAATTTCTAAGCCAATTCATTCAACAGAATGGAGGTTTCCCCGCGGTACCAGGATCCAATTGGAGGGTCTATCATCACGATTACGATTGGCTAAGAGTTGCTGGCGGATTGCGTAAAAACTATGGCATAGACATTCTAATTGGACTAAGGATAGGCTACAACTATGCCAACGTGCAGGAGAACAGCATTTATCTAACTGAGCCGAGTACCTTGCTACCCCATGAACTTTGCAGTAATCGCAGCCTACACAGAAATGATTCGGCTTACGAAGCAATCGAAAGTCAGGTAACCTCACAGCTAAGGATCTGGCTGGCCATGGGTAATGAAGAATCGGCTCGACTTGCTGCCGAAATTATCACTTTTGAGCACGAGCTTTGCGGAGGGATGGACGAAAAAACGCACTGGGATTCAGAGTTACACTTTTATAATGCAAACTACACGCGAAAGACATTAAGCGAATTCGGACAACTTTATGATTTAGATCTGGAAGGTTATGTGACCAGCTGTTTTGGGCAGTCCGTTTACCGACCAGTCTATATGGCTGCACCAAACTACTATCGACAATTCCAGCGCACCTTGTCGATTCGCAATGGCAGTCAGATAGCCAACTACATCATGTATCGAGCAGTTGCAGCGCTAACATTCCCCCTGGGTGATAAGCCCGAACGCAGACCAACTTATTGCTTGGCTAAAGTCAAATACCTATTGCCAGCTGCATTGGGAGAGCTGTACGCTCGTCAATATGCCAGCGCGGAGTTCAGACAGCAACTATCTCAACTTTACGATCACTTACAGGTTGCTCTGAAGCAAAGTCTTATTGCCGACTGGCTCGAGGAGGGTAGCCGACGCATTGCTCAACGAAAGCTGAGCGATTTACAAATCAATCTACCTGTCTATGAAAAACCAGTGGCTTTAAGAATTCAATTGGAGCGTAACAACTACTGGAAAAATCTTCAAGTACTATTGGGTGAGGTTCAGCCACAGCAGTTGAAACGTTTGTTCGAGGAGAACATTCCAATACCAGCGGATCCCTTGGAGGCCTATGAGACACGTATGCAATATCGTCCTGTGCAACGACGACTAGAACTTGGTTGGGCTGTATTACAGCCACCTGATTGTGATGCCCGTTACGGTCAAGCTTTAATGTATGCTACACTAGGAGCAGGTCTGGCGGAGCAGATGGCATCAGCTTTTGATGAGGTTCATTGGTCAGTGGGTCTGCTGGAACGTGACAATTGGGATCCGCTGACAGCGTACAGATATCGCAATCGTAGTGAATGCTTTAGACGTTATGTCGAAGAGTATCTGCAAAGCAATCGCAGTGCCACACAGTATCTGATACGCAGCAGTGCAGGGTTAAATATTGCATTTAATGCGTATCTAACTTGGCTGGGTTTTCAGGAGCCAAATAATGACTTTACCCGACTCACTAAGGAGACGCTGCCCGGTTTAAACTACTCCAATACGGCTCTTTTTTTCTTAGCATATGCCCAGCAACACTGTCATCCCAAGGAGCAAAGACCAGACGAGTTGAATCTTTGGCCAAATCTTAGGTACAGTGTACGACAAAGCCACAGTTGGACTCGACTTTATGTAAACGGACCGCTAAGTAATTTCCTAGAGTTTGCCAAAGAGTTTCATTGTCCAGCTGGTTCACCAATGAATCCACCAAAGAAGTGCGTTATTTACTAAGAGAACTGTTAAAATATAAACCAAAATATAAAATTTAACTAGTTTTGCTTTTTTAAGTGTAGCAAAGATGTTTGAGGAGCAAATCTATAGGGAAATGTTTGATACAATTATTGATTACTTATTGCTATGGAAACGACTTCCTTTAAAACAATCAGCAAAACAAACAAATACAGACTATAGACGAGATTAGCGGGGTCGGCTTTGTTTACTTCTCTCATGGACTTGAAAGAGAGACATAAAAAGAGCGCCTGCTTGGTGATAACACCCTCTTTGGACTGGGATTAAGCGCAAACTTGACCCAAATCATCAAGTTCATGAGCGAAATGAGAATGACACGGCCAAAGCGTTTTGCTTATCACATATTCACAATTTAGTCGAATTTTAAACGCTACAATGAGAACTACACGAATTGCGCTATTTCTACTAAAGGTATTACTGATTCGATTTGTGTCGGCTGCCCGTTATAGCAACATAAATCGGATGCCACAAGGTGGTGCACCGCAAGGTGTCGGAATGCACTATCAAAACAACCAGAACAATAATCAAGCTAACACTGTTGAGAATCCAATGGAGCTAAAACTGCGACAGACCATGTCAAGAGATATGTACAAGTACATGAATCTAAGTGTGAATCCTTGTGTGGACTTCTACGAGTACGCCTGTGGCAATTGGGGACGCTACCACACGCGACAACTGCGCGAGGGTCAACTGATAACGGCTCAACGTGTGGTTGAGATGGGTATTGAGGATCAGTTACAGGAGTTGCTGACGCTACCATTGTCACCACAGAACCATCCCAACGAATACAGTCCGGCGAGTGAGGCGAATGTGAGAAAGGTGCGTAGCATTTACGACAGCTGCCTTACGGCGAATGCCAACGAACGACGGCAGTTTCTAATGAAGATACTGCGGGAGCATGGTGGTTTAAGGACTATACCGAATTCTCATTGGAAACACGACTATCATTGGCTGCAAATGCTTGCGTCATTGCGTCGCAACTACGGTTTGGATATATTGATTGGCCTTGATGTGGATTTAAATCTACAGCAGATGAGAGGTAGTAGTGTCTATTTAGGCGAACCGCGTTTGACCATTATACCGGCGGAGCACTGTAATGCCATGGTCACGCAGCAAGCAAACGTGCGTGATGAGGTGTACGAACAAATCCAGCAGCAAGTGGCGGAAAATATGCGAACATGGTTCTCGATGGAGAGTGGTGAAGCGGCACGTTTCGGTGGCGATATTGTTCGCTTCGAGTTCGAGCTCTGCAAGCGAATGCGGGAACAACAGACGCTACCAAGCGTTGAGCCTCCGCAGGAAGTAGCTCCTGTCTACGCAGGACGTTCTCGCATTGGACAGGATCGACTTCGTCAGCAGAGCGGCGGTAGTTCACTGTATCCCCGAATGACGCTAGCTGAACTAACAGCCAAGCTGGGCAAATGGCTGGACTTTAAGCTGTATGTGGAAAGCATCTTGGAGGATCCCTATGGGGATTATGTGTATCTGCGCTCCCAGAGCTATCTGCAGCATCTCGTACGCACAGCAAAGGCAAACAATCAGGTGACAATTTCCAGTTATATACTGTATCGAGCACTGCTGGAGCTTGACCAGCCACCGGAGCAGGACCAACCGCTGCGTCGTCCTCGCCACTGCGTCAAAGTGCTGCAGCGTCTCTTTCCCCAGGTTCTGGGCGATATGTATCAACGGCATGTCCAACGCAATGATGCCCAACACGACATGGAGCAGGTGTTCAGCGATGTGGTAAAAGCCTTCGAGCAGCAATTAAAGGTTGACTGGCTAGATGAGAACGATCGACGCACAGCAAGATCACGATTGGCACAATATCACACCCAGTTGCCAGACTACCAAGGTGTCGATCTCAGCGCACTGCAATTCCAAAAGCACGATGACTACTACAAACGTCTGGAGATATCCTTTCGCTACAATGCCCGCGAACAACTAAACAGTTTGCGTGGCAATGACTTTGCCAGGTTCACTGAGGGTGCTGTGAACGGGTTTGAGGTCAGGACATCCCTGGAACTTCGTCAGCAGGCGGTTCTTGTGGGTTGGGGTCTAATGCAGGCGCCCTACTACAGCTACTATTATCCAAGGGCATTGAAATATGCTTTACTCGGTCAGCGTATGGCCGCCGCGCTTTTGCAGGCCTTCGATGACGAGGGCTGGAATCGACATCCTCAAGCAACGGCACCCTGGAATGAGCTAACAATGTCCGGCTATCGCAATGCAAGCGAATGTCAGCGTGCACAGTACAGCAACTATTTGGCCGATGATCCTAGTGAGTTTCGCAATGCAACGCGACTTCGGGAGATTATTGCCGAGACTGGAGCTTTGAATGTTGCTTTCAACGCATATTTGAGCTGGTTAGAGCTTATAGATCCCAAGATGATGACTGTTCTTTTAAAAGAAACACTTTCCGATCTTAACTTAACCAATACGCAGCTTTTCTTTCTGTACTTTGCTCAAACACGTTGCTGGGCGAATCGGGATGAGGAGCCCATTTTCGAATCAATGCCACTTACGCTACATACACCACAACGCTGGGATGTCAATGGACCATTGAGCAACTCGGAGGAGTTTGGACGGGAATTTAACTGCGCACTCGGCACACCAATGAACAATGGCAACAAGTGTTTAGTTTATTGATACTATATAAAAGGATATTATCTTTATTTGAAAATCGCAGCAATTAATATGCGCAATAAATGAAATTAACCCGGCATGTTAAGAAATATGCCAAAGAACTATTGAGAATAGTTATTCCTTCACAGTTGGGCCACATTTTAATCAATAAAGGTGATGAACAATAGTTTTTTAGGCTTAAGTTTGTTCATTGGTGCTGAACAATGAATACAAACAAACCTTTTACGGTCTGTGAAGCCTGCTTCCCTTTCTGTAGAGTTGGTTTTGTAATTATAGGGCGAAAGGGAGAGTCTCAATCAAACAAGAACAAAAAAACCATATGCAACGATGGCAAAGAACAAGAAAAAGTATTATAAATAGGTTGGATTAATGGTATGTAAGCGTTGTGGGTATCGAGGCAGTTGAGCGTGGCAAGAGCTACGCTTCCAAAGCACAAAATTAAGCACTCGAGCACGCAGCGTCCCCAGATGCAAAACAAAAAGGCAGAAAAAGCAATATTGACACATGTGCATATATGCATAGTATAAGTATGTATCGATATATAAGTAGATTTTTATATAAAAAGCTGTACGTACTAAAGAAACTGCGTATGTGGGTCGTTGTTGGCCTTCAACTGTCAATCGATTATTATTACAACAATAACTATATAAATATATGTATGGAATACAATTGACTCACGTACATCCGGTTAGTCAGAGAAAGGTTTTGGATAACGTTCATCTTAAAATGTGTATTTTGAATCGAACAAGTGAAAAACGAAACGAAAAGCGATCAATTTCTAAAATCATTACACAATAATAAATAACTTATTGTGTTTTTTTTATAGAAACAGCTGAGCACATTTATACAATAAAAAGAGTGAGTCAGTTTTTCAATAAAAAGAGCATGCGATAAGCAAGAAAATATTCTTAGGCATGTTACTTACAATATTCAATTCAAGCTAGAAATGCACTTAAGCACCTGACTAACAATAGATCCCTAAACAAAGTGTATAAGAAGAGAGTGCAGAATACAAAAATAAACTAATTGACAGCCTAAGGCATTTTGATAAATCAACTACACAAAATCCTCCAATAAATCAAGCAAACCAACCAAAAAACCAAATACATTTTCAAAAAGGGCAACACTGACCCAAATTTCTATAAATCTTGAAGTGGCAACCAAATGGCTCTTAGACTGAGAGCACCGCCGAGCATTTAAATGACAAGATACCCGCGACTGGTTTTCGATGCTCGTTTGTCTGCTCTTTAAATATCGCCGGGGTGCTTTGCTACTGGTCTGTCTGTCTTTGATATTATACATTATAAGATTTACAGATTTTTGACCCATATGCTGGAATGTTCAACATTAGTTTTAATGGGCCGCAAACAAACATACACTTTTCTATGTTTTCTAAATTATACCAATGGGAATCTATCAATTTTAAAGCGAACAGGTAACAAATAGCTGAAGATATGATTATTTCATATATTATTTCAACCAACACAGATGTGTATGTTTGTAATTATAATGTGGGCGATGATGACAATTTTGTCGGCTCTTATATGGCGCGTATATTCAAGTATATATGTAATAAATGAAATTTTATTTCTGCATTTAATTATTTTATTCTTATTGCTTATTGTGTGTAGCAGTTAAAGTGTGCCCATATTTAGCACAGACTTTTGCCAAAAACAGATTGTCACGAATGCTATTACATATATTTATTTATTTACAGTCAACAAAGAATAGTATTCTATGCTTTTAAAGGCAAACATTGCCAAAAAATAACAATTATGAAAGTCTTTGGCTTAGTTTACAAGGAAATTGCAACTGAACCCCCAAAAAACAGCTGTCCATAAAGATGACAAGAGAGAGAGAGAGAGAGAGGTGAGAGGGTGAGAGCGAGCGAGCGAGCACAAGAAAGAGGAAGAGAGCGCGCACGTACATATTAAATAATGAGAAAAATCGATTTTTCAAAACAAACCCAACCTTTTTGACTGCACTTAGTATTATGATTATTCAGTAGGTTTAACACACTTTTAGTTTAATGAACAAAGCACTTACATATTGTTGCGTTAAATAAATCAATTCTCTTATAATGTAGAAACACTTTGCCACGCACTTGGCATTTGTTATATTTATACAGAAGTTTCAATCGATAAAGCCTTTATGCGATAATAGATGTATGTACACATATGTATTGTGTGCATGTATTTATATAATTTGTTTGTTTAAATCAAAAGCGAAACACTTGCAATATTAATCAATGTGCCATAGAAATTTCTTTGGCACTTGCTGTTACATTACATTAGTTTTTAAAATGCACTACGCACTGGAAACGAGATATTCAACATACTCTCTTTTCGTCTCATACTCTCTGAGAAAGTAGTAGTGTTGAGGGTGGGGGGTTTATGCTCCGTAGGATTGCGTGTGTGGTGAATTTGTCAGAAGGCGCGTTTAAAAACTGTATACACTTATCGATTTATCAATGTGAAAAAAATAGCAAATAATCTCATAAATCGATTAATAGTTGAGCATACACATTGTTTAAACAATAGTATAAATCACTTTTTTCACCATTTCCTAAATTAAATAAACAAACGTACGAGAACGACCGACAGAACAGCAAAAAACGAACCCAACAAACGGGCGACGAGCGTCGAGCAACCGTCAATGTGTGGCGCTGCTTTGTAACTCAACTCGACGAAGGCGCTCGCTCTCGCTCCACGCACACCCGTCTTGTGTTTCTCTTTGGCCGCTGCAGCGACGCTGACAGAGATGTTTGCCTCTTCCAGTCGCATAGATTGACCAACATAAAAAGCATAATTATATACAAATGTGTGCGCCAGAGTAACGGAGCATTGGGAGAGCGCAAGAGCACAAGGGCTACATATGTATGCTTAGTCACTCAGTGGGAGTGCATGCTTTATTGAAACTGGAGCACTTTATGGATGACACATCGTCAACGGAATACCTGATAAGCAACGGTGTAGAGCGTACCGGAATAAGTACATAAGATTGCTGATAGTTGTTAATTCACCTCAGCAATTTAAACACACTTTTCTGTACATCAACATGCACGTAATACTTTTAATTAAACTCGATCGAACGGCAAGACACACCTGATTTACTGCACTCAGTTAACCGCAATGTGAGAAATCATATTTCCCGTGCGCAGACGCAAAGCAGAAGAGCATAACTTTTTGTTGGGGGAGTAGTTAGGGGTGGATTTTTTGCATAAAAATACATAAATCCATATACATATACAAATATGTAAATGGTATGTGGCATATGTTTAAGCCAGGCTGTTAAATTTTACATAAATTGTGGCAGTTGTGGTGGTTAGTTAATGACACATCAGCTCCTGTTGTTGTTGTAGTTGGGGCAGGAACCTGGATATGTTGTTTTGAGTCATTGCCCATTCACAGGAAAACTCCCGTTAGGCCAGACTATGCTCAGACTGCATGTCGTCGGATAATAACGGTAATTAAAGGAGCAATTCATTTAGCATTTTTTTTTGGTTAAGCATGGTAACAATGGCAAACAAAAAAAAGAGAGTAAGAGCGTTTTTAATGCCTAATAGATGCAACTAGCGATTACTCTAAACGCCTTTCTATTTCACATAACATCAAATTAGGCAGATAAGAGAACGGCTGCCAAACAAAAGGCAATCTATTTTTATATGCCAAATTTACTAATATGCATTTATCACGCATACAAAATGAAAGCCAAAAATAACAATGATATGAAAACTGATAGTTTGTGGGGAGTGTGAATAGTTGAAAGATTTGCAAGTGCTGTAAACTCAAAAGAGATATAAACAGAGAGACGTGATAAAAACAAAATGGGACACCACAAAAAAGCGCACGAGATCAAAAAACAGACGATGGAAAACAAAAGCGAAACAAAGCGTAACGGAAGCTGAGATCACAGCAAACCGAATGCGGGAGCAAGCTAAATTAAATCACTGCAAAGCGAGAGAGAGAGAGAGCAATATAGAGATGAATATTCAAACTGTTTTTTTTTTCTAAACTAACAATAAATGAGAAAAACAAGATTAACTCCCAAAGTCGCGCATAGATCAATTAACACCGACAAAGACACACACAAACACATACAAGTGTGTATGGTTGTGTGTGTTTGCACCTAACAGGTTGATGGAATTTACCTCTTTTGCATTGAATTGTTTTGGACAATTACTTCAACAAACATCTGCTGTGGCTGCTGCTGCTGCTAATGATGATGCTGCTTCGGTGTACGCTGACGCCAACACCAACGGCTGTCGCCTCCCACTTGTTTTGTGCAAATTCTGCACTCCTTTTGCAGTTTTCCCAATAGGGAGCGTTTCGTATCAGGTTGTCGTTGCTGTTGTTGTTGTGGGCGCACACAACTTTCGTTGCCAAAAATTACGCTGCTTTTTTGTTATTTCCTTGCGTGCAGCTTACTCCCGTCGTTGAATAATTTACTTTTGTTAAGTGTGTATGTGTGTCTGCAGTTATGTCAACTTTGATTGCTCTTTAATCTTCGATTCGCTTCACATTTTTTTTTTTGTTGCTGCAAAATTCGTTTGTAAATTATGGACAATGGGAATGAATGTATACACCCGCGCCTAAGACGTTATTACGTGTTTTCGATTTGGCTCTTGTGCCACACGCATTGTATAGCGATTGCTAATAGCAAAAGTCGTTTAATTTGATTTATTTGTCGTCCGCAATTTGGCGTGTAAATTTAATTGCTATACGAAAACTTTCGACGATGTGTTGGTTTCTTTTAATTTATTCGCATAGTCAGTGTGTACACACTGTACGAGTGCTCAAAAGCAACTCTATCGCATAGCTGTTACCAAAAAAGTGCGACCAGAGCTTAAGCCCATGATGGCAATCGACAATAATTGTGTGAGAAAGTACACATATTATCGATAACTTTAGGGCAACCGGCACGCCATTTGTTTGTTCGAAGAATGAACATAAATGTTTTTATATATTTATTAATAATAAGTTTAAGTAGAAAGTGTAATGGAGAAGATGGCAGAGAAACATGCAGTGCCACAGAACATTCTAAATGTCAAGAAGTTGCTAATCATTTCAATGAGAGTATGTAAACCTCAACTTCTGTGCTGCAAATAATAAATGTTCTTAAAAAAAAACATCTTTTAGAAATTACACAAAACATAAACAAAGCTGTAGACAGCTATGAGCCGTGCAGTAAAGATGCTGAGGACGAAAAATGTGCCTGCTATGCGTCGGGAATCAAACGCGATTTGGCTCCATATAAATCAACAGGTTTCACCCGAAAAATGCTCGAAAATGCCGCCAAATTTGGAACCCGCTATAAAATTTACGAGCGGGAGCTGTTCCGGGAGGAGAGTTGCATGTTTCCCGCACGTTGCCAGGGCATTGAGCACTTTCTGTTGCAACTGCTGCCAAAGTTGCCCAACATGGATCTGGTTATCAACACCAGGGATTATCCGCAGCTTCATTCGGGTTGGACACACGATGGTCCAGTGTTATCCTTCTCCAAGACGGCAGAGTACAAGGACATTATGTATCCAGCATGGACATTCTGGGCAGGTGGACCTGCCACCAAGTTGCATCCAACAGGCATTGGACGTTGGGATCTGATGCGAGATAAGCTGAAAAAGATTACAAAAACCATTCCATGGCAAGAGAAACTTGAGCTCGGATTCTTTCGTGGCTCACGCACATCAGACGAACGGGATTCGTTAATTTTGCTATCGCGCAGAGAGCCACAACTCGTAGAGGCTCAATACACCAAGAACCAAGCATGGAAGTCACCCAAAGACACGCTTGATGCTCCGCCGGCAAATGAAGTATCCTTTGAGGATCACTGCAAATACAAATATCTATTTAATTTCCGCGGTGTTGCCGCCAGCTTTCGTCTAAAGCATCTGTTCCTCTGCAACTCGCTTGTATTCCACGTAGGCGACGAGTGGCAGGAGTTCTTCTACCATCAACTGAAGCCTTGGGTTCATTATGTGCCCCTGCCCAGTTATCCCAGCCAGGAGCAGTATGTCCAATTGCTTCAATTCTTCAAAAACAATGATGCTCTGGCTCAGGAAATCGCACAACGTGGTCATGACTTCATCGTTCAACATTTACGCATGCAGGATATTCAGTGTTATTGGCGAAAGCTTCTTAAACGCTACGGCAAGCTGATGAAGTATGAAGTTGAACCGGATGCCAAACTGATGCGCATTGGTGGAATTAAGGATGAATTATAATTTTGTCACTCACAATCAAATAGGTTTAAAGCTTACGATTTTATTGAGTATAACATGAGTTGTTTTAAACTTAAGGAAACGTTTAGCTTAAATAAGGTTGAATAACATTGATGAAACTGAAATGGAATGTAAATGCTTAAAAATAATCAAGATGCAATGAATTTAGGAACAAAACGCATGAAATATAAATGATTCAAGTAAAACTAATAATGATACAATGATTTATAAATAAATACGAAATATGGATCTCATGTTAATCTTCATGTTGCACAAGGGACACTTGTGTGTGGATCTAATTGCCGTTTCGATGCAACTCTTGCAGAAAATGTGCCCGCATTTGGTTGAGGATGGTTCGCGCTTACGCACATTGTCCAAACATACTGGACATTTGTAGGGATCTTCTGCGCTTGAGCTCGTTTCCATATCCTTACTCATATCTTTGTCTACTTTCTTGCCCTTTTTCTTTTGCTTTTTTGTTGGTGATGGTAGCAGCTCTGCCAGGCTATTATTATTAGCAGTACTGTTTTGGCTAATATTTGGCAGTGATCTGCGATTTACGCGTCGTCTTGAGGGCACAAAGCTGACATCAGAATGATTTGTGTTTGTTCGACGACTTTCGCGTACTGATGCATCCGGTGTGCATAGATCAATAAAGGCATCGGGAACCAATGCTCTGGCCGAGCGTTGAGGTGGACTTTCGATTGTCACGTTGCACAGATCAATAAGTTCAACGGGTGGATCTATAATCAGATGGATTAATGCCATAGCAAAAATAAAGCTACAAAAAAAAAAACTAACCAGAAATTGGTTGACTGCGACGGCTGTTACCTCTGAGAGAAGATGACATTGTCATAGGACCCAAGCCAATTGCATTCAAATTGCTGGATATATTGTCACAGAAAAGTCTTACTGGAAAAATTATCAAATTTATTAGGAAAATGTTGCAACTATGCAAGGAATTAACCTCTTTTTTCCCCTTACTGTTTTCTATTTCATCTTCCGTATCAAAGCTAATCGAATTGGTGACAGTCGACCAGTCGTCTAATGTAAGATCTAAGGTTGAATTGTTTGCATCTTGAAATGTGCGAGCTCCAGTAGTATTGGCACTCTCGCTTAAGGTGGAATTCATTATTACTTCCTGGCTGGGCGAATTAAAGCTTCCTAGCGAGTTATCTGTGGTTTCCTTTAAGCATGTGAATATAGGGTTAGCACTGTCTTGTTAGCAAAAAGATTGACGGCTTACCAGCGGCGAAGTGGTCTCAAAAATTGATACCTGCGAGTTATTTGACATTTTTACATTTATGCAGTATATTCAAAAATACATTAAAAAACAGTAAGGCAACTAGTAAATGTATCGAAAATCAGCTGTAAAAAGTGTTGAAAATTAGCATCAGGCTATATCGATGAACAGTTGATTGCCGGCTATCGTATGAAACGAAGAGCTTGAAAGCAATACAATATATCGTAAATATCGATATGCAACACGTCACATCAAAACAATCTTTTTGCTGTCCAGAAGAAAAACAAAAAAATAAATAAGTGCAGTCATTATGGACAAGGATAAATTTACACTTCAGGCCATACGGCAGGATCTGATTGACAACAATTTACAAGCCAAGGCCATTATACAGGTAAAAAATAGCTAGCTCCAGCTAGGAAAAACCCAATGACATGCATGAAATTTGTTCCAGGACATACTGAACAGCAGATCATCAATCGTTGAACTGGAAGAACTTAATGAAGCTGGACGAGCAAAGTTGTCGGCGATACGCAAGAATATCGAACGCTTGGATGATTGGGCACGTGACATGGCAGACCCAACCTTGGCCAACGAGGTAGACACACATCGCGAACAGTTCTCCAAAACTTTACAAGCATTCCGCAAGGCGAACGTCTCCACCATGCTGGAGATTGAAAAGGCAAATCGTGAGGAGCTAATGGCCATTACCGGTGAAAGTGATCTGAGACAGCGCACAAATACAGGCGCCCGACACAATCGCGGCAGTCTTGTCTCCCAGGAGAACGATGTGACGGAGAAAATGCTGGCAATATCGCGACATCTGTCGGAGACAACACAAAAGAGTGCGGTCACACTGGAGAGCCTTGTGACCTCCTCGCAGAATGTAGAGGCGACCAACGATGAACTGCACAACACTGCCGGCAGCATTACACAGTCGGGCAAACTCTTAAAGAAATATGGACGTCGCGAATGCACCGACAAAATGTTACTTTTCTTTGCATTCTGCTTGTTTCTTGCCTGTGTCATTTATATTGTGCAGAAGCGTCTGTTCTAAAATAAGAACTACTTAGGTCTGTGTTAGTGTGAATTATTGCAATTACCTTTAAATATAGTAGGCATATAATGTCGTGAATATGTGTAAAACGCTTTTGCTAATTTAAGTTTAAATACCTAGGCACATAAAAATCCCATTATACTAGGCAAAACATTTTCATGGTTTTTATATATTTTTATATTTTCAATTAAATGTACTTATGTTAGTAAGGACATCGCGGAACATTGCCGGGATTAGTGAAGCCGTTTGTATTAACCATACGACAAATGTCCTTATAGGAACGCTGATGCTGCTGTGATCTTGCGCTTGGATTTTGAGGCTGTCCGTAGTACTCCCGATATGGATCTATCGCTCCTGATGGATAGTAGTAACCGCCTGTGGGGTGACTTTGAAAAAGCTGATCAAAAACGGTTCTTCCATCGATGGAAACCATCAAAAACAAGCTGATTATAAGATATATAAAGGATATCTGCATGTTTACGAATCTAACGATACGGGAAATTATAAGTTTAAACTTTGAATGAGTCGAGTTTTAAGTGTGTTGTTCTATTTATGAGATTTGTGTAACCTTGCACTATTAACGAAAATAAAACTGATAACAGATTGAATTCAAAATTTAATCTTTAAGCATATTCGTTGTCTAACACTGCTATTCAACAGCTGGCAGCAGAATTATATTTTTTATTGTTTTTCTCGGGTTAACCTACTTTAATACCAATCATGGATTATAAATACAAATAATAGTAATAACAAACAAATTAACATTTACCAGCAATTGTTTAAAAGTGTACGTTGTTCAACACTGTAATGCCGGCGTGCAACAGCTGACGGCATTGTCAGTGAAATTTTGTTTGCAGTTCGCCTCAACTTCGTCTTTTTTATTAAGGCGGCAAAAACAGAAAATAAAACTATTTACACAATGAATCGCATCGAGGCGATGTATGAGGAATTAAAAACGCACTTTCGCAGTCACAGCAAAGTACGGGAACAGCGCTCGCACACATCAAAGGTATTTTAACATCAGCACGCATTTTTGTTAGTTTACTTTCACTCTTCTTCTTGCATTTTTTTGTTCCTACTTTTAGGTACATTCGGTTTGTTGGAATGCAAACGGTAACTATTTGGCATCGGGCTCCTTTGACAAAACAGTCGCTGTTTACGCTTTGGAACGCGATCGTTTCGTCAAGTACAATGTATACCGGGGCCACACAGCCTCCGTGGATCAATTGTGCTGGCACAGAACGCATTCGGATCAGTTTGCCACGGCAAGCGGGGACAAAACAATGCGCATTTGGGATATACGTGCGGGCAAATGTGTGGCAGTGACAAATACCAAGGGTGAGAATATAAATATTGCCTGGTCACCCGATGGCAAAACCATTGCTGTGGGCAACAAGGAGGATTTGATTACATTCATCGATACGCGTACAAATAAGATACGCAACGAGGAGTTGTTCAGCTTTGAGGTGAATGAAATCTCGTGGAATAATACCAACGATTTGTTCTTTTTAACCAATGGCTTGGGCTGCATGCATGTGCTAAACTTTCCAAGCTTGGATCATCAGCTAACGCTCAAGGCGCATCCTGCTAATTGCATCTGCATTGAGTTCGGGCCCACAGGTAAGACGAAGACACTTTTCACAGTACACCAAATAGTTATAAAATCTCTTTTTACAGGCAAATTTCTGGCAACTGGTTCAGCGGATGCTCAGGTTTCACTGTGGGATGCCAGCGAACTGTCCTGCCTGCGCATGATAAGTCGTTTGGATTGGCCCGTTCGCACCATATCCTTCAGTCACGACGAGCGACTGATTGCCTCCGCAAGCGAGGATCTTGTCATAGATATTGCCTACACAGAGACATGCGAACGTGTTACGGATGTACATGTGGACGCTGCCACCTTCACCGTTGCGTGGCATCCCAAGCAGTATCTGTTGGCCTATGGTTGTGATGAGAATGACACCATTGGCAATAGGCGTCGCGATGCTGGCAATGTAAAGATATTTGGCTTTTCCGAATGAATTTAAATATTCTATAAGGCATTTACACTTTTGTACTATCATTCGTATGGCAAATAAACTAGTTTGTAAGAAGTGAATTCAACTGAGACTAATAACGTTGCCAACTTGCCAACTGAGATGATTAAGTGAGCAATCACAACGCGTTGGGTTTAATGTGCAGTTAAGATGTGGTCGATAATGAGGAAAAATCCATTTCAATGAACGTGTAAATTGGCCATACGCCACATTGGTCGAGTAATACCAATTATAAAGAATCCAATGTCGAGAACACCCTACTGTATGTGTGTGTATGTGCATGTGTGTGTTAATGATGCTCATAAATAGTGAAAAGCCTTTATGGCTTCACCGCTTCAGCGACAAAGTTTGTATGGCGAATGCCATTGTTTGGTAAATGAGTTAAATTCGCCAACTTATGGCATGACACAACCATACACTGAAAGAAAACACAGAACACACAGCCGATGACATAACTTTTCTCTACAAACATTTTCTCTGAGTGTGCCTTGCTAAGTTTTTTGGTTCGTTAAATCATTATCACTGAAAGGAAGCTGCTGGTAAACCTCATTTCCGGTTTGCTCTCAAACTCAAACAATGCAAGCACATTATTCGATTCTCTTCTTCATTAACAGTCTTTCACTGGTAATTATTTAAAGTTAAGCCCACGAAAGATTCCAATTACACGACGCTTCAGTTTCAGTTATAAAAAATGCAAAAATATTTAACTTTTAAGCAATGATACTTTTAAAAAAACAATTTTGTAGCAAGTACAAAGAGTATATAGAATACGTTTGCTATTAGCAAAACCAAAACAGCGAACAAACGAGAGCAGTAAAAGCAGCCGCCGCCAAGTTTGTGGCAGAATAACCAAAAACCGCAACAGCGTAAATGTTCATAATTAACTGAATTCTGGAATCTCTGTGGCATGTAATTAAAAAAGTCATTGCAATTAGTGAACTTTAAATACTTTTTCATAATTTTCCATTCATTTTAGTTACTTTTTCATACAATTCCCAGTCGAACTTAAAGTTAAGATGAATTACTTTTTGAGCTTGTGGCACTAACAAATTGCTGCGATATCATTTTATGTTCGGCCTCAATCCACTTTGTAGGCCATTCTATTGCCATAAAGGCCTCAAGTGAGTGCCTCTAATATGAAATTGAATTTAAATAAATGGAGTCTCGAGTCTTGAGTCAGCTGGCCGTAAAAGCCAAAGGCACGACCCGCTGCCACACACAGATTTCGAATCTGATTTGATTTGTTTGTGCTGTGGCAAGGCATTGAACGTTGCGCCCAGCACTTAGCCCAAAAAAAAAAGAAAGAATAAATTTAATATGCAACAATCTTTGGCAGCAGCAAAGAGCAAAAAGATGGCGCATAATCAACATCAACAGCAGCAAGAAGGAGTCGAAACAGCCAGAAGCGACTACACAGAAAGAAAAGTTTTGAGCCTGGCTCACTGCTTTATTGCTTTGTAGTTAGCAAAGTGACACAAACAGCTAGGTAAGCTTTAATTTATTCATGCCACGCGCGCCTTCTGTTGCAAGTTGCACGCGTTGGCTATGGCAAAGGGGCATACAGCACGAGGCATTGATTAAAAATGCAGCTGACTGCATTGCAACGATCCAACTAGCTTCTGTCATCTGTGCCTTTCGGCACTCAAGTATGCTACCGTTTATCCAAAAGCCAAAGGACTAAGCCAAATTATGCAAATGTTCTTGGCAAGCTGCTGATTTGAATGCTTGCAACTGGGGTTGGGCTGCGGCATGTTGGATACCGCTAATACTAATTGGATGACAGCAACCGAGGACATGCTGAAATTGTCTACAAATTGGCAGCTTGTCTGTCGACCATATGGGATTGATTTAGGCAATTAACACAATCTCTCTCTGTGTGGGTGTGTCTTCTCAGAGACAGGCTAACAATGTTTTTAAATGCTCTTAATGGCCAAAAGCAACATGAAGTCTCTGACAAAACCTATTGCTGTCGCCAGCAGATGATGTTCCTGTTGAGATTTTGCTTGGCATGTTTTATTAAAAAAAAAAAATAAATCCCAAACAAGCTGCAAACAACAAGTAGAAAAAGCATTATGTACACATTTGTTTTAATAAGACACTTTGTAATTAATTGTAACAAGCAAAATTATCATTTGCTTAATTTATTTGTACTCCTACTTCTTCCATGGCGTATACTTAATTTGTGTATGAAACGAAAAAAGATATCTTTGACAATATAAACAAATACTGAATCAATATTAAACATTACCTTAGCCTGGTCTTTATGCAAACATATATATCTTTTTAAACAGCACAGCATGAGAATTTAACCGAAAAACCACTTGTGTCCTTTTCTCTTGCAATGTATCCTGCGGCTTCTTAAGGCGCTTCCTAAGAACTTTATGAAAATGTAAGCTATGTTATTGTATTATCGCCTCTGTGTGTTATCGCACACATCGTCTGATTATCGTGTGACAATGTGTGCACAAAATTAAATCAGCATTTTCCTTCTTCCTCCATTGCCAAAGTATGTGTTTGATGGTGTTATATATACATGTGTGTGGGTGTGTGTGTGTGTGTGTGTAAGGGCCCGCAGCTAAATACAAGTTTTGCTTCCAACTGTTAAATACACATCCCAGCAAGACGGCAAACAGATAGAACTCGTGTCTCTACCTATTCAGAATGTCACTTCAGCAGAAGGCAAAACATATTCATGTTAACATTTTCGACAGCCTGATATTGAGAGAGAGGGGGAGAGAAAGAGAGAGAAACTGAAGTGTGAATACGCTTTTAGCGTTTGTAACTGCTTAAGCTTTAGGGAATTTTATTATTATTTAAATGCCTTTCACTTAAAGCACAATGAACCAAGACTCGACTTGAACTTAAAGCTAGCTTCTTTATAGATTATATTGTATCTTGAGCCGTTTTAGAAATCCATTATTCCACTCCACTTTGGCAAACATCCTGTGTCGCACAAATTGCACAAATTCAATTTCATTTATTTATTGGGTTAATTCGAATACGAATACGAATTCAATCCAAACCACCCCATCTAACCCACCAACCAGTGCACAAAAAAACAACTTTTCTGATTGTTTTTTTGTTCAGCTTCCTTGTTATTGTTGCTTGTTCACCTGTGCATTGTTCACCTTTTGTAGTTGCACACTTATTTCTCTATTTATTTGCTTTTAGCCTTCTTTTTTATTTTGGTGAACAATTTTATGCGCTTTTTGCAAGTCGGCTTACCACCTTACCCGTTTATTGCATTGGACATAAAAAAGTTACCGGTTCGCATAACGTCTAAATCTCTTTTCAAAGACAAGACTTGTAAGGGCAAAGTTTTCACTTTGACTATGCCCTGTAATGTTGTACAGTGTAGACAAAGGGTAGCCTAAACAGCGCAAGTTTTCATAACAGAAAGAACTCAGTATCTTCAAGTCATACTTCATCGTCTTGCGCTTGTTTTAGTTGCTTTCGCTTCTTTACCCTGCGGTTTTGTCTTTGTTTGGCAAATGAATTCGCCTACATTTTTTGGCCAAAACGACCTTCGCCACTTCACTTCAATTCACACTTAAATTACCAAAGTCAGTTTCCCAAAAAACCCCAGCTGCTTGTCATGTCTCTGCGCCCAACTCCCTCCTCCTGTTTGATGCCTTCGAGCTGGACCAACCTAGGGTCCGTGGGGCTTATCTCGGACAATACATTATGAGCACGTATGTTGGGATATTTTTTGGGCGAGTTCAAACATTCGCTGGTCTTAAAGCTGCCGATGGACAACATTTGAAATCTATATACATGTGTGTGTGTGTGTGTGTGTGTTGGCAGCATTGTGTCAAAGTGTCCTTGTGGGATTTACACATTTGCTCGGAATTTGACAGTTTGCACTTCATTTAGTCCTTCTGCCTTGAGTTGTTTTTCGATGTACATAAAATTGGTCATCTATTTGTTGGTTTTTCTTTCTCATCGTCCTCGTCTTGGTACTCTTGTAATCTAAAAGTTATGGCAAAAGACTCGATGTTGACCACGCGTTCAATTCATTTGCCGCCTACGAGGCCAATTTTGTTGCCAAGGCCCAAAAATAGCAAGAGAGATAGAGAGAGTGAGAGGGGGAGAGAGCACTTCTGATTGTTTGGACTGTTTTTATAGGAATTTATTGGTTTTGCTGCACATCTAAGTGGATCAGCTTACGTTATTACATATTTTCTTGTCCTTGTCTTTATTGTTGCTCAGCTTAAATTCCATATTGTTGGCACTTTCAATAGCTTTGGGCATTTTGTATTGCGCTTAAGGCATTTAATTGGCATTGAAACGTATAATTTTACTAATTAAGAACCTTAAAAGCTTGAGTAAGTACCCAAAAATTAGCTACAAAGGGGAGGAGGAAGTAGAGCCATGGAGGTTTTTCTTTGAATTTTCATCTCGTTTATTTTTTGACCTTCAAATATAAAACAATCCAATTAAACTTGCCAAACAAAAGTTTGCTGGCAAAAGTTTGAAGTAGAAATTTTGGGTTAAATGAGCGTAAAAATAGATATATATATATATATTATAATTATGTATGAAAAGCACCCTTAAAAGTAAAACACCGTTCTCTATTTCATTTTTCATACTAATTCAACAGTCGATGACACTGCAAAATGATGTTGAGCAGACAAAGTTTGAAGAGCCAAACAATGTTTGCAACAAAATTAACTTAAACACGTCTCTTGTGGCAAATCAAACTAATAAGCGTAACATTTGCATAATAATCTTGGCATATGCAGTTAGATGAGACGTGAAATCGAAAGATTTTAAAGATTAAAGAATGATTTGTGTGTTTTTGGGACTATCATTTTGCACCTTCAGTTCATGGTAAATCAACTGACTTTAGTGGGGGGAAGAGAAAAACATAACTGAAGGCAAGGCTGACAGGACTTTTATGAACTTGTGTGTTATCATGCATGAGTTGACCAAATAGTCGTTGCTGTTAGTGTTGGTGTTGGCCAAGTTGGGCAAAATCAAAGTTGTGTGACCCGCAACCATAATAGGTTTTTATTGCCAATGGCCGGTGGCAAAAACCCACTCAAAACCAAAGCCTCAGAACTCAGTCAGTGACTTTCTGGCACGAAACTTTGCACATTTCTACTCGATGCTCGAAATGCTTTTAATCTGACAACAAAGTTGCTTAGCAGTTGTGTTCCTTTTCTGTTTTTTTTTTTTTTTTTTTTGATTGCTAAGGCAGAATTTTCTGTACATTTTTGTTGAAATGTTTTCTCAATTTTTGCTAGCCCCAAAACATTTAAGTTGTCCTTGAACTGAACAAAAACAAGAAAAGGGTTAGTAAGGTCTTTTGTGAATTTAAATGAAAACCAATTTAAAATTTGTTTTGTTTCGTTTAGCAATGTGAAAACAACTACACACTTACTTTTTTTATATGCCTCAAGAATGAAATTGAAAGCAAAAACTGTTGAGCAGCATTTAAGAATGGCATTTGAAACGCTTTCTTTTTTTTTTTGTACCTAAAACGTCTTCAAAGAGTTTTAATTTTTCATAAATCTTTCTCCCTCTCTCTCTCTTAACGTGGAGCTTAAAGTCTTAGGAGCATAAAAAGCAGTCTAAGCAAACTAAGCTGTCAAAAAAATAAACATTCAAACCGTAACAGAGCTTTATTGTTATTTGTTTTGTTTTTTTTTTCTGCTTTCAATTACAATTAATTAGCGCTGTGCGTCTGAAGTGTTGGCCTTAATTATGACTCCCGCCCAGAGCGCATAAAAAAACCAGGAAAAAATCAATAAAGCCGTTAAGCTTTCCCTGGCAAAAACCTAATAAAAAATATTTGAAGACGACGCGCTTTAAATACAAAATGCGACATTGTCGGGCTAAGACTAAGTATTTGGCATATAATTCCAAAAAAAAACTTAAGACCCTTCAAGTGCTAAGCTCTGCTGTGTATATATTTGGATGAAATTAATTTACTTTCTTTTGGGACCTTGGCGAACAATTAAAATTCAAAAGTGTGGCAATATTTAAATATTTATGTTGGCAATTTTTCGGGCAAAAACCACTTAAAAGTCATGAAGATATTAAAATTCCTCTGCCGCTTACACTGAGAGCAAATGGAATAGCTTCCGTTTGTTGTCCATCTTTGAATATCTAATTATTATTGCGCCGTTAGCTGTTTTATGTAAACAAATTTGTTAACAATACATAAATACAGAATAGATAAGCGAAAAATAGACATATTTTGACAATGCAGATCAAACAGATTTTGTGGCTTTTGGGTGAGATATAAAATTGGTATTGTATAGAGTACAATAAGTAAATTCAAGGAAAGCAATGGAAATCTTTGAGGCTCAATCAGTTTATCGATTCAATGCTGCCTGTCATAAAACATAAAATGCCAAAAACTCGTCCCACAGGAAGACGGCAACGGCAAGCAAAAGATGGTCACAAACATGACCCTTGCCACTCACACTTTGTTAACCCTTTTTCTTTTTTGAGTTTTTCGCTCGAAGGGGCCATAAACCTTCGGCTCGCCATAGCCGGTGACCTGCGCACCGTTACGTTTTACACAATGCGGGCGAAAAGCACATTATTACCCAGGCAAAGCTGTACCTAATACATTTTTTATACCTAATGCGAGTCATTTTAGAGTAATCGATGCTGTGCGAAGGCTATCTAACGTCTGCTGCAAATGCGAAAGGATATTTAAAGGTCATGCTGGGAAGGCCCCATATCCCCCCGGGGCAGCATTGAGGGGCTCTATTTATTGATTGACCATCATTTTAGCCTTGTTGCAAGTAATTGAAAAACATTTTCGGTTCACTTGAAAGTGATATGTTAATATTATAAACTTCTAACCAAGAGGGTGAGGCTGGCCCCGAACGAAAGCACATTTAACCTGGCTAATGGCAATACCAGGTGTTGCAACTTCTTCTTTCTCTACCCTCTGGGGCTTACCTAGACGCGTTATGATTTATTGGCCATGCTTAAATTTCATAAATTTCAAGCCAAAGTCTGCGTTTTATGGCTAAGCACAGTAACAATGTTGCCATGGCATTGCTTTTGATATGCTTCTTTGCATTCAATCAAACGAATAAGCATAAGCAATTTAGTTAAATGCGATTATAATAAGCTAAGAAGCCCTAGGTTAAGCTTAAAATTTTTTATAAATATGCAAAAAGGTTTAGTTCGGCTACAATTTAAACCCAGCTTAACTTTTAATTTTAACGCATTTTACAATTTATTCGTAATAGCATTGCCAACGAAACCAAACAAAAAACAGCCACAAACTGTTGGAATGGAATTATTAAAATTTAAATTGAAACATGTTCATTGTTTCAAGTTGCCTTTGCCATTCGGATAAAAAGGGATCTGCGTATAATGCTGGCAAACAGTTTTAATTAATTTTTCGCTACTTGTTTTTTCTGGTCACGCTCAATTGGATTTTCTATTTGAATTATGTAATTTGATTTCAATTCAACAAAACGTGGCCAAAAGTGCATTTCGCATTTGGTTGCCATGGCAAATGGTATTTTAATTACATTTATGGACCAGTGGTTAAGCCAGAAGCTGTCGCTACCAACTACTATTCTGTAACTGGCACTTGGCCAGAAAAAGTAAAAAACTTATTATATTCTACACAAAGTCAAAACTGGCTAACAAATTGTGGCAGTTACTTGACAAAACTCTAGACTGTCTTGTCTAGGTAGTTGAAGTACCCAAGTAGGAGGAGAGAGAGGAAGGAATGATTTCAAATCTGCATATAACGTTGACAAAATCCATTTCCAGCTCTTTGAAGCTAACAAGTTTCTTTGGCAACTGACAGGCAGCATATTAAAGCTTTCATCGTTTCAAGTGTCAATTGACATGAGACTGAGTACTTTTGTATTTGGAAAAAACGTTGCCTTAGGACTTTGTACACGTTTTCAAAGACAGAATGCAGAAGAGGTTAACTTTTCTAACATTTTCTATTCATTGCCTAACAGAAAATGCAAATTTCAAGCTTGGTCAAGCCTTTTGTATTTGATTTTTTCCATTGTTATTCGAAAATTAAACAGAATTAAGTTTTCTTATTGATGAATGAATTTTTTCTACATTTCTTGATTTAATAATGCAATCAAACAAGTTTGCATAAATCAAAGAATCGACAAAACAGTAAACAAATTTAACAACCTTATTTCAGGGGATGCATAAAATAATCGACCTATTGTGAATACTTATACATATGCATGCTTATATGTGTGTGAGTGTATACACTGTGATTTATGCGTATTTGCTTGCGCCAAAATACCGTTAAAGCAGCTACAAAACAAACCAAAAAAAAGAGAAACATTTCAATGGAGAAAATTTAAAATTTATGTGTTCTTCTTTATAAATTGCAAAACTTTGTGTGTGTGTGTGTGCGGGGGTGTGCGTGTGTGTTTTGTGCTCTTTGATTCCAGCTGCTTTTTTCTGAGTTAAATTGTTCTGCTTGGCTTATTGCATGCCATTTGTTTTTCGTGCTCTTTTTTTCTGGGTTTGTCTTTTAATTTAGCTTGATTGGAATGTGGCTTTGGAGCAGAATTAAAGCATTGCCTTACCAATAATTTGCTTGGCTAAAACGAATTTTTGCCACTTGTCTTCTGACCCGACGTACTCAAACGTGCTCACCGATTTCCGCTTCCGCCTCCGGTGACGCCATTTTTTTTTTCTTCTTCCTTTTTTTTGGTTCACACCCTCACAGCTTTCATTAGAATGAATTAAATTTTGCTGCGATTTAATGCTTTAATGTGCGGCTTGAATAAAAATCAACCTAGATATGAAGAAATCAATATTTAGGTTTTTATAAGTTATTCATGTACTTTTTATTTTTAGTGACGCCACTCAATATGCATTAGGAAATTTATAATGAATCAATTATTCTTTAATCTATGTGTGTGTGTGTGCGTGTCGCTTGCAGTAAATCGAATTTATTAGTCCTGCCATTTGTTATCAAGCCAACAAAGTGTACACACACTACAAACCCACCTCTCTCTCTCTCTTCTCTCTCTCTCTCTTTCGCTCTAAAAGTGTCTGTCTCACTCCGGCAGCTGTCTTTCAGACGCCAACAATAGGTTCATAATAATGCCAGTAGCTGTGTGTGGGCTTGCGTATTGATACATGAGTAGGTGCATAAGTACACTTGAAAAAAAAACACTTCGTAGAAGTATCTAAGGTCCTTTGTCCCTTGTCATTACAATCGATTAATATCGATAGGCAAACGCTTTAGCTTTTAGCTCAGTCAGTAAATATCAGCTTAAGCTACTGCCGAAAACAGTTCTACATCGCCTTTTCTCTGCGTGTACACTCATCGTCCGGGAAACGTGGCAGCGCCAATATTTATGACCGTGTCCTTGCGGCATTTGCTGGCGGACATGCTATATATAGATATGTATACTATAATATATATAACAGCTTTGTCTTTATCAGCGTCGTTAGTGCGAGAATTAACAAGAATACTTCCTACCCTTTTGACCCAACGCTATATGCACAAGCCAATAATTCAGGTGCCATTTGATGAAGGACAATGGGCATTTAAATGGAAGATGGAGCACACAACTGGTTTATGACACACACAGCTAACCTTTGACCTTTAAGAGATGCAAGCAATTAATTATTCAATTTGACTTGGGCTCAGAACCTTCTTTAGTATTCGTGTCTTGGGTTAAGCATTTAAATAAGTTAACAAACTTTTATGCAAAGAATTCCATTCGGTTCGAACTATTTTTGATAGTTAAAAAAGGGTTTCAAATTTTCTTGCGAACTTAATTTAACAATTTTAATCAACAATTCGTGATGTAGGTTACATTTCTAAACCGAAAAGTTTGACTTAACTTTTTCACTTTTAGAGTATATCAATAAAATTCTATCATCTTTTGAATCCAGCTGCTTACCTGATATCTTTTACTAATACACCTATCAGTCTATTACAAAATGCACAGCCATAAACATACACATATTTATGAAGCCGCAAGCAAATGTAGACAATGGGTGTGGCATTTTATTTGCGTGGCATCAATGTCAGTCTCGTCCATATCCTGCCACATATGCTTGTTTGCCCCATTGTTCCCCTCTAGCCTCTACACTCTGCTTATTGCTCTGTTTCTCCGTGTGCGTTTTGCTTTGTCTTCTTGTGTGCTTTGTGTGTGAGTGTGTGCTTTTTATGCTGTTCACTTGTTGGTCTGCCAGGCAAAACAAAAACAAAACAGAAACAAAGCAAAAAAAGCGAAAAGTAGAAAACAAAGTCAACGTTGAAATAGCTGGTAATTGT
Organism: Scaptomyza caliginosa; assembly: GCA_035044725.1. Taxonomy (NCBI): domain Eukaryota; kingdom Metazoa; phylum Arthropoda; class Insecta; order Diptera; family Drosophilidae; genus Scaptomyza; species Scaptomyza caliginosa. The sequence goes on from JAWNNR010000686.1 coordinate 2,480,418, forward strand.
ATTATTCAAATACAGAAGAACAAAAAAAGAAATACACAAACACATATAATTGTGTGTGTGTGTGAATGAAAGAGCCCTAAACAATACAAATGACTTGCTGACCAAGTTGATTGCGTGCCTTTTTACTGATTTGTTATCATTGTTGCAGTTGAATATTAATTAACAGCTGCATTCAATGCATCCTTGCTTAAAGTACTTAAACAAAGTGTAGTTGGATGGATGGCTTGAAGTTTGTGCGAAGAAGTTTGTCAAAGAGTCTTAGGTTAAATTTGGCTGGTTAACTTTTTATTTTAACTTCTATTGTTGCTTTTAGTTAATGAACTTTTTGGTTAATATAATCAATAACAAAGAGAAACTTATGTTGTGAACTTAATTAAAGTATTTGGAGTTATTTCTTTGTTTAAATTATCAAAGTAAGTTAAACACATAGTTTAGCTTAGGTTTATTTGGGTCTTAACTCTCCTTTTCCTCAGCTTAAACACTCCTTTCCCTTTAATTGTGCATAAATTATTGATTATTAAATATTTATCAGCACATTTTCACAAATTTTCCTGTATTTATATGTTCTTATGCAAACCATTTTCACTTAAAACTTAAACCTGTCCAAAATACTGTTAACAGAGTCTCTAAAAGTCTGCTCATTGTATCCTAAAAACTTTTTCAATGGCATTTAAACAGTTCATTTTGTTTTTTTTTCAGTAATTATTACTGAACCATGACCCACTTTTGTCCCTTGTTTTTACTCAATGGACTTATCCGCTGTCGTCTATTAATTTGAAACCCAAAGCATTCATTATGCTAATTTCATTAATCTGTAAATACCGCAGCTTCTATCAAATTACATTTCGTGCCACTCTCTCTTTCTGTCTCTTTTTGTTATCCTTCTTTTCTTAATACCTCTTTAGTGAACTTCATTGGCATTTGCGGTTGGTCATTTCATTAATTTTCACGGCTTTTGATTATTTGTGCAGTTGAATTAATTGCCAAGGTATAATAAATAAATATTCCATTAGCTGTTTTACTATTTTCAACCGGAAACTTGTCGATTTAGTGAACAAAATGAATGCACTCCAAAAAGATATGAAACAAATGTACTTAATGAGCAGTTGAGAGATTTGTTAGATAGTTAAGCGAACTATTTATGTGAGTTGGCGAAAAATGTAACAGATGTTAATTAGGCGAGAGCAACACTAAACAGTGTACTACAAGCTAATTAAAGCAACTAAAATAAGTTTGCCTTATATATTTCAGCTGGTTTGTAATAAATCCTGCTCAGAAAATGTTTCAAGAATCCTGAAAGAAACGCGTTGCTTGCATCAAAGTTTTCAAATCACTTGATTAGCAACTTTTTATTTGCTGGCCGCATAAATCACTCAAAAACAAACCAAACGATAAGAAATATTTGTATGTGGGGGGGGGGGGTTTGACTTGTGACTTGTGGGAGTAGTTTATGTAACGGGTGTTAATAGCTCGTTAGCGTGTTTCGCAGCTAGTTGTTACTGTTACTGCTGGCTCGTTCAATTTGTAACTAATAGTATTGTCACTCACTCACACACACACAATCAGTTAAAGCGAGAAAGGGAGATAGAGAGACTGGTTAGTGGGGATATGCCCATCATTCATGTCGCTCAAACAATTGTGTGTTGTCGGACAAGTGAATTTGTCATGGTGCTAAGGCAGAAACAAAGCCAAGGCCAACAAAGCGTGTGTGTGAGCGAGTGGGAAGGACGGGGTATGCGACAAGTGCAATGAAGCGAGTGAGAGAGAGTGTGAGAATGTTAGTGTGCATGGAGTAGAAAAGGATTTGGAGAATAGAACATTTGCATAACCTTGCTCTAGTGGGACAATTGGAAATGCTGTCCAAATCGTTTTTAGTCAAAGCCTGATGGACAGGAAAGTGCTTTCAATTTGAGCCTGCCACAAAAGCATTTCCGTTCTTATTTTATTTTACTATTGCCAGCTCATTCAACCACAAGTTGCATATATACGTAATAGTACATTGTTTGTTATCATTCAGAGATACATTTTCTATTTCTTTCATTTTATATTAATGATAAGTGCAAAATGTTGCTTCGTTCATGCATACATATTTCACATTTTGTTTGATATATTTTTCAAAAGTGTATATGTATGCATTTATGTACATGTAAATACAGGCCTACAAGCATATAAACAAATACACAGGCATAATTTTGCGTTTCGTTTAAGTTGCAGTAAATGCGCACGCCCAACTCTCCACTTTTATTTTACCCACTCACTCACTCGCTCTCTCTCTCGCTTTTGTAATGTGTGCTCAGAATTATAGCCGCTCATTGAGTTGGCTTGTGTATGATATTGGGCGGCGCTCATCGCAGTGCCTCTTTAGCTCAGTGGTAGAGCGTTGGTCTCGTAAACCAAAGGCCGTGAGTTCAACCCTCACAGGAGGCAGCGCGACGAGAGTAATCTTTTACGTTTTTTTGGAATAATTATTTAATAAATGTTAAAATACATGTAACTACATTTCTATAAATTCTTTAACTTAAATTAAAGATAACACTTAATAATGTTTCGTTAAAGCAGTTGTTTCTTGCACACGATCTTTGCAGAGTATTGCTATCCTTGTCTATCGCTTGCTGAATAATGGGTGGTTCTTTTGTTGTTATTTGTATAGCCCATTTGGCCACAGCATGCTCAATGCCTCTTTAGCTCAGTGGTAGAGCGTTGGTCTCGTAAACCAAAGGCCGTGAGTTCAACCCTCACAGGAGGCAACGATTGTAAAAGTTCAGTTTTTGCCCTTTTTTTTTTAAAAAGTTCAAAATAGTCATTTAATGCTTACTCAAAAACTAACCTTTTTCGATACATTTCAGCAATGTTCTCAAATTCGTTTAGGAGCAAATTTTATTTCGATCATTAAGTGAAGCTCTCACAAGAAGCGCAAATTGTGCCAAAGGCATAAATAGTTTCTTAAGCTCAATTATTTTCCTCTACGCTTGTTTTACGACCCACACACACACACACACACACACACACAGTCGTTCTCTCATATAATATGCGAGCGCACATTGAGCACGTTTGGGCCTTTAAAACTAACGGCAAATAAGAGTTGTAAGTAGGGTTTCGGACGGTAGTTGTCCTTCCATACAGCTTGCATCGTAAAAACAAATATGTCTGACCATTGCCAGAGTCTTCGAAAGGGATATATATGTGTGGGTGTGTGTTACACACGCAATGACATTTGTTGTGTGTTGGATGTTTTTGGGGTGAAATTAAGGCAAATGTTTGTGGCGCCATTAAAACAAGGAAGTAAAAATAAATTCAAGCATGCAAATAAATCAGATGATAAAAAAACCCTAACCTTTAATATATGACATATGCCACACTAGCCAGCCAAATGTGTTTTCTTTGGTCCTTAATTATAATTAATCTAAATACATAAAATGTAGGAAAAGTTATGCTAATGTATGTAAGAGATCATAAAGTATATAAATTTTTGATACGCATTAATATTGTTTGAGTGTATCCAAGTTTCCAATGAAATCATGTTATCAATAACAGACTTTAAGTTTTAAGTCTTTCAATCGAACTCTGTTAAGTAGCAGTTTCTTGACTAGAAATTTTTACTATTGTCTGTAACTTTTTTGTTTTACAAAATACCCAACAATATATCAGAAATTTCCACCTTTTAATTGATGTCTTCTTTATGTCGTGGCATGCGTAATTTGTTAGACATATTCTGACGCCATTTTTGGGAAGCCATATTGTGAGTGATGGTTAAGAGGCAACAGCCGACGCTTTTGACTTTTCAATTAAAAACTTTGTAATGCCAATTAAGTCAGAAGGGTTGATGTTTAGGACACATTGCCAACTGAAGACCCATAATTCAGCCCATCATATTAGCACTGAGAACTGAGAACACTGAACACCTTTGCCAGAGTACACTCGACCAAAGCAAAAGCTCTGCCAGGCTCACTCACATAAGGACATAATGAAGTGCCCATCCTTGACATTGAGTATGACGACAAGCAGGCAGCTGGATTTGCCTGTAAATTAATGCGATACATTTTGCAGGCTTTGAGTTCCACGCGAAAAAAGGGCTAACCAAAAATAGCACTAAATAAATTGACATAAATTGAAGGCGTCTTGAGTGCGTTTGCCTGCTCGACCTAGTCAAAATGCGTATTTATGAATTAATAAGGCAGCTGAGGATGCCTTGTGCTCGGCATTAGCCTCAAGTTCTAAGGAACACAACAACAAAAAAGAATAGAAGGTCCTTGTGGAAACTGAAACTAATTGAAGGTGACAACATAACTGACTGTTTGACTGACTGACTGACGCGTTTGTGAAGCTGTTGCTGTTGATAATGATGACAGCCCAGCGACAATGGTACTGTATCTCAGACTCTTACCTGGCGTGGCAAAGTCATCAAGTCGAGTCCGGGGCGAAATCAAATCAAGGTAATTTAGCGTAAAAGACAAAAAGCCATCATTTCATTTTCATGGCATCTAGAGTCGGAGTTTTATGCAGCGCTCGGTTTTGCCTTTTACAGTGAAACCTGCTTAACAAAGACTTTTTATGTTTTTGATAACGAGCTAAAAAATATTCAACAAGTTTGAATTACAATTTTAGCCAAAGAAGCTCAACTGTTTGCCTATATCTAAGCTATTTTATTCATGTCCTTTCCCTTTTTCTTTTTCTTCCTTCTTTTTCTTCGTTTCTTGCTGTATTTTGATATAACCAGATCCTGCACGCTTTGCATATTGTCTTCTCCTTCCTCAAGCTTATAGTCAATAAACAGAGAGCCCAGAATCTACAAAAAAAAAAACCATACTAAAAGTAGTGTACGTGAGCTGCCTCAGGTAGGATGCTTAGTATGCAAGTGGCAAAACACCACCCCCCAACCTTCCCCTCTACCCTAGCCCCTTTGTCTGCTAGCGTTTGACTCTTGTCTTTAGAGATTTTAAAGAAGATGGCTGCATTTGCGTTTTGCCTCTGCACTTTGCCCCATTTGCTTTGACTTGTTTCTGAAGCATGCTTTAAGACAAACACACACACACACACGCACACACACACATGCTCACATACTGTTAGAAGAAAGCATTTGCCATTTTCTCGTTTAATTTCAACATTTTTTACTTTTTTTTTGTACTCTTCATCGTTGCGGCTGCTTTTCTCAGCTCCTGCTCCTGCTTACTGCAGGCAGAGCGCGTGCCGCCCGACACAGGACTTGAAGTGAGCCCTTTGTTGCTTACCCGCTCTTGCCTGTTAGCTGTCTCGCTTACTCTTTCACTTAGTAGCAGTGCGTCAGTAAATGTTTGTTAATATTGCCTGCCTTGAATTTAAACAAATGCGGAATTGTTGTCGCCTTTTTGTCACAAAAGGTTGCCATTCATTCAACTCGCTGCCTTTTCAGTTATTTACATTATGCTTTCTCTGCCTTGTTTTAAGGCATTTGACTGCCTACGACCAGTGCCTCATGCACCTTTTGAATGCGGCACATTGTTGCTACTGTTGTTGCTGCTGTAGCATTATTAATGCATTAATAATATTGTTTGCTACCTTTTTCGTCATTTTCACAGCGTTATTTCATCAATTTTAAAGGCACACACGTCCTGTGCCTTCCCCCTTTTTTTTTTTGCTCATTGCGACATTAAAAGCCAGCGAACTTTGTGTTGTTGGTGGGTGGAGGGGTGGAGAGTTGTGAAGGATTGGTTGTTGTAACGATTCAATGAATAAATGAAATGTCATCAATTTCTAATTAGTACAACATAATGCTTAATGAAAAGCATGCTAATTAGCTGTAAACTTAAAGCCATGAAACTTAACCAGCTGCCGAATTAAACAGTTAACAAAATGTGTGAATTTTTATACTTTCATTCAAATCAAGCATTTATAGATAATTAAACTATAAGCTTAGGCATTGTCTCCACTTTAGTAATAGTTCAGTAAAAAGCCAATTAAAAAAAATGTAAATGGTAAAGTTTTCAATAATAGCTAAAACGTTTTAGTTTTGAGTTTTGTCAACAAATGAGGAACTTTTTTCGAATACAATTCAATGCCCATGACAATTAAAAGAGACTACTCGTAAAGTGTGATTGTAATTAGTTTTGGGGCAAGTTAACACGTAATAAAAGCCAGCAATTGTACTTTTTAAAGTTTTATTATTTGTAGTATATGTATTTTACATAGAATTTATGCTTGTTGCACTTTATTTAAGTTCATAATACGTTGACTCTTGTTAAGCTAAAAGTTGATTTCGTTTTGAGTTTATTAAAACATATAGTATATATATTTATAATATTGTTGTTCTTGTTGTTGTTGTTGTTGCTGCTTTCATTACTCGTTCAATGCTCACTGAACTTAATACTAAACATTTATAGATAATTCAATATCGACAATTGGTTTAAATATATATACGCTCTAGTTGTTACCTCAACATAACAATATCTGTTTGAGGCTGCCTTTGTTTATCTCAAACATTTTGCTTTATTATACATACAATAATACAGTACATGAGTTGGTTTATACAAATATCGGTTTGATATATATATATATATATTCATTATATGTAATAGTTTCTTCTCAAGCGTTTTTGATTTGCTTGCATGACATGCAAATATTTATAGTACAAATACATACACGTAAGTAAATATTTATTTGTGCCTATAAGAACCCAAACAAAGCAAAGCAAAAAACAAAAAAAAACAAAACTGCAATAAAATGCTGCATTTTAGCCACATTGTTTGAATTTTCAGCAAAGATCAGAAGTAAAATCATATTAAAATTAATCGAATATGCGCTTTAAACATCAATATAAACTTTTTTGTTTTAGTTTTGTTACTTTTTTCACTTAAGAGCTTATGAGTTCAGCAAATTTTTGGTATGTTTTGTGTGTTTTTTATTTTTAATGGAAGTAGTTATGTTTTTTACTTTGGCAATATGTATATATATTTTTTTATATGTAAGCAGGCCAAATACCTATTTCTTTAATACTTTAGTAAGCTTTGTTTTTAAAATTAAAATATATCATTTTTAAAAGTCATATTCACATCAAACTTAACTACAATCATGATATTCCAAATTCGTATAAACAATGCTCATTTTACTTTGTATTTTTTTTAAAATGTTTTTTTCCTTTAAGAATTTCTTTTTATCTATACCGCAACACACTTGATTTAGTTCTCGTTGCGAACATTAAATTGATTACCCCCACAGATATTTATGTTCATTTGACACGAGCATTATTTGGATGACAGTTTTCTTACCCTCGGGATAAAATATGTGCCTGATATTGATTTTATTTTTGCCTGTCTGTGCGGGAAATGATTGTGGAAATTGAATTTTTGCCCGGATTTCCTCGAAGAAAATTGTTATTATTATTGTACTATGAGTAAAGTTCGGAATTTCATTTACTATTTGAATATTTTTCTAATAATTTTTGTTTGCTTTTCAACTAGTTGTTGAGGACAAGTGTTATTGAATTGGCTAATAATATGCTACATTTACGTTTTATCTTGGCTTTCAACTATCAGTTTCAAAGTTTAACAATTGTTTTAACCTTTGTATCTATGCTTTGAGTTTCAATTTGTATATATATATATATTATATTTTTTTGTTTGTTTAAGAAGTGACCCGTATTTTGAATAGTTGCATTAGTAAGTTAGCTGATTAATTCTTACACACCTCGTCTAGATCTGGCCCTACTTATATTATAATAAATATATATATATTTTCTTTTGTTTTTATTTCTAGCTTTTTCTAGTTTGAATAACATTTGTTTCTCTTGCATCGTTTGCACCTCCACAAAATTTCCCCTTTTTTTGTTTTTGCTTTTAAGTAAGTAACTTTAGCGTAAATTTGGGCTGTAGCTTTGATTAATTGGAGCTGGTAGATTGGTAAAGAAACAAAAATTCTTTCTTGTTGTACCTTTGGGAATTGTTTAGTTAAAATTGTACGTTTTTGTTTTTTGTTCGAAATGTTCCCATTGGAATATAAAGGTGGGCTTAAATCATTTTAGATTAAGTGTGCATAGCGATTCTGTTCAGTTCCCCTCAATCATGCATAGCAAATTTGAATCTACTTAACATTTAGATGTCAAAAATGTTTTTTTGAGTACACTTAGATTAAAGTCTGCCCTAGAAGATAGATAATACATGAATTTACTATAAGTTTAGTTTTTTAAAACATTCATCTCTAAAGAATCTTGAAAAGTCGTTGATTTTTATGAAACTACTTAATTTGGATCCGAAAAACAACAATCTGAAATATATTTTTAAGCATTGATTCGAACTCTTGTGTACTTTCTTCTCTAAAAAAAAAACTAATAAATAATATTAATACTGAATTGTGTTAAATCTAGGGCATATGGCTTGTGTATTTGTTTGGCATATCCTTTGAGTAAGTGATTTCGGAAGGAAGATTTCATACTGTTCGGTATACTATGTGTGTGTGTGTGTGTGTGTGTATCACAAACATAAGCGAAGGAAATAGAAATGAACTGACTACGGAGACATTTTCTAATCCCTTATAAAAACAAACTCATTGTAGTGATTCCAGCGATTCTCCTCAGCATCCACACCTGGCTTAGGATCTGCCGCTGAACCAGCTGTGCCCGAGCCACAGCTGCCCGCCATGCGATAACCATGATCATGCAGATTATCAAAAGCCTGTTCGATGAAGCAGTGCTTGAGAAAGAAACGCGACGTGTAACGATCTGGGCCGCCATGATCGGGATCTCGCGATTCGTTTAGAGTATCCATAAATACCTCACGACACTGAGCGACACGGCCACAAACCAGGATGCGTGAGAGCTTGCGAAACTTGACATCGGCCAGGCCATCCTTGCCAAACTGAAAGCTGCCGCGATAGCCGATTGTGATGCAGCCCGGAGGCCGGGCATCCCTATCGCCGCGTATATGGTCCAGCATGGCTGTCAACTTGAAGTGCTCCGCTTCGCGCTGGAGTCGCTGACGCTCGCGGAATCCTTCAGGCAGATGCAATGCCTTGTCACGCAGAAAGTCCAATATGTAGCGGAAAAGGACACCATCACGGTCCACAAAATAGCGACCCTTGCTGTCCTTGGCCAATGATTGGCGACCCTCAGCGTTGGCAAACAGCTCGTACAGCAGCGTTCCCTTATCCTGCTGCAGTGTTGCCAGCGTTGTGGTATAATGGACACCGCCAACATTTAACTCAACAATTTCGGGCATATTGAATACACTTCTTGTATGTTAGTTTTGCAACTGCTGCTGGCACATATGTTTAAAGCACTTTTCTCTCTTTATCTTTCTTTCTCTCTTGCACAGGACTGCTTTATTTGCTTTTCACACAGAGATGCGCTTCCTGTTATTATTATTGTTGTTGTTTTTCTTTTAAGTTTTTTTAGCACGCGTTGTTATCTACCTTGAATTACGGTCGACCGTTATTTGCGTTAGCTACTTTTTTATTTGTCCGCTTCGCCCGTCCGCACTCGCTCAGCTCTCGTGTCGAACTGGCCTCCATCCTGCCTCAAAGTTCTCTCGCTGGTGTATGCTGTGTCCAAATGTGTGTGTATTCATTGTAGAAACTTTCTAAAGCCATCGCAAGAGAGAGAGAGAGAGCAGCGCAGTTTGCAAGAGACCCCAAAAAAGAGAGAGAGAGCAGCGCGAGAGTTGCGCACACGTTGCATTTGTTTTGTTATTGAATATTATTATTTTTGTTTAACAAGTGGTTAAATTTATCAAATGTACCAACTAAATACTAATTTCTTTTTTCTTTTCTTTTTGGAAATGGGCATCTGTAAAATATATAACCTTGACTAAACGATGTGTGTGTGTACTAATATGGATGATAAATGGGTTTACTTCAATGCCAACAACAGACGGCCTTTACTGTTACGCTTGCTATAGATTTAGTTGTTGCTGCGTCTCAAGTGTTGCATGTAGCCAACACTCATACGCACTGTGGTCCCATGCAGTTAACGATAATAAATCGCTTTATCAACGTCAGTTAACATCACTTACATTTAATAAAGATTATATGAAATCAGTATTTTTCATCCACAATAATGTTCTAATATGTAAGCATGTTTTTTTTTTACCCACCATAAAAAATTTTATTTTAACGTGAAATGAATAAAAATCAAGATCAAAGAGTTTTTCTAATAGCTTTTTTACACATACACACCTTAAAGTTTCGCAACAGGCGCTGACAATTTGACACCTTGGCACTGACATTTGCCCATTAACCCACTTTTGGGCCATTTCGGTCCGTTTTTGGCCATGGTCTGAGGGCCAGCTAACATGCCTCGCACGACTAAACGCAACTGGTTGCGTCCCAAACACCCTTTACTGCTTCCACAACGCTTTTTGGACTACTTTTTTGGCAGGCTGCCAAGTGGATAGATGTTGGCAGCAGCACCAGCAGCACTGCCTGGACCTTTACGTTGAACGCTGCCATGCTCACCTGTGGCACAGCCAACGTTTGGGCCATGTTAACAATTCATGTGCCTGTTGACAGACACTAAACATTGCCTTCAACTCGAGTAGACTCTCAATTCTCAACTCTTGGCGCAATATTAGCCCCAGCTGGCCAACATAAAAAAGCACGAAAAACAAACTTAACAAAACAAAAAAAGAACCTAAAAACTCAAACTCTAACTAACACTAGCATCAGCATCAACGTTTGCAAGTTAAACTTCAAACACGTACACACTTTTCTAATTGAAGTGAAAACTTGTACTTGAAGTGAAATGCTGTGTGTTTTGTACTGTTCCGTTGGACTCAGCTGCGGTCGCTTTCAGAAGTCCACCCACAAGAACCCCTTTTTTGTTTGTTGTCTCGCTGACTCTGTTTGCGTCCTCTTGCGCCCTTGTGTCGGTTTATTTCCTGCTTCTGACTGCTACTTGCGGCTTCTGCCACTGCTGCTGTTGCTGCTGCTGCTGCTTGTGGTTGATTTCCCCTGCCATCCACCTGGTATTTTGGTTGGCACGTTGTCGCTTATCAGACGCCTGTTAGGCTCGGTCACCTCCATCCTGCCTATTTTTCTTCTTGACGTAGCTGTCGCTGCCCTTGCACATGGACGCAGGCTAGATTTTAGTTAGTGGGGTACATTGCATCGTATACGTTATATTGGAAAACAAACTTCAATCTTTTACACACTTTTTATGACCAGTTTTAATGTGTTTATGTTAGAGCATAAAGTTTCAGACCCGATAAAAAAATGAACATTGAATTTAACATTCATAAACTTTAGATTTTATGATGGCTTTGAAAACATAAAACGTTTATGCAAACATAAATCGCTTGTAGGTGTTAAGTAAAGTGTTCTTTTTCTTTGCATGAATAACTGAAGAAAATTTACTTAATAGTGTTAAATTGCTGTTCGAATATTCAACTAAAACACAAGTAAGTTAGCAATTCAACCTTGTCTGCCTTTTCTTAGCAAAATTACTACGACATGACAGGCATTTTACAACACTATGATAAATTACACTTAAAACTAACATTCATTGTTTGTTTTAAATTAAAAGGCAAAACACGTTTGAACTTTTGATTGTGAAAAGTTTTCAATAAGTTTTAGGTGTGGCAAATAATCACCTTCAAGCGGCTACGCCCCTGGCATCTTGTAACGTTCTCAAGTCTTGTGTAGCGTAGAATTTGTGGTTTTTTGGGAACACATTAAGATGGCAGCAACAATTTACGCGCCATTACGCGGCACGTGTTTTGTGTATGCACACACAAGAGAATGAAACGAAGAAGGAGACAGGAATAGAGAGAGAGAGAGATGGAGAAGATATAGACCAGGGGAGATAAGAGCTGAGAAGAGAGTGGGGCAGAGAAGAGAAGAACATAAGTACTTTTACTTGGTGGCTAGTGTGAGTGCTCCGTTCTTATGCTGCGGTTTGTGGTTCAACCTTCCCTTTCCGCTCTTTGTCTTCCCCCAACGACACTCACAAAACGCAATCGTTGCGCAATCGTCCCCCAAGCTGGATGTTTTTTGGTTGCCTGGAAATTGATTTTGTTTGCCTATGAACGTTCCAAATGTATGTGTGTATGTGTGTGTATATGTTAGCCATGTAGCATTTTGTATTGACAACAACACTGTCGCCTTCCAGTAGCAAAAAAAATCATCTCACGTGCTGCTTCTGATTTGTTTGTTTACCTTTTAAGCATGGCTTTCCTTAGCTGCCAACTGAAATGCGATTAAGGATGAGCTCTAAGGAAGCCAATCATAATTAGCTAGATATCCAAACAAAGGTAAACACTTGTTGTTTTATAGCTACAGAACTCTATATCATTTTAGAGGTATTTTAGTTTAAGATGGAACTTTCAAATTAACTGCATGCTTTAGTACTTTTTCACCCTAAACTTTTCTCTTAATACAACCGTAAATCCTCTTTCAGTATAACTCATCAACACCGACTTCCACTCTTCCTCGTTCTCATCTACATTCTGTACACATGAATAGATGAACATAACCTTGGCTTTACTAACCAACGCTAGCTGTCAGTTTGAATGTTTGTCAATCACATTACTCATTCGCACCCTTGTACAAAAATATCAAATGCAAATCAACAATAATACAAATAAAACAAATCTCTCTGTCCCTGATTGAAAATAAATCGATGTCCAAAATCGTATTTCCTATTCCAAGGTTGTTACGACTGTCAATCAGAAATTTTGGTGCAAATTCGATTTTGTGCAATGCCAGCGCCAAAAAACAGCAAAGAAAATCGAAAACATAAATTCCAAGCAGCACTTGTCAACAACGCCAACAACAAATGCCAAGCCAAACAAATCAGCAAACAAAACACACACACACTGACACACACTGACACACACATCGCAATATATTTTCATTCTTGCAGAGGAGACACATTTTATGTTATCCAAGTTGGCAGCTCTCAAATATTGACACAACTAATGTAGTAAGTAACAAATTGCAATTGTTGATCTAGGCAACTCTGATGCGATGTAGCAGGAAACACCGATTAGCAGTGAAACTATTGGTTTATAGCATGTTTGTAGACAGTCTGTTGCCTTAATGATGTTCCATTGTGAACGTAGAAAAACTTGCAACTTGGCCATGGATAGATAATTCTAAGAAGTTGGCAAACAAGTAAACTTAAGTATTGACGTCAAACACTTTTCTAATTAAGCATATACACTGTGGAAATTCAAATGCAAATATGCGTTTGTATAACCAAGATTCGAATATTATTACGATAGAATGCTTAAACTTAAACATGTTGAACCAGTTTATGTAAAAATGTATTGCCAATAATTGTGTACTTATCGTAGAGGTTTTCTGTCCGTGCATATATATGTATATACATATAAAAGTAAGTGTGTATCCTTAAGATACTCGTCTACTGACAGCGAGCACGCGCCGCTGCGCACGCGAGGAATGCAAATGTGCACCGGGCTGCTGGGCAATTTAACACTATGACAGTCTTGGCAAGTTTGAGTGTGTGTGTGTGTGGGTGGGGCGGGGTTGTGTGGCGTGAAGACGCCGCGGGGAAGGACATCGCATGGCAATAGATTTAATGGCACTGCATGCAGTCTGCCTGCATGCTGGCATGTAAATAAAAAATGCATAAGTATGCAACGACTGGCAACAAACAAAATCGGTGGCAGGGCAGTTCAGGAGGGTTGAAGGCATTTTAGCATTTTTTTATGTTAAACTGAAGGAGACCGAGCATGTGATAAAAAGAGACAGACAGACACTTTGTCTGCATGTGTTATCGCAGTAGCTGATTTATTTACTGCTTACAGCAACAGTTTGGCAGAGAGTCCTTACTCCGTCTTCCACCTTTGCGATGCGTCCTCTTCACGTAAATGCTGTTGCATGTTGCAATTTTGTATGAAGGACATTCCCAAAAGTACTTTTATATAGTATCTATGTGAATTTGTATGTGTGTGTGTGTGTGTGTTGGGTAGGTTTATGTGTGCTTCAAACGGCTATAAATAGACGCATTCGTTATAAAAAATAAGAGATTTTTCCTCTCTTTCTGCGTTTTTATACACAATCTAAGTGGATTATTCAGAGCTGACAAAGTTAATGCCATTCAAGCCATGCCCCGGCAAGCGGCACACAAAAAATAACCATCATAGTCGCAACCATATTTGGTATCTGTAGCAAGCTCTTGGATTATGTTTGGTTAACTTCGAAAGCTTAATGAGATTTGATACTGAACTGTTTGGGGCTCAGCGATGAAAAACGTAAAACAGTTTTCAGCATTTTTTTGTTTCAATTTCAGTTGGATTTGGTATTTTTGTTTTGTTTTTAAATGTTGCATCTTTATATCGTTTCACAAGGCGACTTTTAATCAAATTTTTAATCTTCTTCTTAAGCCGAATAGAAATACTTAGAAGGGAATTATGTTAAGTAAATCTTCCTTTTACTATTATTTTATTAAATGTCTTCCCTATTTAAATATTTAACCCAAAATCGGTGCAGTTTTCACGGCGAATTTACAGCTGTTGCAATCAAAAAATGCAGCCTCAAGTCATCTGCATGCTATTTACATTCAGTACAGTTTTAGTATTCGCCACACGATTGCACACTCAAAGCAGACACACTTGAAAAGCAAACATAGAAAACTATAAAATAAATTTAGTACAGCCATAAAAATAACACAGAAACCAGCTGAAACTATCGCAATTGTTGGGTATATATGTAGAGCAGTTAATAAATTGATTACTTATTGAAATCAATATGCAGTTGCAGCAGCATTTGGATGCCCCAAAAATTCTGTGGCAATGGAAGGCAAACAAGGGGCGTGGCTCAGTGGGCCATATCGTTGATGTCTCTGTGCGCCTTCACATTTCTGATGGACAGCTGTCGAGCCGAACGAACCAATGTGGGTAAGTTCAACAATTGTTCTACACAAAAACTTGTTATGCAATGGAACAAAATTTTGTGTATTGCGCCATGCAAATAAGAAATATTGCTGACTGCTGAAAGTTTCAATCTATTCACGTGTCTATATCTATGTCAGTGCCTGTGTTTGTGTTTGTGTATTTTAATGCCCCAAAAGAAACATATGGCACAAACAGCATCATCAGTGGGCATTCTCTCTGCCCATCTGTCTGTTTGTGAATGCGGCGAATTTGGTCGCATTTGTATTTAGACAGTAAGCTGAATTTGTAAACAGAATTTGCATAGCAAAACAAAATAAAGTAAATCGTCTAAGAACTATGAATAGCTTTTATTTGTAGCTTTTTTGTATGTGTTTGTGTGTTTGTTCTTGTTCTTGTTTACATCAGGTCTCATCTATGAGAGTAATAATCCGGATCTGGAGAAAATCTTTCACTTGGCCATTGTCAAGGCAAACGAGGAGAATGAGGAACTCAAATTGCATGGCGTCGCTGTTGCCATTGAGCCAAACAATCCCTTTGAGACGTCCAAAAAATTGTGCAAGATGCTGCGGGTAAGTCTA
Source organism: Scaptomyza caliginosa (assembly GCA_035044725.1). NCBI lineage: Eukaryota > Metazoa > Arthropoda > Insecta > Diptera > Drosophilidae > Scaptomyza > Scaptomyza caliginosa. The sequence continues at coordinate 2,495,815 of JAWNNR010000686.1, forward strand.
ATGGAAAAATATGCAACAAATTGCTGAAAATGCTGAAAATCTGCTTAGCTCTTAAGGCTCTTTAAAGACTACTCTGAAACCTCTTACTTTCTGTCCACTTTATGTATAGCAAAATCTCGTTGCTGTATTTGGGCCCAGCACCAATTTGCCGGCACGTCACGCACTAAGCATTTGCGATGCCAAAGAGTTGCCCTTTATGGACACACGCTGGGACTTTAGTGCACAATTGCCAACAATCAATTTGCATCCGCATCCGGTGCAGTTGGGCATGGCGCTTAAGGATCTGGTGGTAGCAATGGGCTGGGAGAGTTTTACCATCATTTACGAGTCCGGAGAGTATCTGGTAACAGTCAATGAGCTGCTGCAGATGTATGGAACGGCTGGGCCGAAAATAACTCTACGTCGCTATGACCTTGACCTCAATGGCAATTTTCGCAATGTTCTGCGTCGTATACGTAACGCCGAAGATAACTCCTTCGTGGTGGTGGGCTCAATGGATACGTTGCCAGAGTTCTTTAAGCAGGCACAGCAGGTGGGTCTGTTGACCAGCGACTATCGTTATTTGATTGGAAACCTAGACTGGCATACCATGGACTTGGAGGCCTATCAGCATGCGGACTCAAACATAACGGGTCTGCGACTCGTTTCGCCGCAAGACGAGCAGGTGCTGGAGGTGGCCAAGGCATTGTATGAGAGCGAGGAACCATTTCAGAACGGTAAATCAGTCTAATCTTTCTTTTATTGCCCATTGCCATGTCGCATAAATTGTGTTTGTCCCTTGCTGAAGGCATTCACTTAAGAAAATAAAGTAGCTATTAGATTCAAATCAATGTTGAAGAAATTTTCTTAAAAGCCCAAGGGAAAATAATTTTCTACCATATTTATTCTCATTCAGGATATTCAAAAAATCATCAACCATATTTGATACCATTTTTTTGAGTGTCCCATTCATTCACATAAGCTGATATAAATAATTGAATCTCTTGCGAAAAAAAAAAAAATGATAAATGCAAATATGCCCACTGAAACATTTATTTACGTTATCCTTTATGGCTTGTAAACTCTTCTCCCACCATTCACAGTGTCATGTCCTGTGACCAACAGCATGGCCCTGATCTACGATGGCATACAACTGCTTGCCGAGACATACAAACATGTTAACTTTCGACCCATACCGCTGAGCTGCGGGGACGACAGTTCGTGGGATAAAGGATACACGCTCGTCAACTACATGAAGTCGGTGAGTGATGCGAGAGAAATATGCCAAAAGCACGCTACATAAAATATAAAAAATATATATATGTATATTATATATATTTATAAACTGAATACCATATAGTTGACGCTCAACGGACTCACGGGCCCCATTCGCTTTGACTATGAGGGACTGCGCAGAGATTTTCAGCTGGAGGTTATCGAGCTGGGCGTCTCGGGCATGCAGCAAATTGGCCAGTGGAGCACCGAGGCTGGCTTCGAAGTGAATCGTCCCGCACCGCCGCATACCATCGAACCCGATATGCGCTCACTGATGAACAAGAGCTTTGTGGTAGTCACGGCCATTGTGAGTTGTTACTTGTAATCAATTTGTTCTTATGTACTAGATATAATTGTTAATTTCCCTTTCTCTGGCTGCAGAGTGAACCTTATGGCATGTTAAAGGAAACTGCTGAAAAGCTGGAGGGTAATGCTCAGTTTGAGGGTTTTGGCATTGATTTGATTGATGAGCTATCCAAGAAGCTGGGCTTCACCTACACCTTCTATTTGCAGCCGGACAATAAATATGGTGGACTTGATCCCATAACTGGCGAATGGAATGGCATGCTGCGCGAAATAATAGACAATGTGAGTAGAGAGTAAATGTTACCCATCTCTAGGGCATATGACCATAAATTCAAATCGATTCCGTCCGGCGACCATTTATATCAATGAGCCTGTCCACTTATCTCTGGTGTGCATAAACATCGGACATCATCATTAACATAATTGTGTCATGGTCACGCCTCCCTTTTCCTCTCCCTCCAATTATGTCAGCCTCTTATCGTAATTGTTGTTTACACTCGGGCAAATTGATGAACTTTTCTTAGTTTTGTTACCAAAAGTTAGCTATCGAAGAGAAAGTTATTCATTTTTAGTTTTCTCTTCAGCAGTTTTCAAACAATTTTACTTTTATTAAGTGTAAATTTGCATCACAATTTTGTTAATTTAAACACGTCATAATAAATTCAAAGCAATTTTCAATCATTTCGTTGAATTAGTAACTCGGCAACGAATCAAATTAATGTCCTTGTGAGTGTGATTGTGTGCGTATGTGATTTTGTCAGCAACTGTTAGTTCAAGGACATGCGAAAAATAGTCATGAACTGGGCTAAATTATTTGTTCATTTGCTTAACAGTAAAAAATGGCATCAACATTTCATTGAGTGTATTAAATCAAATAGAATTTGAATCATTTATCCACACACAATATGCACAAATATATCCACGATTGAATGTGTTTATAAGCTGTTAAGCATCATTTATGCATCCATCCAATTCAATAACGCAACAATCTATGATGCAAAAAATGCAAAATAAAAATAATTTATAATTTATTCGCTCGCTTAACATTCTTAATTAGCGTGCTGACATGGGCATAACAGATTTGACCATGACATCGGAGCGTGAAAGTGGCGTTGATTTTACCATACCATTTATGAATCTGGGTAAGTGTGCATACTCTTCAACTGCTAACCACTTATTACTCTTGACTTGTTCGATTTTCAATAGGCATAGCTATTTTGTTTCGCAAACCCATGAAGGAGCCTCCCAAGCTCTTCTCCTTTATGTCGCCGTTCTCGGGCGAAGTTTGGCTCTGGCTGGGTTTGGCCTATATGGGCGTATCCATTAGCATGTTTATCCTGGGACGACTCTCGCCAGCGGAGTGGGACAATCCGTATCCGTGTATTGAAGAGCCCACCGAACTGGAGAATCAATTTAGCTTTGCCAACTGCCTTTGGTTCTCGATTGGCGCCCTTTTACAGCAGGGCTCTGAGCTGGCTCCCAAGTGTGTTTGCTTGCCCAGCTAAACGATTTATTTGAAATCGCTTTGAGTGACTTTTTGCATTATTTACAGAGCCTTTTCGACGCGTGCCGTTGCCTCATCCTGGTGGTTCTTTACACTTATCCTCGTATCATCGTACACGGCAAATCTGGCCGCTTTCCTCACTGTCGAATCGCTTGTTACACCCATTGAAAATGCCAATGATTTGTCTGAGAACAAAGGCGGTGTCAATTATGGGGGCAAACGTGGTGGCAGCACTTTAACATTTTTCAAGGTACGTGAATCGTTACTGTTCTACAAATATTATAAACGGCTACTTGTTTCCAATCCTACAAAAGGATGCTAAATATCCCACTTACCAGAAGATGCATCAGTTCATGGAGGAGAACCCACAATATTTGACAAGCTCGAATCAGGAGGGTGTCGATCGTGTCGAGAACAGCAACTATGCCTTCCTTATGGAGTCCACAACAATTGAGTACATAACAGAGAGGCGTTGCACCCTGACTCAAGTGGGACCACTGCTCGATGAGAAGGGCTATGGCATAGCCATGCGGAAAAGTTGGTGGCCTCCTCTAGCCTCTCAAACCAATTTGTCGTTGCTAATCGAGTGCGATTCTCTTTTACAGATTGGCCATATCGCAATATTTTAAGCCAGGCCATATTGGAGTTGCAGGAACAGGGAGTTTTGACCAAAATGAAGACCAAGTGGTGGAAGGAAAAACGTGGCGGTGGTGCCTGTTCGGTAAGTGCTCACATAACCGCAAGGGCATTCCCCACGGATATGTGAAAGTGATTGTGACTGTGATTGTGTCTATGTCTGTGTGTATGTGTGTGTGTGTGTGTATGCGAACAGGATTCAAGCGACGAGGGTGGAGCGCTGGCTCTCGAGATAAGCAATCTGGGTGGCGTTTACTTGGTGCTGGGTGTGGGCGCCGCCTTTGGCGTATTTGTGTCCCTGCTGGAGCTGTTGCTGGGCGTCAAGGAGCGCAGTAGTGATAACAAGGTACCCACACACACACAAAAACCAAAAAATGTTTTTTCCGCGTACGCTTTTGTTTTCTTTTTACGCATTACTATGTATGTCTGCAGTAGTTAGCCTGTATCCCATACACACACACTCGCACACACATGCACACACACACATTCAAACATAAGGCAACACCTCGTTATGCTCATCACAATTTCCTTTCAAAACCAATGAGTACAGGAGGAACCCGATTCGGATGCCTCCTCGCTGGGTTTTGCCAACTTGGGTGGCGTCTATCTCGTCCTGTTTGTGGGCAGCTGCCTGGGCAGTGTTTATGGCCTCATTAACTGCGTGCTCAGCGTCTGTTGGACCGCGCGAGAGAATAAGGTTAGCGGATGTGCGAAGAGCAGAAGCGTTCGCTCTAATAATACTATATGTATTTTTGTACGTGTATTAACAGCTAGCCAAGCACCTCCGATGCGTTGGATGGTTAGCTTATTATGTCGTCACTAAAAATGGGCATGCTAAAAGGTCAATTGTAACACAAATAACGAACATCTATGTTGCAAATAGCTTTCACAACGACTTATGAAGCTACTTGAATGGCATCAACTCTGCGTTGTAACTCAAGCTTATCTTTTTTTCAGTACTCAAACCGAATTTGCATACTCAATAACATTTTTTTCCTTTTTTTTTGCAACATTTTTTAAATGGTAAATACTCTTATAATTTTTTGTATAAAACTGCTTTGCATGTCATAATACCTAGAACATATTTAGCTGATTTTTGAAAGCATGCTTTCAACATTTAAGCGATAACTTTAAGCTAATGCATTATTTTACGCGAACACAGGTTAGCTTCAAGGACGAGCTGCTGGATGAACTACGTTTTATTATACAATGTTCTGGCAACACGAAGGCTGTAAAGTATCCCAAAAACTCTGGCAGCAGCTCTGGCTCAGGTGGCAGCTCCAAATCGAAGGGCTCCTCGTTGTCTGTGGAGGACCTACCAGAGGATCCATCGGTGGATGTGGAGGCTGTGAAGGAAAAGCGTACTAAAAAATAGTCAAAATCGAATTTTAGAACATATTCTTTTCGATGTTTACACTTTGTTCGAATAAAGTTTCTGTTGAGCTTACAAAGCTTGGTACTAAAAGCTTTCAGTTATTTTGTAACAGACCCGCAAGTTAGCCAAGTTACAAAAAAGCTTTGAGACAATGCTTTCGCTAGGAAAGTTCCAAGCTAATTTGATGTTAAAATGCACTTGAAAATGAATTCCAATTAACTTTAATGTAAAAGAAAAACAAATCGTTTCCGTTTTTGAATACCAATATATTTAATAGGGTTTTTTTGTTGTTTTTATAATATTGCGTATACGAGTAAGTATATTGACTCATATGTTATAACATTTACAATATCATTTGGTTGTATATCCACTTTTCCATTTCTGGTAGACACTTAGATATTGAAAAGGTAAAATTGTACGAAGTTTTCGTATATGTATATATATATATAATAATATTTATGAATATGTTTTTAGGTCTATGTTAGTATATATTAATATGTATATTTAATACCCCTTGTTTTTGTTTATGTGTGTTTGTTTGTTGTTGTATGTCTTATGTAAGCTTATGATGTGTTTGTTTATATAGTTTGTATAATACAAATTTAAATATCCATCGAAGTAAGTATAAACTAGCTACTAATCAAGTACACTCGCACACTCACATTCACACACATGCATAGGACTTAAGAGGCGTACATACAAACATCTATATTGCTAATTAGTTTTCATACATTTTGATTAGTTTTATCCTTTAGCTATATTCAATACGTTTTATCAATTATTTCGTTAATAAATTCTTGCCACATTACCTTGGCACAACAACAAATTTTAACTACAACAATACATGCATATTTTAATCAATTGTCGCACACTTATTTCAATATTAATGTATTCGAATGCGTTTTAAGCACTAGGCCATGGAGAATTTTCAATGTTCACTGCTCAATTTTGTTGCAAGTGATTGAAGTGTGGTGTCAAAGCCCATTGCCCAAAACACGCCCATAGATTTGGCAGTAATTATAATTATGCATGCAATTGAATAATTACTGCTACTACTAGTTGTATTGTGGCTGAATGCAACAACATGCATAATAATGCAGTTGTTGAAGAAATTTTCGGCAAATTTAGTTTAGATACTTTTAACAAACTACAAATTTAACACCAATACATTTTTGAATCATTTTCATTTTCATTTGCTATTGATTAGTTTTCAAATATATTTCATTATTAAACCTTAGTTTTGTATAGTGTGTATAAAGTGTTAGTTGTACTTGTTGATAGTTTGAGTTTTGTTTTGTGTGGTATTTTGATTTGGTATCGAATACACGGCATTTTGTTGACCAGTGTATCTCGGTGGGTGTATCAACGTTATAGTTGGAAAAAGTATTAGTTGCTGTTTGCTGTTGCAAGTGTAGAAAAGTGTTGACAAATTAACAGTATTATAGTTTACATATTTTTGATTTAAGTCTTATTTTGTTCATATTTTATAGTTCTCTTTTTTAGGCATAGTTTTACGCAACAAACTGCATTCTGGCTGGCAAATTATATTGTGTGTGTGTTTGGCAAACAAATTGCTTAGGCTTAAATGGAAAACTATAAAAGAATTCGTATCTTTTGTTTCATATATATATATTTTTCTTATAGTGTTGTAAGCTCGTAGATGTTTTTGGTCTTGTATAAAAATTGTTTTTGTATTGTGTCCTCTGCTTTGTAGTTTTTTTTTTACTTGTTATTATTTTGGTTTTGATTAAAGCTATAACATATAGTACACATACATTCATGCATAAACGGCGACAATGTTTTGATTTCATTTGCTTGGTTTTGTTTTTTTGTTTTATAACAAATTGCATAGGACTTAAAGCTTTTAGTTAAATACACATTAAATTATACATATAGATAATTTACACATTTAAAGCGTTTCTTTTGTAAATTAATTTAGCTACAAAGACAGAGAAAGATAGAGTGAAAGAAGTATTGGGCTAATCAAGGAACCATAAGAAATGATCCTGAGTTTATTTTAATAACTTGAATATTTTTTGCAAAGATGCTTTTTTTTGGTGTTTCTCCATCAAAAAAGTGTACAGAAATTTTGTTTGGGAACATTTCCCTGATATTGTCTAACTATATAAATATATATATGTATATATGTGTATAAGTATATGTTTATAAGTATTTTGGGTATACGTGTTGTCAGATTGTTGAGAAAAAGGTACAAATAAGGCTAAGAACTAAAAATTTTTTGTATTCATTTTTTATAAACTTATTTAAAGTATTATTATACTTGTGTTTTGTTTTGGTTTTTGTTCTATATTCATCTCAAAAAGTCATTAAAATAAATGCGTTTCTTTTGTTTGTAGGTATCCTTATTGCTAAGTACCAAAGTGTATCTGTACCCAAATAGTATTTCTTTAAGCTGATGTAGTAAATAGTTTATTATTTTGCGGTAGTTTGTAGTTTGTCAGTAGTTTACTTCTATGGTGGGGTTTTTGCGTGTAGTTTTGTTTGCCTACTATTTTGGCTAAAATTACCTAAAGATTTGTATCTAACTATGCAAAAAGTTAACATAGCCCAGTTTCGCCCCGTCCGGAACATCAAAGAAGTCTAGTGTTTCGCAAGAATTTGTTAAACATTCCCGGAATGACAGAGATGTCGCATGAAAATAAAAAAAAAAGCACACAACACCAGAAAACCCAACATTCAACTAACATCCTGTTGCAACTAGTTGGATTTGATCTGTGTGCTCTACTGTTTAGTTGTTTGCCCCTCTCAAATGACACTCATGCGACGCCTGCCATTTCCGGGGGCCTCGGCTCAGTTGGAGTTGGCCAGCGTTTCATGGCACACCTCCATGTAGTCTGGGTCGTGCATAATGCCCTTTATCATGTCCTTGAGCATTGTGTAGCGTGGAAATATCGGATACATCTTTGAGCTGCCGTACTCTTCCTGTGCACCATACAGTATACACCACAAACAAGAACAAAATGTGAGAAAGACATTGAGTAAAAGTTATAGGTTAGTTCATCGTTACGCTCACCTTTAGCACGCGTATCAAATGCCTCAAGCCCAGATACTTTTTCAGCAAACGATACAAATCATTAATCAGCTGTGTGTTCTCTAGCTCGATTTGCGCCGTTGTCATGTCTGTTTCACACAGCACGAGGAGCAAAATAGACAAAGAGAACGAGAAAGAGAACGAGAAAGATAGTAGAAGGATGCTGCTGTTAATCACTGTTCATAGCAGCTGTGTTATCAACTTACGTTCCAAACGCTCCATGCGCTCCCTACGCTCCGCCGCCTCCTCAGCTAGCCGAGCCGAGGTTTTGACACCCTCACCAGACTTTTGGGTCTTTTCCATAATTGAACAGGCTCGCATTACGTACGAGGGTACGGTCTCCTGCTTCTCCTGCCTTGGTATATCCACTAGCGTCCAATACTGCGTCTCCAGGCGTATGACTTCCTATTAATAATACACGTTATTATTACTTTAATTCAACATGTGTAAAAACTATATTAAGACCTATTGTGTTATACTAACCTTTATCATTAGCTTGAGCATGGGATAACGCTGAAAGATGTTGCGATGACTCTTTGAGTCGCCATACTTGTTCATGAGGTTGATCAACGCCTTCTTAACCGTGTCGTATGACTCCTCCAGTCGCAGACGCAGCGATCTTAGACGTTCGTTGGTTTCAATGACCTCATCGCGCGTCATGCCACTGGGTGCACCCTCATCTTTGACATCTTGAACAATGCGACGCACGCTCTGCGTAAACTTGCCAACAAAATTTGTGGTCGCTACAATAAAAAACCGCAAAAAAGGTTTAATATTAGTGCAAAATAGTAAAAATGTGAGGAAATTACACGAAACACTGTCATTCAAATTGGAAATGTCAGTAGACACGCGCATTAACCCCTGAAATATCATTCTGCGAGCCAGTCGGAAATTATTCGTCTATGGAAAAGTCGAACTATTATGCCATGATGAGTCGCATTAAAAATAAACCAAAACTTGATACAATCCTTCTCGCGAGTATTTGAACCGGCGCCCACTAATGTATCTCATGCCACAAGTCTACGCACACTACCAAAGCTGTTACAAAAATTAGAGTGGCTAGCATGCGATTTGATTAGATTTGTTTATGTTAAAGATATAAACTATTGACATTTCTCGAAAAACATTTAAAAAATATCGTTTTATTTATAAATGCAAATATTGTTTAAACCTTATAACCATTTTGTATTAAATTGGCTGTATTCATGTTTAATTTATCAAGTTAGAAAAACCAAAGACTTTTGTTTGCAATGAGCTGATAATAAACATTAAAATCTAAACAGCTTTATACAATTGTTCTTAATTAATGAATGAAAAATCGTCGAGGCGTTTGAATGTCATTAAATTGGTGGACTGTTATTAGCATTCATAAGTTATTGCATTGATCTATTCAAATGCATACAAAACGTGACATATTTGACAGTCTCGATTGCTCGTCTTCTATAAAGAAGCGTGCATAAAAGCTTGATTGAGTGTTAATTGAATGTGGGAGGCATATGTAATGGGGAAACTTTGCGATTAATGCAGATTTAACTAAACAGTTCTTGCAACAAAGAAAACTACTGTTCGAATATGTTCGTAGTAGACTGTTGAAAGGAACAATGCATGAGTCATATGGCAAATAGTGCGCACAGAGACAGCACAAACAAACAAAAGATTTTGCTGATAAAAACCTTAAAGCTCACTGCAATTACAATCTGTTTAAAGTGAAGTTTGTGTGTGGAAATGAAACCCTCGAACTTTGGACTTATCTAGTCATTGGCAATTCTCGATTAACAATAATAATTGCTGCAAGCAAAATCCTATTAAAAAAAATATTTTCGCGAGGTGTACCATTCATAAGGGAGAGCAGAGTACAAGTTTCCTCTCTATCTCACTCTCTCAAGCTCTTGTGCGATCACGAACGATCAACAACGGCATGCGAATATCATTATACATATATTCTTACGCGCGAGAGATCTTTTTTAGTCTCAATCAAAAGATCCGACGACCAACACACGACGGTCGAACGAGCACACGAATTGGTATTGTAACAACGAAGCATAATTCAAAAGAAACATAAATAAATGCGAACGCTCAAATTCCCGAAAATATATATATAAACGCCGAAGCCAAAAAGTCAACGATCGACGAGCTTTATTGAACTGAATTGCAACGAAAATTCTTACTGGAAAATGTTGAGCATTTAAAAAACAAATATATATTGTGAACCAAAGAGTGAAAGAAAAAAGCTCTTAACCAATAAAGCATATAAAAATAGTGTAAGTTGAAAATTTTTGTATTTTATGACTTTAACTTAAAAGCTAAAAGATCTCCTTGATAATTGTTTTTAATTGCATTTGAGATTTTTTCTTTATTGTTTTGCTATGTTTTGTTGGCCTTCTGCAGCTGACACTTTGCTGACTTTATTGGCTATGCATACAATTATTTATTTATTTTGTTCGCTCTCTTAAATGAAAATATGCAACAATATTTGCACATTAAAAAAAAACTTAATGCTGCAATTAATCCGTGTTTGTATTTCTTGCTCACGATTTCTGCTGATTTGCATAATGAAAATCGTATATATATATTTTTTTTGCTATTGTTTTTGCTGTTGCTTTTCGCTAGCCATGCATAATGATATTTGTTTATGGCAAGCATGTTGAGCATATAATCCCATTTTTTACGATGTTCTCTGTGCCAGCACACACAAAACGCAATAAATATCCCGCCTTTATTACGTGAATCAAGTTATATATTTGAAATTGTGATGCGCAAACAAAAGTTTTAAAAACAAAAAGTAAAATTCATGTTTGCTTTGTGCCCATTAGGGAATACCTCATTTAAAACTTAAGCCTGTTACTTGTTTTTTACAAACTTCATTTACGTCAGCGACCCAGAGTAGGGGCATACAAAAAGCTTTCTCAAGCATTATCGATCAAGTTAAATGTATACAACAAAAATAAAACAATTTAAAACTTGTGTCGCTTGCTTAACTCGTTTCTCCGGAGCCGAGAGTGCGAATCTGGACCAGTTCCCATATTGTACTGCCACTGCCAGGGCCTAGATCAGCAGTTAACTGTCAGACAACAACTTGTCAAAGTTGCTAAAGGCGCACAGCTCTCGATCGCTCGTGAAAATATGCATTATCTGAGGTAAAGTTATCATGTCTGTTCGGTTTGTTTACTATGCTTCTTAGCTCGTTGACAGCACTTGGGTCAATGTCTCACGTTGTTTGTGAAACGCTTTTTTGTTTTGACAATTTTACAAATACACTTCGAAAAACTGCAACTTAAACATTTTCCTATCGTATTTTACTACACCATTTACTCTGAGTGTAGGCAACAGTTTGCACTCTCTAACTCTACCACATCCACTCACAATCTCTCTGTCACATCTCTGTTTGCGCTCACGACCTTGTTGTCGCTCGCATAACTGCCAAGAGTTGGCTAGCAAGCTGGCTGGCTAACTGCCTGCACCCAAACAGCTTGACTCCACTCCCCACATTTAGTGTGCTTTGTTGCTGATATGAGGTACAACCTGAAAATGTTTGACTGCGGCATTTGTTACTCTTTAATGGGCGAGCTTCATACGCTGAGACGAGCGAACATTATTCAGTCGCAGGCAAGCGAAGGGCGACAACGACGGCGACTAATGAGCAAAGCGGCTTTTGTTTACCTTTGGCATGCTGCTGGCACACCCCCTTTGCCCACACACGCAGCTTAGCGGTGCCCTTAACCAGTGTAAACCGGTTGTTGCTAATTTGGCCAAAATACACACACTGAAACAAGACAAGCTAAAACACATATATATATACAATGAGCATTGTACAGAAAAAAGTTGTTTTGTCAGCCGCAGTCCCAAAACTTCGTGAACACATATGCATCATGTGCGTGTATTGGTGTGTGTGTGTGTAGTATCTTCATACATCAACAGCTTGGAAATCAAACGAAACGTGTCTACAGTTCTCTTCTTTTTTTTCTGCCACCTTTAAACAACATATCGCTTCAGTCTTATTTTGTGTTTGTCTGCAGAAACACTTGTGTTGTGAGTCCGAATTGACGTCTTATATCTTTAAGATACATTTTGCTTAAACTGCTGGCGGCGTTTTGTTCTAGTTACTGCACGTGTATGTGAATGTTTCAAGTTGAAATCTATTGCCAGCATGTTTTTATCTATATATTAGTTACCGAGTAACTATGCGTGTTTTTAGTGCTCCCTTTTTTTTGGAATTTTTGTACATTTTCAAGTTCAAACTATTTGCATATATGTATGTAATACATTTTATTGGCCCGCACTCGACTACATTATTCCATTGTATACGCAACGATATTGTTTACATACATATATTTTGTGTATTTATTGTTCATTCGTTTTCACTTTTATTTTGAGCATTCAATGTTTGCCTTTTTTTCATTTTGTGAATACCCTGGTACCATTGAAAAGGGGCTAACAGGAATATTTACTTCGTGTGTCAATATAAACATTTTATTCGTATACAAGTCTTTTTATAGCAAGCAGTTAAAGACTTGAGTACAGGGTGTGTGCTAATCAAAAGCTCTTCTTTTTTAACTGATTTAAATGTTTGGTTTTCAGCGGTTGGGTTTTGTATCTCTTTTGGTCAGCATATTCAACATAAGGAATTTCTTTTAGCAGTGACGCATTTTGAATAATTTATAGGATTTGGGTTTTTCACATCACTTATTCATCGCTCAACTATGAGACACACACACACACACACGTAATTAAAACAAAACAGCAATTATTACAGCCATTGATTAAACATGTACAAAAAACAAAAAGGCGTGAGTTGAAATGAATATTATTGTAAATGCTGTGTAACAGTTGTATTTCATGGTTACAAATGTGTGAAATAACTATTTATTTTACCAGTACAAGCCGCAGACACGTGCCACAAATAAACAGCTAAATATGCTAAAAAAAATAAAAATAATAATTTACAAAATATTTGCGGTTGTTCTACTGTTTTACACACACCCACCGCACATACGTATGTTAAAAAACAGTTATGATTTATTATTAATTTGCTGTATAACATATAAACACATACTTCTATATAAATGTATATATATGTTTATTAGTTGACCCTGGGGTATTGTGGGTAATAAGTTAAAACGATGCCGCAGAGCATGGGAAAAACTCGAATGACGTTATCCCTACACTAAAAATAATAATAATAAGGAAAGCATCAACGTATCACAATGTTTATTATGATTAGCTAAAATGTTGATAGCTATCTATTACAATCTAATTAATGAGTTTTGCAAAATGATTTCTGGTCTTAATGCGTTCATAAAATATAAAACAATATTGCTTGCCTTCATATCAAAAAAAAAAAAACATTTTAATCCAAAGACCAGTGCTATTTCTTTCAATTCTGATTCAAATGATTTAAATATATATTTACTGATGTCATGAACAGTTGATTGCATTTGCCACAACACAAGCAAGTGCAGCTAAACAAATTCCTTTAATTAAAATGCCAAATTACATCAAATCGATTGTTTCTGCATTTGATGTGAATGTTGAAATCGCGTTGAAAATTTAAATCGATATTGAAGTAGGTGTGAAAATTGCTCAATCCAGTAAACTCAAATGCAAAACTAATTGCCGTATAGTTTGTTTGCACACATGTGTGTGTGTGTGTGTATATCACAAATTGTGTACAATTAAGCTGGGCATCTGAACAGCAATAATAACATCAACATGATGAACTTAAATTATTGTGCATGTCGTTTTTTGTCACATTGTTGACATCAAGCCAAGCATTACTTGAAGGCGGCAACCAAAAGCAACCCAAATAACACCTCAAATGAGCAATAAAGCTAATTTGCGAGTTATAATCACGAGTCTATTGTACTATATCCGCTATCAATTTGCAAAAAGTATAATCTTCATGCCTGGTTTCCTTTTTACTTAATTGAGATCTCAAGTTTTGTTCGCGGCCAATGCACAAAAAAAACAGAAATTGTTTGGTCATTGTAATATTTCTATGCTAGCCGGGCAATGATGAGATCATAATGCATGATGTAATTTCTTAGACACACTTAATAGGCCATCTTGTCAAAATAGCCAAATGATGACAACAATTTGATTCAGAAAGTATTAGCAAAACAGCTTCTGATTGGAAGCTTAACATAAGCGAAGCAAAAACTTGTTTAATATTTTTGACAGCTTCAAGGGAAAGATTAGGTTTTCTTAGTCTTGGGACAAAGATGAAGAATATATAATTCATGTGTGTTATTCATATTCGTGATCCAATTAGCTTTTGCTTAAGTTTAATCAGTACTCATTTCGATTTGCCTCATTATATTTCTTGTTAACATGTTCACTATGTATTTAGCTTATTAATCAGTCCACTGAGCGTATGCGCAATATGTTGTTGTTTAACTATAGCACGCGTTGGTATGCGAAGAACACCTCAAGCCCTTCATCTCCACACACGCACACCCTATCGCAAGCACACACCTTGCCACGTCGCTATTTCGCATCAATCAACAAACTAAATGAGCGTACAAATGTGACGACGCCTCACAAATCCTAGTCGCACGTGCTTATTCCCCTTTGATAACTCTATATGTATATATATGTGTGTGTGTGTGTGTGTATTGGACACCATTATGGCTGTAGGGCGAAGCTAACTGTTTGCTCAGCGTGTTTTAATTAGTTGTCGCTAGAGAACCTTTGTTCCACTAATTGACCGCATTAAGTGACATTCACAGTTGTCAGCAGTTAGCAGTTACCAGTTACTCTGTTGACCACGCCCACTTACACAAAAATGAGCTTGTGCCTGGTCACATTTTGGGTTTATATCACGTGATTGATTTATTGAATTCGTGCGATTTGCCCTGCCCGTGCATTGGGATTGAAGTTAATTGCCTGGCGACACAAATGCAAACTGCAATCGTGACATACAAAAATTGATTTATGGATTGATGATTTATTTTTCTTTTGTTCAACCGATTCCCATGCAAGGCCACGTGGTTGGCAGTGTTAACTGTTTGTTGCAGTTTTTACAACGGCTTAATCATCTTTACGGTTTAACACAATAGTTAAACTAGAGCGTGGGATTTTAGTTAACCAAAACATTTTCTCAGAAACTTTATCATAGCTACTTTAAAACTAACTAGTTTAGTCATCAACTTATTTGTCCACTTGTTGGTCCAATCTAAAGCCATTTAAATGATGCTTCAACAGTTGGCCAAGACAAGTTCGTCTTGAAAGTAACTAAGTTTGAAGAGCCTCAAACATGGCCAAAACCGACACAAATGTGGGCGGTTAAACACACTTAATGACAACCTGATATGCGTACAGTGAAGCCCTCTTCTTGGTCACTCTGTTAGCTAACCAAGCTGACCACAACTAATGCATTCTGCGGCAAGACAAGGCATAAGATGGATGTTGTGTATTTGCAATAAATTACAGGCCCTAAAGGCATATTGCAGCTACAGTCTTATGGGGCGTATGCGTAACATGGCAGTTGTTAAATTCAATTGGAACATTATTTTTAGCCAACTCAATGCTGATTTTCAATGCAGACATCACATTTAAATTCAATTTAAGCGTCTTGGTTTTCTTTTCGCTTTTTAGTTTTGTGTGCTGCCAAATTTAATGTGCTCTTCAAACCAATGCTTTGGCGTCACTTAAAATTTAATGTTAGTTTATGTTTGTGTATGGCACTCAAGGGATCTTGTATATAAATATATATACTTATCCATATTTCCATTTTCATTAAAACTTTAAGTCACATTTGCTGGCGTTATTTGATGCTGCTACTTTGCATTATTTAAGCAACAGCCTTCGCATTTGGCCAAACACCAAAACATACATCGAAAGTAAGCAAGCACACATGAGACTGTATTATATGTTAGTGTGTGTGTGGGTGGGAGGAATTGACAGGAGCCTTGGTGGAACCCAAACAGGCAGCACAAATAGATGAGTACAAAGCCACACAAGCAAACAAAAACCGAAACAAGGCAACAAAAAAAAAACCAGGCTAAAGCTTTTGGTTAGAGTCATAGATGGAGCCAGGCAGTACATAATACACTTAGAGAAATAAAGGAGAAAAAACTCAAACTACATTGATATTATTCCAAAATAAAGTTTCTGTTAGTTCTATATGCCAGTTTTGTTTAAGTGTAACCGTCAATTCGAGTGTGAGAGAACTGTTCTTTGAATTTGTTTAAAGCTTCGCTTGCCCTGCGTAGTTGACGCCAAATGTGAGCCCTTGACACACACAAAAGCACACACACACACTCATTTAGAAGTACACACAAAATAAAAAACAACAACAAGCCGACAGGCAAAGCAATTGGATACGCAGCTTGACAGAGAGAGCATCAGCGGTGACATGCATGCTGTGAGAATATGTGTAAATGTGTGTGTTATTGTGTGTGTCTGGCAGCAATACCAACAACATCAATCTATATATGGCTAGATAGATAGACAGACAATAATTACAATTGCAGCAACAAGAACAATTTTGGTTCATTGTGCGGTAATAACGTATTGGCATCCTCGTTGCCCTCTCTGTGACAACAGCCATCGATGCTATCGACCAACAATAACAACAACAACGACAGCCAGCTGTCAACTTGTGCAAACTAAACACACATACTCGTACATAGACTAACAAAAGCCACTCCCAGCAGTTAGACGAGGAGCGAGAACGCATTCAGGCAGCGAGACAAATTGACAGACAATTTAGCTGTCAATTGTATGTCGCTCGTTTGGCGGTCTTTCTACACCGACCACTGTCTGAACCAGGAGCATGGGGCAGAAGCATTTGGAGTAGCCTCGCAGCATTAATTTGCCTCATCCTGCTGCATGCAAAATAGCAAACACACAGAGAATGAAAATGGTCATTTGATGAGCGTTAAGCTGCTTAGCACAAAATGCTGCTGCTTAAAGCCAAAACTCAGTTAGGCTAGCATTAAGTCAATTGGGCGTGTCGTATAAACACACACACAAAGTATTTGACTTTCACTCTAATCAGACAGACTGCTTAAGCTTATCGGACTAACTAATAAAAATTTTGTGGTGCCACGTGCCATGCACTTCAAACTGACCGCAAGCAACCCTCTGAAATCCCAGCGCTCAACTTTATTGAGTGTTTTTCTCATATATATATTATTTTTTTCTTCACTTTTTACTTTGTACACTTACACATTTGAGAATTTTTGCATGCCGCTGAGTGCATATAATTTGGTAGCCCGACTCTTTTGGCCTTTTTGGCGCTCAACTTTAGCAATTAGTACTGCAGATCCCTGGCCAAGTGGTATTTGTGGTAAGCAACCGCTGTTCCTGCCACTACTGCTATCCTTGTCACAAAGCGTGCGTCCTTGCTAAACCGAGCAACTTTGACAGCCACTTGTAGCAGCTGCCTGGCCACAATTCTCTCTCTACTCTCGTCTCTTCGGCCCCAGGCACAAGCCCTCTTCCACACCACTTGCACTTGTTTATTGCATATTTGGCGTGGCTTTTCTTGTTTTTACTGTTGTTTCTCCCTTCCACAGACTTTGTAATTTCGTGTGCGGTTTTTCAAAAAGTCACATCCTGGTGCTTTAACTTGTATTGCTCCCCATTGCACGCACACATTTTATCACAGAATTTAAGTTAACGAAACTTGTGAAAGCAATGAAAGCGCTAATCATTGTTTGTTTAAAGATCATTGGATTAAGCCAAATGTGTTCTTCTTATTTTAAAGCAGGAAAAAAGACCCTAAAGCTAAAGTTTTTGTTTGCCTGCAGATTGATTTGTAAAGTTGCAACAGTTTCATTATTACTATATAACAACTTCATTTTACTTTATTTTTTAATGATCAGACACAGAGTCAAATGTTCACATCAAGCACATTACCACAGCAAGAATAAGCATTTGCTGCTGTATTGTTTTACTTTTTCTGCCCCACTTTATGAGCACAAAGCAACGTTTTTTTTTTGCAAATATTAGTGTTTGTGTGTGTTCGTTTGGTAGTGTATAAAAATCATTTTTAACAATAATAAGAAAAGTTGGCAGTGTTTCGCCTGCGGGCCAGTCAGCCTCCCAGTCAGATCAAAAAAACGCACAAGCAGCAAACTGAGAACACAGAACACAGAAAATGAAAGCGAAAAAGGCAGCGTTTATAAACTAAAGCATGAAAGCGACTCAAGACCGAAGACAAAATACGCTTTTAATCATATATATTACTTTGTGTGCTAGATAAATCAAGAATAATGCCATGTTTTGAAGGTCATTTAGATTAAAATATTTACTTTAAGAATACTCCTCTTGCAAATCACATATATCCAAACAAATTGTAGTGTATGGCACTGTGTGCGCATTAAATAAACACAAATGAGGACAAAAATACTGCTGCAAGATGAAAAGAAGCAGAAGCAGAAGAAAAACTCATTCCAAAAACTAGAAAGTAAGAAAAAAACGCAAAACAAAAACAAAAACTGACAGCAGCTGGCGGCATTTCAATGGCAATGGATGTCATTGTCTTTGGTGTGTTACGTATACGCACCATTGAACGAATGACACAAAATCTCATTAGGCAGATGATGGGCACAATGCAAGTACTTAATTACACACACTGCACTCAGCTAACAAAGCACTGATTTGTGCATTTGATTGGGCATCTGAATAAAAACAACAACAACATAAAAAAATCCTAATTATGCACCCTGGGGAATAAGTAGGGTAGAGGAATGAATATGGCACAGAAAGCCGCTTAGCTATCAAAAGGACATTTTAATAGCATTTTTCTCAGCTCTACTCATTCAGTCAGCAATAGCTATTGCGTAAGGCCATGTGGCATGATAGGAAGACACTTTGACACATGAATAGAAGCGCACAAAACACACACATACACACACACAGCAAGGATAACGCCTCGCTTTATGTGAATATTGTTGCCGTTGTTGTTTCTTTGTTGTAAACCATTTAATATGGGCTAAAACGTTATTCAAAATCATGTCACGCTCGCTTTGGGCCAACACTGGCTAAGCAGGTAAATGAGCTTAAGGATCAGTATTTTAAATAACATTATGTTAGTATACTCTGCCTTATACTTTTTTTTTCTATGATGCCAGCGTATTCAGAGTAATTGCGTGGCAACAAAATAAATTTCAATGTATTTTCCAACTTACCTCTCTGCATTTTATTTATCTTGTGTTTGTTTTTAATCACTTTTGGCAATGAGTTTTTGTTTATATTTTCTTCGTCGGTTTTTGGCATTGATGAGCTTTTGCCTAAAAAATGTTCATGTTTTCAATTAACGACTGCAATTTGTGTGCTATGATTCACATTTCCGTTTACATTTTGTGTACTTTACTGCAAAATATATATATGAAAAATCACACCGAATACCGTGGCACTTTAGGCCCGCCCGATTGGCAACTACTGTCCGGACCAACACAAAGTCCTGGCTCACACGGCCAGTCAGTCACACTGAGAAGCTCTGCCATTGAGTTCAGAGCCGGTTCTTGTAAGCCCTAGTGCAAACAGTGCGATTATAGCCATAGCCAAACCCTGTGCCAGGAGCGATACGAGGACAAGAGCATACGCTTGACTAGCTCGGCCCTTGGCGTCTTTTTGAAAGCAAGTGACCAGTTTACCAGCTAAATGGTTACATTACGGCCATTTGGCTAAATTGCACTTGTACCTGCCAGCTAGTTTCATGCAGCAAGCCAAACAGCGACGTACACTTAACGAAAATGAGACTGTATATTAGCTTTTGAAGTCGATTGTTTTTGATCTCAACTGTTGATTCTTATTAGTTTTAAAGTGTTTCTGTGAATTCTGAGTGGCTTTTAAAATGCATCTCTAATTTCTTCTTGTGTATTCGTATCGTCTGGCACCTTGTGAAATAAAATTTGCCTGTTTACTCGTCAGCGGATGGATCGCAAGGAGAGGCATTTACATATATGGCTATTCGGATGGCTTAACACTTGACCACTCAATTGAGTGCTTTTCCACTTCAGACTAGCAATAATTACTTAAGTGGTGAATGAACTCAATTTTTGGGTCACAATTGTTGATGTTCTATAAATACCTTATTTATTGTGAACCCTTGTGCCAGATTTATTGTTTTTAATTCATTTTCGTACCTAAATTAATTTGTTCAGTTCAATTAATTGCTTGTCTACCTAAGGCTATGCTTTGCAAAAAATGTTCATCAATAAAGCTTTAAAGGTATGCTATTAAATATTTATGTGGCAAGAGATTTGTTTAACCCTGAAAAATCGCCAAGAACACAAATGCTCTAGGTTATGTGGCATGAAAAAATAAATAAATAAATATAATTGCATTTGCATAGCAATTAAATTTCAGTATGTATTTTCTATCTGGCAAAATTGTATTTGAAATTATTAATATCATTTTCATTTGTAAAAATCCGAATTGTAAGTAATTTTTTGCAATAAATAAATTTTGTCTGCAAATAAATATACAAATCCTGATAATTCGAGTAAGCGAATTTATTGATTTTATTTATTTTCTACCAATCAGCAAAAATAAAAGCAGTTGCCCTTTTTGTGGCACACCTCATTGATTTTAACGTTTTGCATATCTAAAAGTGCTTTCCTTTTTCCGCTTATATGATTTAACATTGTTGTTGCACAAGCTAACTGCTGTATGAAAAAAATACAACCATTTTTTTTTTTTCTTTTGGGTTTTGCTGCCTTTGCGGAAATGAAAATATATTTTGGCAATTGCTTTCATTTGATTTGGTTGGCAAATTAAAATTTTACAGCACAATTCGATGGATTTCGTTAGCCGCATTTCAAACAAAAAAAAAGCCTTAAGGCTTCATTTAAGTGTAAATAACATAAAAATGTCATTTATCTTCTTTTCGGCTAATGCGCAAAGTTAACTGCTCAAATTTAGTGTAACAGAATAACGCCTTGAAACTGAATGCTTTATTAACGCTAATTGGATGTCATGTTCGTTCGTCCTTTTGTTTGTGCCCAGCTAAGATGAAACAATGAAAGTCATTCAACTGTGTAGATGTTACTTAAACCTTAATTCATAAAGATTCTGGAAAACTGAATTGAACGCAGATATTTTTAAATGGTTTAAAATTTAACTTTAAAGTGGGGCTATTTGTATCTTGCTGTTCAAAATATGAGTGTTCGCACAACTCATATGAGGTACAATATCTTATCATTTCTGGAACAGCAAAATTTTAATGAACTTCCGTGCAAAACAATTTTCAAAGCATTTCCCGTTCATAAGACTTTATTACTAACTGTTTTTATTATTATTTTTTTTTTTTGCACTAAACAAATGCCACCAATATTTGTGCAGCTGATAACATTTCTGTGAATGACTCAACTTAACTCTTGACTCTTGTCAAAGTTCTAGAATGCTGCTTATGAAGCGTATACGCATATATTTATTTTTGTAGAATTCATGACGCGCCTTTTTCAGCTGTTTGACTTGCTTTATATTCAATTGTTTCACCCGCAATGAGCACAGTATCGATTTGGTATTTGAAGCGAAACGACACTTGAAATATTCAACAAGAAATTGTACTTATATTTAAAAGAAATATTTTTGAACAACTAACACATTTTCATTGAGGTTTTTCCGTTATTGTGTCTATGCAAAAGTTTAAACAAGTCTGGCCAAACAGATGTCCGAGTAAAGTAATCCAAAAGTTCACGCAGCAACGCAAAAAACTTGATGTCTAATTTTAAACAAAACCTTCAGCCGTAGCAGCCAAGCCAAAACTCACAGTGTGGTTAAAAGCCAAAAAAACAAAACAACAACAAATTTTATAACCACGAAAGTTTTTTAACTACTGCCAATGAATGGATTCGGTCTCAACTGATTGAGATTGAGTTTGTACAATATACAACTTGACACTGTGCTTGCTTCTAACCAATGATGAATCTTTGCTCTCTGCCAATTGCAGAAACCACACCAGCAAATCGGCAAACCAGCAAACACCCAAAAACCCAAAAAAGGATATGAAACAAAAGAGGCAAACAATTGCGGGCTTTGCACTTCCGGTCCTGCTACTGACTCTGGTGCTTTGTGTGGCACAAACCGCTAGTCGACCCTCCACGGAAAATGAGGCAGATATTGCAGCTTTGCCGCCGGATGCAGACAACATTGAGGTAAGTAGCTGGTGGAAAACTCTTGTTTGTTATATTTTCAAATTGAATGCCTTACTCTCTTTCAGTTTCATCATGTAAAAGTTGTGAATGGCGTTATGCACGAGGATCATCCGGTGGTTATGTACAAAGAGGATTTTGTCAGTGAAGATTATGGTAAGATTAAAATTAGCTAAAGCATCGAACCATTAAATATCTAATATTCCCGCTTGCTCAGATCCCAGTAAGAACGAGACCAAAGTCAATCATCAGAAACTATTTAGACATCAACAGCGTATTCGACATCATCACTTGAAATCTAAAAAAGACCAGCCACTAAAGGTGGAGGAGACACAGGAAAAGATCGTCTTCGATGTGCTGCCAGAGACACCGTTAATATTGAACGATGATGATTCGAGTGTCAGCCACTTTGAAGTTGCTCAGCTAATGCAACCCTCAAAGGAAGAATCGCTGCAAAAGTATCCCAAAAAGTACCACAGTCGTCATCGTCGTCAGGCTTCCAATCCCTATGCTCGTCAACATTCATATAAAAGCGATTACTATGCAGACCAACAACATGCTATTTATCGTCTAGCACCGTCACCATACTATTTGCCTGCACATCCTCTACCAGTTTATCAGCGGTAAGTTATCAATAAACAAAAAAAGTTCATTTCTAAATATCTTTTAAAAAATTTATTATGTTTGCAGCTATCCGGTTGCTGGAAAGAAACCAAAGTATCGTGGCAAACTACCCATTTGGCAAACCAGCAAGCCAACAACTTCTCCTGACAGCATTGACGATCGTAATAGTTTTGGAAATGATAATGAAAATAGTTTATTCCACAACTCGAATCCTGCTGATGCAGATTTCTCAGTCTTTGATCAGCCCAGGCCAAATACCAACAAGGGTGGGGCAAGTGGTGCTGGCAGTTCAAGTGGATTTCCGGGCGGCTGGCAATCTCCACCCATTGATTGTGAGTCCCTACAACACCTTTGATTAAAATAATTGTTGTATTGGAAATCCTTGTTCAATTTACAGACAACGAACCCCTACCAGTTTGGGAATCAGAGTTAAGTCCTCCTTGTAAGTATTAAAACGCTTGCTGCAGTTGCATTTTTGTTTTAATTTCACACACACATCAGTTCATTTAAGTGTTTTCATACCATTCATGTATAGTTTTATTTGTTTCGCTTTGCTTTTGCTCTGAAATTTCAAAGCTTTCTCTATCTATCAAATAAACATACACACTTGTTGTTGACATCTGTTCACAATTGTCGTTACGTCACAGCATTGACAACGAGACGGCCAATGGCACCCTGGTCAACGGCAAGGACCACCCGCCGACCAATGACAAGGCCAAATCAGGTGACCAGCGCACCAAAACCGGCAAGACCGGCGAGACCGACCGCAAAACGAGTCTCCAGCTGCGTTTGGGCCATTATTAACTGTTGCTCGCAGGGCACCAACCAGATACGATATAATTGCTTTGAGGAATTTGGTTGCCACGGCGCCTTCTGGGGCGTCAATCCGTGTGCGGACAATATACGCGACAATGCGATTGCCTCTCTAACGAGATAGTGATTAAGAATACTGGCAGAGCCTTTCCTATCACTGTAGCTGTTCTTCGAAAGTATTTAATAACAGGAAAACATTTACTCTCTTTAATTTATTTTAAGCATAATTTTTAACTCAACAAGAAACAAGAAAAACTACTGAAATAAAAATGTCTTTGGATTAACTTAAATTATCTTCTTTTCATTCATTTTGCTACTTTACTTCTTCTCTTTCTTACTAACTGTTAACTGCAAGTTGCCTTCGACTATGGACACCCAATTGATAAGTGCATGCTTCACCCAATTACAATTCTGATAGCAATGTTAACACATATCTTTAATTAACCATCTAACATCTACATACTTTAATCCTTTAAAACTTTACTGACAGCACACATACAAGCTGCAGCAGCTTAAACTCATGCAAATATCCATAAAGAGAGAGAGAGAGAGAGAGAGATGGAGCGAGCTTAGTTTTAGTTGCCTGGAATTCTAATTAAAGTAAATACGAAACCCTTTTAACACTTTTCAGCGAACCATTGTTGTTGTACTTATTAATATTAACTGAACAAGGTCAGCAAAACTACCATTGCTCAGTGTTGTGTAAATAAATGTAGTTTCTATTAATTGTGTTAATACACATAGCCTGCAAACACTAACACATAAAAACAAACAAGTACACATACACACACACACACACACACTTAGATATTTACTTGCATGCACTAACAGAAAAGTTAACATGTCGGTGCTTTTTAATTGCAGCGAATGTTGCGCATACGCCACAGGAGCCAACACTAAAACCAGTTCAATCCGCACCCAGTTGGGCCAATCCACCCAGATCGCGGCCACGTCAAGGTAAGAAAACTGCTCCTTAGCTCTACCTACCTGAAAGTAAATCAATTTTTTTCGTTTACAGACGTCGGACTGTTCTATCCTGGAGAGCCCATCCATGAGTCAGGCAGTGCCTGCAATCGAGCAGCGGAAATGTGTTGCAAACTCGGTAATCTGGGTTTGCTGTACGACTGTTTTAATCGTCAGCGCTGTGAACATAACATCTCTGAAATACTTTCAACTTGCTCGTAGTGCTTTGCTTTGTTTCCACTTCAACTGTCAATTTGCTGACCTTTGAGTGACATAAGCCTTTTAGGTCTGTCCTTCTTATAATTAAGCTCTACTGTATTTAAGTAAAGCAGACTAAGAGTGTGTTCTATTTGATTTGAACTATTTTAATTAATACCGCAACTGTATACAAAATAATAAAACAGGAATCTAGTCGACCGGATACTTCTTAATGCTCTTACACAGAGAAAAAAGTACAATACTAAACATTCCAACAATTTTCTCTGTGTACTTTTCAAGCAAGTTGCTGCATAGAGGCATACTTTCCATACTTTTGTTTGTAATACATATACTTTCATAGTTAAGCGTAACATTTATATTAATACCTACATATATTGTGAAAAACTTCGAGACAAGACATTAAATAAAGTTCACTCGACCGGTAAAACTATAAAGTAACTTGTTGTCTTTTCACAGCCCTGATGTAAACTCTTTGAAGTTAACTACTCATCAGCAAATGATAAACATTGTGCATAAACTTTTCTGTGTTTTCTGTGTGTGTGTGCGTCTGAGAATCTTTTTTATCTTTACCTCACTGTCATCGTTCTCCTGTAAGCAGTTTTGTAAGCCGCCACATAAGTCCTTAGACAACCGGCGGCAACTTGACAACAAATCTCAGTTGATTTTATTTGCCAGAATAATTTCACTTGCAATGCTATTTAACAACCTACGCACACAAGTCCATAAGGCGATTACGTTGTGGTTGCCACGCCTATAACAACGCCTCCCAGCATTCTATTTGGCCTAATTGATTTGTGTTTTGCGAGCGCTTTTAAATAGGCAACAACAAAAAGTTTTCGATTGTACGAACATAACAAAACAACTACGATTATCAAATCCAATCGATAGCAATATTTAAACCACAAACTTTGTCCAGCTTAAACTTTAAGCTGTAAGTACTTTTAGTACTTTTTTTTAGGCTAAAAGTTTCGAAAAATATTTAATATTAAGTGGTTATGAAACATTTTTTTCGCTAGCATTGTTGACTTACCGCTGCCGCTGTCATAGGATCTTGAAGTGGAGCCACTGGTATTTGAACGTTTAATCTCACGCCTACCCATTGTAATGTCTTTGTCTATGGTGTGCTGATGAGCCTGTTGCTGCTGTTGGTGCTGGTAGCGGAACGAGGTCGCTGTTGAGGTTGTGTTTGAATTGCTAGCCACGTGGCACGTGGCAAGAAGTGCACAAGCAGTCGATGCAGCCGCTTTGGCAACCGCAGAATTGTAGCTAGAATTTGCTGCTACTGCTGTTGCTGTGGGACTGTTGCAGTTGCTGTTGCAATTAAGCGATGGTGTGGAAGCTGTAGCAGTATGGCGGTTGGCCAGCTGTGACCCAACACTGCGTGGTGCTGTGGTGGATGGGAACTCAAAATAGTTAACCTGCAGCTGATTGCCAAGCAAATTGATGACAGGCTTGGTGGCCAAGCCTGTGCCTGTTGTGTGGCTTGAGCTGCTGCTGCGCCTGTGTTGCTGCTGCTGCTGCTGTTGCTGCTGGTGATGATGTGAATGCTGATGATGCTGGTGTTGGTGCGATGAATGATGTTTTTGGAGCTGGTTGCCGCTGCTGCTGCTACTGCTGCCGGCTGCTATCGATTGGATTTGATGCGGCGTGGGCGGCGGCGGGGGACAAGCGTTGTTGATGCTGCTGCTGCTGGAGA
Organism: Scaptomyza caliginosa; assembly: GCA_035044725.1. Lineage (NCBI taxonomy): Eukaryota > Metazoa > Arthropoda > Insecta > Diptera > Drosophilidae > Scaptomyza > Scaptomyza caliginosa. Next base: position 2,522,362 of record JAWNNR010000686.1, read on the forward strand.
AGGACGATTTTCGCAGTGATGATGGTCTTAACCCTTTGACAGGGTACAATGGGTACTATCGGCCGGCAACGCGTACCCAATCGCGGTGGTCTCGATCACTGTTGTACCAAATGCCTGCAATAAAAAAGCACACCAAAATCAATCGATTAATGCTCATCTTCATCATCGTTATCGTTATTGTTATCGCAGCAATCGATAAGTACTTTAACTGTATTGTTGCCATAGCGTCAGATTAAATGCGAAAGTGCACTTAAATCCAACGCAGCCTGACAACGCACATTGCGTATACGCCCCTTCTTCACGCTCGTTTACGCCCAGCATCGTAAAAGGCAAACCGCGTGGCCATTAAATACAGCAAAGCAAACCCATTCGGGACAACGTCCAAGCATTGCGGACAGAACAGTCAGGGCCAATTTTACCAAATATTTGGCACATGAAATCATTTTGCGTTAATAAAATTTCCCCATGTCCCACGGGGCGGTTCATTGATTTGCTGTAAAGCGCCTTTAACCACCAACTGATCACCCATACATAGACATACACATATACATATGCTCTTATGCTTTTACAGTTTGCGCTTAATGTGGGCTTTATATGTGTTGAATAAGATTAGATAGTTAAATATGCTCAACAAAGTTCATAAATTTGACGTAAGTGTTAGTAAAAAGTTGCCTTTTAAATTTTAATGAGCTGACGCCCCAAAAGGACCTCAATTAAAAAGTTAGAAAATCTATACATACACTTAGGAAAAATAAAGGGTCTCGAAATGCTTATCTAAACAATAAAAATAATTACATTTAAATCAACGAACAAGATGCACCAAGGGGAAAGACACTGAAGAATTTGCCACAGATAGAATTATTTGCCTCGACAACAAATCTCAGAACAAAATCAGATCAACTAGTCGCATTCATATGAATTCCACTTGAGAAGCCTTCAAATTGCAGCTGCTTAGTTCAGCTGACATCTTATCTGACATGTTGCAGGCTCGAGAGAAAGAGCTCACTGGATACGCTGTAAGTGATGGGAGGAGAAAAATCAAACAAAACACAATTCAAAGGCATGCGACGCAATAAAAAGAAAAAGTCAGCCAAGCAGGCATATAGAAATCAATAATAATAACAGTTTATTAGGGTTGTCTTTCCTTTACCATTACTTACTGCTGCCACTGTTCCTACGGCTGCTCAACAAGTTGCATTGAATATCAATGTCTGATTGGAGAGCAGAAAAACAGAAAACATAAAAAGAGAAAAACAGGAAAGCAGATTGGAGAAAAAAAAAAACACATCACTCGATTAACCGACAGAGCGAATCAAATCAAAATCGCTTGCAAGTCGATTGCAATTACAGAAAGAGTGCATTAATGTTGTAAACAAGGTTTTCCTGACATTTAATTATGTTGCGTAACCGCAGGCGGTCTACCAATAAAAAGCAAATGAGATTTCTAACAAATGACAGAAACTCTTTATAGAGAACTCAGTGGCAAGCTTGAAATGGTTTCAAGGTGAGCGAGCAGCTGGCAGCCAATCGGTAAATACAATTCAATTTAAATATCATGGAATACCTTTTAATATATGGCAAATGTTTAGCAGGTTCCCCCATAGAGAGACTTACAAGCAGTACAAACAATGCCACCAAACACACACCCACACACACGTATACACTATGTCCCCACAAATATTATGTGGCACGAACGTGCTGCTGCCATTTTCATTTGTATTGATGCGAAGCAACAAGCTGATTTGCTCATTTGCTCAGTTTAATGTTTTCTATAATGCTTATGTTTGCAAACAATACTCAAAAAAAAAACTTTGTGACTTTTAAGCTTAGCAATAAGTATCAAATTAATATATTCCTTTATTAATATACTTTGGCTAAAGCCAAATAGAAACTCGCCATAATTCTATCAACAATTATATCATATATAACAACATATATATCAAAAGAGTAAAATTATTGCCAGTGTATTGGGGCATCCTTGTAAGCTGGTCGTTACAGCGCAGTAGGGGAATATCAAGGTTGAATGGTCTAATTCTAATGCAAAGCAAATAATGCGAGGGAAATATAAATAGAAAGGGTGTGGAAGTGGCAGAGAGGGAGCATAAAACCCAAGCGAATAAGCGAGAGAGAGGCAAAAGCTCAGTCTTCCACATGTTGCCTCTAATCGGTTTGGATTTGCATTTCCATAATATGACACCCGATAGGAGAGAGAGACACAAGGCTGACACTACAAACACAAGCACAAGCAAAGGCAAAAGCGGCGAACGAAACAACAAACAAAAAAAAAATAAAATAAATGGAAAAACGAAGCAATAGCAAAAACAACAACAACGTCAAGCTGAATGAATCTGATGGCTCAGTTTTCTCTGCTGAAGGCCCAAGCCCAGATCAGGCGGCAGTCAGGGCCGGATTAAAGCATCAAATTGTTAGCTGATGATGCCTTTGCCTGCATAGATCAAAGCACGATGTAATACGTTCAAAGTGTGTGTGTGTGATTGTGTATTGCTTAAGCCTGACATCGTTAGTTATTCATTGAGAAAGTCTCGCTCCTTTTTTTTAATCAATATCTTAAGTCACCCTATCAATAATACCAAAAAAACGGTGCAAAAGAAGGCAGACAAAATGAATAATGTTGCTATTGTTGCTTTGGCTATTTTTTGCTGAGCAAGTGGAAAATGCGAGTTTCCCTTTTCGCCATTTTACCCAGTTTTTGCCCATTACCCGTTATCCTTTTCCGCTTTTTATTTAACTTTCGCACAGTTATGGCATTTGGCATTTGGCGTTTGGCATATGGCGACCTTTTCCTTTTTGTGACTTTTGAAACAAGTCAATTTCAGTTTTAAATTGTTGAGCATCGTTAAGTAATGAATTCAATAAAGTTCAGTTCTGGTTTTATTATGCATTAAATTTGATAGCCTTCTGCATGTTTTCTATGACTCATAATCACTTTGGCTCTAAACTCGCTCACCTGTGCAAATGGAATTTAATTTGTGTGCAGGCAAAAAGTCTGGCGATTTTCACTTTGGTATTTTGCTGCGCTTACGGCATTCGGTGTGTTCCAAAATACTTTTGTTAATAAAATTGAAGTGCGCGCCTGCCAAATTCCATTACACATTTCGACCCCCTGCCCTACCAAAAAGGAAAAAAACAAAAACTTAGCTTTTACATAGTTGATGGCCAGAACGCAAAGTCGCGCACAAACGTTGTCATAGTTAAGCCAATGTAAACTTTTTTAATTTGCAATAATAATAAAAATTCCGTTTTGCAGCAGCGCACCAACAAATTTTTTTGAGCCTGCCTGCTACGCTTTTCACGCAGAATAATTCAACAAGTTTTATGCGTTGCGTCGCGTCGCGTCGCGTCCTTTTTGAAAATATTTGTGGTTCCTATTTTGTGTTTTATGGCTGCCACACACACATGAGTGCGGGTAGCCAGCGCTGTGGCAAGTGGATCACCCGCGCGTAGTTTAAAACCCATTTGATTTATGAACACAGGCTGAAAGCGGAAGTGCTTTAGTCTTGCTGTTTTACTCTATTTTACTTTTTTTCTTTGGCTCTGTTTGAATACCTGTTTAAATTCACAAGCTCTTCAATTTGCCATAAAATATGTTAGACCACACGGCCTGAAGGACGCTGGCTGTAATGTATTATGAATTTCATTCTAGAAAGCCAAGTGTCTGACGTTTGATTAAAAACTATTCGTATTAGTTTATGTGGCAAAGTTAATTTATATGCATGTCGTGTCCTTTAAAGTTCTTAAGGCAAATCAACAACTAAAAGCAATTAGTTGAACACAATCAATAGAAAGTTTACGCACTTCATGCTGGCCCTAAAGGTATTTGTAATTTTATTAAGATTATTTATTGAATTTCGCACATAACAAAAGCAATGCATTTTTGCTTTATTTACAGCTTATGCAGCCTGGCCAAAATGCAGTCAATGTGTGTTGACTATTCAATCAGTTGAATGTCTGGGCCAAGTACCAGTGAATTCCAGCTTAAATGCCACGATGCGTCATAAGCAGAGATGGCAAACAGCTCAAAGAAACGCACACACACACACACACAGAGATACAAACGTGGCATTTGGCAGATCCTTTAAGGGTAATGCGTCTGTCGTGTGCCCAAAATCGATTACACATGAAAGGGGGCCAAAAAAAAGCTTTGCAAGTAGAAGGATATTCCACGAGCAACATGTGGCTGGCATATTTCTATGAGGTGCAGAGAGGTTGGCTGTTACAGGCATCAAGAAAAACTCAAAGGAAATGACAGCGCTTGGCAATGATACTTTTTTGTGTGTACACTGTTCAAGCTGCCCATTTCAGCAGAAGCGTATTTTTTTATACCATTCATAAAGGGTATTTTATTTATGTCATGAATTGTGAAGTGCAGTAAAGAGGTTTTAAGCGCTATTATTAAGTTAGTATCAACGGTGGTCCAATAAAAATTGATATTTTCAAGTATATCGTAAAGAGAAAAAGTAAAAATTTTGATAATGTTAATGTTTTGTATTCAAGGGTATTCTATCTTCCATATAATATAATTTTTTTATTGTCACGAGCCGCGACCCGGCAATTTGATTGAATAAAAGCTGTTGAATATGTGAGTCGTGTGTGTGTGTGGAAAGTTGGGGAATTTGATGAAGCTCGTGTGTGTTTGTGTTGATAAACGCTTGCACACATGGCCAAGTACAGAAACAGATACAGATATATGAACCTTTATGTGTAGGTACATATATGTCGCCAGTGAAGCTGGCCAGGAAACAGTCAGCTCAATTGCCCCTGGCTTAAATAAGCAAAGTTGCATGTTTCCATTTTCATCTCGCTTCCACGTTCTGCCCCACCTACAGGAATTGCAGTTTGTCTGTTGCTGTTATGAGCTGCTTATTTATTGAAGCCGCATGTGCAAACAAACCCAAACTCCGACTGAAAACCGTTAACTGTAACTGAATTTGCATAAAAGCGAGAAAGAGAGAAGTAGAAAGGTAGAGACAGAAAAACAAGCGACAAGCCGTAGTCGTCGTAAATGCTGTTGTTTTAATTAAAATTTAATGAAATTAAAGAAAATATTTTTATTGCCCATTTGCGAAGCGTTTTGGTATATGAACCGCAAATGAAAATTTGTAAATGTTAAATATGAAAGTTTATTTACAAAATGACAACTACGTTTGCATTTGTGTAAATGAGAAAGTGCTCGAGGAGTTGTACTAAATACACTTTAAAATTATTAAAAAATATTCACTGTACATGCTAAATAAAGACAATGAATAAATTAGTAAGACAGTCAGCGGGCGAGAGAAAAACGGGGAAAAACTGGGGAAAAAGAACTCAACTGTGAGTCATTTACGTTCATTAAAATACCATGAAAATATATATACACAAGCATATCTAGCTCTGGGTTCTTGCAACAGCAGCGAACAGCAACAGCAACAGTTACGTGACAGTGTTTTTTTGTTATAGTTGTTGTAGTTGTAAATTAACTACCAGCTTGGGCAAATTCTAAGCTTACTTAGCTAGCTAGCTGTTGCTCTCGCTGCCAGTTAGTTGGCAAACAGTTCACTCTCTCCCTTTGGCATTTCGTCCTGCAAACAGGTTAATTGAATTTGTTGAATGTGTTGTGGGTGTGAGTGTGGGTATAAGGGACAAGGTGTGAGGCTAATGCAGAGGGGTAAATGGACCGTTGCGGTACAGCGCGATGCTAAGTTTGGCACGCAAGCGAGGGCTGTTTTAGTACTGCCTGCAGTTACTTCATTAAAAGCAACTACACTCGAAAAATGCCTATGCCCCTCCTATACCAAACTAGCGCAACTATCTGCATAGAAAGGATGCTGGCGCTAACGGCCATTAAACGCTTGATTTCTGGAAAATGTGCATTGAAAGAGCGTCAATTATTCCACAGACAGCCCACCTTTGTCTGTGTGTTGGTGTGCTTGTGCGTGATGTAAAGTTAATTATTCGGTGAATTGGATTCAGCACTCGCTCTACATGTAACGAGGCGGCAATGAACAAACTTTTATCGCCATTGCTGTGCAATTTGGCGGCCATCACGACTCACTTTCTCTCCCTCTCTCAATTTGTCTATGAGCCGCATTTGTTACGTTTTGTTGTATGTTGGTGTTGCTATGTGTTGTGTGTGCGTGTGTATGCATTAACTTCATTACCACACATAGCGCAGCACTTTCGCTGGACCCTTTCCCTCATAAAATATGATGGTACTGTTAACACCATACCCCCTTTGCCAACATCCTACTCCCTAGTCTAGTCTTGTGGATGAACAGCTTTGAAAATTTGCACGTCATACGCACACACGCACACTGCTTTTTACGAGCCTTACGCAAATTGCAAAAGGGTTGCCAACCCTTTTTTAGTTTTCCTTCCGCTTGTTCTTTTTTTTTTGTTTGTTGACTGCCAACTCGCTGACACACAGTTATATGCATAGACATGTGTTTATATGAATGTATTTGTGAGTGTTTTATTACGGATTTTTTTAGCGACTTGAAACTTTTACGATGTGTTTTGAACAGTTTCTACGTGACTTTTCACTGAGCGCTGCACTTGGCACTTCAGTTCTTGCTTTTGGGTGTTTTGATTTTGTTTTTGTTTTGGGATGGCGTGGGGTAGGGTGGGGGTGGTAATGCTCCTTGTTGCCGTTGATGTTGCCTGGCATCAGCTGGCTAGCCCCACTGAAAGCCCTAGTCAACAGTTGGCCGCACGCACTCACAAAACCAAACACACAAGCACTACCATTAATTACATGTGTGCCATAGAAGTACGAAAGAGCACACACTCACACACACACAGATACTGCGAACAAGAACATGAAACGCAATTTGGGTTTAGATTTTAATTCAAGTATTCAAGTATAGAGCATGGGCAGGGAGACGGGCTATAATTACTGGGGCGATCTGTGACGACAGCCTGTGGTGAAATTTTTAAATGCTTGTGCATAAGCCCATGTAGCTAAATGGAGCTTAACTTTCTGGCCAACATCAGCAGCAACAACAACAACTCTATGATTGCATTATTGCAGTTGTTGGCAGAACTGCCGAAATACACACACACACATCTATACTATATACACATCCAATTTCAATGGCTGAGCTTTAAATTAGCCCAACCAACAACAACAACAACCAAATATAAAGAGAGAATGTTGAAAGAGAAACCAATTATAGTTTTTCAATTGTCGGGCGTAAATCACAGCTGGCAAATCGTGCAGAAACTGAAGTGCCACATGGAACACTGCAAAACTGTCAACAGCTTACTGAAAGAGGAGAAAAAAAAACCTGCATCAAAAGATTTGCAACAAACAAGTGGTCGCAGAAAATTTGTACAGCTGCCCAGAAAAGTATGCTATAAAAATCTGTTGAATTCTATATTTTTTTGTTCTTTCCGCACACAAATTTCTATGCCCAAAACATAAAGTGTATAACAATGAAAATGTAAAAGGGGAAGGCCGGAAAAGCGTCAGCCGAAGCGGAAGCGGTCACACAACTGCCATTTGAGGGAATATTTTGTGTGTGCGTCCTGTGCAAATATGTGCATGGATAAGCCTGTATGTGTAATTAACAGTACTAATTGTGGTCGGCACAGTTGTAAGCGCTTAGCTTTATGAAAACAAAAAAAAAAACTATAAAGTGTGGAGTAGAAGAAACAAAAACCATAAGCTGTAAGCTGCTAACAGCGAAAAATATATATAAAAATTCCCATTAGAACATCAGTGAGCATGGATAGTTGTGTGTGTGGCATGTCTTGCGGGCAGCAAAGCAATGCGAAACATTAAAAAATATATATATATATAAAATATTATACGTCTGTGTGTGTGTGTGCATGTGTGTGTTTGTGGGCGTGTTCGGTGTTTGTGATTGCATTTCGCGAGAATGCGCTTGAAGTTCCACTTCCGTTTGAAATGTCAACATGGATTCAACGCACAAACGCTGACAGAGAGCATACTCATGTATTCAAAAGCTGGCACTAACTTCAATGTGAACTCCATTAGAAAACAGGATGTACGCAACTTAAAGACGTATGTCCTTAGAGTATATATATATATATATATTATTGTAAAACTATTTATTTATTGAAAGTGTTTGGGAAATGGCTACATTTATAAGAATTTAGCAAACACACACACACAAACACTATAAAAATCAAATATCCTGCGGCGTATGTAAAGCTTAGAACTTCTTTGCTTAGTATTCTCCTTATCCCTATCTGTCGTTTATTTCTTTGTGTTGCTTACAAGCTTTGCAATTTTATTTCAAGTGATAACAAAATGTGGTCGTGCGGGAAACCATTTTTTATTTTCAATTTTCGTTCTCGATGACATGACAAAGTGCCCCTAAAACAAGCAAGCAGCACGATGTGGCAAACGGAGCAACAATGGCTAGCGACGCGACACTAAATGTGTGGCGAGTTAGCGGGTGGGTGGCTTGGTGGGTGTGGCATTTAGTGCTGTTGCTGCTGCCGCGACTCAACTCAACTTTCTTGCCAATAAGTGAGAAAAAACAGAAAAAGAAAAAAAACAAAGACTTGTGCTCGATATGCATACTGATAAAAGGATATCGTTGTCGTTGATTGGAGGCAGTGGTAGCAGGAGGAGGTGGCTACAAATTCGATTTAAACGATGACGTCTTCAAAGCGCCAGCCACAGCGACAGTTCAATAATAACAACTTTCACAGAAGCTCCTTAAGCATTATTGGCAAGCAACAGCGAGCGAAAAGAAGTCAAATTCAATAATTTTTTATATATTTTCTATTGGCCAATTTCTTTCTGTGTAGTCTCAGTTAGCATAGTACTCCCACCTAAAGGTGAAATCAATGCCATAGTCAGATATTGACACCTTTTGATTTCACAGCCGGTTTGCACAGCTCTTCAGCCCAAGAACTTAAAGTGGGCGAGCTTACTAAAATATTGATAAAATTACGGTTTAAATTGTTAATTAAGCGCAGAAGGAACGCTTTTGACTTCCGCTAGCGCCTTCTGGTTCAGCTCTCCCTCTCTCTCTCTCTCTCTTGCTTTGCCTTTCAGTGCTTGCATAATTTGTACGCTTTTGCAGCCAGGGCCAAAATGTTCGAATGTCCTTCGTTTTTGTGCTTTGTTTTGCCATTACGAGCCCGTAAGTACTCATTAACATAAGCCGCTGATGTTGTTGTCTGCATTTGCCTTAATCGTGTTGTTGTTGTTGTTATTATCGTCGCCCTTTTGTTTGCTAGCAGTGGGTGGAGAGCTTTGCCCAAGTCTTGGTCCAATGACAGCCACATTTAAATTAATTTTCATAAGAATGAGGAAAAAAAATTGCGACCAAGTTTTGCTGTGCAATTGGCCCATTTGTACATTTTGTGCATAGGCAAAGTAGGGCCATAAAAGCGAAAAGTTGAAAACGAACTCAAATCCCGAATATAAAAGATAAATTAAAAAATAATATCCAGACAGGATGAGGACGACAAAAACGAGCGGAGAATTACGCATAAAAAGCCGCAATTGAGTTGAGTCTTGGACCGCACTTACTTCGCATCGTTGAAGGAGTGTGAGAGAGAGAGGGTGAGATTGGGGTAGAGAGTTAAAGGGAGACAGAGCATTTACATGCAGCACTTTATATATGCGTAAATCTCAACCAAAAAATTTCATTTGCCTGTCGTTTTACGGGGCGTATGGAACGTCAATAGCAACAACGACAACAGGACCAAAATATACAAAAGCAAAAAGTCGTACATGAAAACGACGGGCAAATAAATGTGAATCAACTGAAGAGAAAAGGGATTTTTGACATTCATATACTTTGTTTGGATCTGTTTTATTCTTTTTTTTAATATAAGAACTTATTAATGACAAATTTATATTAATTTTCTAACCTTTTTGGAGCAAAACGTTTTAAATGTTTTATAGAACTTAAAATGTTTAAACTTTTGATCAGATGCTATTTATCGGATATCACTTTTGCTCAATCCACAAGGCATTCCAAATAGCTTATACATTTAACACTTGAAATTGGCTGGATCAGACCTCATAAAATGTATTCACTGTCACACACACACGTCACCGCTTGAGTGGATTTAAAACGCTTGCTGCATTGTTTCATTAAGTCTGCATCAATACTTTGTTCCTTGTTGTTTTTCTTTTCTCTCTGCCTCTCTGACTGTTGCCTCCACAAGCATCCGGGAGATGCGAACTTTTTACGAGACTTTTTTTCACGCTTATGGAAATCAATGCACGCTTATCCAACGCACTCACACTTTAGCATACACACACATACAATCAAAGAGACTGTAGAATCTGGTGTTGCCGTTGATTTACTCATCATCGTTTCGTCTGTTGCCTGTCGTTGTTTAGCCTCGTAAGTCTTTGCGTATGCTTAGAAGAAAATAAGTTATAATTGCATACACTGCTGTGCCTTGATGTCTGCATCAAAATCACTTAGATACGCTCCACAGAGATATGCGTTAACGCATTATTAGCTGTTTTCGTAAGTAGCTTTAAAATGAAAAAACAGTGAACTGTATTCGCTTTAAACAAAAAAAAGTTAATTCTGCGTAGCCAGCTCTCGTTTTATCTTACTGGCTGGCGTGGAAATGTACCATTTTGTATCTTTTTATAAAGCTGCAGTATTTTTGTAAGCAAACTGAGTCTTACTTAGTTGACTGCTTACAGCATAAGCAGCTATGGAATAAAACATTTAAAGTGGGGGAAATATATACTGCTTGGGACAAGGAAGGAAAGGTTGTGGTATAGTTAAACAATCTCTTTTAAAGAACTGACTTTAAAGCAGAGCTCAAAAACCTTTACAAAGCTAGAATTAATAATAATACTTTAATAAGATTCTATACTTAAAGACAGCCCAAAAATATATTATTTTAACTACTTTTAACAGCTAATGCTATCAGAGTTTCGCTTAGTTAACGACTGCAACTTGCTTACTTTATAGGATTAAAATATGGCTACACACGAATGTTGGGTGACGCTTCTTCTTCTTCTTCTTTTTGTTGTTGTTGTTGTTGCTGGGCTGTTGCACAACTTTGTTTATAGTTTTTGCTGCTGCAGTTAAAAACTTTCTCTTTTTAGTGCGTTCGTTTAGTTATCTTTTTTTTTTGTTTTTTGTCTATTTTGTGGCACATTGCAACAATTTCTCGCACTTCGCACTTTTGCCGCTGAGTGTGTGGCAAACTGCATAAAGTGACTATTTGTCTGTCTGAAACTGGAACTGTATTCTCTCTGTGTGTGTGTGTGTGTGTGTGTGTGTTACTATGCTGATGTGCGCTTTTGTGCACTTGTCAGTTGTCAGTAGCAGGCAAGCCAAAAACATAAATAAATATGATGGAAATGCTAGCTAACTCTGTAAAAGTAAAATATAAAGGACATTAAGTGGCGTTTAACGGGGCTGCCGGGGCAGACGGGACTACAGCAGCCACAACACACATATGCACACGTACACACAAATAACATCAAGCGACAAACGTATGTACAAATGCAAACAAAACGAAAAGCGGAGCATTCACTCTGTGTGTGTGTGTGTGTGTGCGAGCGGCACGTGGCGTGTAAATGAGCAGCAAACCCAAGGTTTATTAGCATAATAAGCACAACATGGAAAACATCGACAATGCCAAATGGCAGATGACAAACAGAACATACAGACACAGATTGCCTCTGTATGCTGAGCTTGTCTGTGTGCCCAAAATAAAACGAAAAAGAAAGAGAAAAATAAACCAAAAATTGTTTCACTTACTTATCATTTTATGCCGCGTGGCCGTGCGTAAATCCTTCCGCAAGGATTTCTGTTGCGCGCTCTAATTATGCAGCACACAATCCACAATCGCGAAGACTGTGCGGTTAACTGTTGCTTGTGCCTTGCCAAAACAAACACACAAACTCAAACACACACACTTACAACACACACGCAAGCAAGCACGTTATCAAACTGACGATCAACTGAAGACTTGTCTACAGTCTACAAATGTTTAAGCTTAAACGCGTTCTTAAAAACAATCGAAAGAAGCTTTAAACAAGGGTTTTTAGAGCTAATCGGCCAATTTGTGCAATTTTGGGAGAGTTTTTTTTGGTGTTTTTTTTTTCTTTATGAGCTGTTACTGTTGCTGCTGCTGCTGCTTGTGCTTGAGCTCTTGCTGCTGTTGTTGTTGTTATTTGTGGTAGTTGTTTTAAGCGCGTGCAACGTGCAACCAGAACGAGAACTGACGACGAACTGTGCGTTGCGAACATTTGTTTGGAGCAGCTGAATTTTCAACAGGCGCACTGTTATACGCAATGCACAGTGGTACAAAGTGCATTTAACTGTGGTAAAATTAAAACAAATGACAATTTTAATCAATGGCATTTAGAGAAACTCTTATTGGCAAGGATTTGAACAAAGTTTTAGTTGAATGAACTGAAAACCAACGATTTTATTTATTGCATATTTTATGATAACAGACCAGTGTGCAAACAGAAAGACTTAGTAGCACAGTTTCGCTCTCTACATAGCAGCAATAACGTTGCACAGTGGGCAATAAAACGTTTTTTAAGCCGACGCACACGGCGTATGCGCAATTTGACAAGCTGCTAAGCAACAGCAGCTGGCAAGAGAGTAGCCGAGAGAGAATCCGAATGAGAGAGAGAGAGAGCGTTAAAGGAATGTTTACGCAGCGACAGCGCAACAATTTGTTGAAGAGCGACGAGGCAACCGCTATACATTTGTTATACGGCGACAGGACGTGAATGTCGTCGTGGTTGTCTTCGTTGTCGTTGTCGTTGTCCTGTCCGAGGCAAGAACCGGATGCAAAAAGTCAGTCGCGATAAGCAAAGGCAGCTGCTGTTGAGTCCCAGTCGAGACGAGCATCTAGCGCCTCTTTTATTGCCAATTGGATATAAAAAAGGAAGCAAAAAAAACGAAAGAAAAGAAAAGGCAAAAGTCGAAAGCAGCTCTCACCTTGGACGAGCTTTGACAATTGTGCAGCAACAGGAGACGCCTCTGACGCCTTTAACGCAGTTCATGCTAGTTGTTGCTGGCTGCTGGCTGCTAGCTGCCTTGGCATTAGCATAATGGCAAAGAATGGGCGCTGAATGGAAATTGAGTTTGGCAAGCCTGCAACTTTGTTTTTGCCCCCTCCCCCCTCGCTTTGTTGCTGTTGCGCTTTTTTTTCTCACTTGCTTCCGTCTGGGCGTATGAGCAACATGCCAAGTAGCAGCAACACTTGAGCAACTGTTGCTCAAAATAAGCAATTTGCTGAGAAGCGAACCCAACCAAAAACTTTTTAATTCCAGCCCACCACACTGTCTTGAGGTGAAGTTATATTTCTTGGTTTGGGTTCTGGTTTGGTCGGCAACCTTGGTCAAGCATTCATAAATATGCATGAGCCAGCAAAGGGTTTCAATTAAGTTTACTTGAATTGTGGCTCTGTCGAATCTTCCATGTTTGTTGTGTTAGTTGCTGGCTTGTTTATTGTTGTTTAGTTTTTAGTATGCAGAGAGAGAAAAGAAAATCAAAAAATCAAAGTCAAAACTAACCAAATCGTATCTTAGCTATTTTTTCTCTCTGTGTAGCATTCGGTGTTTGGCAAAGTTTGATGCTCTGCTGCTGCTTTTGCCACTGTGCGTGGCTGAGGTCAAGAATTTGCATGCAAAAATTTCGTAGCTGAAGAATTTATTTGGGTTTTGCATTTATGATGAGCAGCAGAAGTGGCAACAACAAAACACTCAACCAGGCTATAATAAAAACGCAAATTAAGGCAAACGGCCGTAGAGATGCCTGAGACGAAAGTGTTAAGAAACCGCAAGCAAAGAGAAAAGGAAAAAAAAATTATTTCAAAAGTGAATCAAGCGACAATGCAGACTTCCGTCTTGACACGAACTTCGACTTGGACTCTGACTTTAACTTGGACTTTGACTGCGAGTCGACTCTCACAAACACACACACACATCTAGATAGGGTGTGTGGTAGGGAGGGTAAGGGACCTGAGTTCGCCATGGGCAAACATAAGGGAATGAAGAAATGAAGAAAACAAAAAACGAATACATGAGACGTGCGCTGAGTGCAAAGGACGTTGATTACGCAACAGGACCAAACGGCCTGCCAGCCACACCTCCACATTGAATTATATCTGAGACACACATACATATAGAGAATCAATATACAGTGAAAAGTGTATCACACCCCTCATTTGGATTTAGCAGACAAACGTTCTCTCTCTTTCTCTCTCTCTCGCTCGCTCTCTCTCTCTCTCGCTCTGTTCCGCAAGAAACTGACTTCTTGGTTTGGGTTATTGAACCACAGCAAAACACCGCACAACACCGCACAGCACCTGTTGATTGAGCTCATCAGCTATTACATTATGTAATATGCCCCGCAAACAAAGCTATTTTGATGGTTTAATGCCTCTGCCTTAGCTTCAGCTTCCGTGTCTCTGCGTGCAAACGACAGCTTTTATCAAATCGAACAAACAGCATGCTGTCTAAATTGGCGTCTTTAGTCGTTTGTTAGAATTGTATCAATTGAAATAATTGCACGTCAGCTGTTGGGATTTCGAATATTCTTTGAATTTCTCACACAGTTTAACCAAAAAACATTGTATGCTTTTGTATTTATTTTTCGTTTCGTATTTAAAGTTTGAGTATATATATTACATTTAATTTGTATTTTTATTTTCGATGAAAATAATTAAACTTAATATGATTGCAGTTTAACAAACAAACGCACTATAAAACTTAAATGACCATAAAATCGTATTTCTAACGAATTTCTAACTTAACGCCAAACAGAAATTTAAAAAACATTCTGTTACTCCAGTTGCACCCAAACTGTGTGAGAGCGCCATCTATGTGTTAGTGTTAACATAACAGACTGTTAGAGCTTAGCGTTAGCGTTTATGTTAACTACCAGCCAATAGATGGCGCCACGTCTAAATTTTCTTAAAACAATTTATAAGTATAATAAGCAAATTTATTCTATAAAACTTAACAAAGACCCCTACCAAGCACAAAACATTAACTAAACGTTGCATCTGTTGTTTGTTTTTTTTATTATCATCGTTATCTATATATATTGTATATATATGATTTGTAATTGTTTTGTTTTTAAATATTATGAACTACATTTGAATTGTACAATCTAATTAATAATTAACATTTAGCCCATAAGAGTACACAAATATATATATTAATGTATGCGCAAAAGTATAAAGTAATGTTATTAATTTTGTATTTAGTTTTATTTGCATCATTACGTTTATTTGCCTAGCAACATTTACATTTACTTAAACAACTAAAATATTTTTATATATATGTATATTTATTTTTTATGAATTACATTCAATTTGTTTTGTGTGTTTTTGTTTTTGTTTTATTTTTATGTTTATTTTTGATTAACTCTATAACAAACGTAAATAGCGCAGTTTTCTTAGCGTTTAGTTTTCTATATTTCAATTCTAATTCAATATTTCAATTGGATTAACGATTTTCACAAAAACAGAAAATATCGTAAGCCATATATGTATGTATTTAGCTATTTACAGTAGAGTAGTTGTAGTACCAGGGTATATATATATGGATATCCATTGCAAATCCTAAGCATATTTAACATATACATATATGATTTAAAGACTTTTCCTTCTTTTGCAAGCATTTAAGCCACACAAAAAAAATAAATGTACAATTACAATTATGTGTATTTTGTATTTAAGAATATTAATTTGTCAATTAAATAGTTTAAGCATAAATTATTACATAATTGTGCTAATTGGTTTTGTTAAGTTACTCTCTAAATATTTTATTTTGCTTTTGTTGTTGGAACATTTACTGTTTACTATTTTTTTGATTTTTAATTCAAATTTTTTTAACTATGTACGTTTTACGCTTTCTCATTTTGTGGTTTACTTTATGCTAGGCTTATTAAAATTAATATGTACAAAAGTTTGACTTAATAACTAGCAATATATTTTTTGCATGTTTTCCTTTTTTGCTTCCTTTGTCGTTGGTATTAAAATTTCTTTCAAAGAAATTCAAAAGTTCTCCTTTTTCTATGGTTATTTTTGTTTATGATTTTTGCCATTACTTTCGTTTTGTTTGCTTGCATTTTGTTTCAAGGTTTTTAGTATTTGTTTTTTGTATTTTAATGCACAGAGAATTCTACTAATTATAAGCGCTAAAAAGTTGTATATTTTTATATTAGTTTCTATGGTATTTTATGCAATTAAGTTTACGCATTTCTACATTCTAAGGGTTTTTTTTGTTTGTTGTGTGTTTTTGTTTTTTTTTTTTAGTTTAAATTAGAAGCGACCAGATAAATCCTGCAAAGAAATAAAATAAACATTATTTTGATTAGTTTATATCAATTTCAAAAGAAAAACTTCAGTTCAAGTGTAATCAAAAAATAATTTCATACAAATTGTCAAATCATTAGATCATCTGCTGCTTATGGCTCAGTTGAAGGACTCAAAACATACATCAGCACTTCATAAAAGGACAATCAGCCACTGGCCAGCAGCAGCAGCCAACAAATTGGCTAAGTTATTCACAGTTTTTGGGGCAATTGACACTTGGTAGCTAGTCTTGTTTCCATCCACTCGACGCTGGCGTCAAAATATTCATAAGCGATAAGCAAATGTGAGAGTAAAGGAGATTGTTGCCATAAGCCTCAGCCTAGAGTGCTCCTAGAGAGCCTGGCAATTTTTATGCAAATGAGATTCACAGAGAAAAAAAATCCAAATGAAAATGGAAAACTACAAAAGACAGGCTCAAATTGTGTCATAAAAGGCAAGCGACAGCGCTAAACATTTAAAATGTGAATATTTAGCTAGCATTTTACTTGACTAGAGCCTTCGTTGGCTTCGGCTATAACCATAAATTCTTAAGAAGAAAAAATCTTATTTCAAGTGCTGTTGCTGTTGGCATAAAAATCAAAAGATGTCGCTTATCAGCCGTTTTATTAGTTACAGCTTAAAATTATATATGCATGTTGATCACGAACGCGCGCTCGCGCACCATTTTTATAACCGGCAATTGAATTTTATGTGACACGGACAGTGTGAAAGGCAAGAGAATAAAAATCGTTGCCTACTTATGTGCGCCATCAAATATGAAAGTTTATTGCTCGCCCTTGGGCCTTGTTTGGTTGAATGCCTGCCTGTGCGCTGTGATTAGTTGCCACGCCCCTGGCATATTTGCACTTTGCACACACACACAAAAGTCCTTTACTGTTTGCCAACGCCGACGATTATGTCCTGCAGGGCCTTGCAGCACATTGTTACAAGCAGAGCGCATCGCTGTTGTTTGCTTTATTACTTATTACACATGCTGCTTTATGTATGTATGTATGTTTGTCACATCATTATCCTTTGTCTTGTGCAACAAGTGTTTCAAATCGTCGAGCTTTGTTTGCCGTGTGCAAGAACACACACACACACAAAATCCTTCAGGGTCTTAAGCAGCTTGTGCGAAAAGCCCTTTACTTGCCGTCATTCCCGCATGCCTGCCCTTAAGCGTATATGATTAAGTTTGTGAGCATGTACACAGTGAGAAAATGTTGTCTGACTGACTTCTGTTACCGCACTTTAAGTTAAGGAATTTTAAAATACTTTACTAGTTTCGTTCTGTGTATTTGTGTATATATATTTTTTGCCTTTTCCTGCCACTTGGCAATTGTTTTTCGAGACTTCCTTTCAGAACGGGGCAGGAACACAACACAACTGAACGTAGCACGAGTTAAGTGAGTGTAAATGTGGTTTGGCAAGCCAAAGTCCTTCAGACCCTTAACACTTCAAACCCAGCGCTGTTCTCTTTGCCATTGAGCTTCCTTCCTTCGGCAGCTTAAATGCTATTAAATTGCTGACAATTTGTATCATTATGAATTCTGTGCTAAGGGTAAATTGATTCCGCTTTCTGTAGTTGCATGAGTTGTCAAGTCAGTCAGTGACTTAGTTAGTTAGTCAATTGGTTTGTCACCTGCTTTCTTTCTTTTCCTTCTTTTTTTGGGTGCATAATCAAATTTGCCAATCAGAGCAAAGTTCTGCACAATTAGCTTACACTTTTGTGAGACTAAGTTTTGATCTCCTGGGCACTGTCAAGGCTAACTCAATTTGTGGCCACCCCGCAACAAATCCCCCAGACAGTTATTAATGATGCGCGTTGGCATTAAAATTTAATCAAAAAAAGAACAATGCATCGAATAGAGCGACAAAACTTGTTGCTAAAATACCAACAAAAAAAATACTTGACTGCCTGAATAATTCAGCGAGTTGGCGGACAAGTTGTGAACACCTAGAAATAGGAAAAAACTTTTGATTTTTTGGGTCGCTAAGGCCCAAATGGTAGGCCAGGACAACGCCTCCAATGTCAGCCTCAATCTCAATCTACACCACAAACGGAAAACGAAAAAAAGCAACAAAATTCTTCTGTCTTTTTGTGACGGGGGGCTTTATTTTTTTTTTTTTTTTTGTTCGCTGCTTTTTCAACTAATAAATTGCCTCAAAATGCTTTTGTGTTTCACGCGCGCTTTCACCGGGGGCAACCAGGAGAAGCATGCCCCAACTCCAGGTACCACTTCTACTCCTTCCCCCCGCATGCCATACAGCAGCTGCAGACATAATTTGTGTGACTTTATTATGTGTCAAGTGAGTCAATCTGCGGACGACGAGGATGATGATGCGGAATGGGGAGCAGCGCGAGATTGTGATAACCTGCGGGCAAAGACTTACACTTTACAACCACATGGCAAACCCCGCTACTCCTGCAGCTGGCAACACAGCAACTTTTAGCCGTTTATTGACATGTGTCGCCTGGCGGCTTATTAGATGGTCCTTAAACCAGAAAGTATATTGCGCCTTCTTCTCTATTTCTATTCCATTAAATATGCAGCACGCAACTTTAAGGCATGCCTCACACACACACACACACACACACACACTCTATGCATTTGCATAATACAATATTGTAAGAAATTTTTAAATTTTTTTTTATATGACTTATAATATATATATTAGACGTCCTGTCAGTTTGCAAAATTATAATAAAAGCCAGCAATTGAAATTATTCACTCAAATGAAGCGCGCCAAACAAAAAAGTTTGCACTTGGCATAAATTTTCTTAGCCGCCACCAAACCCTCAAACCGAAGACGATTTGATTTTATTTTATTAGCACATCACACGATTGGCGCCACAACTTGACAAAAGTTACAACTTTGTCCTGGCGAGCTGGCGGCTTGCTTTCTCCCTTCTCTCTCTCAAACACACTTGCTCATTGTCTCAGTGCTGGCAACTTTTTCTTGGCCAGAAATATACGGGGTTTTTTTTTTTGTTTTCTTCTGGTCGCTTTGCTGTTTTCTAATTGTTGGCTTACAAACTTAATGTGGAATTCAATTTCTGCGTACTGCATCAGGCAAAGTGAAGCAGGAGTAGCTGGGCGTAAACGTTGAAAACTTTTTCATGGCATTTCTTTGGGTTTTTTGTCGCCCACGACACTTCCATTTCCCACCGCCCCCCGCCCCCTGTTGAGTTATAAAAAACTTAGGCACAAAGCAAAAATGCACACTGACAGCTTAACTGACATTGAAAATGTCCAGAAAATAATGAAAGTGAGCTTACATTAAGAGAATGAACAGCATAGACTGCTAAATACTCTGCAAACAAGTTAAATAAAGTCAGTGAATAGCATTAGTTAAAGAGAGAGTAAATCTAGACACAAATGAGAATCGATTGCAAACAAATGTTTTTTGTCTTACGGCTTCCTGGATTTCGAAGATCCTCAATCAGTAAATCCTTTATACAGATTAGGCCCTACTCTCAAGAAATAAATTGAATAGTAACACTTAAGCAGCACTAAATTAAATAACTCTGAGTGTTGCAAACTTAAGTTTCTTGCCTAACTTTGTCAAAGTGAGCACTCGATAAAAAAAAAGGTTAAAGGGTTGCAAATTCTCGACCGTTGAAGCTTGGTCAAAATTCAGTCGTTTGAAATATGTGAAAAATTCACAAATGTAATTTTTCAATATTAGCTGAACACTTAACACACTTGATTTGAGCCAGGGCCAACAAACAGGTAAATAGCCATAGGTTTTTTAGCCTTGCCATGGATATCAACAACAGCTAAAGCTGAAGGAGTCGAAGGACGTGCTAGCCATGCATAAGTCACCCTAAGGACGTAATTAATTTTTCAGCATTTGCTTTTGCCGCCGCCTCTGCCGCCGCCTCTGCTGCCGTGGCAAAATTTTCAGGTTCATGTTGCCTTGACGAATTTGCGCCGCGGTCGCATCAAAAAAGGACCTGAGAGAAATGCTTGCGGGCCGCTTGGCCAACCAAATTAGCGCGACCATTAGGGGGAAGGAAGAGGCTTGTGTAAGCGGACCTAAGGATATAAGGGACACTTGAATGCCAGTGCCCACGATTCTCTTTTTCGCTCTATACATATTTCATGTGCTACCGGTAAATTGACTTAATTTGCTATAATTTTCAAGCACACACACATACACACACACACAAACAGCGCTTTAAAGTCACAAATTGAAAAAAAGGAAATTGCTTTAAACGTGTATTTTGTATTTTTGCGCTTTGTTTTGAACAGAGAGTTTGGGTAAAGCCAGCGCACTTGACATTGTATTATGATAATTGAACGCGTGTAATTGCCCTCAAGTAGCAAAAACGAAAAAAAAAATATATATATCCTGCAGTCAGCACTGAGTGAATAAGTATTCTCTAAATGGCAATGAAAGATTCATGGGGGCAGACTCAAATGAACTGAACTAAGGCGATTTATGTGATTCGTACAAAACAGGACACACAACGAGGAAGAAGGAATGTTTTCTTGGGTGGTTTTTATGTCCTTTCATTCGCTTTTGCCCGCTCTCTTTTAGCCTCTTACATATTCATAATGTATCGCTTTATGCGTTGTGATTTTACATTTTATTAACATAATTTATGCATAACTGTCACATTGAATGGCTTTTAGGCTTGATGCAAATTGAAACTGAACGGAATTTTTTGTTGTCTCCACCTACTTACTTTGTAAACTGTAGTGGGCGGCCAGCTGCAGCTTCTTCTCCACTGCCTTCTCCCTCATTCATTCTCCATTCGCCATTCCATAATCCCGCCTGTGCTCTTATCGTTTATAGTATCTTCGTATCTAGTACACAATATTGTCCTTTTCGATTAGGCCCAGCCAAAACGTCTTAAGCACATTCCATATAACTATTCCATCAATCTGCTGCGCATCTAATGCACCCAGGAGGGTGGTGAGGTAACCACACTGGGCTGTGTGTACTGCACTCGATTCGCTGTTTGAGTTGCCAATTCTAGGCTATTGTTGTTGTTATTGTTATTGTTGCTCAAGAGCAACTGTTGTTGCTGCTGCTGCTGCTGTTGTTGTTGCTGCTGCTGTTGCTGTTGCATTTGGAGCTGTGCCTGCAACTGATTTAGCTGTACATTTGCACTGCTGTTGGAACTGACAGCCGTTTGCCCGCTGCTTGTATTGTTTGTACTATTATTGGTTAAGATCACATTGGTAGCATTCGTATTGACCGCCGCCAGCGGTATATTTATATCCAACAGGCCATCATATCTCATCTCCTGCTGTAGCAGCTGAAAAAGTGTCAGAAAGAGTAATTAGTAATCTGTTTTATGACCCAAACTTCAGACTAACCTCTTCGACATTGCACTCGAGACCGCCCTGAAAGTTCTCCAAGTTAAATTCGTCAATTTGCTCACTGTTGAGCGCCTCCAGGCATTGTCCTATCAAAGTAGAGGCGCAGTTATTATCTGCTCAGGCAGCATGAGAATTAAGTTTTAATATACAGAGGGATAGAATAGAATAGAAGTGAAAGTGTTTCATTGCAAGGACTCTTAACACTTACCCTCCAAGCCAGAGGACAACTGTTGCTGCTGCTGCTGTTGTTGTTGCTGCTGTTGCTGCTGCTGTTGCTGCTGCCGTTGTACTAGTAGTGAACCATTATCGGTGGCAGCATCAAGCAAAATGCTATTGCTATACGTGTTAAGCGAGTCCGACGAAGGCTCACTGTTGGGATACGCAGGCGACATGGTTGTGGTAACTGAGTTTGGTGACAGGCCCTAAACATAGATAAGAGTTAATCACGATGATCTTCAGAAGTAACTATTCCAAAGTCTACTTACATCTCGCGCACTGTGTAAGCAGCCGCAGTTAAGCGAACGATGCAACAGGCATTGTGGCTGCTGCTGTTGTTGCTGCTGTGGCTGTGGCTGCAACGTATTGTAGCCGGTTGCAGAGACGGGTCCATTGAGTGTATAGCCTTGTGGTAGCTGCGGCTGTTGTGGCGCCTGCTGTTGCTGATAGGGTGGTGGTGGCTGCGTTGGCATTCCAGATGCTGCACTAAACCTGCTCCAGCCGTACGACCGTTGGGTTGCAAGAAACATGACAAAAACACAAAAATGTTGACTTTACAGAACGGTTTCAAAACAATAGTTGATATGATTGGTTTATAGAGATGAACCATTCTGTTAGTTCTTTATATCCATTAAACACATTTATTAAGTCAAAACATAATATTTAGAAGTTAGATAGAAAAAAAAAACTCATAACTTGATGTCAAGAGGCAATCGGACAATATTCTTTTTGAGCTTACTACTCAAAACATGAACTGGGTAATAGAAAATATAGTTGAATAATGCGGTTTTCTAAGAAAACCTTTGGACAACACATATTTCTAGATAATTGAATAGATGGTGTAACATGCAAAGCTTTTTGTTTTATATTGATTTGACTCTACGCAGACACAACATAATGAACCAAAGAACTGAAGAGGTGTTCAACACACAAAAACCAAATCAAACATCAACAACACAATAACAAACTGACCCTTGCTGCTGCGACATGCTGTGTAGTTTAAGCTCATCCGCCATTGAGCCGGCCAACTGATCGAGTGCCTGAGCCTGGGCCATTGTCGTATTCTGATAGTCAACTGTGTAGCCCCATTCGGGCTCGAGATCCACGCCACGTATGGGACTTAGGCGTCCACAGGAACTCGCATTGGATGAGGCGCGCTGACGAAAATCGGGTGACAGTTGAAAGCCGCCGCTGAACCGCAAAACGATAGACGATAACAAATGTAAAGAATAAAACAGAAAAAGAAAAATACGAAGAAAAAAACAATGAATAAATCAAAAAGATTTTAATTAAACAATGAACTTAAATAGTTGTAAATTATAAGTAGCTAACTTAAGGCTTAGCGCTTGAATTTTAAAAGGGACAAAATATACTTTTTGCTTATGCTACAACTTTTTTTTTATTTTATGTAAGTGTAAGCTAAGGAACTACTGGGTTAAAGCATGCTTATTAAATAAATTACAAGGCTTAAGATATTGCAGGAATCTACTTTGCATAGTGAAAGTGCTTAAGAGATTGTATACTAAGATAAACTTTAAGTAGAATTTATTGTAGTATATCTAAATCTAAGCTACTTTAGTCTACTTATGGTTTGTTAGCTCAATAGTTAATAGTTACCTGTGAAGCGGACTCTCTGGAAAGTGATCCAAGCCCTCGCTCACACTGCTGCTTGGCGAGGGTGTGGCATCATTCAGGCCCACAACTCCAGCTTGACGCAGTGCCTCTACACGTTTCTTGGCCCGACCGCGACGCTTCTCGTAACGTGAGGTTTCCATTGAGGCGGCACGACGACGCACCGATTTGCCGGGTTTTGCCTCCGGATTGAGCATCCACCAGGATGATTTGCCTGTGCCTTCGTTTTGGACGCGCATGAACCGATTGTGCAGCGACAGATTGTGCCTGATGGAGTTCTGCAAGCCAAAAAAAAAAGAAGAAAAAACGAATCAATTGTGGCAATTAGTGTCGTTACAAATACTCCATATACAATGTAATGGTTTTTGTGAAATTTGCAAAACTTGCAATTGTTGGGGTTTCCCTACTTTCTTTTCTGAGCAGTCGTTCAATGCTCAAAGACGCGCTGATGTAACAATTTGTAAGCAATTGCGTTAACTTCCTGCAGGAGAAGGATATGGTAAGGATATTGTGCTACGTTTTCTTTTCCCGGCTTTTTCTTCATTTTTTTTGTATTCGCCATTCAATTGTCTGACGACATTTTTATGGTTTTAGAACGTACACACACACACACACACATGAAGTCTCTCTCTAATTGGAAGTTATCTTCTTCACTTGGCTGTCGTCCTATCTTTGCTTCTTCTTCGTCTTTGTCTCGTCCTGTGTCTGTATGTGTGTATGGATTGTCGATTGTCGGTTGTCATCGTCGTTCGCCTTGTCGCTTAAGCTGTCAATTCATATTTTATAACAATAGTCATAAATATCGTCATGCGCAACGTAATGACAGCAAATCGACAAACGTGACAAACAGACGGAAAACGTAACGAAACGTAACACTAAACAACTGGTAGACAAGCCCACTAAATTGAAGCATCGCAAAGATCTCTTCCCGCTTTAAATGCATAAGGTGAAAACGAGCGGTTGAAGAGTATACGACTGGACAGATACTCTTTCTCTCAAAAACCTTCTCGCCAAGACTTTAAGCTTTATTGATTTTTAATAAGTTTTTAAAACGTATCTAGATTTAAGTTAGAAGACGATCAAAACTAAACAACGACTATTACATATTCCTAATACCCAGCTTTAATATATTTAGGGTATTAAGAACACAAAAAAACCAATTACACACCAAACAAAACACTCACAAAACCAAAACAAACAATCAAACACGTTTAGTGCGGATTTGTCATCGGTTACAATATTTGGGGAAATCAATGTGATATACATAGAAAGCGAAAAAAAAAACTAAGAGAGAACTGATACTGATACTGATACTGACTGGCAACCAAACTAAATGGAGCATTACAAACCTAAGCTAACTGTAAAAGCAACGCAGCCACAGATTTCCCAAAAAAAAAAATCCCTTTTGCCCTCCAACTACCAAAAACTGATCCAAAATGCGATGGCGGCTGCGATGCGTCGCGACTTCAGGCGGCACATTGGCGCCATTTATCACCGTTGCCAGGACATGTGTGCGTGTGTGGGTGTATGGCGACTAAAACCTGTGCGCAGACAAGAGGCAGCCAGGAGAGCAGAGATAGGATAGACAGGAGCAACACCGTCAAAAGCATACAGACCTTCTAATACACAGTTTGTGTTTTTTTTTCTTTTTCTTTTTTTGGTGCGAGTCAAAAACTTTTACTTGGCGTCAGTCGAGTCCTGTTGGCGTCTCCTGGCGTCGTCGTAATGACATTTCGGTTTTAACCCACGCTGATTCTGATTCGCTTTACCCTTTTACCCATTGCCAGTGTGTCTAGTTCTTGCATAAAGTTATCATTTTTATTTAAATGTTTAAGTGCGTCCTCCAACCGCTGCCCTTTGGCACATTATCCTTTCGGCAAATGTTTGCCTGCTTTTTTTGGGACAGTAATTTAAACAGCATAACGTTTTTATTATGCTAATGTGCCTAACACAAAATTATCTGACAATTCGCTGGACAACAACTATAAGATATTGGCATAATAATATGATTAAGTTTAAGTTTAACACACATGAATTGAATTAGAAAATGTTAAGCTAAGAGTTTTTGCTGTAACTTTTATCAGATTTAAAAAGCAACATTTGTTAATTTCATTTAATATTTAAACAGCTTTAAGAGCATATATCCTTGAGTGTCTGTTGACTTGAGCCTCAAGGCCATAAAATCTACACGAAAATTCTAACAAATGGGCATTCATAATTTATGACCATACACTCCATTGAATATTCATAAACTTAAATCTGGCAAAATGTGACTAAAGAAGAAAAAATTCAATTCATCTAACTAATTGGCGCTATTAAATCGTAAGATTTCTCAGACTGAGAGAGACTGCGACCACATGCTGAGATGTTCTCTAGGGTACTTTGGATACGTTAGAAGTTGCCAAGGCGCTGCATATTATGCTGCGACCAGGGCAGGGGCTGCTGGTGGAGAACAGGGGTGCTTATATGGGTCACACACACACAGTCAATGGGGGAACTCCCGCACAAATATGAAACGAAAAATGGCAAAAGAAAACTATACGAAATGGCTTCATTGAATTTTGCGCTTGCAACAAAGAAAAAAAAAAATAATAATAATAAAGAAAAATTCGTGAAATGGAAATTTAATACGTATATGAGCATACAAGTCCATTTGTCGCCAAGGATATTCCCTTTTGTACACACAGACACACGCACACAAACAATTAATGTGCATTGAGCGTGAATTACAATGAGAGAGCATATACCCCAAAGCACCCTTACCCCACCTCAATTGGGTTGCCAAGCAGAGCTAGCCTAGTCTTACATTGTGACCCAGTTATGCAGAAATAGTTGCCCCGATTGCCAATTACATTTATTAGAGGCAGACACAGCCGCGTTTTATTTATTAGTCATTCACTGTGCTGTGCACTGATTCATTTCGCTCTATTATTCATACGAGTAATAAGCGAATAGTTGGGAACGGGCAAAACGAGTGCGCATTCTAGCACTAAAATATATTAAGACTACGAGCCAGAAAAAAATAAAATATTTTACTCATTGTCTTTGCTTGCCTGGCAATTGGGGGACAAATAGTTGGATAATGCATTAATTCATTTAAAGAAAACTTGATGAAAAAGTAGACAAAAGTAGAAACCAAAACGACTTAAACTAAAGCAAATCGCATTCGCACTTGAAAATATATATAAGATATATAAACGCTACCCATTTAATTGCCACCTATTCAGTATATTGTCATATCACATTCAAGTGGTCAAAAAAGTACCGAACCGGTATTGCTTTGACGACATAGCAATAATAATAATAATAAAACAAGTATTTTTTTTTTTTTGGGTATCGTGTTCCGTTCAATATACTATAACTATATTAATGAATAAAATGTTAAATGAAAATTATACGCAGTAGTCCCGGGGGACCCCAAAACAAAAGCCAAAAAGTGGATCGAAATGTAAATTTGCACTTTTGCTTTGAGTGAAATTAAATGCCAGTTAGCCAGTCAGCTCGAGCGGTACCAAACAAAGCTGAGATTCATATCGACATAAAGTATAGTATAGAGGTATATGTATGCATGTGTGTGTGTTTTGATACTGTTCAAAAATGAAATAAAAGTAAAAATAATAAAGAAATCGCGCTCGAATGCTAAACAGCTGCGGCAATTCTCACACACAAATCAAATGAACCCAACACTGAACTCACAAAGAGAAAAAAAACGAAAAGAAAAAAAAGAAAAAAAAAGATTATTCGCATTTAGATGTGAAATCGAGATATAAATTTTTGAAACGACACTCAATGCACAGGTTCACGTTTTCTACAACCAGCCCCACCCTGCACTGTCGCACCCTTTACACCCCTAACCATGCCACTAATTGTGGCATGCTAGTTGCTAGTAGTAGCGGGAAAAAGAAATTAGAATAGCGCCAACCAAGTTCAATGCAGCTAAAAATTTAATGTGCCGCCAACCAAAAAAATTCAATTTAAATTCAATTGTTTTAACAAATTCGTTTCGTTTCGTTTTGTTTTTTTGGTTTTTTGGTAGCCAATTTGTAAACACTCACAGGCAGGCGAAGACCAAACAATTTTGCCGGTTTCCAATATTTATGGCCTAGCGTTTTTTCTTTCTTTCTTGTTTATGTTTATTCTACAGTCTAATTAATTGTTTAAACATATTTTCTGCCTGCCTGTACTGAAATCGAACTTTTTGTGTGGGAAATAAAGTCTTTTTTTTTGGGCACGATCCTCAACAAGCGAGCCCAATCAAATTTACATTTCTAAATTTCAACATTCGAGTTTTTTACACTTCTTTAAGGGCCAAACATTTCTGTCGTCTTGTTATCAGTTGGTCTGTCAGTCAGTCTGTCGATTAATTGGCAAATGTTATGTTTTATTAATTAGCTTTTTTGCCTTCTTTTTTCCTACTTTTTTTTTTGGTCATTGGGCCTAGCAACTGGCAACAGATATATTATAGATTTGTTATAGGTAAAATGCTGTCACTGATTAGATAAATAATGACCTAGTTCAAGCACACAAAAAAAAATAAACTAAATAGTTAAAGCTCCATCTTCAGTTAAAGCCACATGTCAAATCAATATTTTAACAATTTGTGTATCAAAAAATGATTTGAGGCCAGGCAAAAAAGAAAACTTTCAGACGATGTCTATCAAATTGGCCTCAAACAAAATTTGCCCCATTTGCAAAGCCGTTGATGCTGATATGTGCTCCACTTCATTCCCTGCCATTCAATTTCAACCCTGCTCGCATTAGGCGCTATGAACAGAAGTTGGACAAATATTGTAAAGATATGCCAACATAAAACTAGCAGCATTATCGAGCCAATGATGATGTGATGATACCAGGCATGATATGAAAAGCAAAAGTTTTGTTGCTATTTTCGTTTGCTGCTTCTTTTTGTTTCGTCGTTTTGTTACTTGTTCTTGGTATCTGAGAGAAACTTTTATGAATTTGAGTTGGCGACAAAGCCAAACAGAAAAGTTGGCGATTAATCGCTTTAGAGAACTGGCGCCTGGCTGCGGAAACCAAACCAACGGAAGACAGCACTGAAACGGAAGCTATACGATAAAAAAAAAAGAAAACCATAAAAAAACGCAGCTCGATTTAAAATTTTCTACCTGAGCGGCTGACTTTAAACGCTTTAACACAAAAAAAAATACACTGGAATAATAATCAATACTGTTCTGATATATACAACTTTACACCCAATCTACTCATTCTGTTCTTTAAGTGTATGAAACACAAATAGTATAAGCTTAGATCCTTTAAACCAGCTAACAAGTGTTTGTTTGTTTGTTTGTTTGCGTATGTTTAAGCTAGTCTATGCCATTGAGCAATATGGGAGTGCAGTCCATAAACAGTTCATAAGTGTCGCGTTTGTCTCGACCACTGCGACGACGACGACGACGACCAGAACTGAATGGCCAAAAGGTTCTGGCAATACAATCAGCCAAAGGCAAGCAATACCAGTAGCAAAAAAAAACTTTATCCATTCAAGTAGATACAATAACTACAACAACAACAAAATCAAGCCAAATTATGTACAATTTGTGTGTGTGTGTGTGTGTGGGTGGCGTCGAAGGACATTGCCCCAAAATGTATGCAATCGAAATGGCAGTGAATTGAATTCCGTTCACAGACTTTTGTTTTGTCTGCTCTGCTTATGAAGTTGATGACATTCATTAAGTATACGCAATGTAAGCGTAGTGCAACTGAACAAATCCATGTCTCATATTCATTTAAGCCACAACCCGCTGCTCATAATCTTGCCTAGTCATATTGATTGATTGTGTGGCAACAATTTGCAGCAGGTTTAAGAGCTCGGCTTAAAGCGCAAGAAAAACTTGCGCAAAAGTTGCTACAAAGCTGGCAGCTTTAAGCTTAATGAAATTTACGAGCATGTGTTCGCCATTAGTTGGCCCCTTTGCCATTAGTCCGGATGTGAATTGAGCCATTCAAAATGATAAACGCGTGGCCCTTTTGGCCTTATTGCTGTTCGGTTCAAGCCAAAGTTGAAGCAGTGGCAATTTAAGTTGTCATCAACTACTTTTTAGCCACGCCTCACTTCTTGCTAAACAGGTTTTATTTTTATTTTATTTTTTGGTTCTTCTCTTGCAAACTGTAAACTGCATGCGGTATGCCAGCGAAATTTGCAACACGTTCATATAGTTTTTATATTTATTATCTCAAGACAGCCGGGTCAGTTTATGGACTCTTTCTTGAGTTGTTGCAAGCCATCAGAGATGATATCTTGGCCACAAAACAAAGTTTTTACGATGGCCTTCTTCACCGACCAGAGTGTGTCGGTGTGTGTGTGTTTTTTCTGGTTCGGTTTTTATGGCGTTTTTTTGATTATTATTGCATTATTATTTATTGACTGGTGGCAGTTTCTCTTGTTCTCTCATTCGTTCTACGAGATAATTTCTCAATAAATTTTTAATTTATTTTGTCATTACTTTTTTTTGGTTTGGTTTTGTGCCTTCTATTTTGGGCTATTGGAAACCAGTTTGGAAATGTGCTGCCTTTTTGTGCCTGTTTTTTTGCGTCACTAATACATTATTTATCTATATTTAAAAAGTTCATTAAATGCCAAACTTAAGCTAATCAAGCAACAATTTATAATATTTATCTATATGAACTTCCTATGCAAATTACTTAAACATTATTAAACATATTTATTATAAAGCAAGATTCTCAAGAAACCATTAAATGATTTTAACACCTACACCAAACGACATTTTGCGCCTTTTTGCAATGGCCTTGTAGTTCACATAGTAGCAAAGTGCGCTGCGCATATTTGTTAGCTTTAATTTCGTTTTCAAATGTGTTATTGCGGCTGTTCTGGCCAGACACTTGAGAATGCCAGACGATATTTGGCACATAAGTAGTTCTGTTTTGCATTTTTATGCGAGTCAAGCAGCAAAAACCAAAAACTTTACATTTTTATGGCCTAAGGCAGACGATAATTAGTGCAACAAACTCGAAGCGGTTCGTTAAAATGAAATACGAAAAAAAAAACAAATTCCAATGTTTTAAGAGCCTAATAAAATGCCACTAACCTCGCACAATGCAATATTCACAGTGCAAAGCCGACAAGTGCGACGCAATTAGAATATACAAAAAAAAAAATATATATATATATAATAAACGGCTATACAAAAATGTGTGTGTTTGTGTTTGTACTGTATTTAACTGTTTGTTGTTGTTTATTGCATAGACCGGATCTCCACAGCTTTATGATTGAATATTTTGTTGGTAACAATATAATTCAACTGGCTTTTATCTATCTCTCGTATATTCCCTATAAGTATTTAAGACTAATCAGCAAAGATAAATAATTAAAGGGGCGCAAACACACTTTTCAGCGATTAGCTAGCAATTAGAAAAATGTTAACAAATTACCATAACTATGGCTAAAAAAAAGAGAGCAAAAAAAAACTAGAACACAACAACGACAGCAAGAGCGCAACACATTTGACAAAACAAACGGAGGCACGGCTGCTTCCGCGTCGCCATTAGCCCAAGTTGCTGACGTAGCAGCAACAGCAACAGCAACAAGCAAATACAAAAAAAAAAAAAGTGGGCGTGTGCCTTTGAGTCAAGCGTCTACTACGCAATTGCCGGTACAGTTAGTCGAGACAGCCAACAACAAATGCCAAACGTAGACTTTTAAAATATGTAGCATGCCACAGAGTAAGCAACAAACACAACGAGAGAAAGAGAGAGAGAGAGAGCGACAAGTTATGTGAGCGGGCGTTGATCATGCCATGTGCAAGGTTAATATTTATTTATAACTAATGCAAAAAAAAAACAAAAATAAACGCTTATTATAGATTGCTCTCCGGCTCGATCTCTCTTTTTGTGTTTCTTCTAGTATTTGCACGTTTCATATTATTAAGTTAGCCAAATGTAAAGGAAAACAAAAATATTTTTTAGCTATTTACGCTTTGGACTCTTTGTATTGTGTTTAATAGCACGCCTCGTCTCAAACTTGTTTTTATTATGTGTTTTTCTATTATTTTGTGTTATTGTTTCTCACAAAATGCGCCGCAAAAATGCAAAAACAAAAATGCAAAAAAAAAACAAAACACGCGCTCACACAGTAGGGCATTGAGGGACGGGCTAATGCGGCGTATACTTAACGCGCGTTTAACTATCGTGCAAAAGAGAGCAAAACAAAACGAAATAAAAACACACTACATTTAGTCTAATGCGCTCTGCGCTTTATTTCTAGCTAGCCATTTGATAAATTTGCAAGAGTGCAGGCAGCTGCTGTTGTTGCAGTTTATTTGATTTTATTTTGTACTTTGCTAAGACGCAGTACGAATCGGCGCATGGCATACACATTACACGGACACGGCCACGGCAAGGGTGAGGGTATGGGTATGGGTACGGGAATACGGCGCCTCGACTGCCAAGTGCCTGTGCTCCAAGTGTCAAATTGATTACGCAAGCGACTCTGGTTAAACGCAGTAGTTAATGAATGGAATTACTTAGCCGCCCTTTTCACCCCCTCCCTGCCTGCATTAGAGCCAAAGGCAACTGTAAGCAACTGTTTATTGTGTATGCACAATGAGTGTATCAGTGTATCAGTGCTGTTCAGTCTACACTTGAAGAAAATATTTACAATAAGTTACAAGAAATTAAACCAATATCTTGATACTCTGCTTGCATAGTGGGCAAGGCCAAAAATAAATGAAAAATAATGCAAAAGATAACGAGACAAGTGCACTTGAAAAAAAAAGATAGCTGATTACGTCAATTGATTGAACAGAAGAAATTACGTTTAAATTTGTTGAGCGCAACGAATACAAAGAGAAAGCACAAGTTACGTATTGAGAATGTTAACCGTGGACATATGATTAAACATATACATATATACCTTTAAGATATGCCCATTAATCATGTCAAAGTAAAGACCTCACACAAATCACGTCTATATAAATATATATATAGACTTGAATGTGTGTAGAGAGAGTAAACATTTGAAATAAATCAAAGGCAAAGTTCTCATTTCATTACTGCATCGAGCAATAATTAAAACCACAAAGTGTTGAGCCAAAAAAATTGTTTTAACACTTTTAAGATGGTGGCCAAAAAATACAACAACAAAAAAGCGTAATAAAAAATACTTATAAACGAATAAACATTTTTATATATAAATATACCATCAAGAACTAAGCAGAATAAAAAAAAAATAATGAAAAAAACTTGGCACAGGTTCAATGGCCAAACGTTGACGTTGGCCAGGTTAGCGGGCATTGTGAGGGGAAGGGAAGCGGTTAAACGAAGACAACTTGAATGTGAACGTTTTTGCTGCAAAGACCGCGAAGCCAAATTTAAAATTCCACAAATGTCATTTTTAGTATTTTTTTGCCTCTGCTTGTATTGAAGAGGAAGCGCCTGTTGGCGAAGGTGTTGCAGAGTCAAAGAGACGAAGCCAGGACAGAACAGGACAGGAGAGAAGAGCTTGCAACGTGTTGCATAAATTAGCCAAGAAGACTTCTTCACTATCCCTTTCAGCACTGGCAGCAACATAAAAACCGGAAAGTTGCAACACACTAAAAATAGTCATCGTTGCACATACAGCAAAAGTATCTGACGGATGCAAGGCACTTGCCACTTGCCACTTGCCACATGCCGCTTGTGCGTGCGTGTTTATGCCAACTGCGTACTTTCTTTGCCCAATCAGCAGTCATCTCAATTTTCACCAGAACACGAATCATCGGCTGTTTTTCTGCTCTTCTGTCTACGTAGCGATTTTTCTTATCACGCAGCGTAATCGGCCCCAAAAAAACACACACACACAGTGAACGACAGACAAAACGACGCAGTGAAAAACCCGCAACAATTATAAACAATAACAATAATTCAAGCCTCATGCTATTCACATCATCATCAAGAAGCAAATTTGAGGATGGAAATGAAGTTTCAAATGTCGCCAAAGCAGCAAATTGTTATTGGTATTGTTTTTTTTTTGGGGTATATGCGCAGACAGCGAGGTGTTAAACTACAGTGATAACAACAACAACCGGTCTAAAGAAAGGGGAGAGCACAATAATCACGTTAGTGACGCACAAAAATTCGTGCGAATTCGAATGCGAATTCGAGTACGAATTCGCTTCTAATGAAAATGATAAGCTAAAGTAAATCATTGTTATTGAAAAATATGTGATAAACGTAGCTATTATTTATGTTTATAGGGAATCGTCTAAGGTTTCAGAGAAAACTAAATGTATACAACTTTTCGAGGAAGGTTGAAAAAAAATGGTTTCTTTCTTTAAGTAAACGATAAAAATCGGTTGCTTTTATTGCCTAATTAACCAGAAATATGTTTTCTTTCTTGTATTTTATAAAAATTTTGTCTGCCAACGCAATATGTAAATTAAAAATAATAATTATGTCATTGAACTTTTGCCATATTGATAGCTTGCAAAAAAAAATCAAGTGAGCATTTTTTGATTAAAAAAGTTTACAAAAAACGTTTTAAAAGTATAAACTTTTAGTACTATTTACGTATGAATCGATGTAAACAAAACTAACAAAACAAACTGCAATAATTGCAACTTTTAGGGCCTAAGCACCGGCTAGAAGCGAAGAGGTATGGAAGGGGCTGGTAATGGGCGGTAGCTAGATTGATAGGCAAACAAAAGCGAGCATGTGTTGTATTCGTTCCACATGTATTTATTAAATAACATGCAGCACAACAAGTGGAAAACGACGACGACAACAACAGACAAAAGATGATAATGATGATGATGAAAATGAAAATGACGTTGAGAATGACATAACATAAAGAGTGGCCAGTGACCGACCCACAAACAAAACTGAACCACAAAAAACATAATAGGAAAATCGAATACTAAATGCTCTAACAACATGTTGACAAAGCTTTTTTGTTAACGTTTTTCTACATTTTACTTCATTAAAAAGCACTATTTATTTCTCAACAAAACATCATAAAAGCCATAGCAAAATAAACGAAGAAAAAACCAACAATAAAAGTAAAGAACACAAAAAAAAACAACACTTGCTAGTTGACTCTTTCTCTTTGGCTTCTACTCACACTCGTTTTGGCCATGAACTTGACCATGTTTTCTTTCGTTGTGTGAACAATAATAAAAAGAAAACAGACGAAGCGTGTTTGCAAGTACTTTGTCAAAAACAAAACCGGTTTGCACATTATGCAATAGCTTAAAATTACATAACAAACCAAAAAAAGAAAGAAACCCTTAACAAGGACTCTGTTGCTTACCTTCCAGCCAGCACTGCTATTCGAATCGCCTTTATCCTTAAAGTAAGCAACATTCTGAACCATCCACTCATAGATTTGACTCAAAGTTAAGCGTTTATCAGCTGCTGAACCAATGGCATGCGTTATGAGATCCGCATAGGATAGATTACCCCATGCATTACGACGCGATGAATTCTTTTTGGCCGCATTTGCATTCTGCATAGCCTGTTGTGGATCTGTATAAACAAATGATTCTAGTTAAAGCTAAACTAACTTTTTGGTTAGTTAATATCACCTGCTAGCTGTTGATTGCTCGCTTTGGTGCTGTCCAACTCGTCGACGGGCTCCACAAAGTTCTCGGGTCGTGGACAGGGCCATGTATTGGAGCGTGCACGTGTTTGTGGCTCAAAGCCACCATCTGTTGGCAGCTCACCCACCAGCTGATCCATGTGCAGCCCATTGTCGGAACGGGGCAGATTGGACCACTCCTGTACAAAGCCGTCCATGATGGCAAACAGTTCGTCTTGGAGTTGCAGCTTTTTAGCTTTCGTCCGCTCACTCCAAAACTCAAAGCTACAAAGAAGCAAATAGAAGTTATTGTTTATTGTTTTCAACGCTCTTTTAACTCAATTGAAGTTCAATTGAATGCATTCTAAATGAAGCCATTAACAGTCAAAACACACACGCACACATGGATAAGGTTTCAATTGATCCTACCATTTCGTCAATTGGCATCATTTGTAATTTGGTTAAATCGTATTGCCATGCCATTTGCTCATTACATTGCCAGAGTTTTGCTTAGTTACAATCACGAAATAGTCACAACTAATGGCGTAATGAATGCTCTCCCAATGGATGGGTTAGGGGCTAAGGGTAGTATATTATCAGATAATAAATAATTGATTGGCATGTTAGGGGGGAGGGGGGAAGAAAAATACCAGCGATAGACTCTAGACACATCATTAAATGCGATTTATTAAGTGATTTGTGATTTAACCTGTTTCAAATGCACGGAAAACGATTGTGAAATAAGAGATTTAAATGTGAATTGACTTAACAATAAATAGAAAAATAATTTATATAATTTTCCAGACGCTACAAAGCAAAACAATGCTAAAGCAACGAATGGAAAAAAGGAATAATTTTTATTGATTGTTGATCGATGTGCTATTAGCCTAGGATAGAGAGAGAGAGAGAGAGAAAGAGACAGTAAAAGTGGGTGTGTTTTAAGTTTGATTATGTGGAAATATAGTTGATCATCTTATTTGCCCCATCAAAAAGTACAAACGAGAATGGCATTGGCTTATGATCTTCGAAAAGGAAACTTAAGAAATGCATTGATAACATACTCATAAGGTAATCACTTAAAAGACAAAACAAAATATGCCAGCAAACATCCTATATACATATACTGTGTGTATCATTATCAAAAGTCTATTGACACTGGCCGGGCTGTCTGCAAGAGGACGTTGATAACAAAGCTATTGAAATGATATTGACTGCAGCCTGAAAGCCAAATGAACTTTGCATGAATCTTCAAAATGCTTTCTTATCTCACTTTAATTATTCTTCTTTTTTTTTAGCAGCTCTAATTTTGGTGAGAGCTCTCACAAACATACTTTTAAATTCAACACAGTTATGACTCTCTTAAATAATAACACTGCCGCCCACAGTTAAAGCTTTAAAGAGCGTGCGAGAGCACAGTTACGCTCTTGATGAGATTTGTAAACAAATTGAAAACGCAACACACAAAGAGAGCAACAAACACACACACACACACACACACAAGCGTGCTGTGAAATTTTTGTATTTTACGAAAGAGGCGCAAAAAACAACGGCCGTTGATCGCCGCAAAAGTCTTTTCTTTATTGTGTTTTGTTTTCATTTCTTTGCCGCTTTGGCGCACTAGGTCTAAGTGTTAATGTGTTGGTGAGTTTGTTAGTTTCTATGTATGTGTGTAGGAGGCAGCGACGGCAAAATACCTTGAGACAGCAGCACAGAACACGGAAGTGTATCAAAGAACAAACGTTGCTTTTGTGTGTATCTGTACAGGTAATTCGCACACACGTTAGTTAATTCCAAGAATAATTCAAACTTAAAAACTTTGGCTTACTAAAAGAGGTTTGCTATTGGTAAACTTTCCTCTTGCTTAAGTCAAAAACTCAACGCGTAAAAGATTTTTGTTGAGTGCATAAAAAAATTTAGATAAGGTCGTATTTTTTTCCTAGTTCTGTCGCCCGGCGTTATATAATAGCTTAAAGTTTATTGCTGTTAATAATGTGTATGAGTTGGATATAAGCTGCATTTTAACGGTCACAAAAAACAACTGCACCTCAAACTGACCTGAGACACATAGCAATAAAAAAAATAAATAACTAAATATATAAATATATACAAAACAAGGCAGACAGCAAAAGCAAAAAAAAAAACTATTGCAATAAAAATATGGTATATAAAAATATTAATTGTCTCTTTGGCGTTAATAGCTGCCAACTATTTAATGCTAAAAATATATATATATATTTAAATGAAACGGTGTAATAGATATTTACAAATGTATCTAGTAGATACGATTCACATGTCTCAGATGCGACGAATTACGTCGCAAATGTGAGCAATTTTTATTGCTATTTTTTTTTCCTTTAAATGCGAAATAATTCACTAAACTATATATTTAAAACCTGATAAATTCAACTTAAACTAGTTCAAAATTATTATATTAAGTCACTAATTAACTCATCCATATATCGAGACAATGATATAGAAAGATGATCAATTTTGTTTACATTTGACAACGTAGAAGAATTAAAATATTTAAAACACACGAAAAACCTAACCAACACAAAAAGATCTAGATCTACGCAAGATGAAAGTAAAATTTATGGAACGCAATACACACACATACATATACACAATCTATATAATGACGATATTACTATGTGAAAATGAGTCAGAAACGGTTCTCAAAAAAACAAAAACAATAAATAAAAAAAATTGTGGGCGAGAAATTAGCATTTGAAGAATAAATAGTTGTTCTAATTTTATGCATTGCACAATTTCTCAAGCAATATTAATTTGAATGCCTCAAAAATAGTTTGTGCAATGAATTTTCCATTTTCAATGTCAAGAACGCAAAAAAGGGAAAAGTTTGTTTGCGGTGAAGAACTGAATCTATATGTATCTAAAGGGGAAAATATAATAATTAAATACAAGAAGAAAGCACAAAATGCGAACAACAAACGAAAGCAAAGCTAAAAAAATACACAACGTAGTGAAAGAACAGAATACTAAGCAAAAAAAAAATTGCCAAAAAAACTGTTACGTAATATGTGCATAAATCAAATACATACAAAGATATAAACATTTAAGGAACTCTCGAATGGAACAGGTGTGATAAGCAGAGAGAGAGAGAGAGCGAAAGAGAGAAAGATTTGTATGTATTTATCTGCTGCTTATCAGCTTTGAGAGCTAACTAGATCGAAAAAAAACCAACAGATGCTCACCGAACTTGTGGATGCTCCAAGGGGAATTATGATACTGATACTGTGCAGTTAATTAAAAAAAAGGGCGGCTTATAGAAGTAGTGCAGAGTATCTTGAAAGTCGTTTACTTTCATGTTATGCTTGTGAGGCAGTCAACCCCTTCGCACATGACCATGTGCAGTTACGTGGAAGTAAGAGATCGTATCCAAATACCATACACACACACACACACACACACACACACAAAGATATATACACCCAGATACATACGTTACATATATAGACAGAAAATGCCTGGCATAACTTGTCAAACAGGATTATTAAGCAAAGTATGTCAGCGCTTTGGTTAAGTTTTTTTTTTTTTGCTTTAAACTCAACTCAACTTCAGTTTATATACAACTCGAAAGACTTAAGCGGCGGGCCCTGTGAGACGACAGCTGGCCGTCTGCTCTGAGTTTTGGTCAGTGAATCTGGCTCGATGGTGGTCTACTTTGAAGAGCGAACAACTCTCAACTTAACTCGGCCAGCTGGAAAAACCTTCAAGAACCTTAAAACATCACTTTTTGCCCCCAAAGAACCCGTTGCAATGGGGTTTCTCTTGCATTTGAATTGATCTCTCGTTTCGAACGACCTTTTTAAGGGCCATTCAATGTGATATTGACCCGCCGATTAGCATAGCGAGAGTGAAATTTGATGCTTTCCCTGCTGCTACTGTCAAGTTGCTTTCAAGATACTTCGTTTTAGAAAATGCTCGCTTTTCAAAAGCAAATTGCTTATATTGCGTGACTTGCAATAATGCTAATCGAACTGTTTGATTCTTAAACGCAATTGCAATGAGACAACAACAACAAAAAGCAATTTTCTGCACTTGATGCACCCAAAAAAAAAAAACATTTTTCACACATTAACTTCTCGCTTATCACATACGTAACTGAGATAACAAACAATCGTTTATAGATATACTTGTGTCTGATAATATTTAACGAGTTACTGTTGCCATGTGGCTTTGCAACGTTTGTTTGTCAGTTGGCTTCAGTTCAGTTAGTTGGCCATAATTAAACACAATAGCTTATCATTTTTTTTGTTTTTCTTCTGTGTTGTACTGAAACCTAGCACAACATATTTTTTTACTGGCACTTTTTTAGAATATGTTTAATACCAAAAACACTTTCTTCTCACTTAATATTGGACTAGTTTATACAGATTCTGTTTATTACTTTTTTGTTTTAAAGGCTTGTTGATATAAATTAATCATAACGACCCTGTACTCGGCCTTCTTTTTAGCCTCATCTTCAAGCTTATCTGCGCTGTGCCACTCTCACTGCAACAATGTTGCAAAGCAATGAATCTTTTTCTCCTCCTTCTTTTTCTTCGCACAACTGTGTGTTGGAATGCAAAGAAAGCGTCAAAAGAGGCGGCATTCGAAGCTGTTTTTATTCTCTTTTCACTTTCCTGGGCGAACCTTTCTATTTGCAGAAAATGCATCTACAAGATACTTTACAAACGCTCATCTACTTATTGATCATAGTTCGAGAGCGAAAAAGAGGGAGAGAGCGTGTTTTGCTCTTTACTTGTTAATAAATTATTAACTCAATTAACGCGGAAATGCATTTAAATAAAAAGCTCATTTGAAAACTATGCACTATCGTGCCGCCTCTTTCGCACTTGCGTCGAGAGCTTTACACGTGCCGAGTGTAAGGTCAAAGAGAGAAACACGCGCGGTATGCACTTACACTGAGAGAAAGGAGAAGAATGTATTCTGTGGGTACAAACGATAGATCAAGAAATGATGCCTTAATAGACTAATCGAGTAATATATCAATTTGAATAAGTTAATACTATAAATATTCCTATACAGACTATAAAGCTGCTTAACAAACACTTGAGATATGCTCAAATTGTACAGCACGATCATAAATAAATATGTTTCGTTAGTAATTACCACTAGTTGTAGTTATAGACAAGCCATTTACATGAATAAGCACAGCACGCATCACAATCACTGTTAGATCACTCAAAAATCGACCCATTTAATGAGTAAAAAGCAAACAGTTTAGAAAAAGAATCCAAAAAATTATTATTTGAGTGTTTGTGAAAAGAAACAGGCTGAAATATTGTGAAAATTCTAATTTTTGATCAACAAAACAATATGACCCACACCCACACCTGTAGAAAACATTGAAAATTAGCAAAAAGCGCCATCTACAAACAGCAACAAACAGCGACAAAAGACTAAACGACAAAGCGACGACGACGGCGACGATACGCGCTATAGTCGCCTGCTATCAGCAGAGCGCGTGGTTTATTTTTAGACGCATTATCAGCAGTGCTCTAATTAAGATCTCTGCACTGAGCTTTCAAACACAAAATTGTGTGTTTGTGTGTGTGTGTTTGTGTGTAAACGCTCACTAATCAAAATCAAAGCTGCACTCAAACA
Source organism: Scaptomyza caliginosa (assembly GCA_035044725.1). Classification (NCBI taxonomy): domain Eukaryota; kingdom Metazoa; phylum Arthropoda; class Insecta; order Diptera; family Drosophilidae; genus Scaptomyza; species Scaptomyza caliginosa. The sequence goes on from JAWNNR010000686.1 coordinate 2,562,988, forward strand.
ACAACACACAATGTGAAGAAGAAGCGCAGTATGCCAAATAAATACAAATTTCAAACAGAGAGAGAAATAGAGAGTAAAATTACAAAAGCTGCACCTAAAGGAGAGTTGTCATCATTTACAGTTACAATTAGCAAATAGTGCACGCTTGTAAATACGATCGATTTCGCATGTAATTTTGTTGTTGCTGTTGTTTAGAGTATGCCAAGAATATATATTCTAATTAGATGTTTTAATATTTACCTGTTTAAATCCAGTAGGAAATTGGGTAAAAGCTTTGCTGCTGCTGCTGTTGTTATTACTGTTGCTTTGTTGTTGTTTGTGTTTTGTTCTTGTTGTTATTAGTTAATTGTGCACTTTATTTATTTGTATTTGTTGTTAACACTTTTACGAGTGTCTCTTGATAGAGCATTTATACAGTTGTTGTTATTTGTTTTGTTTGTAACTGTCGTCGTTGCTGTTGTATTTGTTGTTGTTATTATTCTTGTTGTTGTTGTTTTGAGCAAAACTTGTGCCGGTTTTGTGCATTAATTAATTAATGATTCTTTTAGCTACGTTTTAAGGCTAACTGGCATCGTTTATTTTGCTCTCATACACACAAACGCACACGTACACACACGTACAGATACAGCACGTTAGTATGTATATTTTTGTATAAAGCACATATGCATTTATGTATTTCGACACTGTTGTTGTTGTTGATATTTGTGGGCGGCTTTTTGCTGTTGCTTGAGCTAAAAACATACAAATTAAACTGTATTTACTTAAGTAATAACAGAAGGAAAACACAATCATATAAAGAGCGCGCGATTGCCCAAAGTGACTAAAAAAGAGAGAGAAAGAGAAGTGGGCGAATGAGCGCGAGATCGCGTCACGTCACCAATTCATGCCAATTGGACGCATACAGAAATTAATTGGAATTCGTATAAGAATTCAATGAAAGCGTGCGCACACTAAACGATCTACACACACACACACATACACTTTGGGCTTGTGTAAGTGTATGTTTAAAGTTCAAATGGAAAAATTTATATGCATATGTGTATATAAGCACGTTTACTGTTTATTTTTTATTTTTATTTTATATTCTTTGCTTTTGCTCAAATTTTGATTTTGCACTAGTGTGTTTGAGTGTTTATGTATTTATTGTATGTGTGTGCATCGCTGCCGGCAGTGAGTCCAAAGAAAACGAAAAAAAAAACAACAAACGCCACTTAGCAAAAAAACCCCAATGAGAAATGATCTTTGCAGCTTCTGCTACGGTATTTTGATTTAAAATTTCTTACTACGCATTCTTCATACGTTTGATTTCAATTCAATTTATGCTCTTTTTTAGCTATTTTCGTCTCTCTGTGTGTTTGTATGTGTGAGACTGTGTGTGAGTATTTTTTGTGTATTTTGTTTTATGCTGTGTGTTCACTTTTTATTTATTTTCCGTTCACATGTAAATGTTTTGATTTGGAATTTGGCGAGACTCTTTTGCTTTGTGTTCACTATCGAAAGCACTCATATCGTTCACAGTTATATATATGTATGTGTGTGTGTGTATGTACGTACGTATGTATGTACATGCGATAAGGGGAACACGTGATCAAGCGGATCAAAGAATTTGTTGTTGTTGTTGCTTTTATTTGGTGACGTTGGGGTTAAGTAGCGCGCTTAACGCTGAACGACCTCGTGGCTTTTAACCGCAAACGCAACGGACTCTCTGCTCGTTAACTGCTTTCTAGTTGGATGCGAACAGACAACTGATTGGTATACGAAACGCCACAAGCCGAAGCAGCGCGCAAAACGACCGAACGCGACAGCGACAACGACGAAGCGACACGAACGTACGAAACGGTCAGACAACCAGCCATCGGCCAGCCAGCCGGGCTCGTCTCTTCTTGTGCTGTGTGTCTGTTTGTGTGAGAGTGGTGTGGGGTCTGGGAATGGTGAGAGTGTGTGGACGAGAGAGCTTTGCGCTCAAGAGTGTTTAGTATGAGTGTTTTGAAATCCACATTTGTGTTCCACACAAAAATGCACGTTTTTGTATTTTGGCGCTCACATTTTATTTACACACACACACACACACACGCACAGCAATTGAGTAATAAATAATAAGCACATAGTTGGCGTATTTATATGTTTGTATGTATGGCTATGTGAAATTCGTAGAATTTCTTCAGCATAATTTTCGCTAGTTTGTTTTGCCTGGCAGTTTCTACATTTTTCGTTTGGGATCTCATCAACCATTTGACTAAGAAATGGCAAAGAGTGAGAAAAAAAACAGTTTGTGACATTGGCCACTTAACTGATAAGCGGCCCAAATGGGCCAAGAGTGTTGTTATCGCTCTTCTCTTTCTTCACAAAATTGCAATCTGATAAGCCGCGCCACAATTCTGCATAAGCTTTCAAACATACCACGCCCCCTGCTTACCTTCTCTCTTCCCTGCGGCCAAAACTGCCCCTCTCTTTGATTTCCAGTTTTCGCATAGACTGGTTCAATTCGCTTGTTTTGGTTTTTTTTCTTTAGTGTTGTAGCTTTAATGTGCCTGCCACATAAATTCCACAAATTACGCCGCTAATGAAGTCTAGACGAAGTAAGGCTTAGCGGTTTATGGCGCTCAGACAGCAGCAGAGGGGGTTATAACGGGGCCAGGAGGCACAAAAGTGCTCAAGGTATCGCTGCTAGATGAGAATTTATGGGGCAGAGATCAATTGGTACTTCGTAGTAATGCTTCTCTCTCTTACTCTCTTCACACTAGCATATAAATTTAACTTGTTTAAGACATCCTTGTTGTTGTTACTATAACGACTAATGACAAACCAATCAGACAGCTGTGACGTCACATAACTTCAAATATCCCTTCCACAATTAGCACATTCACATACGTTCCACAGCGCATGCGTCGCTGCGCTCAAGTGTCGTCAAGCTTAAAAGCTTTTCAGCTGCCAACAACAATTGGCGACGTAGTAAAAAAAAAAATTAGCGACGTCGGTTCAATTGGAATTAGGTGGGGAGTAATGATATCAGACGTCGCGAATGGCCTTCAAAAAATTATAATTTCTGTTTAATGTGCTGTGGCTGGTATGCGATAAGAGAAAGAGTGTGAGAGAGGGCAGAAGTTGGGAGAGCTAAAACTTAACTCGCCTGATCTGTGACTCGCTCTCTATGTATGTGTGTTTGTACAAATCGAATTTGCATATGTGTACTAACAATTTGTGTTGGCTTAATGGTAAAGTCTAAACTGGAATATAGATTGGTTATTTCGGTTGCTTTTAATAACTGATAATATTTGCTCTGTGTTGAATGCTAAATGATTAGCGAACAAAATTTTTCATTAGGTTATAATATTTATTACAGTTATTTATGGCAGATATACATCGAAAAGCTTTTAGAAAACATTTTAGACAAGTTTTGAATGTTAAAACTCAATTAAAACCTTTCCTAACAAGCTTCTATTTTAATTTTGTTCACTAAACGTTGCATTTATTGCGTAATGCATTATCTATTCGACTGAAATTGATGTGATTATTGCACTGTGATTGCCTTAAGTGACGTAATTGATGTAATCTGACAAACGACTCGACACGACTCCGACTCAAGAATTGACGCAATTGAGAGCAAGTTCTTCTTCGTCCACAACCCCGCCACAATCCTGCAATCCACAACCAATTGCCGCCCATCAGCATCAACATGATCAAAGGCGTCAATGAAAGTGCGACTTAGTTTCGTGTCTATGGGAGATCTGGTTATTCTCACCGAATACTCACTTTTTTTTTTTGCTGATGACGTCGCTTAATATGCAAATGTCCCATACATATACATGTGTGTGTGTGTTTGTATGTAAATTTGATGAAGCACTTCCTGATGCCGCGCTAGAAGAAAGAGCCATCATAAGATATACATATATTCACAGATAAAAGAGAGAGAGAGCGCGTTGGTCGCTCTTCCCAACATGGCATCCACAAGCTTAGGCTTGGCATCCACAAGAACTGGCGAGTTGCCAGCGTACAAAAAACACTTTGAAAAAACCACGTGGTCTTTCAAGTTCACATAGTTAGGGAAGACTCTATGCAAAAAAAATAAATAGACAAGAAAAAATAGCGTAGAGCACAATATTAAAAGAGAAGTATATGTGTGTGTGAGTGTGTATGTTTGCCATGTGAATTGAAAAAAACCACATGCTACGCGAAAATATTTGTGGAAGCTGGAAGAGAGAAAGAGAGAGAGCGGTACGGTGGGAGAGCTGGTCTCAAACAGGTTTGGAAAACAAAAACAAAAGCTAAAGAAAGCGGAAATCAAAAAACAAAAAAAAAACACCAACACACACACACACAAAATACGCGAAAGGTTTATGTAAACAAAACCAGAGCAATTTTATTGCTTGGGAGTTCAAAAGTAATAAAAAGAGAGAGAGAGAGCGCCCGCCCGCCGCTCACGATCGGTTGTGAAGAATGGCGCGCACAAAAGTGAAGTTAAAAAACATCATCAAAAACACGGAGAAAAAGAGAAAGAGAGAGAGAGTGAGAGATAAATGTTGTGTGTGTGTGTGTGTAGATGGCAAAGTGCCAGGCTACAAAAAGCGGCGCGAAGTTAGAAAACAAAATTAAAAACCTAACCTTACCTAATGTGGTATGAAATGACACGCACAACGACACACACACACACACACACACGCACAGAGAGTAGCTCAAAAACGTGGTTTGCTACGTCGCGTCAACTGCGTCGTTTAAAATGCTAAAAGAACAAAACACACACATACACACACACGAACGTAAGCAAATAGAACTGTGAAAAGTGAGCAAAGCAGAAGAGTTGGTTTGAGTGTGACTTGACTTGAACTAAATGGCCAATTAATGCTGGCACTCAGCGTGAAGTCTTTAGAAACTATTTACATACATAGGTATTTAGTAGAATACATCTAGTTAATAGATTAATCTACTACAAGCTATTAAGGCTGTTTTGCTGATTAACAACAAGCACAAACACTCACCTATTATGTTCCACATGACCACTTGTATGATTTCAACTTACGCTCCACATTAACGCTCTTACTCTCTGCCAAGCACACGTTTGCTCTCTCTCACTCACAAACGCCGCGTAACTTTCTCTCGCATATTCCCGTTCATTGCGTGTACTCTTCTTACTAAACTACAAACTTTACGCAGCTTGCGCTCGTCTCAACTCAACCCTCAGAAATGCATTTCGCATGCCGACTCGCTTGCGCCTATGCCGCCTTCAAGCAGTCAAGAGCGAGACAGACTACAGTTACGGTGAACAGGTATAACGGTAATACGTATACGCAGTAAGCAGCCTTTCTTGACACACTTTTCGTCGCATCGCCAGTGGGGGGCTAGAGGGACGTTTGGGTGGCTAAATCGTTGCGGTTTGTCGGCCGTTAACTGTTGGTTAAAATCAATGCCGGTTTTTTTTTTCTTTCTGTTTTTTGCTTCTGGTGGGTGTGTCTCTGTGTTGGAATCTTGGCGTCTGCGCAGCACATCCTGTGTTCCAATAGGTTGCCTGCTGGCGCCAGTTATTGCCGTTTAATTGTCGTCGAGCTTACTTGCCCGCCGAGCCTTCTGGTTGGGCAGTAACCGAGGACGCCTTCTTCTTCCTAGGTACCTTCCTTTATCCTTGACGAACCGAACGACGTCCGTCGGGTTTTCAGTTTTTTTTTCCTTCTTCTTGTCTCTGGCTGTTTACCGACGGCTTTCTTAGGGGTTGCTTAGGCAGCGCGTGTGTCCTTGGGCCTATTCACACACACACACACACACACACTCAGGTAGAGACTGTTAATGTTCCATTCCTCCCATTCCAACATATGTATCAGCAGCGGCAGCAGCATATCAACACGTAATAATCATTCAAATTAGAACATCATACGCCAAACAGTTTTTCCCCTTACAGCCGCACCGAAAGCGCTGCCATATCAACAAGTTCCCTCATTTCTTTTCGGGGGGTGGAGGGGGCGACAACCATTAGTAAATTGAGCAACGCCCATTATGCTTATGAGAATGTGATTTGGATCCGAGTAAGTGGCAATGGGCAGCATTAGTTGCTGTTGCCTTGTCGACCTGTCCGCTGACCTAGTTAGGTCATCAAGGAACCTCTTAATTGAACGTCTATTTATGTTGTTGATCGAGCCCTCTACAAAAGGAAATGACATGTAAAGCAGGCAGGAAAAATGGGTTCTGAGTTAAGTAGAAATGCTATACAATATGCTTACCAAAGCAGTAGCAGAATTTGATTTTAACTTCTGCCTCAATTTAAGCCAAGAGTTAAATGCGTCATAATCATAGGTTAACCAATAAGTAAATCGATTTGGCAGACAAACCAAATATGGTTATGCTTGTAAGTGTTATAATAATTTATAATTTACATACGTACATATGTACATATGTATATAAACCGCAATCAGTAATCAGCACGTGGTGTTGGCTGCACTTTTCATGGTTACATTGAACCTGTCGCAATAAATGCTGCCGCTGTCGCTGTCACTGTTGCAGTCGCAGTCGGCGTCGCAGCTATTGGAAAATTTTTGTTTCGCTCGACATTTGCATTATCTGTGTAATATTTGCCCTGTGCATTTATGCACATGTGTAAGAGCTCGTATGTGAGTGTGTGTGTGTGATTGCTAAGAATACTTTTGTGCGAGAGTATGAAAGAGCGAGATAGATAGCGTGAGAGAGGGAATGGGGAAGTTTTTGGTGGCTGAGCTGCTTTCGTCTCGGCACATTTCTCGGCCTTGCTGATTATGTTTACACACAAACACACACACACGTACGTACACATACGATAGATGTTTGTGTGCCAAGTATGCGGTTTTTGTATTTGGGTTTTATGCACTTGTCAATTTATGACGACTTTTCGCTTGCTCTCTCGCTCTCTCTCGCTCTCACACTTTGTCACTGTAATACTTGTAATACACTCTTGGAAATATGTATGCGGAAACACGCACTTGGCAGCAGTAGCAGCAGCAGCAGCAGTTTCTTTGTTGTAATTATAGATAGATATTGCACTACGTGCCACTGGACTCCAGTCAATATATACTGATGTTTATAAATATATACAGTGTGTGTGTGTGTGAGTGTGTGTGTGTACTGTGCCATATCGATGCATTTGTATATTATTTATATAGTGCATGCTCTCTGATGACATTTGTGCCGGTTTGTGTCTGGCGCCTTTTTTTTATTTTTTGCTGTTTTTTATTTTCACTGATAACGTCTGCCTATATTTTGCCCCACCCGCCCAAAACCTCCACCCAGTTCAAGGAATGCACGATCATCAGTGTCTTGGGAATGTCTAGCATCCATATCACAGTGCTTGAACTCAAACATACCAGAAGCACTGAGCAAGTAGGAAAGATTTCTTTTTTGTTGCCATTGTAATATTAATTTGTATTGAAGTTAGATGGAAGAATGTCATCTTACTTAGATAAGGATAGATATTGAAGAAAAACACCTGGGAAAATATATAGATTGAATCATATACAACCTTATAAGTCTAGTATTGACTTAGACTTAAGACTTAAGATTGAATTACAAGATATAAATATGTACTATTGCTGATTAGGACTATAAGTATATTCGTATTTTTTAAACCAATATACCCGTCAAGTTTTTTCCAGCTAAAGCTTTGCTAGCATCTTGTTTTTTGCATAATTAACCGATTAACTGATTATGCAAGGGTAAAATGCGTTTCTTAAGAATCTTTATAGATGCCATTTAAACAAACGTCATACAAAACGCCTTTGTACACTGCCCACCTTAAGCATATCCTAGGCAACCAATAGCTACTAAAAGGCTTAGATAATCCATTAGTGCCAAAAGGCCAATCCATAGGGCAAAAGCGCATAAAAAGGAAAAAACAACAGTGTCAGGACAACCTAGAGTCCTTTTTTTTGTTCCCTGCCAACTATGCGTGCGGGTGCGTTACTGTGTGTGTTTATCTATGTGTGCGCTTGTCGATGTCGACACAGCAATTTGTACAAGTCAAATCCATTGGCGCCAAAAGTCTACGGCCAAAGCAAAAGCTAAAAAGAAAACCCAAAATGCTGGAGATGAAAATCCGCTTAAAAAACGTGCCAAAACGTGCCAAAGGTATCCAGCACCCGAGAACCCCCATTGCCAAAACCCTTGCATGATAATTTATAGTCCTGAAAACTTTGCGTAAAAGTTATTTTTTTCCTTACTCTTTTCTCCCTTTGCTGTTTGGCTTAACTTTTACGTTGTTGCGCGGCGTTTGCAGATTTTTAATTCTTGTGCTAAATTGTTTAAAAAAAAAAGAAAATGTTTTAGAAGAATTCTGCAAAATGCGTGCAACTTTTTTTGCCCAACCCCTAAAAGTTTTTTTGGCAGCCAAAAAACTACTGGTACTAACAAAGTTTGCGGCATGTTGACCACTTTGTCGCCGGATAACAGCATCGAGGAGAATAGTTTTCCTTCTTCTTTTTTTTTTAACATAGACAGCAACATTTTTACTTCAACTTCCGCTTCAGTGTCGATGCAATTTGTATTAGTAAAGTTCTAGCGCAAAGAATTTCGCAGCGCACAAGTAAAAAAACTAAAAAAAAAAGTATCTAAAAGATAGAAGCAGTAAATTTTACAAATTCTCGCTAGTGCCTGAGATTTATGGTCAATTAGCGCAACGCTTAACCGAACCGCATCCAAAACTTCTGCACCTTAATTTAAAAAGCAAGTACTCGCTGAGTATACACTGAGCGAAAGTTTCGCTAGTTGATGCCATAATCCCGCACTCCAGCAACAAACAGATTCATCAAAACTCTTTCGGCACTTTGTTTGTTTTTATGCCTTTGACTTTTATGTGCGACATTTAGTACCAGTTAAAACGAGGGGGGAAGGGGGCGTGGCAAGGCAGATCGAGCTGCCGAGTCGTAAAACCATTTAAGCCGATGCCAATGCTGACGCCTTGCTGATTTTATGCTCAGTTAAACCGATAGTGTGTGGCAGGGGCGGCAAGGGAGCAAAGGGGGGAAAGGGTATCTGAGTGATCATAAAAACTACACGCGCCCTTCATAAAAGCGTCAAAGTCAATTTCAGGATAATTCTTTGGCCTGTTAACTCTTTCTGTCTTTCTTTTTTTTATGATTTTATGACTTAATGTGGCCAGTCGTAAAAATTAATTTAAATCGTTTGTAGCGCCAAATTTTTTTTGTTTGTGGTTTTATTTAATGCAGTTCTCTTTTTTTATGTGATTTGCGCAGGGATTTTGAGCTTCTCATAAGTCAAGTTATACTTTAACTTAGACTAATAAATATTAATGCATTTTATTTGCTAGAAAGTCTAAAACTTTTCTTATCTCTTTAGTAAACAAAACGTGGCTCATCATGCAAAAAAAAAAGTAATGTTTGTATCTTATGAAAGTTAAAGAAGCGAACGAAAAGAAAGTGACGAGGTGGCCGAGTGGTTAAGGCGTTGGACTGCTAATCCAATGTGCTCTGCACGCGTGGGTTCGAATCCCATCTTCGTCGTTGGAGTAATATCTCTTTTATCTTTTTTTTCTCCTTTTTTTGGGGCAATATCTGAATGCATATGGAACGTTTAAATGTGAGACACCTGGCTGCAACAATTGGCAAACAAGCTGGGCTTTGTCTGATTTATTTATGGCATTTGCCGTTTTGCTCAATGATGAAAAACTGGCAACTGTTTGCCGGAAATGTCTTTCATCTCGCTCCAAAACCTGAGCCACGAACAGCACTTGTGGCCAAAACAAAAAGAAAGAAAGACGAAATTTTTTTTGCAAATTTCGAGATGAGAAACAAAAACGGGAAGCAAGGAAAAATAGAAAAAAAGGGCAACGGCGAAATGAATTGGATTGAATTGAAATTGTAGGCGATAAAAATAAATCTTTGCAAGTGCGCAGCACGGCGCCGCCAAAACAGCTGACGGCTGAAGTGTACTTCAATCTGGAAAGGGGTGGGGGGTTGGAAAGGGTAGTTTGTGTGTGGTTCGGGTAGTCTGTTTGTAGTAAGTGAATGCAGTGAGAGAAAATATTAACTACATAAGATAGAGAAAAAGTTCTTTAAAGTTTTACTTATAATTTTCCAATCTAGTCAAGTTTCAAACCTTTGATTATAATATATTCAAGCAGATCGAAACAGTTGAGTTTACTTATAACTTATAGACAATTTTGCCAACTGTTTGTCGTAAGTGAATGCAGTGAGAGAAAATATCAACTACATAAGATCGACTGAAGTTCTATACAACTTTTACTTACATTCCAATATAGTCAAGTTTCAAACCTTTGACTATAATGTACTCAAGTTGAGTATACTTATAACTTATAGACAATTTTGTCAACTGTAATGGCAAAACTACATAAATTGACGGCTGCTGTTGCAGTTGCCCTTAAACCACCCTCTCTCTCTCGATTAAACCGCTGGCTGTGTGTGTGTGTGTGTCATAAGTCATACAATGTGCGTTATCCTTGGCGTCTCCAAGGATATGTGGTATATTGTGTGCGACGAGCCTTTACTTAAAGCACTTTTGCTCCACTCACTTCAATATGCAAATGCTGCTCAATTGCGCTTGTCTTGTCATTTTTATGCGACGACCAGCTTCAAATAACTTTAAAGTCCTTTCTTGTTTAAAGGAGCTGCAGTCATCAGGCAAAATACTCTCTACTGTCAACTTAATAGAGAGACTTCGCTTTGGCCATCAATTTTTATCTATTTTCTATCGCTGGCCATTTTGGCCGACTTCATAAAAAGAAAGTTTACGATATCAACAACAAGAACCAGAAAAAGAAAGAACTATAAATGCAAAAGGATAGCCACACACACACACACATATCCTTTTTTAGCGACTGTAAACTGTCCCCCAAAAGTGTGTTTTGGACATGATGAGAACTAAACTAGATTATTTATGACAATTGAATCATATGGAATGCTCTATATATTTTTTATTGTTATTCAAGCGATTATTGAAAATAAAATGGATTACGAACATTTATTATAAATTTAATATATAATGCAAGAAGATGTAGTATTAACTTTCTTAAGAATTAAGGAAGAGAAGTAGGAAAGGAAAAAAAGAGAGAGGATATAGGACAGAGAGTAGTTTCAAGTTCTGTAAGTAAAGTATTATTTATCTTCTTTATTGACAAAAAATATATATATCTAGAATAAAAGTTGGAGTTTTTAGGACTTAGCTTATAGTAAACCTTAATAGAGTATCTCTTAAATATGTTCCTTACCTATAAAAGCAATCTAATTAAACAATTTCATATTCCTATCAACAATTATTTTTGTTTTCTGTTGGGTTTCGGTTAACTCTTTTTACTTTTAGCTTACATTCATGAGTCAAGTTGGTATTGCAACTGTTGTTAACCTTTAACAAGACCTTAAAAAATTCACTTTGGCATTTTTGGTTTATTGTTTTTGTTTTTTTTTTATGCCTGCCAAGGTCAGATACTACTAACCTGATCCCAAATTGGGTTTTTACGCCGCTTTTGCTGTTGCCCTTTTTTTTGCTTTTCAAATTTACCTCGGCTTACGTCAAACTCAGTGTCTGTGTGTTTGTGTGTGTGTGTTTGTGGGTGTGTTTGCGCCACACACTTGCCACAATGCTTTGATACACGGCAAGAAACAGTTAACAAAAACTAAACTTGGCAAACAATATGCCTTGACCAGCTTTTCGCTCAGTGTGCAATGACTCAAACTTTAACTGACAATTGGATGGAGCAGGTTTGGGGCAGGGTTGCCTAGGTCATGGGTATGAGAGTGTGGCAACAACACTTGTTTCAGGCTATCCAAGTCTGTCTTCTCTAGTTGTGGGCAACCAAGTGTGCTTGGTTCTGATTGAATAATCGTTCGCCATTGTCGGCAGTGGAACAAATCGTGTCTAATAGACTGATTAATAATGCAAGATTTTCTCTGCAGTTGCCTTTACCCTTCCCCTTGTAACTAGATTCGTTTGGATTAAATTGATTGATTGCTTAAATGATGTATGGTCATTAGATGGGTTTTTTCCTTTTGGTTTTCGCTTCTTTGTTAACTTTTTGGCCACAGCACCTATTTCTCCTCCTCTTCCCCTGCCTACCCCTCCTTCTTCTAGCTGCAATTTTAATTTGCTTTATCCTAATCGAAAAGTTTTTTCGTTTTTTTTCGTTCTTACTTTTCTCTACGTTCTCTCTTCCACATATCAAATTGATTTGCGGCGTTGTAGAAATAAATTCGTATTAATAGAGATAGGCATAAAAAAATGATATATATATATCGGGAGGATATCCGCATGTGCTTATTGAATCAACTCATTTCCTAGCAAAAAGAAGATTTTGTATTTTATTATCATATACGCAGTGAAAACCCAAACTAACCCCAAAACGTATTACTATCTCTCTCTCTCACTCGCTCACTCTCTATCTCGCTGTCTCTGTCTAGCTGCTTGCTATTATTATTCAGTTTATGCATACACCTTATAAAATGTGCTATGAATCCTGAACGGATGCTTCGGTTCGGTTATAAAGAAGAAATATTACACATTATGCCAAATTGTGGAGACTGTCAGGCGACAATAATAACGTTTAGAGTTAAATGTTGTGCGTGTGTGTGTGTGTGTTAAAGGGGTTTATCTTTAGCTACAGACAATAGCAGACAGTTTTATTGTTTTTTTTTTCCTGATAGCTGCGTATTACTTTAGCCATTTAAGGAGTTTCTTTTTCTTTGAAGTTAGTTGTAGTTAAACTTCAACAGCTTTGGTGATAAGAAAAGTTATAAACTAAAGAGATTAAAGTAATAAATACTTTAAAGCAAAATGCTAGAAAACTTGAAAGTTTTAGCTTTGAATGAAATAGTTTAAAACTAACTGAAGCTATTAAATATTGAATGTTCAGGTTTTGGCTTAAGACTTTCTGGATTGAGTTAAGCAATAGCCAAAGGAAAGATTCTTTTCTTATTGATTGTAATAGATCTTTGGCTAAACACTTAATTAACCTCAAAGTACTTAACTAAAATAAAAGATATTTAAACATTTTTCTGCATATTTTTAGAAATTTTCCCTTAGACGAAAAAATTCCCGCTCCTTGGGCGCTTTATTGTCTATGCTCGGGATTAATTTATATGCCAATTGAAAGAAAGCGAGAAAGAGAAACGTAGAGAAAGAGAGACGGAGAGAGAGCGCACCATTAGGTAAGTTCGCTAAATGGCCGATTTGTAGACAAATCGCGGAGGGTAAGGGCCAGAACCTATGCGAAAAAGGGAAATAAAAATTTATTGCTCGCTCCAATGTAAGAAATCAATGTGGCAGGCAAAGGCAAAGGCAAAGAAAAAAACCCAAAAGGTATACACGATATATTCTTGGCGCCCTCGTGCTCCCTCAGTTTAGCCCCGTTAAGGACACTAATAAAATATTGAACGGGCCATCGATAAGCAAAAGGAAAACTCAGGAAAAACGTCAACGAACTTCATGTGAAAGGGCACAGGGGGAGGGGGGGGGGGGTGTTGAAGGAAGCGCTTACGTAGATGGCAAAGATGACGATTAAAACAAATTTGGACGACAACCTGGCGCCGTTTCCTTTAGCGGAAGGAAGCGAAATTGTTAAACGCAAAACTTGCAAAATGCCAGAAAACTCAAAGCGAAGAAGGGGTGGGGGAGGGCGGTGAGAGGGGGGTAAAAAGTAGCGAATCGCAATCGGAAGCAAGGACTTTACGACACACACACACACAACCAACTGGAGTGTGTGTTTGCACCTTCTTTTACGGGGGGTGGGGGGGGGGGGTAAAAGGGGGTCTAAATGGGAACTTGGCAAGTTGCAGACAAGTTTTAAATGAATGAGCAGCGCTTCCGTTCGATGCGTTACACAACTGCCCAGCCCAGAAACTGTCGCTCTGTGTATGCGTCTGTACACAGAGAGAAAAGTTGGGTACTTCAAGCTTAAAGTTCATATACATAAAGGAAACTGATAAGTCTACAAAAGAATCTAGCGGAAGAGTAGTATTAAGTGTAAGACTTGCTTAAAACAAGTTCGTTTTGACTTAAAAAAAGAATAACAATTTGCTTTTTTCTTAAAATTCAACTTTCTAGAAAAGTTTGCTTATTTTACAATAAGTTTTTCGCGTTTTTTAGTCAAAGTTACCATTGGATAAAGTTTATAATATATTTTCACTAAGTTTGCTTAAGTTAATCAAGAATTTGAATCTACTTTCAAGCATATTACAGATAAGTTAAGACAAAAACAGCTTAAAAAGAGAGAAAACTATATAAAAACCTTATTCTTTAAGCTAAAAGAAAAGATTTAACACCTGTTTTAAGAGCAGAGTTACCAAACAGAAAGCTCTTAAGCTAAAGAATAACTGAATTTAAGCAACTTTCGTTTGTTTTCAGTGCATTTCTAGCTATGTTGCCATGCATGACAATGGCTGGAAAGGAAATTTCAAGTGGCGGCCACTTGCCAATTGCGATTATGGTTTATGTACAGTGCGATAAAGGTCGTCAATAGGTCGCCACACACACACACACACACACACACACACACAATATCCTTTGGCATCCTTTCTTAAGGGGTAGGGGAGAGAGGGGGAAGGAAGCGCTGCTTGTTCAAGCAAGGAGCAAGTTTCGTTTCGTTGTATCTGTTACACAGTTACAGTTAGAACTTTGCTGACCATTCGAGCGCCTTCAATGGCTCAATTATTATTATTTGCTTTTTTTGGACAATTTGCGAATAAAGCAAAGTTTGCCAATAGCAAGGATAACGGCTCCTTTGGCGCTTCGTCTTGTTGAAAGCACTGTTCAAGTCGAGTGTGTGTGTGTGTGTGTTATTAGCGTAATTGAGTTTGCTGAGCAGCAAATTATGCATGCAATGTAACCCTCCACTACCCCACCCCCCGGAAAAGGACTTCCCCTCTGTCCTACGCGTGCTTGAAATGTGAACTGTCCTTGAATGCAGCTCGAAACCATATTGCATATGTCACATGCCAATCTCTTCTTGTTGTTGTTGTTGCTTTTGTTGTTGTGAACAGAAATTGGATTTTCCTTAATTTATTTGCTATGCTAATTTATTTATTGACTGCACATTGCCAAACATGGCATTGAAATCGAAATGCAGCCGGCCATAGAGCGTAGGCAGCATAAATCGATTCAACACCAAACACACACACACACACACAATTGCATTCCTCAATCAGCCTAAAGGGTTAAGCAGAAAAATCTTTAAAGCTTTGAACTCATTTTGATTGAAGTTTATACACTTAAATTCCTAGTAATACCAAAACTAAACGTATTTTAATGCCCAATCCTAACTCAAAGACAATTCACTTTAAAAGTTTAATACAAACTTAATTCATAATTCCCATGTTCTTCGAACAATACAGCTCAATTAGATCAAGCAGCCGGGAACAGACACACAGCGAGCAACCCAATGACAACTACCCCAACCCTGGCGAATGCTGTGCAACCCTCGTGTGTGTGTAAAGAAGTCCCCAAAATTTACTGTGTGAATTTTTGCGCTTCATGGCACATGCAAAATGGCTTGGGGGGGGGGGGGTGCAGAGGGGCAATGCAATGCCGAACAACGTGGCGAATGCGCAATTTGTGTGTGTGTGCGAGAAACAAACGAGAAAAAAAAACGAAACCACAATGAGCCCCAAAATTGCCAACATAATTTATGTGCAAGTGTGATTGAGTGTGTGTGTGTGAGTTGGACTTTTGGCATTGCTAATTAGCGGCATAATTTAATTTCCAATTGGCAATTGGCAACGCAAAAAGCAAAAACCGAAAATGCAGAGGCAACATGAACTTTGTTAAAGGCAGAAGCTTTTAAGCAAGAGGCAATAATAAAAAAACAGTGTTGCAAAACGTGCAAAGTTTGAGTTAAGAAGAAGAATTATTTACAATTTGCTTAACGGTTTAAAAGTAAAGAACCCTTTAAATCATTTTTCTAATAAGATTACAAGTTTTTTGAATATTAATTTAAAAAAAGTATTTATTAAACACACTAATTTCTAAAACTAGACAAGATTTTTTATATATAATAAAGAAAAAATTAATATTGTTTTAATAATTTAAAGAATTTTCGAGTTTTTCTACTTATCCTTTTCCAAACTTGAATGCAAATAACTTTTTACAATACTTTAAAATATGTTTCATTTAATACTATCTTGCATCCCTTTCTCGCCAACACTGAGGAGCTTTCATTGAATGAGCTGCCTGTTGCGCCGCCAAACAAACAAACAAACTTTGCTGCTGCTCACAGCGGTAAGCAATTTGTATCGTGTCCTGCATGGAAAATGTTCGCCCAAATCCCTTCACCCGCCCTCTGTAACGAACCCATCACAAAAATAAATCTCTGATGAGCGAATGCCAAAGGGAAATCGAATTAAATTAAAAATTGCAGCAAGCCAACAAACTCACATATGGTTTTTTCTTCTTCTTTTTTTATACTCATTTTAAAGGCAGGCTCCATATGCTGGGTGTACATAGATACAGTTGGTACACTGGAAAAAATACTTTTGATTAATTATAGATTTTAATAATTTTGTTTATATATAATCATAAATATTTAAATTTTTGGTATTATCAAAGTTTAAATATTCAACAATTCTTTGTTTTTAGACAAGTCACTATAAAATTTTGTTGAGTGTACATGTACACATGTCTGCAAGTGTATGGTATATCCCACTTACAAATGATGTTGACCGCCCATGGGTCGAGATGTTAATTAATCTTGATTTTGATCGCAACTAGAAAGCTGGAAGAGGGGAAGGGGGAAAGGGTCGGAGACGGAGTGCTTGCGTCAAAGTGACAATTAAATTAATCATGATGGCAAACGATTATGTCAACAGAAGCCCTGGACACTGAACGAAGGACGTCACACACACACACACACACACAGAGACATAAACCACCCGCAGCGAAACGGTTTTGGTTGAGGGGGGCGGTAAGCGAAAGGGGTCAACAAATTGTGATGGTTTGCGCATTGGGTGCGCTGGCTGCTGTTGAGAGAATCTCATTATGTCTGGCATAAAACTTATAATTAACATTTTGACCGCAACAAAAACTGGTCAAGTATTTTTTAAGCTAAGGCAAATAGAAAGAGAGCAGAGAAACTTTATGCTAGACATAATTTTAATTAGTTTTGTGGCTTTATGGCATCAAGTGTGCTTGGAAATAAACAAAATAAAAAGAATTATTTAAAATTTAAAAGTGTCACACTTAAGCCAAGACACACACGCACACAGTAGAGTTCGTTCGGTGTGGAGCTTCGTTAAGTGTTAAATGTGGCAGTGCGTCGATAGCTAATGTTGTAGTCAGAGCAGTGTTGCAAACAAAAAAAAATTAATAGAAAAGGAGAGAGAAACATACGCACGAGGCTAAACGGCAAAATTAAATATTTAAGTTAATTGACATAAAAGCAACCAGCAGCATGACGGAAACCGAGCCAGAGGTCGAAGTTAACGGCACCGAAGACGATGCACAGGACGAGGACGTCAAGCAGAAGAAGCAAACGCGTCACGATGGCGGCGCCGCCGATCTGGAACGTGTGACAGATTATGCGGAGGAAAAAGAAATCTCTGCCGCCAATATATCAAGCGTAAATATAATAGTTAATATAAAAGACAAGTTTATAGCTTCCTTTTGCTTGTAGGCCGTGGAACAGTTTGGCAATCAACGCAGCAAAGAGAACGAGCTGAGAGTGGCCAAAGAAAAGGAGCTACAAAAGGTGCAGGTGAAAAAGGAGGACATCGAACTGATTGTAAGTACTTTAAGCAGGCGAATCTCTATGCTTACTCATGCACTCCAACCCACACAGATGAACGAGCTGCTGGTTAGCAAGGCACAGGCGGAGAAGGTGCTGCGTGAGCAGAGCGGCGATGTTGTTGCTGCCCTGGAGGCCATCATAAGCAATTGATTAGGGCTGCCGGTGTTGCCTGATGGAATCGATAGATGACGCCACCGTCTGTTTCTTTTACTTAGCATAAAACGGCTTTATTTGTACATTTATAAACTAGTAAAGAAAGAAAAAAACAGCAAATTTTTTCAATCATAAAACAAGAATTCAAATTTCGTTTATATGTTTTTAAGTTTATTTAGAGCAACTACCCAACAGTAATATTTCATCTTGCCGTAGTAAAATCTCTTAAAATTTGACTAAGATCAAGTTAATTTGTATATCTTTAAATAGTAAGGAAAATGAAAACGTAGCATTTGGTAGTTTTTTTCATCAATTTGCGTTCATCGCTTTCCAATGCTGTGCTGATATTTTCTCATATCAATAAAACTATGCATAAATATATGTATATGTATGAAGTGCATCAGTGTGTGTGTGTGTGTGTATGCCTGTGTATGCGTGTGTAATAGGAAAATAAACTATAACAAACAAGTTACAACAAAAAAAAGTAATAATTTTGGTTTTTTTTATAACAACTATGCAGACAGAACTAGAAACCAAAAAAAACGACATATACATATATAAGTTCAAAATCACGTTTAAATTTCATTGCGAGCGTATTGTGGTTGTTGAAATCATGTGATTAAATACTTTTGCAGATTTTCGCACGATGGCGTATTAATGTTCTGAGCCTTTCGATACAGATCCCGATCGCCAAACGTGCGAGCCTTGGCCAGCATTGAGTCGCCTGAAAGAGCAGGTTTTATAAGTGCTTGAGGGATTTATAAGTGTGGTGGTATAGATCTTACGATAGTTTCTCTCTCGACTGCACGAGTGCTTCAAGTGGGTGACAAAATCTTCTTCCACAGATTCCTCGAGTCGTGCCACAGATCCCTGGTACTCTGAGTAAAAGTTGTCCTTGACATAATATGGAATTTTCAAACCGTTTGTCTCGCGCTTAACCGAATATTTACTGAAAGCAGCAGGTTGTACATTAGAAAACGAAGCCCTTCAGTTGAGTTTAGTTAAACTTACTGCGATGGCGTTAGACTGTACATGGGATCCGAGATGAAGAAGGAGGACATCATGGATAAGCCAATGAGCAATAAAATGGGCAACAAATTAAGCAAAGCGGAGGAGTTGTTGGTCTGTAAGCACATAAAAGACATAAAGTAAATCGTAGCGAAAGCAAGTTCCATATATGTATATTACATCTCGATCCTCACGCGCCTGATGACGACGTCGCTGCTGCCTGTAAATATTCTGCTGTGGATAGCCGCCGTTGAAGAACATATTGAACAGCTCCTCGGCACTCATGTCAGCCTGGAAGGTGCGCGAGTAACCATAGTCACTGTAGTGCTGTCCATGACCATGATGACCACCGCCATTGCCATGACCACTGTGCGATTCATTGATGCCATACAGATCGTAATTCTTGCGCTTTTCCGCATCGGTTAGCACGCCGGCCGCATTGCCCAAGGCCTTAAATGCCTCTGCCGAACCGGGTGCCTTGTTCTTGTCCGGATGCAGTTGCAGCGCAAGCTTCTTGTAAGCCTTCTTAACCTCCGAATCGGTTGCTGTCTTACTGACACCCAACACTTCATAGTAGTCCTTGCATCTGTAACCAAATACGAAATAGTTTTCAAACTTGGCTGTCATAGCGGAGCGTCAATTACTCACTTTTTGATCTTTCGCACTGCCTCTAGCTGATCATTGGTATACTCCGGTGCATGATTGCGTGAATCCGAGTTGACGCGCTTCCTCGGACCCGAGTCCTTCTCATTTGCACCAGCGGTGGGTCGATCTCTGCCGCCGTTGCCATTGCTCGGTGCACTCTTCACCTTGGCCAGCAGCTCTGAAACAAAATATTGCATGTCATGTTTCATAGGCACTGAGAGAATTTGTTTGTGTAACTCACGCTTAGCTTTGTCCGTGGGATAAAGTCGCTCCGCCTTGAGCAGAAACTTTTCAGCTCTATCGATCTGGCCAGCGCTAAATGCCTGCTCTGCAACATCAATGCAACGGTGTGCTTCGTCTTTGTTGCCGTCCATGTTGTTAATGTTATTACTTCACAACAAGCGGGACACGTAGAGTGCACTAAAAAGGTTGCGATATGTACGTGTATGTGTGTTTTAGCTGCCTATATATATATATATATTTATACAAGTTTTAACCAGCACACACTCTCACACATACACACACACAAAAAGCCTGCTCGTGCTCTATTTTCTTTTCGTAAGCTATGAAAATTAGTTTATACCTGATTAACACACGAGCTGCCTGGCCCCTAAATTACTAATTTACTTTGGTACTTTTTTTTAATTTGACGGCCAGCTCAGCTCTCTAATTTAATTGATTTTACTGCGTATCGTTGACTTTTTCATTAGATATTACAAGTAATAATCGGACTATCGCTAAGCCGCCACGAACAATCGGCTGGGTCGTCACTAAAGAGTAATTAGTTAATTAAACAATTTCTATTCCAAGTAATTTCATTGTTTAGCGATATTATTTTTAGTAGTCTGCAGTTAGCAAACAGCCATATTCATATTAAAACATACTTTTTAGTTTGATATTAAAAAATTTCTTGTGACAGCTGGTCGCAGGGTTGCTGTTCGTGTGGCGGTGATGCCAGATTGTTATTATGCGCTCACACACATTCGCGTTTATATATTTACCGTACGTGTGTGTGTGTGTTTTGTGAGCGCCGCAGCATGGAATGAAAAGCGCAGCGCGTTCGCTGGCTTGAGTGTCTCGTTTATATTTGTAATATTAAAAATAATAATAGAAGGCGCAATCAATCTACAATGCAATAGCCCCAATAATCCGCGTAGCAACAAATTAGTCAGAGCAGTGCAATAACCGATGCATTTCGGCCCATCGTCGTCGCCGTCGTTGTCATCGAACGTGTGTGTGTGTGTGTTTGTGTGCGTGTGTGGCGCAGTTCATACAAGTTGGCCTGAAAAAAAGTGAAAGAAGCAATATCGCCATATTGTGGTGTCAATATACCAAAAAAGTGTACTAAAATCCACATTCTATATTAAATTCATGCAAAAGAATGCACAGCCTATTTAGTTAACTGCGTCCACTTATATAAAACGAATTGACAGTGCGCAAAGCAACAAAAAGTAATAACTTTCTGTAAAGGTGTGTATGTGTGTGGCTGTGGGTGTACATGTATATTAGTACATACATATATATACAAGCAAAAGTACAACAATTGCATGCGGCGCACATGTGTGTGTTGCTGTTTGTACTTTTTCTTAAAATGCATGAATCCAAATAAATCATTGTCCCCTGCATGCTACTAACCCCTAACCTTTTAAACTCATTGTTGACATTATTTCCAAAATATCGAGTGGCAACATTAGATAATTAGAATCCAGCACATAATCGATATTAATTAGCAATAAGAACATATCGATAAGTGGCAAGGGTCAAGCTCTGTTTACATTTTAACTTATGCCTTTCTAGCTAATTTTTCTATTATTTAATGCTCGTTTAACTAGCTTTATTGAAGTTATCAGTAATCTTTTGTTTATGATTTGGTACAAAAAAGACAATACTAAGAGAAAGAATACTAATTTCTAAAACATTTAAACTCTAAATTGATCTTTTTCTAATTAGTTTCTAATATATTTTAGATATATTACTATGCAGCATACTTTTGGGCATCAAATTCTTTTTGTAATGGGTATTTGTTAGTTGAATACTTCAAATTTTGTACTGTATTTTTGGCTGTTGCACTGTTGTTTTTTAACGTTTTCAATTGCTGGGGGGAATGAATGACAACAATGCAAACACAAAGGAAATAACAACAATAACAATAAAAGTAGCGAAAAGTCATTGGTCTTTTTGCGTATTTTTAATGCGTTAATTTTGTATACGAATAAGTTGTTACCATGCGCGTTATTCATTAACATTTAAACACTTTATATATATAATTACTTTATTTGTTTACAGACTCCCGAAAACGATTCGTTATTGCTGTTGTTAGATTAAATAGGATTTGTTGCTAAGTAACGCTTGGATTACCTGGACAGCGGTGGCTGTCAACAATCAGAGAAGGTAAGTTATCTAATATACGGCCTAGGGTTAAGCTTTTTTTTGTATATTTGGTCTTCGTTGCTGCGGTACATTAGATATGATTTTATGCAATAGGCCTTGATGTGGGTGGGACCTTGAGTTTAATCTGGCTCAGCTTCGGCTCTTCTAACTCATACCTAATCCTTGCTGCCCTGCACCCGGCATAACTTCTCGTTAGGCGGCGCCACTGCCACAGCTGAGAGTGTAAAGACAGAAAAGCTTAGGCGGCGCAAAGACAGCAACAAACAAATGCAAAGGTAGAGCTCGGCAAACACACAGACACAGACACAGAGGCCAGCCAGCAAAAAGCCAAAGAAAAAAGCTCACTCAGTCGTCAGCTGCTGCGCGTAGCGTGAAGTATTGTGTGCTTTTCTCGTCTCGTCTTGCTGTCTCAACAGAACACCAAAGCTAGATACGCGTAAAAGAAGCCGAAATTCGATTTTGTCTCTGCCATTCGTACAACAAATCTCCCCATCCAAAAAGACAAAATAGAAGGTGTGTGTGTATAAAGGTCGAGTGAATCGGGCGTTGGTTATTTCATACGCTTCATGGAATTAATTTGTAACTCTGCCGGGCCTTATAGCGTAACCCGAACGCGTGTGTTATTTACACGTAGATGTGTATCTGTGACCTTAATTTAAACAAACAAAAAAATAATAACCAAAAATATACACATATTATCAGAAGCAAAATACATGATACTAGCTTTAAACAAGAAAAACACGCGCAATTAAACACACACAAAAAGCGAGCGAGCTTTACAACAACAACAACGACAGTGACACAACTTCCTCAAACGCTCTTGGTCAGCATTCGGTAGTCGCTAGTACTCTTGAATGTATATATGTATGTATATGTATATATGTTTTTTTGGTTGCTTGAGGTCATTTAGGCAATTGAAAAGTCAAAAGGCAAAGGCAGCCTTCAAGAAAAAACCAAAAACAACAACAACAAGCATATTTTTTTGGTACATACAAAGTATGCATTGAATTCATTACCTCGATTTGTGTTAGACAGGCGGCTTTATGTCAGCTCTTTCTCTCTCTCTCCGTTCGTGTGACGTAAATCACATGTTTTAATTTGATTTAACAATACTAACAAATATGAAAATAACAATAATAATTCCGCAGCATCACAGTTCTGTGTGTGTTTTATATAAAAGCGTTGCCAGATTTGTGCAAAATTTGCTATATGTACTTGGCAATAGCAACAATAAAGTAGCCACAGCAGTCAGCATTGAAATTCTCAAGCTGGTTTGCTCTCTTTTATACATATGTATGTACATTCTTACATATAAAGTGTATATAAGTGTGTGTGTGCTTGTGTGTGTATCTTTCATCTCGCTTACACAGCATATGTTTTTGCTTTTGCCTTGCAAGAGCTTTGCAAAGTAAAATTCAATTAAAAACATGTGCGCCACTATTTTGTTTATTGTTTATAAATGAGCGCACCAACTAAGCAGCTGCTCTCTCTCTATTTCTCTGTCGTTTGCTTGCTCTCTCGCCTCAAACACTTTGCACTCCCGCTGAGGTCATGCTGCTGCTGCTTAGTCGCTCAATATTTTTCAAACAAACGAGTAACACCCACCGTTACTTGCTGCCCTCGCCGGCGCAGGTTTCAACTCGTGCGCATTTGACGGTGAGCGAGAGAGGGCAACTGCTGAGCTTTGGTGCAAAGTCAAAAGTAAATGCAAGCTTTTTTTTATTATGTTTTTTTCTGCGCAGGTTTTTTGGCTTTTCGTTGTGCTTTAGCGCTTTTTTTTGTATACTCTCATATATACGGTACTCATACGTACACACACGCACACACATGCTCAAAGTTACACACGCACAAACACAATGTTAAATCGTCTGATATAGGAAGAACCTTGTGTATTCTCATGACTATGGAATGGAATTTAGTTAGTAGTTTTTTTTTTGTTGTTTTTTTTTGTATTTCCTCTTCTCTTCTCTTCTTAGTGCTTGCTTGTCGTTTGCACTTCTCAATGCTGTAGTTGGGTGCTTAAACTGTTGTTGTTCCTGTTGTTCTTGTCATTGTTATTTCTGCTGAGATTACTACACATTCACATTTTATTTCGTTTCGTTTCGTTTGCTTGCCTGCACTCACTCACTTGGTAGGTAAAGGGGGGGCAGTTTTATGAAGGCAGCGCTCAGTTTGTATTCTAAAGTCGCATGCAAAGATGCCCAAAAGACCTTCCTCTCCTCTTGCCCCCTCCAACCTTCTACTCAGCCACACACATTCGCTCATCTCTCTGTGCTCAGGGCGTCAATGTTGACCTCGCTTTACCCGGTGCACAATTATTGATTTTATTTTCGTTTTGGAGGTTTTCTTTTTTGTGTGTGTTGCTTTTATCAATCCTTTTTTGCCGGGCCATGTGCAAATGGCCAAATGGAAATGGAATATTGAAACGATGGGAGAAGGAAGTGGTGG
The DNA here is from genome assembly GCA_035044725.1 of Scaptomyza caliginosa. NCBI lineage: Eukaryota > Metazoa > Arthropoda > Insecta > Diptera > Drosophilidae > Scaptomyza > Scaptomyza caliginosa. The sequence continues at coordinate 2,587,331 of JAWNNR010000686.1, forward strand.
GGCAGCAATTTATATTTTTTGCTCTTGCTCTTTTTGCCTTTGTTAAATTTCGCTTGCTTATCACACATACACACACACAGTGCTGATAAGTTAGCTGGTTTTTTTTCTATATATATATTTTCGTTTCGAATCATCATTTTTTTTGTGTTCTTGTTGTTGTGGTGCGATGGCATTGAACATTGTTTGCTGGTTTCTTCACCCTTCTTTTATGAATATACGTATACATATTAGGTATCTGTGTGTGTGCGTGTGTATTTTTTGTTGCTCTTTGATAATTTGACGCACAAATATCACGTATCTGGCCATAATAAGCTGACACACGTACTAAACTTAATTGAATGTTTTTTTCGGCCAGCTGTTGGTGTTACTCTTACTGTTGTTGTTGTTGGTATCGCTTCAATATTTAATGATTACATCTCTCTTTGTTTAGCTTAAAAAATGACATTTATTTGACAAAAAACACAACACAACACAACAACATTTTACTAAAAAAAAAGAAAAACAACTAAAAAACAAACTATTTAACATTGAATATTAAAAAAAATTGAAGAAAAAACAGAGTGCAGTGAACTTATACAAAAACTATAAATACAAAACTCAGGCGAGCAATTTTTGTGATTTTTTCGTTGTTGTATCTTTCTATCAATTCGGAAGCTTTTCAAGCTTAAATCCTTCAAAGTGGATGCAATCGCGTTGTCTCACGGAGGGCTTTCTCATGTTAGAATGGCCTTAGCCAGGTAAGATACATAATATCTAAGTTCAAACTATACTTAATTGTCTCAATATAAACTTGAACTGGTGTGTATTATCCATTGAAAATAAACGTAAAACGGTAAATTGCAAAGTCAATGGCGCTATTTAAATCCATACAAAACCAATAATAAACACACACACATACATGTAAATTCATGGGCAATGCCGTGCCTAGACGTAATTACCGTTATGCTCAAGCACAACAACAACGCATATGACATGATAAATATCTAAATATTAGTGACCCCGCTATAGACACATATGTGTGCGTGTGTGTTTGTATAACAAAGCCGATCGTTATCATGAAATGTAATAAAATGAAATTTCCTTGCCATGAAAACTCATTGCAACTTGTGTAATTGTAATTGCAAACTTTTGCAATGTCTAATGACACAAACCGAGAGAGAAAGAGAGAGAGGGAGGAGATCGATATACATACGTATGGGGAGATCGATGTTAGATTTTTCTATAGGGACAAACGACTCTCACCCGGCTGTTGGGGTGTGTGTGTGTGTGTGTGTGTGTGTTGATGATGTGAGAGGTGACCCAAGTGTCGGACTGCGTCACTTTCACGCTATGTGTATTTGCATTGAATTTGTAGCTAAAACTCGATTTCAACTATTTATAGAGAGAAAGTAGACAAGCTGTGCTCCTCTCACTCGCTAACGATTACACACACACATGCATACGGCAAAAGAGCAAGCAGTCGTTTAAGAAAAACACGCACAGAGAGAGAGTGTGTGTCTTGAGAGCGAAAAACGTGCGCAAGGCTCGTGCCGATTCGTTTCAAATCGTTTCACCGAAGGTGAGGAAGCTGCTGCTGCTGCTGCGGCTGCCGCTGTCGCTGCTGCTCTTGATGAGATGCTCTGCTGTTAGCGGTTTGTGGGCGTGGTTGCAGTAGGAGGTGGGCAAGTACTTTGTGGGAAGGATGGCGCCAGATTTTTATGTGATGTCGACACATGCGTGCGTTTAAATTGTTATTGTTTGTGTTTCGTTTTCATTTCGTATCGTTTTATCTAGTGATATTTTTTTCAATTTGTTTTGCGCTTCCTCTCTCTCTTTATCTATTCGCTTGTGTATGTGTATGTGTGTGTATGTGTAAGCGTGTGTGCACTAGGAAGTGAGGCAAAGCTTTTGTGTGTTCAAAGGTGTTGCCGTATTGCTGTCTTTATTGCTAAGGTTTTTCTAATTAAAAGCACACATACAGACATTAGCACGTGTTTGCTTTTGTCCCTCTCTCTCTCTCTCTCTCTCTGTCTCTGTCTCTGGTGTAATCATAGGTTACACACAAAAGCGTTTTGTTATTGTTGTACATGAAGTTAATTTATACGATAAGGTCGTTTTGCTCTATGCTTTTGCGTAATTTTTGCCTTTGATAATTTTCAATGAGATTTGAAGGTACACGAAATTATACACATTCTACTTTATGCAACATGTGCCATAGATTTTGATTTATGCCATTAATAAACTTGCCAACAATCGCACTCAACTCATTAGTTATCGCAGTTATCTCAGTTATTAGGGCACTGATTCGTATAATATTTAAGCCTATCGTTGTGTCACCTCATTATATCGTTTATTGTTGTCCAAGGTTGTCGGCGCAGCTGTCAACGGCAAATATTGACACCTCGGATATGTTGAAAACTTTTAGGGTATCGCCATTGACGCATTATAAATAGCCTTAGCTATCATCAATGACAAGATAATCTAGCTTAAAACATATGCTTCCGTTTGTCCTTTCGCTCACATTTAGCTAATGAGTGTTAATCGCAAACGCATTTACAGTTAGAACAGAGAGAGAGAGAGAGAGAGAGAGAGAGAATAGCCGCAAGAGAAGCAACAAGCAAGTAAAATCCAACAAAAACAACAATAATAATAATAAAACAATGCATAGCACACAAAAAGGAGGTGGAGGCTAAAGGCAGACAGCGCGACAACGACTAAAAATGCAGGCGACTGCGACGTTAGCGTCAACGTCAACGCCAACGTCACTGCTGCGCTCGCTTAGCCTCGTTACAAGCGGTCGCGCCAGCCGCGCCCTCGGCAACGCCAACGCCAACACTTAAGCTAAAGCTACAGTTGCCCTCCATGGCAGGCCACAAAAATCTTAACGCTCGCCGAATTCGTCACCAGGTGGCAACTTACAGCAGCTAACGTTGACTGCGACGTCAGCGCACAAGCAGCGTGTACTACTTTTGTTTTCATTGAAAACGTTTGCTGTAATATGTTTGTGGTATGCTGACGTCGCTGGCGTCGCTGCCGTCGCTGCTCACATGGTCACTGAGCTTTGGCTGAGCAACGGTGCCTGACACTTATTTCAACTTGTGTGTGTGTGTGTGTGAGACAACGTCAGCGTTACGTTTTGACGTCGCTGCGCTGCTCTACTGTTGCTGCTGCTGCTGCGTTGCGTTACGTTGCCACGCTCGTTTGTTTTGGGTTGTATTGACCTTCTTAAAAAGTAGGTAACCTCATTTCTCATTTATCGTGTACAACTTACATGCTGCTGCCGTTGCCGTTGCCGTTGCCGTTGCCGCTGCTGTCTCTGCTAGTCTCTCTACCTCCCTGGCCCCACTCACTGCTGCGTTGTGGGCGTGTTCGAACGCCTAACGATTGTTAAGAGTCAGTTCAGTTCAGTTCGTCCAAAACAGTTCGCGTCATTGTTTGACCAAAAGCATTTTATTTACACTCTAACAAATGGCTTTAGCTTGCACTTAACGTAGTTTGTCAATGCAGTTAAAGGAAGGGAGGGGGAGGGGAAGGGGTAGAAGGTGAGGTGGAAGACACTTGAAACAGTTTAAGTTTTTTTGTTGCTTCCTGCATCAAAAGCTGACGTCACAAACTACAGCAACGTTTGAACACTGAACACCCTGTGTTCAATAATCTGATCTACATACACACACACACACACACACACACACATATATAAGTACGAACAGTGCGCGTTAATTGTTGCACTTTGAAATTGAATGGTCTCACCCAAGCAAGCTTTTCAAGCAAAGCATGTTTGCTCTTTGTATGTGTGTGTGTGCATAAACATTCAGCATTCAAACATTTTACGTTCGTCAGCTGCTGCTGCTGCTGCTGCTGCTACCGCTGCGTCGCTGCGTCGTCAGTCTCGTTTACTATTGACACCATTAATGCTGCCATGCTGCCCCAATGTAGGTCAATTGCGCGCTAATTGCCCCGCACTCGCACTTTTAGGTGGGGGCTGGTGCGGGGGGAGGCCTTTTGGAGTCTCTCAATGTTGCCGTTGCTGCCGTTGAATCGTCGTCAACATCAGCTTGACCTTTTGGGCAGCAGCTGTTGTAGCTTTGATTTCAAAGAAGAAAAATAGCATGTTACGCATACGCAGCGTGTGCGCTGCCCAAGTCAGAGTAGACAACAAAAGGTGCTTGTTATAATACCTCTTCCGTTTCCAACCAGCATCACCATCTCCCCCCGTCTCCCCTCCCAGCCTCGTGTCATTGTTAATGTTGCTGTTGCGCATTTTTTCGGCAAAACTGTGACCCAGTTTCTGCTTTTTGGGCACCATCAAATTCAAAAACCTCAAAAACTAAGCTTTACTTTGCCATGTCGTGTCTCCAGAGTACCCCAATCCCCGCTTCCTGACGCCTACGCTATAAATACAGTACACTGAAAGAAAGTTTAATACTTCTTGTAGTCCTTTGCTGAAGTAGAAAAAAACGTTTTCCTTTCAGTGTTCAAATGAACATAGTTATTTATTTTATTTTGCATATTTTATGATTTAATCAACGATTATTATATGCATACGGATGCCTGAAGGAGCTGGGTGTGCCAGGCACTGCGAATAGGGACAAACCCCCCCTCAACCCCACAACCCTGCTGCCCGTTACGTCACCACCGTCGCGCTGTCGCAGCCCTGATGTCGAGGGCAATAAAACTGAAACTTGACCCAATTCTGCCAGCGGCACTCGACAGGCATGAAAATCGCTCAACGAACAACGATGATGACGATGATGATGATGATGACGACGTCCGACCCACAGAAATATTGAAAATCTGTTGTGTTTTGAGTTTTGTGCTGATGCTGGGCAATAATTTTAGCATGTAGAGGCAGTGGGGGTGGGGTGTGGGGTAAAGAGGGTGTGTTTGCTTGAGAATACTTGAAATTATGGCATATGTACTCGATAAACAATTGAATATTTTTAGGTCAAATAATACGATTGCTTAATCCACAATGCGTAAATGTAACTCAACACACACAACAAATCCTTTGCCGCTTAACGCTCCAATTAGTATAGAAACATATTAAAGCTTTAGGCCAGACGTGATTAGGTTTAAGTGTTTTGTAGACGCAATAAATGGCATTTTCCTACATTTTCCTTTCTCTTTCTTCCCTTTGCCACTATTGTAAACGAACATTTTTCATTGAGCATTTTGAAACCTTCGTTCGTACAACGCTGTCATCATTTGTATTTTTGTCCAGACCCTTGACATCCCCCTCTCGTCAATCACTTAATACAGTCATTTGCCTAGGGCCAGGGCCACACACAAAGAGAGATATAGAGAGTGAGAGCGACAGAGATAGAATGAACCCCTACCCTACTACTAATGACTAACTGTTCTATTTCATTTTGTTCCACTTCTCGTTTGTCATCGTGTTTGTGTTGTTGTTTATTTAACTATTATTAGATATTTTCATTAGCTTTTGGTCTGAGCGTTTGTTGCTAACCCGCCTGCTTTTCTCGGAACTGTAACTTAATGGTTTTTCCCGCCTCTCGCTCCCCAAGTTTCTTAGTCTTTGGGTTGGACGTGTAATTTATGCGTTTTGAATACTTTTAATGCTGTATATAGTTATTGTTTTACTTTCGATAACCTAAACAGCTTAAGAATAATTATTATTTTTCCTAATTTTCCCAAAAAAAACCTTATAGGAAACTCTTCACTTTGCGCTTAGCTTATTGGAATCTTAACTATAGTATAATAACTTTTTATTGCTCTTTTAGGGGCTGTTTGTAGAACAACTTCCAGTCGTACATCCAGCAATTCAAACAGCTTTTAACGCTTATTCCCTGTTTTTTTGGTCAACCGGCTGGCAAACTGACCGAGCTTCAAGTTAACCTTGTGACTTGGTGTTGTTGTTGTTGTTGGTACCTTTAACCTTTGTTGCGGCGAATACGGCGTTCAATTATATCCTTGAAATTGTCTACTGTTCGAGGGCCAGCAAAAACAATAAATGTTTATAACTATGGCCATATACATACATATATCATTTGGCATTTTTCATGGTCAGCAACAGTTGGGAAAAGCAGGGCTAAGGGAAGTTAGCCCTTGCAGTTAGTATAGTTTTAGTTTGGTTTTACTGCCCATTAATGATAATTAAAAGCGATATAGAGATAGACTTGTAGACGCAGAGCAAACGGTTCGAGCCAATATCCGTAATTGACATTGTCCAATATCGATTTTCATGGCGTTAAAATGCGCTAAAAACGCTTTGCATGTTATTTGCCCATGCCCATAACTATAACAATAAACATCAAAAGAAAAAAAAATATACTATTATAGTACAGAGCAAATAAAGCTGCCTTTCAGGTCAGGGCTTTAAAGTGCACACAGACATGTTTATAACTATATAAATATAAATATAAATAATAATAATAATACTCGCACTGCTTGATAATTATCTGACAATGAGCTGCGGACAAAACTTTGTTCATTGACAAAATAAAGCAAGCAAAAACCTTTAAAAAAAACACTTTGAAAAAACGCTTAAAGTAATGTCTGCGTAGGCTTTAAATATTCACTAATTTTTCTCTCAGTGCATGTATTATGTATGTTATTTTACTTGCATTTAGCGTAACTGAAAACCAAAGAAAGAAAGAATTGAAAAACTGGGTTATAATTGAAGTCAATGGCAGAGTCGAGTCGAGTCGAGTAAAGGAGAGCGCTTCAGCTAAAAGCCGACAAGCGTTGACTTGAATTTCAACATAAACAAAACAATACAATGTTGGCCCAAAGAGTGACAGAGAGAGAGAGAGAGAAACGAGCAAAACTGTTTATTGAAATTCAATGATTTATGAGTGTTTAAAGTATAGGGAAGCTTATGTTTCATTCCACTATGTACCTGAGCAATTGAATACAGGATTTGAAAGGGGCTGGGCTAAGGGTAGGCTGTCACAAAGGGGGGGATAGTTAACAACGTGCGTGACAAAAATGTTGACAGACCGTTAAGTAGTAGAGAAGCGGTTTGCTTTTCTTTTTCTTCTCAGGGGCATGTGCCTGATTTTTTTTCCCAAGGGTAGCCTCAGCTCTGTTTCATTTCCATAGCATTTCATGCTGCCGTTGCCGTGTGGCACCGCCCCGTTGACCATGAGGTTGTCTACCTTCAACTGGCGGCAACTGCCACTTCCACTTACACTCGGACCCCAGACATGGCTCTTTAAGCTCTTTTAATCATTTTCATGCTGCCTTCGCTTCTGTCTGTTTATTTATTGCCCTCAACGGCAGCAACGATACGGCGTCGGCATCGTGTTCGCTTAGGCCTCAATCTCCAATGTCTACCTACTTGTAATTTGTATCTTTAAGATACAACAAATGCTGCTGCTGTTGCTGCCGCATCTCTCTATCCCTCTCCAACAACATCTGTAGATATCTTCGCATTAAATATTTATTATGTAGCCAAAGAGTTAACTCGCTCAAAGGCCGCACTGCTTAAGTCTTCTCGTTCGTTTCGCTCTCATGCCTTCTGCTCCCTTCGTTTCTTGTCTTCTTCTGTTTGTGGTCTGTGCGGCTGTGCGGCTGTGTTTCCGCTTCGTGTCCAAAAGTATCTCAAGAGCAAAAACTACATACATATGCTTGTGTTATGGCATGCCATGGCTTCGCTGCTGTTGCGGTTTGTATAACCAGCCAGCAGCTACCTAGTGTCGAGCAACTTGTGTCTACCTCCCTCTCTCTCGCTCTCCCTTGTTCATATGCTCTCTTTTTTTGTCTACTTGGCTTGTTCATTTGACTCCCTCATTGAGTATTTAATCATACACTTGCTTAGGTTCGCTGAGTTTTGTTAAGCCGTTTGTCTAGTTGAATTATTAACTTCAACTTTATTAAGTACAAAAATTTACTCAAGAATTTTCCTTTATCAGTTCGTAAATATATTCTTTAATACCATTTAACTTAACAACTTAAGCTGAATTCAATCAAAATTATCTTTATAGAGTATTAAACTTGTCGTTAAAGTTAAACCTTGTTTTTTTGTTCCCCTCTTCATGTGCTTTGTTAATAAGTATAATCTGATGCTATCCACTTCAACATCATCAACATTGTCGTCATCTGCTTTTCTCTCTCTCTCTCTTTCTTTTCTTTTATTGCTGTTAATCGCTTCTATTATATCGCATTTGCTTGCCTGACTTTATTATTATTATGACTTTTTTTCTCTTCTCTTCTCGTTTTTTTTTCTGTCGTTAGTTATCTGCACACTTTGATCTTGTTCGTTTTGGCTTGTCACAAAATTTCCCCTTGTTTCGTGCTGAGGCTTAACTTCTTTTCACTAATTACGGTTAATCATTTTTCACCCAAGGTTTTTCCTACGCTTTGACATTGTTTTACTTTTTCCTCGCCTTTTAATTTGCATAGTAAATCAGTTTTTGTTGTCATCTCTTGTTGTGCCTCTTTCTTTTTCTCCTTCTCCTCTACTTGTTCACCGGAAAAGCGTGAAAATGATGGCAAGTAATCGCAACAAACGCAGCTTTCACCCAATTTCTTGTTAAAATGCCTATCGCTTCATTTACATCGTTTGCCAAGAATTTAACACTCACTTTTGTGAAATTTAATACTCCACGAGAAAGTACAACAAGACCCAAAACCCAAACTTATGCGGGTTGTTTTGGGTACTGCCTATAGGATACTCAACCCTCTTAAGTTGTTAATTGGTGTTGATAAGATTTCGTTTTTCGTTAGAAATGTAAACCTTTTGAGTTTAACAACTTTATTTTCATGGTTTTCCGTGTAACCTTTTTTCCATGCATTCGAAAAAAAAAAACCTCATTACACCAATGTTAAAGTGTTTTAATTGCAAGTAAAAGTGAATTAACTTCCTGTTTGTAGCTGTTGCAGCTGCAGACACTGAGAGAAATGTATGCCTAACTTATATGAAATTGGTCCTTTTCACTGCAATCAAAAAAAGAAACAAAAAAACGAGCTAAAAGAGACGAATGAGCTGATGATTGAACGCATCATATGGATTGTGGATAGAGAGAGATGAGGGGAGCGGGTCGAGGAGGAGCATGCTGGGCGGCCGCGCAGCACGCTTCGTGAGTGTATCTTTCACTCACAAATGAAAGTAATGAAAGTACTGCAGCAAGGCGACTAAGACTAAAAGAAACGAAATCAAATGAAATGAAATGAAATTTGCTTTCAAAGAGCTGAGAAGCGCCAGGCCCCAAAATGCCTTAGCAGCTGCCAGACAAATGAAAGCTTTATATTTTTTTTTTTTGTGTTTCTTCATAGCTTTGGCATTGGTCTCGACGACAGCTGCAACTTTAGCTTAAACAGCAGCAGCAACAGCAACAGCGGCAGCGGCAATCGTTTTCAAGGTGGCAACTGTCATTCAATTGGCGGCCGTTGCAATAAGTTGCTGAAGCTGTGGCGTCCTCAGCTTGGCATTAACTTGACACCTTGCCGCTTCACATATTTATGAAGTGAGAGCGAGAGTTTTCTTGCAGTTGGGAGAGCTTGCATTACTTTCTCTTCCTGTTTTTGTTTTTGTTTTTGTGGCGCTAAAACGTTGGAGATATCATTAAAGTGGGAGTTGGAGTGAAAAGCTTTTTCCATCAACTATTGCACAAAAGCTTGGATCTTAAAAGTATTCCTCAAAACTAAACAATTTGCTTAACTGTTTGGTTTATTGCACAATTGGAGAAACATGTTGAATGACTTTAAGCCATTAACTGTTGCACACTGGTGCAAAAGCAAAGCCACGGTGCAGCCAACACCCACTGCCAGAAACTCCTTTAGTGTTGTGGAGTTGCCGATAAGTTGCGCTTTATGGCTGCGCGCCAGTTCATTAAATTTAGTTTACCCGACAGCGACAAACAATGTCTGCACACAACAGACAGACCCTAACCACCCTTCCCCCCACCCCTTACCTGATTGCAGCTTAGTCTCTCCCTCTCGCTTTCTCTGCCTCGCTTCAACTTTAGCTTCAGACTCCGGAACGGTTTCGAATAGTTTGCAAAAAGGCTAAAAAAACAACATTAACACACACTCATATGCATACGAAACTGTTGTAAACTCCTCCTCACCCCCTTCCCCTCTCATCAGAGACTCTCGCTGTTGCTCGCACAGTAGTCTCCATTGCTGTGGCAAAGTAGTAAATTTAATGTCAGTTGCATATATAAATTGAAACGAGAATTGCTTGCCAAAAACAAAAAGGGAGAGATGTTGTTAGTGTTGTTGCTCCACACAAACACACACACCTCTTGCCCTTATCCCCATAATCATCGTCATCGTCATCGGGCTGTCGACAGTTTGAGTTAATTTCGTTGCCACTGCCTTTGCCACACACTATCTTCGATATGCATGTACACTTGGAGAAATGTGTGCAAAGTTTCTCTCTTGTTTGTTACACAATTTCTTCAAGTGTAACTCTTTTGCTGTTTTGTCTTTCGTTCAGCTGCTGCCTTGCCTTGCCCTTCTAGCCGCCACCGCAACAGCTTAAAAATCCTCAATTTTCAGTGCCAATCTCAAGCCCAACACCAAACCCCAATCCCTTTTTTTATGGCCTCTGCTTTGGGTCTCTTACAAATTTAATGTTGAGCAAAATCGTGTAAAAGTTGGCCTCTTGTTGTTGTTGTTGTTGTTGTTGTTGTATTGCTTTAACGCGCTCCACTGAAAGATACAAATTGTTATGCAAAATGGTGAAGAGTTTCATTTGGCATCCCCAGCGACCGAGTTTTTTTTTCTCTCTCTCTCTGCTTTTTATGCAAAGTTTTTTTTTGTTGTTTTTTTTTTAACATTTTGATTTATTTTCATTTTATGTTGATCTGCTTTTTCTGCTTTCCGTCGCTGTCTGCTGTCTGCGCTTTTATTTAATTTTTTCTTTTATTTTTTTGTTGTTGTTAAGTTGCTGTAGCAGTTGTTGTTGCCTTCACTTTTCGATCTGCCATTGTGCGCAACTTCAATTGACTTTATTTGTTGACTTGATGGGCTGCGATGTTGCTACCTCTCTGTTTTTGTCATCGTTGCTGTCGCTGTGTCAACCTCTGCAACAAAACAGAAGATTCCCCTGATGCGTCAACCTAACCCTTTTCACAGCTTTTTTTTTTGTTTTTTACATGTAGCTATGAACAATGCATGTTGAATTTTATCTTAATCGCGTCGAGGTTAAAGCAAAAAATGTACTGTTGTGACTTTTAATGCACAATGTGTAGTTGAAGGGGATTGATAAACATCTATCAGACAAATTTGGGTGGATGGTATGCAAGGGGAACGAATGGAATGGAACAGCAAGTTAAGTTTAGAGCTTTTCTTAGTAGATAAAGGTATTTAAAGCTTCATTTACTTTTTGCAGATATATTTGGGTGTATAGTTTGCGTGTGGAATGTTTGGAATGGAACGGCAAGAAGTGCTTATGGTAAACAATTGCTTTTCAAACGTTGACTTGTAGAGTTGTACCTTGTAATATGAGATTGGAACAAATGGAATGGAACATAAAATAGAGTTAATAGTTTCTTAAGGCCATTTTGAAGTTAGTTAAGCTTGATTTACTTTTAACAGACAGAAAGAAGACTTAGTTTGAAGTTGAAACAAATGGAATGGAACAGCAAGTTAAGCTTAAACTCTTTCTGCTAATGGCAACGTTTTGTCGGCACATTTTCGTTTGACGATCTGCTGTCTACCTTCCTTTGAGTCACAATTATCTGGCAAAAATTATGCAAATTTTTCGGCACTTAAAGATCCCAACAATAATTTTTATTATTGCGCCTGTTTTTGCTGTGGCTGCGACTGCGGGTTCTGAACTCAAGGCCAGCCTCAAAACAGAGCTCGCGTTGCCTCGGGCTCTGATATGGCTGGAGCTGGAGCTGTTGCCTCAAACATGGCCCTAAACCTTGAGAGCTCATCGCACGCATTTCAACGTTCGACGGTCACTCACACAGACTTTTGGTTAATATAATAATATACCAATATGCCAACAAAAAAAGCTTCTAACGTTCATAATTACTGGGCAAACAGACAGACAGACACGCAGCTCGTTAATTATGCCGTCTAAAGCTACCAAAAAAAATGATGACAAATTTCAATAAGGCCAAGCTAAACGCGTCCGATGCGAAGAGTCAAGTCAAATGAGTTCAAATAGAGTCCGCCCATAAAAAAAAACCAACAAAGCAAACGTGTTCGAGAGAGAGGGAGAAAAAAAACTATTGAAAGAGTCAGACACATTCTATGGCAAACATCGCCCCAAAACACAAACGAGAATAAAATAAAGAAACCCGAAAATAAAAACTTTTGATGGGTTCATGGTCAACAAAGAAACCCGAGTTCGTTAAAACAATAAAAATAAAGAATTTGGCTAACTTGAAGAGTGTTTGATTGGTTCAGATACTCTGTAGAATTGCAAATGGAATTTCTCACACATTTTTTGCTGGGCTTGTCAGCAAGGTGTGACAATTTATAAAAAGTATTTGTCATGCAGATTCTCTTTAAGTGTTTCGTTCTGTGCTGTTGTGGCACAAACGTTTGAAACGCATGCCCCTGAAAATAGCTTTCAAGGCCATTGCCAGCACCAACAGTGCAATGACAATGATATCAGTCTGATTGTTAGTTGTTGCATTCAAACATGACAAACGTGCCAAGGCATTTCCTCACATTGCAAATACTCTGCCCCACTTGAGACTAGGTACTCTCAATATTGAATTGAATCTGCAGCATCGTCCAATTAGTACGGCTTGCAATTGTAATTTCAACTTTAATGTATCTGTGGCTTTAACTGCTGTATGTTTGACCTACTTGTGGCAGTTGTAAAATACAAAAAAAAAAAATTCAATAACATCGACGAAACGGAAAATTAACTTGAAAAGGGCACAGAAGAGAGCACATTGATAAGACAGACAAGAGAATAACCAAAAAGCATAAAACTGAACCAAGGCTGCAGCTGCTTGGCACGATTTCTACTTTTGTTTTGCCCTTCGTATAGCCACAGCTCAGCTTGCTGTAAACCAGCAGAAACCCAATTCCAGACTCAAGGAGTCGTCTCTACACCTTGCAGCCATTTTCATGCCATTTCCCATTTAACATTTAACCGTGTTCGCATATCCGAAACGTGAGTGGAACTGCAACTAGCAAAAAGGTGTTGTGGCACGCAAGAAGAGAAGGCAAAGCTCTGTCTGATGACACCAGCGATGCGTGTGCGTACGTGATGCAATCAAAATGTTATTAATAACGCAATAAAGTAACCATAATTTTAACCATTAAAATGCACACATTTTCTGCTACGTGCCATTATTGCATTGTAAGGCAAACAACAACAAAAATACTATAAGAAAATTCGATGGTAAAAACATTTACAGCACTGTACAACACTAAAAAGCTTACTTAAGCTTTAAGGATAAACTGCAAAGCTGAAAGAAAGAAAACTATCTGTCAGATACTTTAAATAGAGCTAACAAAAACGCTTATTTTGTTATCTTGCGGTTGAGCGAAGAGAAAGAAAACCAAAAATTGGTTTAAAGGAGAAATCATTAAACAAAAAACAAAAAAAAGCGCTGCGATATCACCAAAAGCAAAAAAGAGTAGCAAAGCTCGATTTATATTTATGACAGTTGTTGTTGTTTTAATTTCGCTGTTGCTTTCCCATTTGCATGTTGAAAATGTGACAGTATCTTTCGCTCTTCTTGCCCAGTTGTTGTTGTTGTTGGCAAATGCAAATTTGTGCAGCGATGCGTTTTGCTAGCGTTTAAAGTCGCGCGTGAAAGTCGTATTAGCGTTTAAAACCGCTCCTTTCAATTGATACGATTCGTTGTGAATTAACTAATTTTTCTAATTGATATTGCTTTATATTTTGTATAGTTTTGGATTTGGGTATCGATAGGATTTGCTCTTTTGATTTAGCTTTCCATTAGGAGTTTTCCCTCGCAACAGCAGCGGCAAGCTAGGCAGAAAACATTTTCGAATGCTATACGAAAACGACGACATTGCAAATTGTGATTGCTGCTGTTTGTTAATGTTGTTGTGCGGCGGCGGCCATTGCCGTGAAATTTGTGTGAATTAAAACAGCAACAACAACACTTGACAAGGTAAAACGAGCCGGCTTTTCACTCTGCACAAATATATATATATATGCCTATATTAAGAGAGAGAGGGAGAGAGAGACAGAGCGAGCGGAGGGTATATTGTTTCTGGCCGTGAAACTCACAACAACAACAACAATGTTTTCAGAGAGCATCAGCATCACATTCGGCTATTGCCTTCAGCTTTGACGGCAATGGACAAATATGCGTATATATATATATATATTTATTGTTTCAACTCTTGACGCTATTTAGTGCTATTTGTGTGTGTTAGTGTGTGTTTGTGTTTGAAACGAGCCGAAACAGCAAACAACAAAAACAGCTAACAAAAGTTGGCTCATTGCCAGAAGCAGAGCGAATGGGTGTGGCTTCTTCATGCCATAAGATGACCCCAGCACACGTGTTTTAGTTCGGATTAGCTAAAGTACATTTGTTCAAAGCTTCTTTTTGTTAAGTTCAAAACCAATCTGCTAAAAGTTTAATTTCAACTTTTCTAAGAACGTTTTTTTTTTTGGGTGATTTGATTTAAGTACACATATTTTAATACCTATTTTTTTATGAGTGTACGCCTTTTGAATAGACAAATAAAACATTATGACAGCAACAGCGCTCTTTTGTGGCCTAAACACTCAAGTCAAGCAAATAGGCCCAGTACTGAAAAAACAACAACAACTGCCGTGTCCCATGTCAACCTTTTTGACGTGACGGCCCATTGCTGATTTGATTTATGTGTGGATTAATATCATAGCCATGTCTGTACCCTGTCCCGCTGACCCCCCTCCCCCCCTTCCCACACTTTGTTTTGGTTTTGTTACCTGCAACAGTTAACACACTTTTTTTTGACTTCATGTTGATTTCGAAATGGATTTCAAACTTTGTTCCAATTTCACTATTGTCGTAACACACACAAACACACACTCAGACACACACACACACGATATTTATTGCCTGCCCCAAAATGGTTTTGATTTCTAATATGTTTGAATACATCATTTTGTTGCTGTTCGAGAGCATGATGGACATGATATGAATTGACAGATTTATGGCATATTTGAAATGTATTTATTTTTCAAATTCTAAATGTTTCCCTTAAATATAATTAATGAATATATTTTTCTCCACTCTTTTTCATTGCAGGTACGTAAAAAACAAACAAAAAATACCTTAACCCGAACTCCTTGTGCTTATGCGTGTAAGTGTTTATAATTTATTTAAATCGATTACATATCGAGGCAATATATATATAAAACTCGATCGATACGATCGGGGCGACCCATTTAAACAGGCTCGCGCAATTATTCATTTAAATCGACACCAGAAAGCGAAACGCTTCAAAAACCCAACCAGTTGAATTCCTTTTTTTTTTTTTTTGTTGTTGTTGTGACAAATTCTTGAAAAGTTTTTGCTGATACTCTAACAAAAAAAATGTTTAAAGAGTTGATTTTCTACGCATGATGTCACATTTTCGGCATTGAATCTATTTTAAATTCGGACCTCTGAAACTTAAACTAATTAACATAGTTATAAATTTTGGGCCTATTTTGTGTTCAAATCTTAGATTAATATTGTATTGATAATTTTTTGCTGGTTTATTAGACTTTAAAGGTAGCAAAAAATTTATGATTTAGATAAAAGGTTTTTGAGTAAAAGGTTTTTCAAGTACCCGAAAATCTTTATCGATAAAATATTAAAATTAAATAAAAATTATTATAAAAAGTTTGATTATGAGGCAAAAATATAAATAGATAAAGAAGAAAGCTCAAAAAATATAATAAAAAAATATAAAATCAATACAACTCTTCCTGAGAGAGTATCTCAAAATCGTTGACTAATGTGCGCTCATTTAAACCCTCTCAAAAATACCCGAAAATAAGTTTTTGTGGTCATTGCATGCGTGCTCCAAATACCAAAGTTCAGGAATGGCAAGGGAAAGGGGAATAAAGATGCTCAAAGCGTGTATAAAGTGAAAAGCTTAGTGGGCATGGTCAGTAATGATGAAGGTGCCATCTCTAACAGAAACTCTTTGCTCAACTAAACTCCAAAAAATAATAATCAGGTCGCGCGCGTTTTGGCTGCGTTTTGCTGGCGTTTAAAGTCGCGGTCAACTTTTTAATTGCGGATGCGCAGACTTTCGATTTCATTTCACTGTTGTTATTGTTGCTTTTTGCTCTTTCCCCCGCTGCGTCAGAGGCCTACGGCTCTGCCACAGTGCGAGGAAGTTTCATGAAGCAAGCATTTTGCGGCTTTCCAAAAAAAAAATACAAAAAAAGTTGCTGCACAGTTTCACTTGAGGGAAATCGCAGCTCCCGGTGTCGCGACGGCGCCGTTGTGCTATGACATAACACAGATGCCGCTGCCAGCGTCAACGGCGACGCAAGCAGCGACGCCGACAGCAACTGTGGAAAGTTGAACGCAAATTGTCGTTTGGCTGATTTTTTGTGTTTCTCTGTTTTGAACTTTTGCAACTGCTTTGAATTAACGTGAAAAGTGATTTTTTGTTTGGGTAGGCCACAAATGTAGCTATAAATTGTGCAATCCCTGATACTCGACACGATTTGAAAGTATCTCAGAGATACAAATTGTGCTGAATAGCAGCTGCTGCTACAGCTTTCATTCAAATGAGGCGCTAAACATAACTTTGTCTGCCCATTAAAAATGTTTTGCCCACTAACTAATAGTTAATAATAATCACTTAATTTGAACTCTAATTTTGTTGTGTTGGAGGGGGGAGGGGGGGGGGGTTACTTTGGCATTCATTATTCATTCACTTAATGACTTTCTCAGCAGCGTGAAAAACGAAAGGTGATCTGCTTTTTGATTTTTGTACATTTCTCTTTCATTCAACTTATGCAAAACAATGAGCAATGATTTTTTTTTCTCTCTTCTCTCCATTAACCTTCTCCTCCCCCCTCTTCAAATGCCATTGTCGCAGAGCTAAGGCAAATGAATTAAAGTTCAAACTGAAGAGGATTGTAGAGTATATTGAAGTCGGTGTAACGGTGAACCCATGCAATACGTTATCCTGAAGGTAATTTGTACTTCTAACAGTATGTCAGTATACTTGTATAACAGTTAAGCGACAGAGTTTGAAGCTTTAATATATTAATTTTATGCTTATATAACAGTTTAAAACACTCGCTACTAAGTAACAAAACTCTAAGCTATGCCTTGTATAACATTATAACAGTTATGGGAGCACCATTTTGTTGTGAAAACTAAGCCCAAGAAGCTGAGCTTGAACGTATAACAGTAGATTATTTTTTGTGTATAACAGTTGTCTTATATCGAAACTTACTTACGCACTTAATGTATAACAGTTGGCCATTAACTCAACATATATAACAGTTGCAACTAACCCTACGTATAACAGTTGTCTTATATCGAAACTTACGCACTTAATGTATAACAGTTGGCCATTAACTCAACATATATAACAGTTGCAACTCTACGTATAACAGTTGTCTTATATCGAAACTTACGCACTTAATGTATAACAGTTGGCCGTTAACTCAACATATATAACAGTTGCAACTAACTCTACGTATAACAATTGCCATTCATTTATGCCGAAATTAGTTTAACCAAAAAAAAAAAGTACTAAAAACCATTTCACTTCATTTGCCCCACAGCCAAACTATTCGCATTAACACCAATAGAGCTTCCTCTCCAAACCCCCCCCTCAAGCCCCGCTTTGCTCCTCAAACTCATCTCTTTTTCTTTTTTTGTTGCTCTTTATTCCATTTCAAATTCAATTTCCTTTCGTTTTGGGCAATCAATTTAAAACCTTTGCTTGCCTGGAATAAGCAAAGCCGGAACTATACGCGACGACCCAAAACAAACATTCAACATCATGCACTTTTTTAACCTTTTGTTGTTGTTGTTGTTGTTGGTGTTGTTGTTGTTGTTGGGGTCTCTCGATTTCACTTGAATTCGTAACACCCCAAAAAAGAGAGTTGCAAATTGGCTTCTTTTTTTTTTGGGTTTTAAAACAAAAGACAAAACGAAACCACCCGCGTTTTGTGCTTGTGTGTGTGTGTGTGTGTGTACACACACCAGCACACACACACACACATGTGCTTGAAAATTAAAATCTCACCCGCGCTATCATATGAGGCAACAAATAAACAAAAAAAAACAGAAACTCTCTTTTCTTGCTGTTGTTTTTGTTGTTGTTGTTGTTGTTGTTGTTGTTGTTGTTGTTGCTAGCCGATTATCTACACCTTTCACCTTTCACGGCAACAACAACAACAGCTAAAGCCTCTGCCTTTGTTTTCATTTTGATCTCCCCCCTTCCCCCTTTCCCCCTTCCCATCGATAACATTTTTGCAGCCTTTCTAATTTCAATTGTATGAAAAAAAAAGTTTTGCAATCTCAACTTTGTCGTTTTTCGTTGTCTTAATTGCCAAGGATTTGTTTGGTTTGTAGATAAATGTGGATTAAAAGCTTAATGCTGCAGTGACATTTGAACAACGTGTGGCAGCGCCCACAACAAGCTGCAACATGCAACATGCGGCAGCAACAGCAGCAGCAGCAGCAGCAGTCAACAAAATCCATGACAAATATGTATTACATAAACACTCGGTGCAGGGATTTCCACACACTGCAAGAAAAGCTAACAAGTCAAACAGCCACACACACACACAACACACACTCACACACACACACCCAAAACAAATAGCAACAAAAAAATTAGTTTCACCTCTTTTTCATGCGCTTAAAAAGCGCTGCAAATTTTTGTTGTTTTTTTTTTTTGAAACTTTAGAAATACAAAATTGGTGGAAAAGAGAGGCAGCATTGCAACGAATTGTTGCAGTTGCAGTTGCAGTAACTGTTTTTTTTTTTTTGGCAACACCAACAATCAATTTTTTTCGTAGAAAAAACAGAAAAAATGAATAAATAACGCAAATAAAATGAAAACCAAAAATGACACAAAACCTATTGCCAGCTGCGCAGTTGGCGTCGCTGTCGACGTCGCTGTCAACGTCATCGCCTCGTTGTATACCAACGATTACATAACACAAAGCGCGACACGTTTTTTTTTTATTATTTTTTTCTTTCAACGTTTTTGTTAATTTTTTAGTTTTCTCGTCGGCTTTTTGGCGACGTCACTTGGCCAAAAAATACTTATTTATAAAAAAGGGGGCACGACTGCGCGCCACAAGCCAACGTAATAAGCTACAATAACAACAACAATTGTTGATTGAACTCTCCAAAAAATATATATATATATATCATCAGCTTTTTTTGGCTTTCTTTTTTGTTTTTTTTTCTTCTGCTACTTCTTTCATCCATAGAAACTTTATAAATATATAAATATATATATATTGCTCTTAAGCATGCATATCTGGCTTAAAGAAATCTTTTTTTTTTTTATTGTCGAAAACTGTAACGCCAAGAAAGTGGCTTTAAAGTTAACTGACTGACTTGCAAGATATCCTGTAAAGTTTGTAGGAAAAATTTTGCTTTTTTGTCTTACTTAAAGCTTAATACAAAGTTTGAAAATTCTTAGTTTAAGTATTATTCAATGTTTTCTATGTTTTTTTATTTAAAAGCTTGAAAACATCTTTGGGAAAACTAACTTTTTATTGTTTATTTATGTAGAAAGCATAAAAAAAATTACTTTTTACTTATCTTAATGCCAAAAAACAGCTTTAAACAAGCTTAGTTGGATTTATGTTTGATTCAAAATTCCTTGCTAAACCAAACTAAACAAATATGCCCTGCATTTCTAGGGTATCTAGAGGTTTCGTATAGTTTGCTTACAGCTTGGCCAACTTTGGTTTGGCGTGCGCCTTTTGAGCCGCCCTAATTTCGCTTAATTACTCACACACACACACACCTGGACAGAAGAGTGTTTTAGAGAAAGAGAGAGAGAGAGAGCGGCAAAAGTCGCCCGCATTTCAATATATTTATTTTAATGTTCATCTCTCGCCGTCTGGACCCAAAAATGTTTTTGATGTAATTCAACTTTTTTTCTTCTTCTTCTTCTTTCTTGGCTGCCGTTAAATGTTTGTTGGCAACAGTTTTCACTCTTTTATGTTGAAGCTTTTATGAATTTTGAAAGAAATTTACGTTTATTTACAAATTTGTCTTCATTTAGGGCGCCGCTTGAGTTTTTTTCGGGGCCAACTCTTTGACTCTTTCTTCTTTCAATCTTCTGAAGTTTGTCACACCAAAGCGCTATCGCTCTCTCTCTCGCTCTTTCTCCCTTTGTTTAGTTTTGGAAGTTGTTTTTTTTTCTTCACCTTTTTTTGGTTGCCTGATTAGCAGCTCATTTGAAAGTTTGCTTTTGAGTTTAGCTGTTACAATTGCTGCACCTTAATGTTTATCTATATATCTTTGGCTTAAATGTCACACACTAGGTACAGTTACGTATCAGCTGTGTGTGTGTGTATCTTTAGCTATTGCTTGCTTTCAATCACCACAAGTAAGCTAGGGTTTAGGAAGTGGTTAAATTCACCTAAACTCTGTCCAATTAGCCGATTAGAATCAACAACAACAAGAAGCTAACAAGCTGGCTGCCCAAAAGTCAAAGGTCAACTTATGTGGCACAGACAATAAAAATAAACACACAAACAGACGGCTTAAATATGGCTAAGTAATGGGGGGAATGACAGCCAACAAAAACAATTAAAGAGCACAATAGAAATGAAGGCAATAAAATGGAAGTTCTAGCTGCTGCTTCTTCTTACACACATATGTATATTCTTAGCAGCAGCCGCAGTCGCAGCGACGCGACGTCATCGTGGGCCACCAACGCTGAAGTAGAAGCAGAAGAAGAAACGCAAAAACAAAAAATTCGTGTGTGGTTCCTCAACTCAACTCAACTCAACTCGAGTCGAGTCGGCTCAGCTGCTCAGCACCAACGTCGCCGAGGCCGAGGTCGAGTGCGTGTGTATGTGTGTGTGTTTGTGTGTTAGTGATTGTTTAGGCTGTGCGTCTGCGCTTGACACACACACACACGAAGCCGCACAACTTTGGTGGCATTTAGTTTTTTTTTTCTCTCTTTTCTTTTCTTTATACTATTTAAATTATTAAAGAAACAACAACAAAAAAAAAAGATGTTTTATAACTGAACCAGCGAGGTAGTTGGGGGAAGAAGGGTTTTTTTTTGTTTTTTCGCATCCTCTTTGCAAGGTGCAGTCAACCATTTGAATGTTCTCCCTCTCGCTATCTCCCTCTCTCCCGTTGCTGCTGCTGCTGCTGCCCACAGGTAGCTGAACTAACTGAATGGCCATTCCATGCAGAGGGGCCACACACAAAGCATCGAGCACACACAACACGCACTTCAAATTAGCCTAGCCACGAATATGTTGTTGTTCTGTGTGTACTACAACCACACACACACACACACACACACAGATATCTGAAAACCTACATGTGCATAAATACACCGAAGAAAATTGTTAATCAATTAAGTTACTTTAATTGGATAACAAGATAAAAAGTTCTTGGTTTAAGCTTCAGCAACTTGTTATTATATTCAATTTATGGTCTAATAAAGCTTCGTTTAATATATAATTATATTCAATTTATGTCATATTAAAGCTTATAAACATACTTAATACATAAGTTATGTTAAAAGATGGTTTTTATTAAGAGTATTTTTTATTTCAAGTGCGTGCCAAGGTTCTATATAAAAGTATTGATAAAATGTTCGCCTTTTTTCAATATTTTCTAAAAGTTTCTTAAGAAAAAAATGCTTAATCTTTGAAGTATCACTACAATTATGAGTAAGAAACAAATAGAATATATTCTTTCCATCAAAAGCATAGAATAATCTATTCCTAAAACTTAACACCTGACTATTTCTCACTGTGTACTTGTTTGTAAGTTAATTCTTTACACATACGTTGCTCCAGCTCTCGCACATCTTTGCTTAACTATCCATCATAAAGAGCGAGATAGATAGATAGAGAGAGAAGGGGATGCGGTTTGCGGGGCAAACATCCATCAAACAACGAACTCGAGTCGTCAAAAGAGCATAAGAGAAGATTAAATTATTTGCCATTGAGTAGATATGTAATTGTTAGAAAAGAAACCAAACCAAACGAAACGACTAAAGATGAGACCACACCATAAGATCAGGGCCACACACGCTGGTGTGTGTGTGTGTGTGAGTGTGTGTGTTACAGGTGCCAGTTACCAGATTGACAGTGGCACCTTTTTTTTTTCTTCTTCTCTCTTGCCATTAATGAGCGCAAACAAACGCCGTGGGAAGTCTTCTTCTTGCTGCCTGTTGGCATTATCCTAAAGAAGGAATCCAATCCTATTTGTGTGGTTTTGTCTGCCAGCGGGTTATACAAGTTGAGTGTACAGTGAACACACGCTAACAAGGCATCATTTTGGGTTAATTTAAGCCGCGTTTCAACAATTGTCCTTTTTTGCCACCCAGGAACAAACGAAATGGAAGGACACCCAAAGTGAAATAAAATCAAATTACAATTGTTGTTTATTTTGACATTTTCTTTGAGATAAGATCAACAAACAGAATTCAGCTTGGGTGTTCCTTTGTTCTCTCTTTCTTTGACTGGGTTCTGTTTAAGCCTGGCTTAAGCGTTGCTTTGACAAATTGTCTTTAGCTCGAGCTGTTGCAAACTGTTTTCTGTCAATTGAATTGATTTGTCAAAGAATGCACAGGAAATGGCCTAAAACGAGCAACACTCAAGCAAAAGAAACTATTATTAGTTGTTGTATAATAACTGAAAGCCAGGCTAAAAAGCCAAGGCCAAAACAACAAACACGACACGCATTTTTACGACACAGTTTTTCCCGAAACCCTCTACCACCCCCAACAACAATGAGCGAGAGAGAGAGAGAGAGAAAATGTTTATTAACTATTATCACTGAACTAGTTTCGATTGTGGCGCGTGACAGATACAGATACAAAAAAAAACCAACACAATTACCAAATCGATAGATACATTTTTGAATGTGGAACATATTTGGCCAAAAGGCACTCGTTATAAGATTTAACGGTAATAGTGTCTGTGTCAGTGTTGGAAAGTTGTGATATTGTCTTATTGATGACGACATTAAGCTTAAAACATGTGAAAAGTTTGAATTTCTAATATTATTTTGAATCAGAATCGCTTATAACCTTCTGTTATACAGCTACTGTTATACTGTATACATTTTTGACAACTTTGTGAAACTCATGTTGGTAAAAATGTGGGCGCACTTTTGTTTAAGCCAAAAATAACCAAATTAAGTCAACGATTTCTCGCTTGTTTGCGTGTGTGTCTGTGTGTGTGTGTGTGTGTGAAATGCGGAAAGTGTTTGCCGTCTTGTTATATCTGATATATATATATATATATTGCTGCTCCAATCACTCGTTTTGTTACATGTGGTCCCAACTTGAAAGATTATGAAAATTTCAAATGTAAATTACTTGCTGTGGCTTTTTTGGCGAGCAGCAGTCAAATAGAAAACGAGCGAAAGACTGAGAGGCGGAACGAAAAATAGAGAGACAGAGAGAGAGGGAGAGAAATAAAAACGGCAATTGCCACAAAGTGATTACGAAAAAAGCATCTCAAAAGTTTCACTCGGCACGAGTGCGGAAGTTTATCCCACGGCATTTGTTGTATTTTTTTTTGTTTGCCGCTCACAACTCCATTTGTCTATCTAACAGATGCAGACCACAAGCAGCGCCCCTGCTCCTGCCCCCCTCCCACTTAGCAACGCATTGATCGTAACTCGTTTACACTCGCTAACTTTTGTAGCTTGTCCAACTCGTTCCGCAATGCGACTGTGACGTCGCGTATTTGGCATAAGTTTTTGTTTAGCCAGTTAAAACAGCTCTACTCTGCAAAGCCAATAATATCAATTAACACTTCTTCTTGTTTGTTGTTGTTGTTGTTGTTCGTCAGCTGTCGCTTCGCTGCCCACGCACTGTTAGTCTGGGCAGTGTGCTTTGCTAAAGGGAGCAAGGGAAAGCTTCAAAGCTTAGTTATTTTGAGTGCTGCCCTTGTTGTGTGTGTGTGTGTGTTTCAATTTTGTCAAATGTAGAAGGTAAACGGTATGGGGAATGTGGAATGGGCAATGGGCAATGAGAATGAGAATCAGCATGAGATGACGTCGCGATCAACGTCAGCGTCGCTGCCTGCCTTGGTCGTCAGACAAACGCGCACACACATACTAACACGTGCACATGCATATGAGTATTTTGCTTTGTGTGTGTTGCTAGAGTGAAAATTGGGTTATTGTCAGAGAGCAGTCATCCACATTGAAGCAGCTTCGGTTTTTATTGAACTTTTTTATTTTGTTGTTTTATTTATGGAAATTAGTGTCAAGTAAATCATGTGTATGCGCTTTTGTTTTGTATGCAACAAATAAACAAACAAAACAAACAAACATCGAAAGAAATATCTATGATTGAAGTTGATTGAAAATCGATTATAAACTAAAAGCATTTGGCTTCGGAGTGAAAGTCGATAAGAAATCGAATTGACCAGAAGGTGAACCAGTTGGTATTTCCGCTATTGAAGGAAATGCTCAAAGGCCAATGTTCCAAACGTTGCCAAATGACCTTTAAATACAATATTTGATATGATCATATAAAAATATGAACTTGAGTTCTCTTAGTTGTAAGCTTTTCATGTGGGCAGCTATGTTTGTGGATCGTAAGCTTGCGAGCTAAGAATTTTGTGCTGTGTTTTAGTTAACTCTTGCCCAAAAAAAAAAAAACTTTCAACACCTCTCGCACAGTTTGCAACTTCAAAAGCAAACGACGGCATTACTGTCAAATTTTCACACATTCGCTCTGTCAACAGCATGGAGGCGAATGCTAATGGCAAACAGATTTGCCGACAGAGAGTGAGTGAGAGAGAGAGAGAGAGAAGTAGCAGCTGCAATACAGTAGCTGTTCCCGTTGCTGTTGTTGTTGTGTGGCCCGGACTAAAGGACATATGGACACACACGAAGCAGAAGCAGAAGAAGAAGCCCTTGCGGCCGATGCTAATTTGCACGCCATAAATGAAACGAATGTGTTGAGTGTTGGTGAAAAAAAGAAAAGAAGAAGAAAAAAAATAGAGACGAAATGAAGAGCCGGCTGACTTTGCTGCTGCTAGTTGGGTGGCCCAAGACAAGACGAAGAAGAAGCAGAAGAAGTCGACGTGACATGCGTTGCCGACAACGCCCCTGGCTGTAATATACATACATACATATATACACATGCAATAACGTAACGTAACGTAACGTAACATACACCCGCAAGTTGGAAATGAAAAAGAGAGCAAAGTGGAGTAGAGTGGCGTGTGTGTGTGTGTGTGTGCAATCTGAAGTAGAAGCCGTCGCGCACTTTGATGTAAAGTAGGAAGCGCCGATAAGCCAAGCCGCAACAAAAGCAGAAGCAGCGAAAACGGCAGCAAGGCCGCCGCGGCGGCGGTTCAATTGAAGAGTGGCTGCCGCTGCCGCTGCCGCTGCCGTTGGCTCTTTGTGTGTGTGTGTGTGTGTGACTAAATGATTAAGGCTTATCTTGCTGCAGCGTTGCTCGGTCGAAGGACCTCCGGCCAGCAGCCGTTGGTCATCATCATCGCCAACGTCATCATCGTCATCATCATCATGAACATGCCGTGGCCTCGTTCGCTGCGCCCTCGTCAGTCACTGTTGCTATTGCTATTGCCCTCCTCCTGTACGTACGTACGTACATACATACACATGTGTGTATACAATTATCAGCTGCCCTCGAGTATAGCGCACTCTCTTTCTCTCTCGCTCTCTCCGCAGTTGCGCGCTCAGTGGTTTTTCAGTGTCGCTTCCTTTCCCATAGTCGACCTCACACAAAGCGACCCACCAACGCCTCTCACTTGACTTGCAAGCAGTGTAGGAGTGTAGCTCTCGCTCTCTCACTCTCTCACTCTCACGCTGTTTCGCCACAGTTACATGGTGAAACGAAACGAAAAATGAAACGCTACAAGCAGCGCTGCTAGCGTCGACACCAAAATCGGACAGCAGCCGCTTACTCAGTAGCAGCAGCAGCAAGCGACGTCGTCGTTGTCGTCGGCAGCAAACGCTCGACCCGTTGCTCAGTTGACTACACTTATTTCAGTTCTCCGCAAACTTTCAAGCGAAGCGGTTGTGATTCGTTCCCAATTCTCGTTTCGTCCACTGAACCAAAAACAACAAAAATAATACAAATATTAATATAAAAAAAAAAGCTGACGGCCAAATAAGCAGCTGGCTACAACAATAATACCAGTAAAGAGCAACACGGCATGGAGCATTGCAGGGTTTCAATCATTTCGTACAACTCCAAAGTGTTGCAATACAATAATTGTGAGATTTTTGTAAACTAATTTATACATAACCCAATCTTCCCCCTCTCATATATATATATACATATATACAAAACGCGTTGAAACGGTTTTATACAACAAACAGCAAGAGAAAAGCAAAAAAAACGTATATATACATACGCATATCTATTGAATAAGTAAGAAGAAGAAAAAGAAGAAAAAAAAGCTTGCCAAAAAAATTATTCACCGTGTGCTTTTTTGTGTGTAAATGTGTGAGTGTGAATACAGAAAAAGTTAAACATCAAATACAAATACAAAGTACAAAGCAAATACAATAACAACAACAACAACCAATAACAGAGTTGTAAAATGTTTGAGCCGTATGTGAAAATCAAAAAAAAGCGTAACGTGCATGAAATCTATCAAAATGAGAATGTCGAACTCGATGTCGATGTTGTCGCTGTGAATTTGGAACAGCAGCAACAGCAACAGCAGCAGCAGCAGCAACAACAATCATTGAATTCACCGCCGTCGCCTTCGCAGCAGCAGCAACAGCAGCCGCAGCAAACGTCAAGTGATAATTGTTGCTGTCCGCGTAATGTTGCTCTAAGCAGCGCATTGGCAGAGACGCCAGCAGCAGCAGCAACAACAACTGCGACTAGCAGCAGCAGCAGCAGCAACAATTTTAGCCGCCTGCATCAATTGATATCAACGCCTCCAGTATTACTGCGCAGATCATCGCTGTCGACGCCAGCGTCGCCGTCAGCTTTAGCGCCTGCGTCAGCGTCAACGTCGCCGCAACACCCACACGCCTTAGCTGTTGTTAGCACGCCGCCAACGACAACGCCACCGCCGCCGCCGCCGCCTTCAGCGCAGCAGCAGCAGCAACAGCAGCAACAAGCGGCAGCGCCTTCAGTTTTGCAACAACATTTGGGTCACCTGAATTACGAAAGTGGAGCAACTGCAGCGGCCGCGGCAGCAACAAGAAGTGGCACAGCAACACTGGCGCAACATTTGGCAACACCCAGCAGCATATTGCAAGCAGCTTTTAGCAACGCCAGCAACACAAGCGGCAGCAGCAGCAACACTAGCAACAGCAACAGCAACAGCAACTTGCAAAACATTTTGAGCCGCGCACAAAGTTCCTCAACCAACACTACCACCTCGTCTTCTTCTTCTGCGTCTGCTGCTACCTCAAACAATTGCAGCAGCGCCTGTGCCGGCAACAGGCACTATAACGGCGGCAACAACAACAATAGCAGCATTATTGCCAGCCGTCTATTTGGACCAACCTCATCCACCGCCAGCTCCAGTTTGGCTGCTGCCTCCTCCTCCTCCTCGTCTTCTTCTTCTTCTCTACTCTCCTCTACCTCACACCACCTGTCGCCGCATCATCATCTGCATAGCCATCATTCCGCTCTTACCAATTCCATAACGAATCGCATTAATCAATCGATACGTCGGCATCTCAACCAGCAGCAACATCAACAGCAGCATCAACACAACAACAGCAACGCCTCAAATTCCGCATCCTCTTCATCCAGCTCGAACACTTCGCCAGCCTCCACCTCGTCGCACTACCAACAACAGCAGCAACAACAACAACAGCAGCATTTTAATTGCGCTCATCCTGCACAACAGCAACATCAGCATCACCATCAACAACAACAACACCAGCAACATCTGAGCAATAGCCATCATCATCATCACAGCAGCAACAATCACCACCACCAACAACAACATCACAGCAACAACAGCAACCATCATCAACAACAACAACAACAACAATCTCCTCTGTGCCTAGTATTATTAGTTAAATGCCCCAATTCGAAGGAGTTTTGTAACGCCGCTGCAAATTTCTGTGATAAAAGGTAAATTGAATAACAAATAAATAAAAATAATGTAAAAGAAAAGGGTTTAAACAAATTTTAGTGTTGTAAAACACTCGAAAAACAAAGAAACTACTTTAACCCTAAGCATTATTTTAAGGTACTTTGACAACCCTAATTGAGGCAATTAGCTTGAAAACATTTCGCATTTACCAACACATTATTTGTTGTGTTTATTTGAATGACTTGTACTTTTCACCGCCATTCACTTGACACACATATATACAGAGTGTGTGTGTGTGTGTGTGTGTTTGATTTGTCCTAGTTCAGTTTTGAAGCTTGTCGTAACCCACTTTAATGTCTGTCGTTATTTTGGAGATGGTCTGACCTTAGCCAAAGCTAAGTAACTAAATTGAGGTTATGCGACAGCCAGTGTTGGTAAACTAACTTTAACTAATCAAATGCCAGAAAACAGCTGCAAATAAACATAAGTTTAATGAGAATTTGAAATTTGATTTTGGTATTTGTGAAATTTGCGATTACAAAAGTGCTTTTTATTATTATTTAGCCTTGTGCCGTCTCGCGACAAGTTGAATCGTCTGATATTCCATGAAAGCGATAGCGTTATTATTTCTGATTAAATTTCTTTAGCCTTGATACGGGCATATAATGAATATAGCTCATGAATCATTTAAACAAAGAAAAAAAGTGGAAATGATAGAGAGAGAGATAAAGGGTTTAAGGGGGTTTATTGGGGTTTATATTTAGGAATTGTATTTCCAACAATTTCTTATAAACAACATTTTTCTTAACTTAAATAAAGCAGATTTTATATAATATCTAAAAGTAATGCAGTAAAAATGAAAAATTCAACAAGAACTTAAGTTTTTATTGTAAGAAATAGTTATCTTCAAAGAGTAAAGAAACGTTTTTATTCCACTTAAATAACTTGGCAATAAATACGTTTTCAAATGCCAAAATGCGGAGGATGTTGGCTTTTATTGCTGCTGCTTCTAGTTGTTGTTAATGGGCTTTGAAATGTTTTGCGGTTAATTTGTTTCCTTTATTCTTAACGTATTGTTTGCACGACTCTGCCCTCTCTCTCTCTCTCTTTCTCTCTCTCTCTCTCTCTGCGGCAGCGGAACGGGAAGTCTGCTTCAGTGCCTCGCAAAAGGGTCAGATTTGTGTACATGGGAAACCCAACAACATGAGCTCATGCTTACATTAATTTCAATACTTATATAACTAACTTGTTTCAATATAAAATGTAATATTTTCAACAACTTTAACACTTGAAATAATTCAAACAAAAAAATATTTAAGTAAAAATAACTTTCAAAAATTAAATGAGTAATATAATTAAACATTGATTGCAACAGCAACAGCAGCAACATGTTGCTAATAGAGAGTTGCAGTTGTTGTTGCTCAAGTTGTTTGAACTCTTTGCTCAGAGATGCTTTAGTTTTCACTTTGTTTTCGAACGCATTTCACCCAATAATCATAAAAGCAACAACAGCAACAACAACAAACGAATCTCCTCTTTCACTTGGCCACATTTTGAATTTAGAACGAATCTCTAAAGAGCTAAGAAAAGTTTCTAAGCCAATAAAGAAAGATTGAAAGAGAGAAAGAGATAGCATGAATGGTGACGTTAGAGAAAAGAGTAGTAGAAATCCGGCAGCACAAAATGAAAGCACGACAAAAACACAAAATGTGAAAACGCATGAAAGCCAATTTCTTGTCGTCGTCGTCGGCGTCGGCGTTGCTGCTGTTGTTGTTGTTGTTGTTGTTTTTTTTTTGTTGCCTTCGCTTCGTCGCAGTCGGCGCACAATTTGTTTAGAAAGTGCAGAGAAATGGTAAAAGCGGCAAAATGCAAACAAGCCAAACAACAACAACAACAACAATAGTCAGCCAGCCAACCAAGTTTGGACCGAAACTTGAGTGTGTGTGTGTGTGCAGTGTTAAAAATTGGGCACAAAATGTTTATTAATTTATTGATTTCATTTTATGCGCTCCAAACACGATAATGAACGTAGTCCAAACGATAATGTAGCTGTTGTTGTTGTGGTTGCTGTTGGCGTAGTAGTTTTTACTATTATACAATACACAAGCCACGCGCTAAACAACAACGTGCTTACTACAGAAGAGCGTAAGAGAGACAGACAGAGTTGAGTGGAGAGAGCGTAGCAGATGTGTAAAGAGAGAGCGACCGCGTGTAAGCTGAGCTTTGTGTGCGAGTACGTCATCAAACAAGTTTTTTTCTGTTGTTGTTGTTTCTGACGATTACATAAAGCGTCGCGTTTCGTTATTCGTGCTCTCGTTTTACGTCGCCTGCTGGTTTCGGTTACTTTTGCGGTCGGGTGAAATTCGCTGTTGGCGTCGCTGCTCGCTGACGCCTACGCGCCTGCGCACACACACACACACACAGTGCAATACATCCCAGCGACGACGTCGGCGACTGCGCAACATTGTAATGCTTATGTAACACACCGCAAACACAAACACACACACACATACACACACCAAATATGTTTTCCCTTTGTCATTATGCTTTATTAACGCAAAAAAAAACGAAGAAAAAAAAAAACTAGTGTAAACTTTCATTTATGTTGCAATGCACAAAGTTGTTAGAAATACAAAAAAAAAAAAAAAAAATGGCCCTGCCCCTCGGGCTCAACTGTAATGATTTTCCATTGGGTTCCACAGCCTTTGTGGGTGTACATAAATTTAGAGCACAAGCTCTTGTGGATCGTAGTTAACGATTTCGCTACACATAAGCTTAAATATTAATATTAAGCGCAGCCTTTCACCATTAAAGATGAGAGTTGCTATTAGAGCTAGCCATTATAGTCAAATGCAAACTTCCAATCACTAGCAAAAAAAAAAACGGACAAATTTCACTCTACTTAAATGATTTTATACATTTTATATAACAACATCAGCAACAACAACAATAACAACAACAGCAATATCAGTAGCAGCAGCAGCAGCGACTTTCACGAAAACTGCAAGCAAAACTGCAGAGCACAAGAGTGTGAGAGAGTGAGTAAAGCGACGCTGAGGAGCTTTCTCCTTATGGGTCGGGCCTTTGCCTCTGTTAACAGCGCTGCCAGCGCTAAAAGGCAAATGGACGCAACGAATTGACGACTGGCTTCCATTGAAAGCTAAAGCAGATAAACCAACAATAACAACAACAGCAAGCACTAAAAAACGTAGCGAAACGAAACGAAACTTGAGCGTGGGAGTTTACAAAATTAATATGCGTTCAAGTGTTGACATCGTCCCCAAAAAAGTAAATGCGTTTATGTTTGTGTTAGTGTGTGTGTGTGTGTGCGAGAAGAAGAGAAATTGCATGAGCATTGGGTGGGTGGTTAGTGTTGTTGTTGTTGTCGCTGCTGCTGCTGCATTTAGTAGCGGAAGTGAAGAGATGAGTTGAGAGTTGAGCGCCAAAAGTTAGTTTCTCTTTTGAAATCATTTTCATTGGCATGAAAGATCACATTATTTAAATTAAATTGCCAGGTCGTTTATTTTTTCTTTCTTTTTCTTTACTGTTGTTAAATTTATCTTTGCATCGCATTCATACACACACAGACACACACACACACACGTCAAATGAAAAGCATTTCCTTTTCTTCAAAACGTTTTTCACTCGACTTATTTGTTGTTTCGACGAGTGAAAGGAGTATCTTTTGTTGTTGTTGGCGTTTTCACCAAGCTAGTGAAAACTCATGCGATAATTTGTTGTAAAAAATTTTCACCATTTTTATTATTGGTCTGCCTTTTGTTGTCGACTTTCGTGTGTGTGTTTGTTTTTTGTTCATTGTTTCTCTTGTCGTTGCCGTTTTCTATCAAAATTTCATTTAAATGCTAATGAAAAGTTTGCCGGAAGTGTTTGTTGTAGCATTGGATTATGTAACAGCAGCAGCAGCAGTTACTTTTGGCGGAAAATTGGTGAAAACTTGTAAAACGTTTGTGCGCACCAAATTTGGCGCAATTTTCCAGCTGCTTTTTCCTTCACTGTCTCTCTTCCCCTCCCCTCCCCTACTCTCCCTCGCTACTACTCTCTAAAGCATTCCATTTCTTTTCTTTTGTCTCTTTTGCCCATCGTGTGCGTAGTAGTAAAACCGTTTTATTCTGTATAGATTTAAACACGTGCTGCGTTGACCTCGCGTCTCTGCTGCAGCGCTGCTGCTGCACTGCTGCTGTTCTCTATCTCTTTGTGCGCCCTCACATTGCTCTTTTCTGCGTTCTGCTGCGCTAAGATCACTCAAGGTGCTTGCATTAACAGCGTGTCCATGACCAAATGCATTCGATTCAGCTGCCAATGACGACGTTGGCGTCGGCGTCAGCCTCTGCTTGCAGCAGCAGCAGCAAATGCATAAAAAGGCTGGACCTTAAAATACAAAGGCAGCTGAACTACGCTGCTATAGGATTAACCGCTTATAATCAATTTATGTTTATGTAGACGAATGGTTAAGGTCCAGCCTAATCAGCCAGAACGCTGACTCATTGCTCATGTTGGGAGTTCTTCATGGTGACGGCGGCAATAACTCATTAATCATCATGAGTTTTACTGTTGTTGTTGCTGTTGCTGCCCAAAAAAAAAAAAATCACTTAGTTACCCCTCCCCCAGCCCTCTGCTTGTCTCGTTTAACCTTAGCTTTTGCCTTGTGGCGCCGCCAAAGCATGTTTCGATAGCTAAACGGTTCCAATGTCATAACTAACAAACTTTCGGTACTGAGCCCTTCGAAAACCTAAACACAGAGAGAGAGAGAGAGCGCACACAAGCGATGGAATGACGTGCTTTGCAGGTGTTTGTCTCTGTCAATGTGTGTGTGTGTGTGTGTTTGTATCGCTCTCAATGCCAAATCAATGTCATTAACATTAAAGCACACTCACTAAAAATTGAATAAAGCTACTTGAAGGTACTAAACCTGACAACTCTGCGGTCGTCGTCGTTGTTGTCACCCCCGCCCTGCCCCGATCCGCTACGCTTCGCTTCATTGACGTTGGCTTTGTTATTACCGTTGTTGTTGTTGTTATTTTCGGTTGTTTTGGTTCTGCCCGCTGCGACTGCGACTGTGACTGCTGTTTCCGAATGCTGGTTTACGGTTTGTTCACCTTGATGGAAGAAAAAAAACAAAAAAAAAAAAAAACATTCGCGTCAACCGTTTTAGTACACATACACACGCACGCGCTGTCACACACACACACACATAAACACATTGAAGTGAAGGTCCTTTTCTTCTTCTACATTTTCAAGCATTTGATGGCCAGCTGAAGTGAGCTGAAAATCATCTCAGCCTTGTATAGATTTTTCCCAAGTTTTTTTTTTCACTTTGCTTAATTGTTGTTTTTGTTGTTGTCGTTTTCCCTTTTGCATCTGCGCCAGCTCAAAAACTCTCATTGTTACTGTTTGTAGATCCTCACACTCTCTCTCTATGTGTGTGTGTGTGTGTTTAGCTCCCTCCCTCTCTTTTCGCCATTGTGTTTCGTCAATTTTACACTCTTGGCTACAGTATTTTTCTATCTATTGTTTGCTGTCATCTGCAGTCTGCGTTATGCCTGAATTATCCTTGCTGCCGCTGCGGCTGCATCCTGTGACGCATCTTGGCCGACACAGATTTTTCCAGGCCCACACGGATATGATTGTTTCAGTTCTCAATCGCCGCTTCAGCAGTCCGGTCGTCTTTTTTGTTTGTTCTTAAAATACAGTTGCAAAGCATTTCGCGCTCTCTCTAAAGCACACAGCAAAAGCTCTCGCTTCCAAGTCGATCACATCCACTCTCTCTCTCTCTAACGGTTAATGCATAAGCTTTCGCTCATCTCTTGCTTTTGAGCTGTTTCTTTGCGCGCGCGCTTCTTTTCCTTTAGAAAATTATGTGCACTTCACATTTTGGCGCATTCTGTTTTATAATTTCCGTGTGCCCGTATCTCCGTCTCCGTCTCAGTGTCTCGTCATTGTCTTAAACTATAATATTTCAACAATATTCCAAATTATTGCATTTGATTTTGTATTCGTTTTGTGTGTCTTTGTGTGCGCGGCAAGCTGGAGAACTCTCTGCTGCTTAAGCTGCTCAATCTACTGGCTAGACATTCGAGTGCCGACAGTAATTTTGTCAAGATTGAGTTTGAACGCAGCATTATGGATTTACTGCAAGAGCCAAGGTGCTCCATCTTTCTTTCGTTTATATACATACATATATATATATATAGCTATACGTAAATCTAACCTCACTTTTTCAACGTTTTGTTATTGCAGATTGCCGGTTAACGAATGTCAGGCAAGCCAAACAGCTAGAGTCACCTCGAACCTGCACGCATCCAGTAGCACAATGGCAGTCAGCCGTGTACCCTCGCCGCCCCTGCCGGAAGTAAATACGCCAGTTGCCGAGAACTGGTGTTATACGCAGGTAAGGTTCCTCCCTACTCATAAAAAGGATTAGCTTACACTTCAAAAAACCTGCTAGCATTTCTATGGATTTGTTTGCCTCACTGCTCAAATTTCCATGCTGCTTGTGTGTTGTAAACTGAATCCATTTTTGTGGTTATGTTTGGCCAGGCCAGGCTTAAGGCAAAAATGCATTTCCGTTGTCGTCCGAATTGATCTAACCGATCATCACGCAGGTGTGCACATGAGAAGAGAAGATAAGTGTAACTCTAGACGAGATGGATTAACGTGGAAACGAGATTTTGCCTTAATTCGATCGTTAAGTTGATCTTCGAACCCTTAGAATAAAGGGAATTGAGTGGTAGGAAAGGAAAGAATGAAGTCCCAAGCAAGGCGTTGACATTTACTTTTCCCTGGAAAAGTCAGCATGCAATGTGAAAGCTGTCAAAAACCAGCTTACCTTATACACCTTAAACACCGCTCGCCTAGCGAAAGCCTACATTTAAAGTTACTTGAGATATGTCGGAGAAAAAGTTTCGTTATAGATATATGAAATATTGCGGCAATATGACTACCAGTATAACCGATTTATATGTACAATTTGTAGACTAAAGCTTGCCAAAATCTTTATTAATCAATTCCTTTGTTTGGTTTCTTTTTCATTGACAGGTCAAAGTTGTTAAATTTAGTTATATGTGGACCATAAATAACTTTAGTTTTTGTCGGGAAGAGATGGGTGAAGTACTCAAATCGTCCACGTTCTCAGCCGGTGCTAATGACAAACTAAAATGGTAAGTAGAAAAGGCAGAAAGTAATGCAGACTTGTTGATACTTATTTGTATTTGGGTTTTTTTTCCAGGTGTTTACGGGTTAATCCCAAGGGTCTAGATGAGGAGAGCAAGGATTACTTATCATTATATTTACTATTAGTTTCGTGTAACAAATCTGAAGTCAGAGCCAAGTTCAAATTCTCCATACTGAATGCAAAACGTGAGGAAACCAAAGCAATGGAATCCCAACGGTAAGTTTTATCTAAATCCTAAACGATTATAATAACTAAAACATAAAAACTTTCCATCGTTTTGTGTAGAGCTTACCGTTTCGTGCAGGGCAAAGATTGGGGCTTTAAGAAGTTCATACGCCGCGATTTTCTTTTGGATGAGGCCAATGGTCTGCTGCCCGAAGATAAACTGACCATATTCTGTGAGGTTAGCGTTGTCGCCGACAGTGTGAACATCTCCGGACAATCCAATATTGTGCAGTTCAAAGTGCCCGAATGCAAACTATCTGAGGATCTCGGCAATCTCTTTGACAATGAGAAATTCAGCGATGTAACGCTCTCGGTCGGTGGCCGTGAGTTTCAAGCGCACAAAGCCATTCTGGCAGGTTAGTCGTTTGTTTAATGACTTGCTTAAACAATATACTAAAATATGTTTTGTTATATTTATAGCGCGCAGTGATGTTTTTGCAGCCATGTTTGAGCACGAAATGGAGGAGCGTAAACTGAATCGTGTCGCCATAACCGATGTGGATCATGAGGTTCTTAAAGAAATGCTACGATTCATATACACGGGCAAGGCGTCAAATTTAGAAAAAATGGCTGATGATCTCTTAGCGGCTGCTGATAAGGTGCGTCCTTAATCGTTTTAACCCATTGTATGCAATATTTAATCGCTCTCTCTCTATCTCTCTACAGTATGCACTCGAAAAGCTGAAAGTGATGTGCGAGGAGGCGCTGTGCGTCAATCTCTCTGTTGAAACAGCAGCCGAAACGTTAATATTAGCTGATCTCCATAGTGCGGATCAATTGAAAGCACAAACGATAGATTTCATTAATACGTAAGCCGGCAATCAATCGACT
Source organism: Scaptomyza caliginosa (assembly GCA_035044725.1). Classification (NCBI taxonomy): domain Eukaryota; kingdom Metazoa; phylum Arthropoda; class Insecta; order Diptera; family Drosophilidae; genus Scaptomyza; species Scaptomyza caliginosa. The sequence goes on from JAWNNR010000686.1 coordinate 2,623,642, forward strand.
TTATTAACTTGCAACAAAACTAATTATACGTTTATTTGTTTACAGTCATGCCACCGATGTGATGGAAACCAATGGCTGGCAAAGTATGATCACAACACATTCACATTTGATAGCGGAGGCATTTCGTGCGCTCGCAACACAACAAATCCCACCAATTGGACCACCAAGGAAACGCGTGAAAATGAGCTGAAACCATAATGCAAGAACTGCAGCCAATAATAAAAACCATAAAACTACAGTAAATGCAACCAATTCAACAACAGCAACTACAACAACAACAACAACAACAACAATACCTACAACCGCAACAATAATATTAACAAAATATGTAACATACATTTTAACAGTTGCAAGAAGCATTGCGTTTCTGCTACAGCAACAACAACAGCAATTGCAACATTTAATTATAATATGATCAATTAATAATACATACAACAATTGGTTTATGCTACAGCAGCAACAGCAACAGCAACAACAAAACGCTAGCGAAAATGCCGTTTATTGTTTTTGAATATCGAGTAATATATATATATATAATTTTGAAGAACTTGATAATAAATGTAATATTTTTATTTTGTTGATTTATGATTATGATTAATGCTTATTTGTAAGATTTGAAACAAAACACACCACACACAAAAAACCGAAAACAATTATTATGTAAAAGAATGCAACAAAACACAAATCAATAAAACTAAATTTTCATTAAGTGTATCAAGAACAGGCAACTAAATCATGCAAATCTATACATAAATAATAATAATAATTAAAATAATAAAAAGAAAGAAAAAACAAACAAACAAACAAACAAAAAACTAAACAAACAATGCGTAACTATTATAATTATTAATTATTATTATTATTAACTATATTATTATGATTACCGCGTATAATTACAAAGCGTACACTTTGATTGTGATGTATATTCGATGAGTATGACTAAATGCATAATGATACGGATATGATAATGAAGTTGATTTATATATTGTGTATATGTGTAAAGCTCTGCTAATTTCAATTCAATAACAGAGTACAGACAGAGCATTAAAATGTCTTATTTTTGTATTTACCGAAGACAGCAAACCCCCTCCTTCTTCTCCTCCCCCTCAGTACATACAATATTCTTCCAACAACAAAAAGAAAAGCAGCAACCACCGTCGTTAAACAATAGCCACAAAAAACACAACTCACATATATTAATATAAATAGCACAGTTTATTGAATTGCATTGTATACTATTAAAAACCAAATTCAAATCAAATTCAATTTCAATTCCCTTCTTTTAATAAACACCAATGTTTCCTTTTTGTTTTTAATTATTTAATGCAATTCTTTATTTCTTGTATAAAAAAAAAAACTATGAAAAGAAATATGAAAAAATTTAATAAGAACAACATGAAAAGAACATTGTCGAAATAAAAGCAAAATGTGTAGCACTCTGTGTATAGTAAGCAAAAAAACAAAAAAAGTCTTTCATCTGAACGCAACATTTTCCCTAGGGCTGATCCTTGCAAGCAGCTTGCTTTTGCGGTAGTGGGGGGAAAAGAAAAACTAGATTCATTTTTTTTAATTGCAATTAAAAGAAGCAGCAACAGCAGCAAGCAACAAACAAACGAATAAAGTAAAAAAGTGATAATATTCATCAAATTACAAATATAAATACTCCAAATGTTTTGATAAGTGCAAATTCGTTTAATGTTTATACGATATCAGGATTTATTCAACTAGATGATGTGCGGGAATTAAGCAAATAATTGATTTTTCTAGGGCAGCATTTGCAATAAAACAAAACAAAAAACAACAAAATGTAAATATATATAGAGCAATAGGTTTATTTCGGATTCCGTTACAAATGCACAGCCAAAAACAAAAAAACCAAAAATATTAAGCTTAAACGGTGTTTGCACAGCATTAAGACACAGTAATACAAAAAAAAAACAATGCCAATATTAAGTGCTATTAGCTATTATATATATGAGTATGCTTTAAATAAGTAGAACGATTGTTATTTCCATTCCAATTGACCAACAGAACAAGCAAAAGCAATAAATTTTTGAGTGCTGTGTGAATGCCGCCAGTGAGGCATACCCAATAGAAACAACTAATGATGGTAAAATATCAAAAGCAAACATATTGAATACACTAGTAAAGAATTACAAATAAAAAAAAGACATTTTTAAAGCATGCCAATCTAAATGTGTAGAAAACAATAAACGAATCGGAGAACTAAATCGTGCGAGTATATGTAATAGAACTTTATAGTAAACTTGGGGGAATATGAAAGCGATGAACAACAAACAAAACACGGGAAACCTTTTTAAAAAGCAAATTGTAATTGTATTTAACAAATTAGATAATAAATTAATATGTTCTAAAGAGATAGCGCAAAACTGTTATTATTAGCATGATTATTTATTTTTTATCCTGTTCATCTAAAAACTGTTGCAACAACGCCGAATCAATCGGTATGCTTAGCTGCTCAGAGCCATCAGCGACGCGCTTTGATTTGACCAATTTGTGATCCAGAAACTCAGTTAACTGTGCACGCAATGCCAAATCTGAGCTAACCAAGAAAGCCTCACGACAACTCCAGTACAGATCCTTGAACGGCATGCCCTGATAGTTGGCATTGCCTTTGTTCTTCAACTGAAACTTGACAATCAGCATGTAAATGCCTCTTGAGTTCGTAGTCAGCGAGGAGAATACGCTGCGCATTGAGGAGAGTGCCAATTCGCCAGAGTTCTGCACCAGCAGCGAATTCTCAAAGGCTGTTTCATCTGTATACGGCAACATTGTAGTGCAATCCCACCAGGAAAAGTTATAATTACCCAGCTTGTTTTGATCCCACACTGAAATATGGCAAACTATTAACTACCGATAAGAGTCTACACAAAAGCTACTTACGCAATGGTGTGTTTATGTGATCAATAGATGCCAGCAGATGTATGTTGGGCACACGTGCCAGCCGGGACAGAATAGCTTGGGATTTAACATTTCGTAGCATTGCACCATCCAAGTTGTGAACAATCAGATAGAGATGTGTTTCGGGTATCAGCGCAAACTCTTCTTCAATCATATCGACAGCTTCGTGTGCATTAGCTGGACTGGGACCTGCATCCAAAATCTCGCCAGTTATGCTATCCAGCACATCTTTTAGTGTCAAGCTGGGAAAGAAACCGTTGATGACCAGCACTGTTTGCTGTGCAAGAATTTCGTGATGAAAGGACTGCAAAAGTTGGCGTTTCGAGCCCAAGCCGTAGAGCAGAATGTTGAAGCCTTCGTTGAGAATGCACATCCATTTGGGAAAGTACGAACGATACTCTTCCATTATGGCATTGATAGCTGTCTCATGTTCCACCGAAGCTTTCATTTCAGCCAATAAGCTAAATACACGATCCGCAGCTAGGCGGGGATTCTTAAGGCGATCCAGCGTGTGATCAGAAGTAAGTATCTTGCTGCTCGCATGCGAGTGAAAGTAGCCATCGCTCTCGGGCACATACTCGTTGGATCTTTTGACACGCGTCGACTGCCGTTGCCGTGCTGCTGAAGGTGTCTTTGGCAGCACAGGCACAACAATCGCTCGGCGCGCCTTGCATGGTGTCTTGGACTCATCGTCAGCGGCATCGTTGTCGGAGCCGGTACCATTACTGCTGATACTACTGCTGCTGCTGCTCGAGGAGTTGCCGTCGCTGGGTTGGAAATCACTATCATCTGCAGAGAAATCCTCTTCGGAATCAGCAACAATTCGAGCGATCTCTGCTAGGCAAAACAGAAAGTTAAGATTTAAAGATAGCATTTAAAGCGCATTAAACTAACGTTTCTTGACCCGCGTGCGCACACGTGAAGGTGTCTTGGGCTGATCCGCCCTTTTGCGCTTGGTGTCTGGTGTTTTAACACCCAAGCGTGGAGTTTTCGGAGTTTTTGGCGTGCAGGGAGTAGCATTTAGTGCTGCCAATGCCATAGCATCCCTTTTTTTCGGCGTGTTAAAGCCAAACAAGCTGGTTCCTGCCACATTATAGTCGGCCTGTATTAGCTCGAGATCTCGCGCAGTAGGTTTAGCAGCGCCAGCAACATCTACTTCAACAACATCATCATCTTCTTCAGATTTGGACTGCTCCTCCTCATCCGTGCACTCCACATAGTTGACAACAATGCGCTCCTTTTTGTCTTTGCCTTTATAATCTTGATACTTCTTGGTGGGGCTCGGTTTGCGCCCCGATCGACGTGTGCGTGGCTGATCTTCGAGCTCATCTTCACCGCTTGATTCATCAGAACTAGTCCCCAATGCAGTTGATTTTTTACTAGCTGATTTTTGACGCTGCGCTGTTTTTTGTTGTTTCTTTGGTGTCATATGTTCAATGTCTAGTGGAATGGCACTCATTTTATTAGTTGAATCGCCGCTTTGAATTAATAACAATAAGACTATCTAAATAAAAATAATATATTTATTAAATGCAACACAGTTACAGCTTTTGTTGTTTTTGCCGCGGTTTTGTTGATTAGATATCGACCGATCATTTCTTCACTAATTCATCGATTAGGTTTTTTCAACAAATATTCACAATAGCCAGCTATCGAGTGTACATCGCTATGATTAAAGAAGAAGCAGAACACGTTGACCGCCATACGACAATTTAAAAACAATAGACAATTAAAACTAAAAACTATTTAATAAGAAATAAATTGCTCTTATTGAAAACATTGGTCACATCCAGATATGTGTCTGTGCCTCCATTGTTGAAACAGAAACTGTTTGACCAATGCATTGATTACTATCGAATAATTATATATCGATGTGACAAACGGAGTCCGTCACTAACTCTGAGTCAGGCGGTTTAAGCGTGCGGCAATTTTTCACTGAGAGCAGCAGCAGTGTGTGTTTAATTTGTTTAAATTTTTATTAAAAGTATCAAAGCACAGACGCAAAATGTCGACAATGGCAAGTCCCTTATCCATCGCTGGCACGCGACAGTCCGGCGCATCGGTTCGTACACAGAACGGTAAGTATTCAATGATTTCTACAACAGCTGCAGCAGCAGCAATCGCCGGGGACAAGCACGTTGCCAATCAGACCTACAGACATCGGTGAAGAATATTCTCGAATGAAATGTCCGAAATATTACTCAGCTTTGCGCATTGCAATCTTACCAAACAAATGAAAACATGTTAACTATTAAGAAATATTAAGCTTGACCAGCAGTTAAAGTGAGGTTATGGCTAATGGCGTCCAGAGCACTTTGAATGCATCTGAGTTATGATCCTTTTATGTTATGTTTTTTGCAGTCATGGCGGCGCTTTCCATATCGAACATTGTCAAGAGTTCCTTGGGCCCCGTTGGCTTGGACAAAATGCTGGTAGATGATATTGGTGATGTTACCGTTACCAATGACGGCGCCACGATCCTGCGTCTGCTCGAAGTGGAGCATCCAGCTGCAAAGTAAGTGTTCAGTAAATTAAGCTAGCTGTGAAAGAAAGCGAATAACGTGTGTATTGCTTTAGAGTGCTTGTGGAGCTTGCACAGCTGCAGGACGAAGAGGTTGGCGATGGCACCACGTCTGTTGTCATTCTGGCCGCAGAGCTGCTAAAGAACGCTGATGAGTTGGTCAAGCAAAAGATTCATCCCACCTCAATCATCTCAGGATATCGTATTGCCTGCAAGGAAGCATGCAAGTACATTTCAGAGCATCTGACCGCTCCAGTGGACGAGCTTAGCCGCGACTCACTCATCAACATTGCCAAGACATCAATGAGCTCGAAGATTATTGGCGCAGATGCTGATTTCTTCTCCACAATGGTTGTCGATGCCGCTCAAGCTGTCAAGATCACTGATCCCAAAGGACAAACAGCATACTCGATTAAAGCCATAAACGTTTTAAAAGCCCACGGCAAATCCGCTCGCGAATCAGTTTTGATTCCAGGCTATGCTCTGAACTGCACAATTGCCTCGCAGCAGATGCCCAAGAAAATTGTGAACGCTAAGATTGCCTGCCTTGACTTCTCGCTGCAGAAGACCAAAATGAAGATGGGTGTGCAGGTGTTAATCAATGATCCCGACAAGCTGGAAGCTATTCGGGCACGTGAGCTGGACATCACCAAGGAGCGCATCAACATGATTCTGAGCACTGGCGTTAATGTTGTTCTGGTCAGCGGCGGTGTTGATGATCTGTGCATGAAATACTTCATCGAATCTGGTGCAATGGCTGTGCGTCGTGTGAAGAAGAGCGACTTGAAGATCATTGCCAAGGCAACCGGTGCCGCATTCCTGACATCACTTACAAATATGGATGGTGAGGAGAGCTTCGATGCCTCCATGGTGGGTGAAGCCGCTGAGGTTGCACAAGAAGTTATCTGTGACGACGAGCTAATCCTCATTAAGGGCACCAAAGCACGGTAAGGCCTAGTAAATTTATTAAGTGCAATCACAACTTATTTATGGCTTTTGTTTATTTGCAGTGCTGCTGCATCTATTATCCTGCGTGGTCCCAATGACTTCTACTGTGATGAGATGGAGCGCTCTGTACATGACGCTCTCTGTGTTGTTAAGCGTGTGCTGGAAAGCAAGAAAGTCGTTGCTGGCGGGGGCTGTGTAGAGGCAGCCCTCTCCATATACCTAGAGAACTTTGCCACATCGCTGTCATCTCGGGAGCAGCTGGCAATTGCCGAGTTTGCCAAATCGATGTTGGTCATTCCCAAAACTCTATCTGTTAACGCTGCCAAGGATGCCACTGATTTGGTGGCCAAGCTGCGCTCCTACCACAACTCCAGCCAAACAAATACCTCCAAGCATGGCGAGCTCAAGTGGACCGGCTTGGATCTGATTGAAGGTGTGGTGCGCGACAACAAGAAGGCCGGAGTGCTAGAACCGGCTATGTCTAAGATCAAATCACTTAAGTTTGCCACTGAGGCGGCAATCACCATTTTGCGCATTGACGATATGATCAAGCTTAATCCAGAAGACAAGAGCGGCAAGAGCTATGCCGATGCCTGTGCCGCTGGCGAGCTTGATGGTTAAATGGATAATCATTAAAGCTGCTTACAGTATGGCATTTCTTATACTTGTTTAGGCACTTAATCTAATGTAAAACTCACAGCAACAACTTTCGCCCCTCCCATTTAATTGTAATAACAATTTAATTGTTCTTTGCTAACTGCGATTTGTATTAATCCCGCATCATTTATAATCCCTTCTCATTTCACGTAATAATGCATATTAATAAATGAAACACCAGAATATATGCTGCGGCGTATGCAAAACTAAACTAAAACCCAAATTGTTTATTGTTTTGCCTCAAATATGTCGAGTGTAAACCAAATGTGTGAGAGAGCGTTTGTTCAGAGAGAGCTATAGAATCCAAAAAAGTGGCTATAAATAGCGCGTGCATCTATTTTGCCTATGAAAACGTATTGAAAAAAATATATATACTGAAACAATCGCGCAGCATTAAAGCGTGTGAAAAATTTTATATTAATTGGAAAATATGTCTGCAAACAATTTGGATAATCCAACTGGAGGCGATGTGAATAACAATGAGACAGCAAATGAACAGGTAGAACAAGCGGAGGAGCAGCCAGCGGCGCAGCAACAAAACGAGCTGCTCGACATGGTTTTTACGTTGGAGAGCGAAAAACAAGCGCTGCTCGAGGAGTCCCGCAAAAGAATTGGGGCGCTGCGTAAAGATTTTGAGGTTAGTTTTGAATGTCAATGTGTATTTTGTTAGTGTAACAGTAGGTTCATTTAAATAGGATGCACGCTGCGAGAATGATCGTTTGCAGAAGCGTGTGGCCAATTTGGAGCAGTCATTGAAACAATCGGTAATGCTGGGTGGAGTGGATGCACCAAAGTCACGACAAGAACAGGATGAACTTTTGCTCAAGGCCAAAACATTGCTGTTTGAAAAGACCAAAGTGAACAAGCAGCAGGAGCAACAGATTTCAGTGCTCAAGGAGCAAGTGGAGTCCATAAAAGATGTGTTGCAAGTGACCAAAGACATGTTGCAACTAAAAATCACAGAGGGTGAACACACACAGGCGCGCCTGGAGAAGAGTCAGTTGTGGATCAAGGCCGAACAGGATAAATGTGCACTGACCGAAAAGAAACTGGAGATATCAAAGGCTGTTTACGACAAACTGCGTGCCGAATACGATACACAGTCCAAGATATTTAAGGTACGACTAAATGTTCCTAAAATTTAACACAATAACTAATATATAAACGTTTTCTTGACAGGACTTGAAAGCGGCCTATGAGCAAAAGGTCAAGGTTCTGAGTATCGCATTAGCCGAGGCTAAGAAGTAGTTGAACAGTTTAATAAACTACATATGTTAATTAAATGCACATGAGTTCTTTATAAGTTTAATAATTTAATCATCTTTGTTCTACGCCGTTGCCGCAGGAGCCCTGGATTCAATCATTTTTAGCAGTGCATCCAGTACGCTCATCACAGAGTTCAGGGAACGCGTCTTTTGCACGTGAATCTTTTCGATTTTCTCAATCTGTTCCTGCACATACTCGACGCGACGCTTAAAATAATCCTTAGATCCATCCAAATCCTATTGAAAACAAACAGATGATGTTATTAGCAATATATTTAACCAACAAACTTGTTGCACTTGCATACATACCTTTTCAATGTAGTAGCCGGCGCCGATGTCAATAACAAAGTTTGTGGCTTCCTTAATGCGACCTGGCACATACATACTGCTTGTCAGCGGCACTAGCATTGAACGATTCTCCCAATCAGGCTGAAACTTTTCCAAAGCATCTTTGGAACCAGCGTATTTCGCCTTGCAGCCGTGCAGGGTTGACAGCGATTCCTGTATGTTGCCAATTTCCTAAAGAAAATCAATTATTATAAACATGTGCCACTACATTCTCTCTGTGCATTTGCGGCATTGTACCCCGTTACATGCTCTACCCCCTCTCATCTAAAGTGTACGCTGATGAGCAACACACCCACACGCGACTCTTTTGCTCACCTGCTCAAACTCTTGCTTGATTTGTAACAACTGGTCGGGGCTGAGCTTTGTGAGATCTTCAATCATCTCGGTTTTTGCTGCAGCATTTTGGTTCGCAGCCATTGTATGTGCTTAGATTTATAATTCAACTTATAAATGGAAATTTTTATACTTTATAGTCGCAGGCTAAATTTGTAGGGTTGTATTGAATCATGCGGATTGAGCTCAATCGAACGACTCACGAACAAAAGAACTGGTTCGGTACTATCGCATCAATCGTACCTTTCAAAAGCTTCTTGGTTTACAGCACAATGTTAAGCTACCCATGCAATGCTGTTAAGTGAAAAAGGATATGAAAAGCCAAGTAAACGTATTTCGTTTTATACTTTTATTTTATTTATAATATGCAATGTTATAATTCTGTGTTTTGTCAGTCATTCTGTATTTGTATGCAATTTTATACCGTTTTGTTTTTTCTTTCGTTCTTTCTTTCTAATAAATTATAAAATCTAACACAAAAGAAAGCCATTTCATTAACAATCACTGCTGCTACATGTTACATATACACGTTACGATTTGTTATAATATAGGCGCAGCCATTACATGTTCATATACATCATATTCTTTGTTGTTATATACTGGGTATGTGTCTGTGTTTGTGTGTGTGTTCTTGTGTCTGTATTGTGGTGTATATTATTGGTGTGTGTGTTTGTGTAATTTCGTATATATATATTAGATAACAATGATATTAAGCCTAAATAGATATATGTAAGTTTATGTTATATTGATACATTGTTTGCATTCGCATCATTCGCATTTATCTGTTCCTATTATCATTCAACTATTACATGCTTTAACTAAGTTACTGTTACTCATTAAACTAACTTTACGTGCCTTGCCCCACTTATCAATTATATATATCATACATAACATTATTCTTTATTCAAATTGGTATCGGTATTGGTTTTTTCCTCTTTTTCGTTTTTTGTTTTTTTTTTGTTTATCTAACATTGTTTTTAAACAATTATCAAGTATAATTTGCATGGCGTGTAGAATTTTCAATAGTTTAAAGTTTTCTTAAGTATTCATTTCGTTTCGGGATGTGCAATTTGAATATTTCGCAAGGCAAAAAGTTTGAGTTTAGTTTTTTTTTTATTTTATTTTTTTTGGTTTCAATTGAAATGAATAAACTTTGTGGTTTATAAATGCAGAGTTTTTGTTTGTTGTTTATCTTGTGCAGCATTAACATTGTGAAGATATATAGAAATTGTTGTTGTAGCCATTGGAGATCGGGTATATAACATTTATTTAAGTGGGAATGTTTAATTTTTTATCAACAGCATTGAACGTAATATTATCAAATCGAAGGGACATAATACATAATAATAATAATAATAATAATTCATTTTACATTATAATAGTATTGTATATGCAATGTATATGTTGTATATAGTAGATGTACATATATATATATATAAATAGTAGAGTATGAATGCATGTTTCAATTTGTTGTTGTTTAGTAGATTTATGTATATAGTATATATATGTATATGTGTATGTGTGTATAAATATATATGTGTGCATTGTATAGTGTTGTAATTGTCCTAAGTGTCCATTTAGCTAGATTTGTTAGTTTTGTGGTATTTCGGTTGTATACAGTTTGAGCTTGTTCAAAAACTCGAAAATATATCAAAAATTGTCTCTTGAAATGCAATATATATATATATGTATATGTGTAGTTAGGAGTCAAATATACATATAGGTAAATGTATGTATGTATATGTAGTGATTCGATATATATATATATATATATAAACCATTGTCATTGTGGTTAAAGTGAAATTCAGAAGAAGAATTATATAATTTAGCTAGTTTCATTTGATTTTCGGTATGCAGAAGTAAATATGTGTGTGTGTGTGTATGTGTGCGTAAATAACTCCAATATATATATATAAGTACATATGCATAAAGTCTTGATTACAAAAATTTCCTCTTGGTATACAAATATCAGCAAAATCAAAACAAAAGCGATACAAAGTGATATATTTGTTGTAAAGTAAGTGAAGAATGTTAGTCTGTGTGTGTGTGTGTGTGGGTGTGTGTAGTAAGATGCCTTATTGTTAGTTGCTGCTGCTGCTGATTGCGTATACGTCACGTAAGCCTCGAAAAATATGCACAAAGCGGCTCTAATACTGTAAAATTGTTGCTTGTTTCCGTTATTCTTTGTTTCTTTCTTTCTTTCTTCCTTCACGTTTTCAGCTGTAAAGTAATTTTGCTTACATTTTATAGCATTTTTTTTTTTCTAGAAAAAAAGCTAGGTAGGTTCGCTTCAGTGTCAATGTGTGTGTGTTTGTTTGTTTGTTTGTGAGTTGGTGTCTTGTTAATTGATATGTCCGAGTTCATATTGCATAGGTGTCTATGACAATATATAGTCTCAAATACATATACATATTAAAAAGAATATATATGCATGTGTCTTGGAGGTTAACGAACCAAATCATTCAAACACAATATGGCGCATTCAATAAATGTTTTTTCTGTTTTGCTGCACTCAAAAAATTGGAGAGATCGCGTTACATACGTAATGTTATGGCTAACATACGTTTATCAATCAAACAAACGTTGAGAATTGTCTTAAGTGTTTCTTGTTAAACTTGTTAACTAATTAAAGCCAGTTTCAATTCAATAAACAATCTTAGGGAGAGATATTTGTTAGTTTATCAATACGTTTATAATAATAATATTTATAAATTTGCTTCATATACTTTACGATTACAGCACCACATTTTGTAATATTACACGCTGTTTTTTTGTTGCAAACAAACTGAAACTGCTTACAGAACATTATCGATAGTTTATATGTATTTGTGTTTGTATTTATAATAATATTATTAGTTATTACGTTTACATCGAAATTCGCTAAATTGTGTATTGTTTGTATAATTTTTGTTAATATATATATATATAGGTTGTTTCTTCTCATAGATTTTATTTACGTTTTAGCCCCATATATAATATACACAATTATTTGACTGGCTAGTGGCATAAATATATTAATTATAACATAATAATATATATGCTTAAACGCTGTGATTCCTAATTGCCTTTTTTTTTTGGGTTTTCGATTTTTTTTTTGGTTTTTATTAGCAAGTCTTGAGTTTGAAGCTAGAATTTCTTAGGCATAAATTTTGCTTTGTAGAGTTGTTTCGTTTTGTTTTTTTTGTTTTGTTTGCATGCCTTTAAAACTTAATGCGTATGCAGCTAAAATATTGTATTTGTATTGTATGTATGTGTGTCTGCATGTATGTTTGTATGTATGGTTCTTGCTAACACTTATGGTATTTGCGTGCGGGCTTTGCTTATTATCCTTCCGTCATTTGTACACTTTGAGATGTTGTGTTTGTTTAATTAACGCCATGAGTTTGCTAAATAAATATATATATATATGTATTCGTTTTGTCTTGAATGCATGCGTGTAAATATATATATATGAAGTTTATACTTATACATTTGTATGCTGTTTCTAGATCATTTCGATCATGCGGTTTATTGCTAATTTGACGATGCTTTGGTTTTTTCCTGGCTGGAGTTACTTACTTACACATACCACTCCTTGACATCCTTGGAGTCGCGCTTCTTGGCCTTTGGCTGCACCAGACCCGCCATCTGAGGTCTGCCATCGCTGCCATAGCCAAGTGAACCGCTACCACTGGACATCATGCCACCGCCACCACCATTATGCCCATTCTGTCCATGATGCTGCTGTTGCTGCTGCTGCTGTTGGCTGTGGTGTTGCCCCTGGTTGAGGCCACCGGCTGCCTGATGATGCTGTCTTTGCTGATGGTAGGAGCCATTGGTGCTGGTATTGCCCAGCAGTGCAGCATTTGGATTATGCGAACCATAGGCAGCTGCCTTTTCACTCTCCGTCTTGTAGCCACGATCGCCATTCGATTTGAGCCACAGCACGAGCAGTATAACCAATATAACAGCAATCAGTATGCCCGCCACAATGCCAATGATCATTGCTGTGCGTTCCTCCTCAATCGAATTGATGCGTCCGCCCTTGCCACCCTTGGGTCGATAGTTGTTCACATTGTTGCTGTTGTAAGTGTTGCCGCCATATGGTCCGTATGGTGGCGGATCTGGTTGTGGCGGCAATGGTGGTGGCATTGGTGGCATCGGATGTTCATCGGGCAATTGTATGCGCTCATGATCATGTCCAGCTCCAGCACCACCAATTGATCCGAATTCATCGTCATGGGTCGTCTCACGCTCTGTCACTGTGGTGCGTATCTCTGGCAGCGTTGTTGTTGTGCTCGTCGTTGTTGTTGTTGTGCTGCTGGTCGATGTTGTTGTCGTTGGTTGACTGCTGCTGCTGCTGCTCGCGGCGCGCTGAGTGGTGGTGCCTGCAATACCAATGCTGCTGCTGGTGCTGCTCGCTTGACTGCTGGACGTGCTGCTGCTGCCGCTGCCGCCGGCACTGGACATTGTTGTCATATAGGTTGTGGTGCTGCTGCCAGCAATATTGCTGCTGCTGCTGCTATGTTGTTGCTGCTCCGTTGTGATATCGCTGCGTCCTGTTGTCGAGGCAGTTACCAGCTCGTTATTGGACTCTGCAAGTGGGTTAGCAGCAGTATATTTAGTGTGTGTTGCATTATGTTAAAGTTCAAAGTGTTTCTCTGTTTGTGCTGTGTGCTGTGTGCAGTGACAGTGCGTGCATACCCGTCCCCCTCCACCCAACTCAGCCCAACCCAACCTAAGCCAAAAAAATCAAACTTTTCTAAATCAAAGATTCACTTGTAAAAGCTTTCAGTTTTTTTAATACAAAAAAACCATAAAAATACCAAAAAAAAAATTAAACTAGCAGAATAACTAAAAAAAAAATTTAGAAAAGTTCGTTTTAAATAAGTTCAGCTGTTGTTAGTAAAATAAGTTTTGAAATTAGTTATTTTTGTGTTTTTTTTTTATTGAACATAAAGTTTAAAGAGAGCGTAATTTGATAATTTCTTGTTCGATAATTGATATTGATAGAGATATGCTAATGCTGCTGCTTTTGGTTTTGTTTTTGTTTTGATATGTACAATTTGGAAGATAACTGAACGTACATTAAGTAGAGTGTGTACACTTATATAATGAAGGTAAGCTAATATATATATATATACGAGTATATGTATAAGTAATATGTTGGATAACTATGAAAAATTACTTTCTTTGCTCTTGCTTCTTGTTCTCTTACACATTGATATTGATAGACAGAGATATGGCTACTGCTATATACAATACATTTACATATGGGATATAGACATTGATAGATATGTAGACTACATAATTGTCCCCACTTTGTACCCCATTTTCTTATTCCTCACACCCAGAAAACGCTTTTACTTTGCCTTTTTTGTATGTGCACACGCTTGTGATCGGTGTGGCTGTGGTTGTTGTTGTTATTGTTGTAGGATTATTTTGGAGTTGTTATTGTTGTTGTTGTTGTTGCAGTTGTTGTTGTTACTGTTGTTCTTGTTGTTGCTATTGGTGGTATTTTCTCAGATACATTTACATATGCTTCATATATATGCTAAAGTTATATAAGTACGTTTTTTTTAGGTTTTTTTGTTGAAGCTTATAGCCTAAGTGCATTGCTTTTGTTATTTGCAACTAGACACAGGTAATCGGTTTGTTCGTTTTGCATTTAGTTTAATTTACAAAGTATCCAAGGCGCAATCACAGTCAGAAATATGAAGACGTGTTCACATTCTGAAAGAGACACATAAGGCGTACTCATTGTCAGTTCAATATTTAGAAGCATCATCAACAACTGAGTGGATGAAGTGGAAACAGCTGAACTGAAGGCTGAAGGCTGAAGACTGAAGGATGACACGAGAGTGAGAGGTTTGAGAGTTTTGAATACTGATTTTGAGTTTGTTTTTCGTTTGCGGAAAGGGCTGATCAATGTCTGTTATATATATTGTATGTATATATGTGTATATGTTTATATCAATGTATGTTGTACTAGTAGGTATGTATGTATGTATGTAGTTGTATGTGTGTACACTGGTGTAAGCGTTTAAAGCGTAGCATACTTCAAGGCGCGCAAAAAAACCCTGAGAACGAGCTCACTAACAAAGAACTCGAACATCGTAACTGTAAAAGCAATATTTTTTTTTTGGTTTTAACTAGAAACATACCATATAATATGTACTAAGCACATTTATACATATATTGTAAAAAAGAAACCCAGAAACCCAGAAACCATAAAACGTTCTAGTTCTACTTACATACACAGATATATATATAGTTTACATATTACTTGAACAATACATTTTTTGTTCTACGCTAGCTAGTAATGTCTGATATGATATTTGTGTGGTTGTGTGATTCAGATGTCAATGACAAAATGACACCACACTGGCAAAAAAAAACAAAAACAAAAACAAAAGAATCAAAATCAAAGAAAACTAAGGAAACTAAAACTAATGTGACATGTGACAAGCTTACCTGCACCCTTTGATGTGCTTGTCGATGTGAACTGCTCCGTTGTTTCACCATAGTCCCCAGAGCCATGCACACAATCCTCATCATCGCAGGCACGCTCTGTGCCATTGTTGCTGCTGCCACTGCCATTGTTGTTGGTATTATTGTTGTTGCGATCGACACCCAGACTGTTGCCTTGCTGAGTGGTTGTCGTTTGTTTGGTGGGTGGCACATAGACAGGTGTAATGAGATCATCTCCACTGCCCGATTCGAAGGGTGGCGTACACTCATCTTCATCGTCGCCGCGACAACCGGAGCCGGCGCCGGAGAAGATCAGATCATCTATGGCACCTGGATAACCACTCGCTGGCGTCTGTCGAGTAGAGTTCAAAGTCTAATTTTACTTCAGTTGATCTGGCGCCGAATGGGCCAAGCGGTTATTATTGTATGTAAGTCAGTGTTAACTGAGTTTGAGTAGGTACGAGTAGGTGCATAATAAGTATATGTATATGTATGTAAGTATGTGGTAAAGCCAAGTGCCAAATGCATCTAAGACACAAACCAAGAAGGGACATTTTACTGCATGACAGCAACAAATTTCCTTCTTTTGAAGGTGGCTTAGTGCAAGTGTTGGTGTGTATGAATGTGTCTGCATGTGTGAGGGTATGTTTCTGTGTGTGTGTGTGTGTGTGTAGAGTCATGCAGCATTAGTGCGGACAAACTGGCTTCATAACGAGTACAGTTACAGTGCAAAAACAAAATAATAAAACTAGCTGCATATGGTTTATACATACATATATCGTATGTAGGCTACTTAATAGTAGTATTGTTATAAATATGGATACTATATTAATATATATATTCACAAAATTGATTATTGCATATATGCAGTGCTTCAAAGAACCAAATAGCTGTTAGCCTTTTTTTTTTGGGTTAGTGGCAATTATTTTTTTTTTTGCTGTGGGTTAATTTGCTGGTGCTGGTTACAAAAAGCTTTACGTTAAGAAAAACGCTGATGGAAACGAAAGGAAAACGAATATTATTAAAGAACATAAATCAAATATTTGCATTTACACTAGCTTATACATTTAGTAGCTAATACTTTTGTTTAAAGTTTGAACATTTTAAAGTGTGGAACCAAATTTCCCCAAAACTTAATGATAAATGGAACTATTGAAGGACATATGCCTTAGAAACTGTACATTAAAAGATATAGGGGAAAAGAGGTTCGTTCACTCAACATAATGAAACTGATTAAATTACGATTTTTGGATTTAGTTATTAGTTTTTTTTTTGGTTGATTAAAGAAAGAATTTTGAATAAACTTTTTTTTTTTTTGGTTTTTTAGTTGTACGATGAAGAGAAATACTTGAAAAGTTGAAAGTTGAGAGGAGGAATTCAAATAAAATTTCAAATAAATTCCCTAACCTGCTGCATTCTCTGCAGATCATTTCTATCTAATACTCCAGTTACCAATTGAACATCTCCCCGTATGGTGATATGAGGATCGCGCTCGACGGCCAAATCCAAAATGCGCAGCTTATTCACCGACAAACCAGCAATGACACCAGCAAAAGGACGCTCGATCCTTGTGCGACCATTGCGGCTAAATTTGCCGCCCACTTGTATGTTGGACATGGTATTGAATACAGTCGAATGATGACCTGACAAAAACACAAAGAATGATACATTAAAATGCTTCCAAATTGCTGTTATCGCTCTTACCCTGTGGTGTTAGCGCCTGCACATTATAGTCATCCAGCTGAAGCGTTGCATTGCCACCTTTGCGTGAGAAACGCACCACATGGTATGCATTGTCGTTGACCTTGGTGCCAATCTCGCCCAGCGGCAAATCCACACTGCCAATGTTATAGACCATAAAGATATTTCCCTCGACCAGCTCCAGTTCCATATAGTCCTGTGTGGTGGCGCTCTCAATGCGCAACAGCACCGCATCCGGTTTGGTGGTAATGAAACCCAATGCCACATTATCCTCCTCAGTGTCCGCTTGTGTATTCTCTGGGAAATTGTATTGCACCATGCCCTTATTGTTGCCAAACTCATAAGCAATTGATTCTAAACGATAAAACAGATTATTATATTATACTTCATTTATATGCGTTTCAATGCTTTGAACAGCACCCACCGTCGTAGCAGGTCGGTCCCGTGTAGGATGTCATATCACATTCACAGGCATAGGCATTCCATTGCTGCACACAGACGCCACGATTGGCACACGCATTCTGGCTGCACTTGGTGGGTCCCTCGCAGCCACTAACTACCAGGGAGCTGGGCACAACTGCATCGCTGGTCACCGATGGCGATGTATCGCCCAGATCCAGCGAGGCCAAACATCCCTCGAAACCTGAACGCGAGGAAATCGAACCTGGCAGCTTCGAGTACATGTCTTTGAATACTCCACCAATGTAGAGTATGCCCGCCAGCTCCAGATGCATATTATTGCCGGTCAATGTGATTATCTCAAAGGAATCATCGACGGTAAGTGTGTGCGTCTTCGGACCCGGTCGACGTATGCTGACCTGATGCCAGCGATTATCGTTCATATGTATTCGAGACTTATCTCGCATGGTAACAGGTCCATCCCCTAAATCGAATGTGTAGTGTATGTGTCCATTAACCAATTCTACAGCAACAAAATCATTGCGTCTGCCACCATTAAATACGAGCAGTCCGTTCGGTTCGACGGTCTTGAAGCGGAAATCTATGGATATGCTGGTATAGGCTTTGAGCATGGCCAATCCCACATAGGAGTGCTTTGAGCGAAACGTTGCTGCATGATAGGGTTGTCCCGATGGTGAGTTAACAAACCGAGCTGTCAGCTTAAACGTGGCACTTGGCAAGGCCGAGAGCTCTGGACCCAAAGATTTCACAATATCCAAGTAGCTACGAAAAGAGCCAGTATATTTAAGTATCTTTATAGTCCAGAGTGAAGTCGGAAAGCCGAAGCTTGCATACACTTTCCATATGAATACCATACACATATTGTAAATAGGACTTACCGCTGTCCATTGAATATGAAGCCTTGCATTTGTCCAACGAAATTTGGCATGGTCGAGGTCATTTGTATCTCCTCCTCAGCATGGAAGAGTCCACCCAGATGTATGGAACGTATCTCCATAGTGCTATGACGTCCCAGTATTGTCTCAGCTGTTCAAAGAATACAGCAGAGTGTGATAAAACTCAGGGGGTTCGGGTATGGAGGATTTGTGCCAGCCTTGGAGGGGCTTGCTCTAATGTTGTTTAGTTTAAGACTAGGCATAGTACCGTTAACATTTGGTATATAGGCATACATATATGTATTAAATACGTATATATACGTATTGGAGATATTGATATTTTTGATTAATTTGAGTATATTAATTGTTGTTGGTGACAAACGAATGTTTTTTTTTTGTTACAAGAAGCACATACGCATATATATGTATTCAAATATTAAGTAGTAGTATAGTTGTAGTAGTTAGAGTATATAGTAGTAGTAGTAGTAGTAGTAGTAGTAGTATTAGAGTAGTATATATGCATTTTAGTAGACATAGAGCTAAAGTTTTGATTTAAAATCATTTCAAGCAGTTGTTGTTGATGTTGTTGTTGTTAAAGTTTTTGTGTCACTTTTGACAGTGGGCTAGAATTATGTCAATGCAGCTTGGGTACATACTAAAGAAAAGTGCAATTACGATAGTTATTCATAAATATATACGTGTAAACGTATATACTATATTGATATATGTATGTAGTTTGAGTGTGTTTATACTTTAAACTGATTAACTTTGAAAGGTACAAAAAAAAATTAGAAGAAAAGAAAACTTTATAAATTGTATGCTGCGGCCTTGCTCAAAAGTTGGTAAACAAAGAAAAGTAAGTTGAAAACAGTACGCTAGTGTTAAGTTAAAGTTAGAAATTAAGTATGTAAGTAGTATTATCTTTTAGTTTGGGTGCTCATGTTTGATATACATACATATACATATATCTACACACATATTTGTTGTATGGTTTATATTATTATTATTATTATTTTTTTTATTTTTGGTGGTGGTGTGTGAGATACATTTTCATTACGAATACTGTTACTTGAGGCGGTGACATTTTAAGATTCATTAGGTGCATTTGCTTGAAAGTAGAACGAACGAAAACGAGTTTCCTAAACTCCGAACGTCATTAACTGATAAATAAACATAGTATACAGATAAATATACATACATATATATTGAAATAAAAACAAATAGAAACAAATAAATGACAATTTTGCTGCTGCTGCTGCTTTTGAACGACATTGAAACTAAACATCGATTTGTAATTTTATACTCGAAATCTTGTATACTTAGTATAATAATGTAATGTTTGTTGTTGTCTAATGGCCAGTGCCTTTTGGGTGTGTGTGTGTGTGTGTGTGTGTATGTATGAGAGTGTTTAACCTATACAGAGTCGCATGTCGTTTGTTGATTGTTTTCGTGTGCTTTGTGTACTACGTCTAGCTAATAACGGTGCATTTGCCACAGTGCGCATGGGTTGGCGTGAAAAAAAAGAAACGAAAATGATTGATATCTGGACATGTAAATGATTGCACTAAGCGATAGCGAATGGAAAACATATACCGAGTGAGAGAGAAATGAGCGTGAAAATGGACTAAAACTAGGTGAAAAGCGAAGTGGAACACACAGTTCCTTGCAGCTGTTTTGCAACCATATAATTAGCCGCTTTAATACTTTCGAGTTTGTGACAAGCTAATCTAAAAGTACTTGAAGAGAGAAAGAGTCAAGTGAGAAGAAAAAGCAAGAGAGGGGCAGAGAAAGAAAGAGAGAGAAAGATAGGGCGAAGTGACGAAGAGTTTGTTGTTTGGCATGTACAGCAAGTCATGCGATTATATTTTTTTTATACTATTATTTATTCAGACTTATTACTTTTGAGTGTGCTTTTTTTTGTTTCAGAGCTCTTTTCTTTTATATTTCAGGTGCGCACATGCAAACGTTGACGTGTGTGCGTGTGTCTGTGTGAGTGTGTGTGGGGTTGTATATTAGTGTGCAAGTTAATTTGGTGTGCGTGCGTGGTGCAGCAAATGTCCGAAAATGTGTGCGTTCTTGTGCATTAGTTGTGTATTTGTGTACGGGCCTAAAAGCAATGGCCATTAAGCTGCCGGCGCCTTTTATTGGCCAAGTTGCAGCATTTAGTACACAGTATACAGTGAGAAACTAATTGATTACGTTTTGGACACGCTTTTTGGTTGCTGTTATTTGTTGTTAACGAGTACATAGTTTACTTAACACAAAGCTAATTACATATTAAATGGTGCAAAATTACAGCCCTGGGTGCTTCCAAACATTGTTTTGCCTTCTCGTCTCAATAAGTCACAGGTCGCGTGCGTTTCAACAGCATTTTCATTTTCATTCTTAAATTCAATTTAATTTTCTTTTTCTTTTCATTTTCATTTGTTTTCTTTTCATTTAAGAGTGTTTCTTTTTATTTTCTTTTGTGTTGCTTGTTTGTTGCTTGTCGTCACGCTCGGCATCCTTGAGGCGACTTTTATCGAGCGATTTGGCAAAAAAATGCTTCACCGAGTTCTTGCGTGTCGATTTTTTTGCTCTCGCCTAAAAGAATTGAAAATATATGACTGCATATTTTCGTTGAGTTCTCGTTCTCTTTCGTTATTGAAGTTGCCTTTTATTATGATTATTTTGTTTGTTGTTGGCGTTCTTGTTGCTGTTTGCATTTTGAAATAGAAAAGGTCATTAGGATCACGTTTGTGATAAATAAATTGCATTTGCATTTGACATTACTTGCTGTTGTTCTTGTTGTTGTTGTTAATAATTTTGTTGCTGTTGTTGTTGTGGCTTGTATTCTTGTTTAAATCTATACATATAATTAAATATGTTTGAATTTACACACTCCTGAAACACGTATCGTTTAAATTATTTAAACGGAAGTTTACTTTAACACAGTTTGATTGTTTAGCTTAGACTTAGATATGCCTGTAAATACAAATCTTTCATATTTACATTGAAATCATAATAATAATAATAATTTAAATAATAATATACAATCAATTTACACATCCCTTTGTTGAGTTTGATAGTTTAGACATGTTTTTATTTGAACTTGTACTCAGTTAATGAAAAATTTGAATTATATTCATCGTTGACAAGCTTTAAACTCAACATCAGGAAACGAAAATGACAGAAAAGTTCCTTTCTTACAAGTTATCAACATAAACGAAACTAAAATAAATCCAAAATTATTCATGTACAACTATAAGTACACGATATGATAATATTTTTAAGGACATAACAATTTACAAGACAATCAAATATCATATATTTTTATTGAACATTCAATGTGATATACTTTTTTTTGTTGGTAATTGTTACTGTACACCTGAACTTTGTCTTTTAAATTTAGTATTTGTTTTATGCACAAGATATACATATGTATATTATTAGGCTGTTTTGGTAATTAACTGACGCTGTTTGCTGATAACGTTAATTTGAAACTTCAATCGATATGGGAATTGGCAATCATAGTTAAAAATTAAACAAAATACTTATATGGCAGTAAAAAGGTATCGCAAATTAAAACACAACATCAAGATGTTTGAAAAAGTCTCAAAAAAACTAACGAGAGTCAAATAAATTATTATAGTATGAATGAGAGATAGAGATAGAGAGATTGGCAAGTTGAGTAGGGGTATTCAAATTGGCAAGTCGTAACGAATTTGTATTTTTAATAATTATAATTTTTTTTTGGTTTTTTCATAAATGTTCTCCAAACAAAAATCAATACAATAAAGTAAATGGAGGTGGAAAAGTTTAAGGTAGTTAAGTTACATAATTAGGTGAAATAGGCGTACAATGTATTATTTTCTCTTGGTGTAACGGTGATTGTGAATATATATGAGTATACTTATGTGTGTGATGATGATCGAACATCGTCAAATATTTCTTTCTTTCTTAGATGTCCGTTAAGAATAAAATGTGTTTTGTGTTTAACGTTATGAAATGAGCAACAAAGAATTGTTTGGGAAAGCAAACGTATTTTAAAGTTATTCATATTGTGTTTTTTTTTGTTTTCATATTCTTTTTTGTTTCGACTTGACGTACAACATTTTGTTTGTGTGTATGTATGTATTGTTGTGTTTATATATGTGTGTTTATGTGTAAACGTAGAAAACCAAAAAGCTCTCGAAGTAAGAAGTAAAAGTTGTCTTGAATAACTTAAAAAAAAAACAACCGCTGCTGACTGCACTTATAATGTTTTGTAAATTTCAAATCCTAGCACCTTCACACACCTTTACGCAAAAAGTGGGGTAAATGGGATAACTTGTATTGTATTGGCTATAACTATCAACATAATGCACTGATTGATCTTTTTTTATTTGGTTTGAAATTGAACTTGCTCTGCTTGGATGCGCTTGGGGAGCACTTCAAAATTGAAACTAACAATCAGAGTTATGAGTAGTATAATATTATATGCATAGTAGCAGGATACTCGAGATTTGGGAGTTTCCTTTGGAAAAAAAAACGACACGGCACGACACGTAGTAGGGCAATAGATGTGCTGTTGATACATACATAACATACCCCTGACGGGGGGAGCCCCGTCAACTTGTAGTCGCAGATTGGACGCTCTACGCGAGAAGCGTATAGTATGCCAATTATTGTCATTGAGCACCGATTGGCCAGCGAGCAAGTTCTGCAATAAACACAACGTAGGTGAAACTCAAGTCATTTGCATTGTTTAAGCTCTTGATCTTACCTTCTCTCGATCGCTGAGCCGCACACTGGCGCGTATACGACCTGCCACTAGGGCAATCTCTAGTCGATCTGGGGAGTTGGATTCCGCACTGGTAAGCAGTAAAAGTCCCGCCGGTCGTGAGGTCTTAAACCGTATCACTAGCTCCTCTGTTTGTGTCTTAGTGCCTTGTCCATTGGCTAGCCAAATTGTCATATGCTGACTGCCATTGAAAGCTAGCGTTGCCAGTTCCCGGCCACAGGTTGGTCCTCCATACAGTGTTGCCGAACAGTCACAAATGGGTCGATTCCAGCCCTCTAGACAAGTGCCGCCATTGAGACAGGGATTTCCGGTGCACACGTTGCCTTGCACATGGCACGATGGCTTAACAGAAGCTGTGAAAGTTGGTTTGGTAAAAGGTTTTGGAAAAGGTTTTCTGTTTCATTTGATTGAAAGCAACTTGTTTTTGCCTTATAACCAACAATTGTTTTATCGCATTGAAAATATTAATGTCATGCCATTAGCATACTTACCGGAGTCTTGCACGCGCGCAAAGGCAGCTATATCGATCGCCTTGCCACTGAGCACGAGGTCACGCAAACAACCGACAAATCCTTGACGCAATGTCGCTGTCCAGATAGCCGCTGGCCAGGCGATGCTGTTGTAGGCTGGGCCAACGCCACCCACGTACATGTGGCCATCCAGTTCGAGTATGGTACCATCGCCGGGTGTACGGAAATCATTCCATACGCCATCGACACTCACCTTGGCATCGCGCCCATTGCGGCGCAGTATAAGATCATGCCAGTCGCCATCGTCCACGCGGCGTCGAGAAGCACGTATCTTGGAAGCGCCCGAACCCAGATCCAGATGTATATAAATGTGTCCGTTGAGCAGCTCGATGGCAATCAACACGGGCTGAGATTGGAAACAGGGATAAGTAAATGCTTAATTCAAATGTACTTGGGGTTAACTTACGTTTTTGGCTCGCGGCTGTTTGGAACCAGTTGCCAATATGATAATGCCATTGGGCTCCTTTGTCCTAAACTTGAAACTAATCGAGCTTTGCTTACCCGTCTCCCAAGGTGGCAAAATCTGAAACATGAGCAAAGCTTAGCTTGTACTGAAACAGAACTTTCCATTTGCTGACTTACCAAATGAGATTCGCGTGTGGTAAATGTGACTGGATCCTGGGGATCACCGCTGGGGCATTGATATTCCAAGTTACCTGCTACTTGTATCAGCTTCGAACCACTCTTAGCCAGATCAATTAGATTCAGATTTAATGTATCCGCCGAAAACTCTACTTTACGCAAACAACCCACAAAGTTGTTATGAACCCGAGCGCCAAGCAAAGCACGAGGATTGACAGCACCACCCACATAGACACGCGATGACGATAGCATGGTAAACTTTCCAGCAATGTGGGAGTGATCCGTATAAACATCATCAACAACAGTAACAAGCTGTAAAATTGATTTTGGTATATTTATACTTGCCAAAGGATGTTTCCTTCTATGAAATAAATACGCACCCGACAGAAGCTGGTTATGGACGAGATTTCCTGAATGCGCCGATGAACGGTAACCTTGTGCCACTGATGATCATCAAAGCGCACCTTGGATGGCTTAATGTGCATCTCCTGCTTGCCATTGGCCAAGCCCATGGTCAGTGAGACACCTCCATCGCGCAGTGCTAGATTTAGATAATCGGTGCCATGTCCAGTATAGAAGAGTAGACCATTCGGTTGGCGTGTGCGAAAGTAAAACGAGATGGCATCTTGGGCACTGACAATGGGCTCGGCGCCCGTCTGGCCCAGATCGTATGAGAGGAACTGTGTACCGCGGAACGTTGCTTCAGATGGCGCCTTCTCCTTCTCACAATACTGGCCATCGTACTCAAGATTACGACACTCGCATATTGGACCCGAATCGGTGGATATGCATATACCACCATGCTGACAGGGATCATTGCGCTCACACGCATCTGTCGTGTTACCCCGAACGCCCTAAGTAAATTAATGGATACATGCATCGAGTCAGGTTAATGGACCTAAGCATAAAAGGTTTACTCTTTCTCTTCCTATATGCTATATATAGGTTAAAAGCCCTTCAAAAAACAGTACCAAATAGTAGCTTACCCTTAAGCCTCTCTCACGTGGTGGCATCTCGGCATGGTCACAAGGCGCATCGCCACATTTAATGTCGCGCGGCTGCTTCATCTCCTGTCGCCTCGTAATACCACCCGGCTGATCTGCATAGACAAGATTGCGTATGGCGCCACGGAAGCGTGGCTCAAATATGACGCTGGGCAAAGCGAGCAGTGCAAGTTTGCTGCTATACCAGTTGGGCATGCCTCCCACATACACATCCGAGTTGCTGGCGAACTTGCCAAACTGGAACTCTTTGCCCTTGGTGGAACGCTGCTGTGAAACACCATCCACAATCAGTGAGGTCTGATCATCGTTGCGCAACACTTGCACTTTGTGCCAATGTCCATCATGGAGCTCCCGTCCAACCGTAATGATCTGGGCACCACCGCCTAGGTTATAGCGTAGGCGTAGTGCGCCCTCAACCAGTTTTAGCTCAAAGAAGTCATAGGTGCCGCCATCGTCGGTGTAGAGCACCAGGCCATTGGGCTGCTCCGTCTTGAACTCTAGCTCCAGTGTGCCATTTAGACCAGTATACCATTTGCGGAAAGTGTAGAAGGAGCTCTGAGATCCGTCCAGCTGAAAAGCGGCGCTCATCGTAACAAAACTGGCCGCCAAACTGACCAGCAATGCAGTTACAACCAGGACACGGTACGAGCGACGAGTTTCCACAAACACATCTGAGCCTGATCGTGGATAAGGACGAGGACGAGTAGAGTGCGCAGGACGTGGGCGCTGGTGGCATTCGGGTTTGGTTTCTCTTCGACGACGTCGCGCCTTATTGAACAGCAAGTCGGAGCAGCAGGCTTTAGTTGGAGCTGCATCTGTTTCAGGCAGCAACCGTGTGCTATTATTATCCTGGGATAATTGGCATTCGGTATAGGTTAGCAGCTCGGCGGTATTATTGTTATCGCTATCCATTTTGTCGCTGGCTATTTGAACGGTCTTTTGTGTCCTCATTGCTTCAAGTGCATAGTCCTTGGCGCTAAATGTATGTATTTATTTATCTATATATCAATCTCTATCCTTGAAGCACTGATATGTTGCACTTGGCGCGCTCATTCACTACACACGCACACGCACACTCACACACTATTCAACACACTCACACACACGCACACACAGAGTTGCGCGCGTAAAAGCGTAAATGTCGCCTTCGTAAATGTATTCGTTTATCGTTGTCGTATTCCAGTCCTTGACGGGCAGCTTTCTGTTTCTGTTTCTATTTGTGTTTGTGTGTGTGTCCTTGTATTGGTGTGTACTATTACTATACGAGACCGAAAAACTTTGGAATTTTATCCGCGCGTGTAACTTTCATTGAACTTTGCTTTGCTGTGCTTTCTTGGTCGT
Organism: Scaptomyza caliginosa; assembly: GCA_035044725.1. NCBI lineage: Eukaryota > Metazoa > Arthropoda > Insecta > Diptera > Drosophilidae > Scaptomyza > Scaptomyza caliginosa. The sequence continues at coordinate 2,650,301 of JAWNNR010000686.1, forward strand.
TGCGAGAGAGATAGTTTTGTGAGAGTAAGAGCAGGAGAGTGAGAGAGATAGAGAGACATAGAAGGAAAGAGAGTAGAAAGCTCGTATACGCAAAGTTGGCTGCGACTGTTGTTACGCTGTTAACGTTACTTATTTGCACTTTTGACTTGTATAATTTGTGTTGAATTAATTGGTTGTTGCTAGTTTTGCCTGGTTTTCCACTTTATATTGCAATATTCTTTTAGTTTTTGGCATTTTTTACACTTCATTTGCATTAAAATGCTTTGATAATTGCTTGCAAGCGTGCACATTTTCTTTCAGTTCGTGATTGAAAGCCGTTAGCAGCATAATAAGTGGCTAGGCGCATGGGTAGCAAAAGCTCGCCGAATGCCCTCTCCACCCGATGATATGGCTGGTGCTGCCTGGGCGCCCACAAGCGCCTCAACGTACATGTACATACTAAAAATCGGAAAAATTTTTCACTTCTCGTGGGCGAAAAATTTTTTTCTTTATCAACTCAGAGCTAATTATTCTATTTACAGATTATACAATTGTTGTATTAGTTAAAGCACATCACTATCAATAATTAATATATGTTTATACAACTATTGATTTCAGCTTAGAGCTGATTGGGTTCAAGCACTTGATTTCTCTTACACAATTGTTCAAACTTAATTAAAAGTACACTTTTTTGTAACAATGTTTAACTTGTTTAGGGGAATGTGAATTTTGCGTTATTTATTTTTGGTTAGTTTAGAAGCAATGTATGGGAATTTTTGCAGACTTTTGCCCAAACGGGGATACAAAAATTATGTGTCGAATTTTTTTAGACGCGCTTTCCGCCACTCCTGGTGTTAATATCGATCTGCACTGCATTCACGACAAGACTGAACTGCAATTTCAAACTCAATTTCTTCGCTGTGCTTCCAGTGGATAACGAAAGCTCCGCCAGCGTATTCAGAGATTGCCAGCGCGCGGCCTAGACGACAAGGCTAACACGCTACATCATATATAAAACCACTTTAAATGGCAATGAAAACATTCCCAAGAATGTTAAGCAAACTTCTAAACAGTTTTAAGTAAAACAATATGACTGTATATCCCAAAATTCATCTATTAAGTTATTCGCTCCCAAATGTATGCTATAGAAAAGACCTCGATTTGTGTGTAGGGCATCAGAATGCCAAAAATTAAAAGCTCTTTTACTTCGACGAGCCATGCATATGCGTACTACTAACACACATACATGTGCCCACACATACTTACACACTCTCAGACATACACACACACACACACATGCGTAATGAGCGAAGAACACGCAGGTTCATAACCTGCACCACTTGAAGCGTATTAGAAGGGACAGGATATATGTATGTGAGCATGCATGTATATATGTGCACACAGACACACTCACTCACATACATACAGGGACAGGACTACGGCGACCCGTGTAAATTCCTTGACATTTATTACACACTACACAACTTCGACAGCTCGGCGTCAAATTCGATTTGCATTTGCTGCCATATACGACTTAATGTGTGTGGGAGTGTGTGTGGGCGGGTGTGTGTGCGCTGTCTAACCGCGGATTCTTAGAGTTCTTGGCGCTTGTTAAATGCAATTTACCACGAGACGTTGCAAGGCCAACACTATTTTTAAAAGTATGCGTATAATGTGCATTCATTATCATCACTTAAAGTGAACAATTTCACTCCGATTTCGAAGCACGCACTGACCATTACGCATTTAGCGCAATATACTTATTGCATTTTATTAGAATTCTTTCCGATTTTGAGGACAACAACGTGATATCCTTGCGAATGCTTTAACTGACTGCTGCAATGTGCTGCATTAACAAAGGAATGGACATATAGCATGCAGCTTTTGTAATGTTGCATTTAAAAATGTTACTTAACATATGTGCCTCTGTTAAGTCTAAACTGAAAACTAAACTAACACACGTTTAACAATCATTTTGTAAATATGTAAATATGCAAAATTAACAATGTTTAACAATTCCTATATTTAACAAGAAAATATCTCTCGATACTGGTAAATGTTAAACTTTGTAATGCTTTGTTAATAAGTGTTGTAAAGTACGAGACAAAAGCTTACCGATCATCTCTGTCGCCCGCATTGTTGTGGCGTCCCACAAGCTAGTTGTTGTCGTTTAACATTTTACAGCTGAGCGATTATCAAACGCTTTACAAGGCAGGTGCCGGAGATTTTTTGTGTGTGTATATTTACACAAACAATCAATAAACTGCCTTAGTTTTAAAGTGCACTCCAAACCCTTTATTTGACAATACACAAAGTAGGTTTTTAACTTACGTAATGCTAACAGGCACTCAATTAAGCCGTCTGGCAACAACTCGCCTGCTGGCCAGCATTAGCAGATTCGTTCACACGGAGCGCAAAGTTTCGGTTAAGGGCGTTGGTGATCTTCACATTGTGGAATGTGGCAGTGGACAGCGCAGCTTGTTGCTGATGCCTGGTGCTCTGGGCTCAGCATGGACGGATTTTAAGCCACAAATTGAGGAGCTACCCAAATTATTGCCAGATCATACGATAATTGCATGGGATCCTCCAGGCTATGGTAAATCGGTGCCGCCACAACGAAAATTCGGATTAGAATTCTTTCGCGAAGACGCGCAAGCTGCCGTGAATCTCATGCGTGCACTAAACAGGCCCAAGTTCTCAATGCTTGGCTGGAGCGATGGTGGAATCACCGCCCTCATCGTTGCTGGTCGTCATGCGGACGCCGTGGAAAAGTTAGCCATCTGGGGTGCAGGCGCGTACCTGAACAAAGACGAGGTTAAGTCACTGCAAGCGATCCGTGACGTAGCCAAGTGGTCACCACGCATGCGTGAACCCATGGAGAAAGTCTATGGAGCCGAGCGTTTCGCTCAGCTCTGGGCAGATTGGGTGGATGCGGCTTGTCAGTTCCATAGCCAGCGCGATGGTGACTTTTGTCGATCAGAAGTGGATCAGATAAAGGCAGACACATTCATATTGCATGGCAAGAAGGATCCAATGATTGCTGCCGAGCATGTTCCTTGGCTGAGGCAAAGATTGCCACAGGCACGCTATCACGAGTTTCCCGATGGCAAGCACAATATCCATCTGCGCTATGCGGAGGAGTTTAACAAACTGGTCGCCGACTTTTTCAGTGGCAAATAACACAAGAAAAATATAAAAATATATTATGTTTTATATAGAATTGTTTTAACTTTTATGATTTATTGGACAGATAGTTGCTTATTTGCACTGGGCACGAATGTTAGGCACATAGTCATCATATTTGGCCTCGAAGAAGTTGCCAGCAACTGGGACACCGAAGCTGTGCTTGGCCACATAGTCGCGAATCTTGACATTAAGGCGACCCTCCAGAGTACTAAAATATAAATTCAAATGTGAATATAAATAACTTACTTAAAAAAAAGAAGGTATGACTCACGTCTTGCTGATGAACTTATCGCTGGTGATCTTGTCACCCTGCTTGAAGACCAGAAAGACATAGCGATGTAGACCGGTGCCCTCGGAGGGACCAGCACCCACATATTCGGCAAGCACTTGGCCATCGGCAATATTGGTGCCGGGCACATTGATCACGGCCCAGTGGAGCACTTCGCGCATCTTGGGATCAGCGCGGCTGGGCGCATCGGGATCAACCATGAGGAGAGTGTACAAGGCGCCAGCCTCGGCATCCCAGCTAACTGTGGGTTGATCCTTGACCTGAGTAGGTGTCAACTCCTTGCCAAGATCCACCTGAGCTCCAGACGGATAGGTGACCGTTATACGGGCCTTTGGCTTCTCATCGATGATGTCGGGAATGATACCGCTGGTGTCCATAATGCTGCTGTTATGCTTTGCCTGACGTTAACGCAGTGACTCTGCCTTCCCACCGACAATGCGTGCGCTATTTATCGATCTGCCAGCCAGCTAGTCAGCCGGCACTTCCGACGCTGCCATGTCATTTTCGCTTGGCCTAATCAGTTTCGTGCACTTTTGGCCCAATGTGTTAGATAAAGATAAAGATAAAGACATTGGGCCTGGTGATAGTGCCGATTTGTGCACTTCATTTCAATTTAATAAAGCATAATGAATATATAAAGCATATATGCATATATTTTTGATTATCTATTCTACAAAAGAGGCACGGAGTATGGGCACATAGTCATCGTATTCCGCTTGATAGTAGCTGGCCGCAATGGGTTTGCCCAAGCCGTGCTTGCTGGCAAATTTACGGGCACTGAAACTTAAACGTCCCTGGCGACTGCTGTAAATTGTTAAACGATATTATTATTAATTATTGCATAATAGGGCAACTCTTTGCTTACTTTTTCTTAATGTGCTGGGTCTCCTCGATCCTTCCGGTCTGGCGATACAGCAGAAAGACATAGCGATGCAGTCCAGTATCCTGCGGCGGACCCGAACCAACGTACTCGAATACAGTTTGGCCCTTGCCCAACTGATTGCCGGGTATGTTGATGGTAGACCAATGCAAGATCTCACGAAACTTTGGCTCAGCGCGACTAGGTGCATCGGGATCCACCATCAGCAGAGTGTATAACACATTCTGATCATCCTCATCCCAAACGACCATGGGCTGATCTTTTACCTGGCGTGGTGCCAATTCGTTGCCTTCGCATACGGCAATTTGTGCCGCATATGTGATCTGCAGCTTCCCACTGGGTGGCGCCTCATCGACAACATCGGGTACAAGATCATTCATGTTTTATTACTTTCCGTCTTTAACACACTGACCGGTGGACGTGGAAAATTAAAAATCAGTGGCACGATATCGATTATCGATATCACTGTGGTAATTTCGTAATTTAGTTATGATTCAGAACCAAATGATAAGATACAACAAACAGGTGGGTTTTACGTGTGCCAACTCCTGATCCTCACAATCACACACACATACACATACATACAAAAATATATATGAGCTTATAGATATTTATTCTAATTAATTAATATCAAGAATGGAAAACTTGAAAGCAACTACAAAAATTTGCAAGGCCTGGTGACTGATATAAATAATAACTATTGATTGTTTAAATCAGAAAATGAACTTTGATCGGCAAACAACTTTTTCAGATAATGTAGGGAGGGCCCAGCACATAACAGACATATAGGAACATTTCTATGTGTTATAGGTTTATATAAAGATATCGGCGAATTCGCATATGATGTTTATATACTCATATATCGTATGTATGTGCGTGTGTGATCGTTCGTTTATCAAAAGTTAGTGAAATAATTTCAAATTGGAGACCAAGGTCATTGATTTCCTTGTGATAATATAAAGTGTTCCGTTGTCATTTGAATATATAGTATCATGCTATTTATTTATTAAACAATTCGAATATTATTAACACTTTGAATACGAATATTATTTAGCGCTAACTGACAGACAGTTTTGGTCTACTAAACACATAGTACTACATGCTGTGTGTGATCAGGTTGTATTGCTTAAATATCCAACGAAATATTTAAATATAATAATACAAATCATAACTATTTAGGGTAGTACAGAGTAGCAAAACATGAGCATGAGATTTGTGACGCCTGTCAAGGCGTTTTATATAAACAATAAGATTACAATATATATGATAATGTAAATAATAATATATATGTATGGATACAATGGTAATGTAGTATATATCATCCGTTGCGGTCTGTAATAGTATTTATATATATATATGTATATATGCAATTTGATTGGGGCTACATAGTACTAAAGCCCTTACTTTGCTGAAGAACTAAATTTTGGAATACGAGACAACATTTGTTCAATTTGATTGAGGAAAATTCCAATAACATTAAATATTGGTTAAAATTCCAATTAAATTTTTTTTTCTTTCTTGTAAACTCAACACAACAAATTCATGTCGGCCATGTGATACACTTGCTCGATTGCTTCTGGGATGCCCAGTGCTAACTTCTCTTCCCTTAACAACGGGTCTCATAAAGTCCGCTGCGTCCAATGTAGCGGACCCATTTAACCACATCGTGATCAGAGTAGTTGAGCTTGGGCTCGAACACTTTTAGATAGCGTACTTTAAAACCAGATGGTGCAAATGGCACCTCAAAGTTCATGGATATGGGTGGACGTGTCCACTTCTTTTTGGTATCCGTTTCGAGTAATTCTATTTCGGCTGACAGCTGCGTTTCCTTCATACCTGCCATTCGTTTAATCTTCCACACAATCGCATTCTCAGATGCCTTGTATTTGGCTTTGCCCTTAAGGCAAATCAACTGCACACCCGAGGTATTAAGTGGTGTGGGAATCTTTACCTCAATCTTTTGGCCCAGCAAAGAGGGCTTAAAGTTCGACTTGAGCACCACTTTTACCTCCATCTTGGTGCGGCCCACTTCCCGCACGAGCGGTATAACACGGAATGGCAACGAAATGTCTTTTGTTGTGCGATAGCGCATTAACTCAAATTCACCGTCCGGCGGTATAAAGCTGATTGAATGCTCCGTCTCGAATTTACTCAACTTGACGCACTGATGAAACTGGCAATCGTCAATAACAACCACCGGTTTACCCGACCGGGATGTCTCCGCTTCAGAATTGCCTGATAGACCCCGGCCCTTGGACTCCATAACGATTTTGTCGTTAATGCCAAACTTGCATTCGGGCATGCCTAGAAAAGAGTTACAAAAACAGTTATGGACTTGAAATAGCTTTAATAGCAAGGACTTACCTGACAAATAGGACTTCATGACCACCTTGCCGGCAACGTGAGCTGACAAAACTTGGCCCTGTGGACTCATCAACAGGTTGACATACTCCAACACATCCAGGAACAGTTCGTTACGTCGATATTTGATACCCTCGCGCCTCCAGCCAATTTGACCCGTTACCTGTGAGGTTATTTGCATTTGCTCCTCCTTGGTGGCCGATTTGATGCCCTGTTGGGTGATGAACGTTTTAAGCGTACCCGAGTCCGTATTCTGTGGATAGCCAAAGTCCAAAATCTCATCGAGCAGCTCATAGATAAGCACAAAGTTGTTCTTTATGTTCTCCTCGGAGATCTTTCCAAAATACGACTGCATAACCTCGATGATCTTTAACAAGAACTCAAACACCATTGCGGCATTTACATTTTGCTTGGTGACTGCAGCTAGCCAAATGTTGGCACGCTATATATAAATGCGGGGGAAGTTTGATTAGAGACTTTCACAAAACAACATCCGGTTGACGTGGCAAATACCTTGATGTGAAAGAAGCTGGTTCTGGCTATATTGGTCACTGGTGAACGCACTTGCTGCCGGGCATGGATGACGTTGACCCGAAAAGCGTCCACGGCATTGCGACCGATGTCATCGCGATAAACTCGCGAGATTAAAACTTCACCCTTGTGGTTGTAAACGAACAAGCCACCAATCATTTCTGCGCCTTCTAGTTCCACAAGCGGTCCCCGTTAAATTTCTAACTCTGCACAATTGGCACAAGGTAGCAAACAACAAAATTTTTCGGACAAATTCGGGGGCTACTATCAATTTTCCACAAAAAAATCAATTGGTCTTGCACTCCCACTTTTTTTCGATATTCAACTTCCCATCGCGGCTATCGATATCATTGAAACGAATTTTCCAACACTGCTTTAACAATCGCAGCCAACTTAAGTTCGTACATGACTGTGCGGCTTTGACAAAAACATTCGTAGTTCATCTTTGCTCGAAAATCATTTTCTTGTTTAAAAAGTTGTGCTTTAAAGCAATATATTAAAATGCCCTCTGAAAATCTGGAAGAGCAGGGTCTCGAGAAGAACCCCAACCTGGAGTTGGCCCAAACTAAATTTCTGCTAACACTCGCTGAACATAAACAAGATGTAGCACTCAAAAGCAAATTGTTGGATGCTATTCGTGCCGACAATATGGCTCCATGGTACGAGCACATCTGTACTGAGCTTAACTGGAGTGTGGACAAGGATATGTTGGCTCGTATGCGTGAGCAGAATCGCATTGCAATCGAACAACTGGACGCCGCAATTGAGGATGCAGAAAAGAATCTCGGTGAAATGGAGGTGCGCGAAGCAAATTTAAAGAAGTCGGAATACCTGTGTCGCATTGGAGATAAGGTCGCTGCTGAGACAGCCTTCCGCAAGACCTACGAAAAGACTGTGTCGCTTGGTCACCGCCTTGACATTGTGTTTCATCTGATCCGTCTGGGACTATTCTATCTGGATCATGATCTTATTACACGCAACATTGACAAGGCAAAATATTTAATTGAAGAAGGTGGCGACTGGGATCGTCGTAATCGTCTTAAGGTCTACCAAGGTATTTACTCAGTTGCCGTACGTGACTTTAAAGCTGCTGCTACCTTTTTCCTGGATACCGTCAGCACTTTTACCTCCTACGAACTAATGGATTATCCAACATTCGTGCGCTACACCGTATATGTGTCCATGATTGCCCTGCCACGCAATGAGCTGCGCGAAAAGGTGGTAAAAGGATCGGAAATACAGGAGGTGCTTCATGGTCTGCCCGATGTCAAGCAATTCCTATTCTCCCTCTTCAACTGCCAGTACGAACAATTCTACGCGAATCTGGCTCAGGTGGAAAAGCAGTTGCGCTCTGATTACCTTGTGCATCCGCATTATCGTTACTATGTGCGTGAGATGCGCATCTTGGGCTACACACAGCTGCTGGAATCATATCGTTCGCTCACTCTCCAGTATATGGCCGAGTCATTTGGCGTAACCGTCGACTACATTGATCAGGAGCTGTCACGCTTCATTGCGGCTGGACGTTTGCATGCGAAGGTGGATCGCGTCGGTGGCATTGTTGAGACAAATCGACCAGACAACAAGAACTGGCAGTATCAGGCGACCATTAAGCAGGGTGATCTTCTGCTCAACCGCATACAGAAGCTGAGTCGTGTCATTAACATTTAAACCCTGTAGTTATACTCGCACATACACATACACCCAAAAACATATAAAATTTATTAAAAAATTCAAGTAATTACAATGTAAAAGCTAACATAATATATGAACGATACAACTTTCTGTTTGTCATGCTGCAGTTGGCAAAAATGTTTGTCATCTTAAATTCGCTAGTCAAAAGTTTATTATCTAAAATTCTTTGGAATTTGTTTGGTATCGCTGTTCTATTATTTGAGTATTATTGCATGCTTTTCGTTTGTACTTAATTTGGTTACATTTTAAATTTAAGTCTAAGCTCCCAAGAGCGATAAAGCGCTAGATGGCGCTAATCGCCGCTGTTATCGCTATCGGAAACGCAACGCTGCATGCGCGCGCGCCCCTTTAACAATTTTAAAACAAAAGTTATCAGTGCACATCAGCTCCTTCATTTTTGCACTTCCAATCGTGCTCTTTAGTAAGATCGCTACCCATATTATTGTCATTGTCTACGTTAGTCTTGTTGGCAATAAAGTTGCGTGCCATATCCTCAAGCGTAGCAGAGTTGCGTATGCCACAATCAAGTGGCTCATCATTTTCATATTTAAGCGCCGCCTCATTTGCCCGCTGCTGTTGCTGTTGGCTGGCCTCTGCCGATGCTTTGGCCAAATCATGCAGATTCTGCACAACTTCATCTATAATAGGTGAGCCCTGTGTTAAAGCATTCGGCACCATGCCCATTGATGCACTAAAACCGGCCAGATTATGGCGTCGCAGATCGGCCAAACGATTCGTACTTAAATTGATCAAAGCATTCATCATGACCTTGTTACGCTGATAATCCTTGCGCAAATGCTGCCGTATCTCCGTGTGACAGTGCTCATTGTTCGTCACTATAATCTCCCCTGTATCCGTGGTCGTGACGCGTGCTTTGCAGTTGAATTTTCGCGACAGATTGCATTGCCAGTACTTCTTATCCTTACGCACGTACTGAATGCCAAAGGTATGTCCGTCATGGACAAGTAGAGGCTTGCCCCGCTGACTCAGCATAAACTCGAGCTTGCCTTGGAACCAGTGTTCGCCAGGTGCGACTATAATAATACACAAGATTTTTGGCAAAATTTGAGCGTATGTGCTGTGTGTGTGTGTGTAAGAGAGAGTAAAAGATGTTTTGATGTTTGATGAGATTTTGGACATTCACAAATGAGCCCCAATATTAGATATCTCTCATGCAAGGTCCATAGACTTACCTGCCCCGGCACGTTTGACACCTGGAGGAAATGCGTTTACCAAAATAATTAGAGTATGATTTCATTTTTTGCATTTTACAATAGTTACATACATACATTATATGTACATCAAGATAAAATCATATAATCTAATAAAAGAACAACTAACTAACTAAGCGGCGGCTCCAGCCGCACACAATAATTTAACGCCTCCTTCTTAAAATCGAACTTCTTAGATGTTCTCAATCTTAAAATTGTGACCGCTGCCAGGCGATATCGTTATGGAATCAATAACATGCGCTGCGCCCGCTGTACTCTCAGCTGAACCATCCGCATTCGCATTCGCATTAATATCCACATGTTGCTGCTCTGCATCTACATGACTGTTGTTTGGGTGTTGAGACGGTGGTGGCGGTGGTGGGGGACTCTTCATGCCCAAAGGTGATTCGGTGGCGTGCATGGAGTGAGTACTCCTGTTCGACTGTGGGCTCTGTTGCTGCAGATGCGCGGGTGGCGAGAGAGGTAACAATGAAGCGCCAGATCCCAGTTCCATATGATGCTGAGAATGTGGCGAATGGTCTTGCTGCTGCTGTTGCTGCTGCTGCTGCTGGTGATGATGTGTATGCGGGTGCGGATGTGCCTGTGGCTGCATTGGCAAATGCATCAGTTGCGGATTGTGCATTATGTTTTGGATGACGCTGTTGGACACCGGAGGTGGTAGCGGTGGCGGCGGTCCACTGCTCATCACATGCTGTTCCATGCCGCCATGCGTCGATGGATGATGCTGCACAAGTAGATTGGGCAGCGTTTGTGTCAGGTGATGGGGATGGTGATGATGATGATGCGTTGATCCTGAATGATGAGCACCTCCAGGTGATGCTGATGTCGTCTGATTGCCAAATATATTTGCACTCAGCCGAGCACTTGAATTATTCCCAGCGGCAACATGATTGATTTCCAGACTGCCATCAGAGATGCTGTAATTCGCTTGCCCCGGATTCGGATTGGGCGTAACAGTCTGAGCCGTGCTGCTGCTGCCGCTGCTGCTTGTGGTGGCAACACCATTGCCGCCACGCATATGTGGCATATGATTGTGTACACCAGTCGCGGATATTATACGACCAAGATGCGTGATGCAGCGTGCCCGACACATGCTGATGCGATAGGATTTGCACAGCCAATAGGTCTTCATGCCCTGCTGTGTGGCCACCGTGTTGTTGCGATTGAACACGCAATTGCCATGAAGCAGTGAGGTGGTGGACAGCATGACCATGTTGGTGCCATCTAATCCAGCAGCAACAAATATACGTACAATTATTGGAAGATTAGTTGGGGAGGAGCAAATCGTTGACAGGGTAAGGTAGCCAGAAAATAATATGCTTAACACTGAACGAATGTTATGTACAAAAAGGGATAACAAAAATAGGCTAAAACGGAAGAGGAGTGTTTAATATTGCTGGTTGGGCTAGAGGAAGTACGCCTAAAGCATGTTCAGGCTGAGTAAGCTGTTCAGTTTAGATTGGTTAGTTCAGAGATGGAAAACACAAATAAAAGGTTTAAACCGTTTCCATCCCTGTTCTCGTTAGTTTATTAGGATTAGTAATTAGGTGGGCAATTGTCATGAATAAATGTGTGCGGATTATGTGTTAACCAAAAATATTATAAAAAACCAAACAGAAAAAAAAAGAAATAAAAATAAATAAATAAGCATACATGCAAAACAGAAATATGAACTGATAATAAATATTTAGATAAACGTCCACCTACTTGATGGTATGTCCATGTGATTGGCAAAGTTCTTGGAGTAATCACTGGGCATATACAGTTCATTGGGATATTCGGTGGCTGGACCAACATTAAGACCAAGACTGCTGCTGTTGCCATTATTGTTGTTGTTACTGCTGCTGCTGCTGCTGGTGCTGCCAATGCCAAGACCACCAACACCAACACCTGAATGATTATTGGAACTGCTGCTGGCGCCGCTGCTATTGCTCGGTGTCTTGTAAAAGTTATTGTAGTCCAAATTGAAGGCGGGTGCAAACGGATTACGTAGACCACCCACAGTTGTTGAGGTGGATGCACCACTGCTGCTAGTTCCAGCTACGCCATGATGCATTCCTGGCTCACCCTCGCGCTTCAGGCTGCCCAAATCGTAGCGCGACTCGACCATGGATATGGGCGGCAAAAAGAACTCTTCGGGATTCAAAGCATTCTCCATGCTGGCATTATCCGCATTATCGCCACTCTCACCAGCTCCGCCCGAGTGTTCTGTTAACGAACGCCTCAACTGTTTACGCGAATAGATTGACAACGAATCGCTGTTAAAATCTGCGGGTGCCGAACGCTTGCTCTGCATATATAGATGATTTGTATCGCCAACTCCTCCGGACGCAACACGAATGCCGCTGGGCGAGGCGGTTGGAGTACGTGAATTACTCTGCATGCTGCCCTTGGAGTCATTGTGTTCTCCATCCGTTTTACTACTTGTGTTTGTGGTATTACTGGTATTGTTGTTATGATTGCTGCTGTTTGGCTCCTCACCGACGGCATTGGTTACTTGACTAACCGACTTCTCTGACACACCACCGGAGCCGGTTGGTGAATTGGAGTTTGTGGCCAGTCCCTTAATCTGCAGCAGTTGACCTATTTTCATAAACGATTGCAGCTCCGTGTGCTTAACATTTACAACGCCCTGGTACATGAACTCCAGCAGTTCACACATGATATTAAAGCTGACATCTTTGAGTATAACTGGAAAGGGTTAAGGAAGAATCAAATTAGATATTTGCATTGATAGATTTCTAGATAGATTGATTTACACGCCAGGAAAAACATTTTCTAGTTTTGTGTCTTGTTTTTTGGCATTGGGGTTTTTTTTTGTTTGTTTCTAGTACTTCTTTTTAAACTAATTTGTATTACGTTTTATATTTGTATATATATTCATATATATATAGTGTGTGTGTTCGACAAAAACATCATCCAGCGGGAAAGGAGGTCACATTCATAGTGGAGATGTTATCATCGAAACGTTCAAATACTAAATCAATACATAAAAACAGCTATGATAAGAAATCTGAAAAACTTAAATATAAAACTCAACAACAACACTGTCGCATATACAATACGTACAGCACAACAACAAGCAATAATTATTAAATAAGTAGCATGTCATATCATCCGGCGGCAACTGGTGCTGCCTTTCGACACGGCCTATGAAAACTGTCCGCATGTGTATTTCTGTTTCTCAGTTTCTGCTGAAGCCAGTGGCTCCGTGTGTGTGCTTTGCGGCACAGTGGTCCATATAGATTGACCCCTGGGCCAGTTGCGCCAATTAAAAATCTTATATCATTTGTTTTTAGTTGAAGATTAGAAAATTTAAATATAATAGTTCTTGTTCCTAATGCTTGAAAAACAAATACATATATAGATTGTTTTGTTTGTTTTAGCTTAACTTTCTTAAAAGATATAATCGTAGGTTTATTTCAATATTTTGTAACATTTCTGTGGTAGAAATTAAAAAAACCCCACAAAAATCGTATATATAACATACAAATTTCCTGGGACATCTAGTTAAAATAATAAATTTAAATCAAAAACAATATTATCACTTGTTCTCAATAACATTTGCTATATATGAAATCGATCGACTGGTTCCCTCATCTGTTGCTTAATCTGACCGTTCGACGCTGTTCCTCTGGACGCCGTCATACGCTATCTGCGACTCGTATCTGTCGAGTCGCCACGTCCGTGTTTGTAAGTATTTAGTATTGCAAAGATCAAAATCCGGGCAATACACGGATAGGGGAGACATAAAGTGAAAGAGAGAGAGGGAGGGGGCTGCTGCTACTAGTTTTAACCCTCATCGATCTCTAAAGCCTTATGCATGAGCTTGACTGCTGATCCTATATAGATACGGGGCAAACTACATTATCATTTTATAAACCCTAACATAGTCTATAATCGATTCGCTTTGGCGGTTATCAGCGATAAATATTAACAGCTTAGTGTTTGTCTCATCTGTTTACAGATACAAAACAATTTCAATACGATGCGATAGATAGATGGTTTTTTGGAATTATATGACAAAGAGATCCACAGAGAACGGCAGCGGCATGCATCAGCATGTTTAAATATTTAAAGCAAATATAGAAGTCGAACGAATCTGTAGATAAACTTTGACTAAAGTTCACGGAGAATGTGATAAATAAGCGTTTGTATGCTCTTGATAAGAACATTCACCAAAATCCATACAGAGCTAGACAATTCGAATCAATTGTTGTTCTTGTCGGCTGCTGGGTTTTGTAAATGCTCAAAATGTAAATGATAATGTATGTACACTTGAAATAAAACTATAAACTAACATACCTTTTGCGGGCGTATAGAAATGGGCTTTAATATATAAGAACAAGATTAACATTTGTTTTTTAGCACGTGTAGTTGAGAAAGCCAAACTATTAAAATCCTTCTTGGAATAGTATATCCTAGTGCTCGACTTTAATCATAGTAGACTATCAAGATGGAGATTCTTGGAATTACATTTGATTGTTTTTCCCTCAGTGTTTATACACACACACACACATATCAGACAAAGTCTATACGGTTTTATGCCCTGAACCCCGCTGATCTCTACTGATATCGCCATGTGGAGCACCACCAGAACAAGCAAATCACAGCTCGTGCAGGACAGTTACGATATTGTACATATATGTAAGTAAGTCTGTACTTTTTTATTTCCAATTCAATTGCGGTCCTAATTCTTGTGCCAACACCCAATTGTTGAGTGCCCGCCCACTTGAGGCACAGCGACCAATAAGATTGCAGTCGATCGCAATTGAAAACAATTTTATATTCTTTTATGATTATGATAAATGTTTATCGAATCAGAACGCCAATAGCTCTTATTGTTTTTGGTTTTTTTTTGTCGTTGTCGTTGTCGTCGTCTAACGCCTTCTGCTTTGAGTGGGTTGTCGTATTTCGACAAAGTCGACACACACACATAAATAAATGTTATCTGGAAACGCCATATTAGAAGGGGGGTAGCCAAAGTTGTTAGTGTATCGACTACAATTTGATTAAAAGGTAAGACGAGTGTTTAACTGAAATATATCACGTATACCTTTCAAATATATATGTTGAGAGGATAGATTTACGAATTAGACATATATGAATAGGCAATGTCTTTAGAGATCATATGATATATCCAAGGAACAGTTGACCTTTCAGCAGTAGAAAAAAAGTAAACAGTTCTTGAAGCATTGTTTTTGGAATACTTCAAAGCATATCTCAAAAAAGATATTGCTTTAAACAGACTGTAAGAATGCACTACTAAATAAAGTCTTATCCATATCGTGTGTTTGGGTTTTAGCCAAGGATTTAGAACAGAGCGATAAGTAAATCAATTTGTTGCTACTACCTTTTTGACTCATAAATTACTGTTTTGTGTCAAGACAAGAGCCTAATAAAAGTTGAAGAAAAAATTCATATGCTTAATGCCAAAGTCTGATATTATATGATACGATTATAAAATGTGCTCCCGGTTAAAATACGTAATAGGTAATGCCACCTGAAAGACAGAGGCGTGCAGTTGAAAGGGGTTAAAAAAAATTGGGATACTCTAAGGAAATAATAAAACTAAACTAATCCGTATCGATTTAGATATTTAGACAACTCCAAAGCTGGATTATAAATGGTTTACCTAATGATATTTCTAAATGTGATATATATTTCTTAAAAACCCCCTTTTAAGCTATTGGCCATTGCTAAGGCCCCTGCTACTGGTTTAGTATAGCCGGTCATAAAATAACATTGAGTTTGATATTTACGACAAGTTTACCGGTCGATATTATATTATCTTCATTTACGGCTGCTAATATCAGGGCAAAACAGCCAGAGTTTCCTTCAATCGATCGTGCTAAAACACTTGAAGACAAAACTATAATTTTGAGTAATTATATTTTTAGGGTTTATTAAGTGCCAATAGAAACAACACACACACACACACACACAAGACCTGAGGCTGTGTGTGTGTTATCTGAACAACTTGGCCATAAGTCGAAAATCTTATTTTACGATTCTGGAAATGATACCCAAAACGCTAAGTACAACAACCATAACAAAGCTGATAAACACTTGACGATCCAATTGCTACGTATTTAGACCACTAATAATAAATACTTAAATAGATAATATACAAGGATTAGCGTTGTAGTACGATGACGGCCACAAAAAATGGCGTAGATATAACATAAGAAGTGCCTCTTGACACATGTATGTATGTGTGTGTGTGTGGCGTGTGTGGTGTTTGGTGTGCCAACTTCTTAAGTATTTTGTATATATCGATCGCGACACGGCAACAACTACTATAACAACAACAGCAACAACAACAACAACAATGGGTATATCAATATAGCAATTCATATCGCACAACAACGAACACTAGCATGGAGCGCCCCTAATCAATATCTCGAAATATAATAAAAAATAAAACTTCTTTGAGTGCTTGCAAGTGGTGGTGGTGGACAGAAGTGCTGTTAGAGACCCAGTTGCTCAGTTGGGCAATAAATGATTGTTCAGTGCGATAAAAAGATAAAATGTTTGACTTTTGTAGTTGCTGCTGTTTGGTTGTTGTTATTTAAGTGTAACACGCAGCAGCAGCAGCAGCAACAATAACAATAGCAACAACAACATAAACTAAATCATTTAGCTTGTTAGCACCTTTGGTGTTTTGTTGTTGTTGCCTTATGACTTGGTTTATTTATAATAATTTTGTTATTTTGTTTTTTTCTGTTCTTCTTTTTTACCCCAAAGCATTATTTATAGCCTATATTAATATTCTTTATCTTTGGAAATAATACTTATGGTTCACAGTTGTTAGTTTCGTTGCTTTTGCTGTTGTTGTTGCTGTTAGGTAGCACATTTCTACTGCTACTTGAAAGATAAAACATTGTTGTTTATTGCCGCTTGATCTGATAAAGCCACCGTGCTGCAAACGTGTAAAACAACCAGCAAGCCAGCCAACCAGCTAACCAGGCAAGTCAAAGAGTCAGGCAGGCGATATCATATCCATGAACAATTCCAGAGTCTATTGCACACACAATATCTAGGTTGAGTTGAGTTAAGCATTTGATGTACATTTGATGAGGTCAGCAACGTACCCAAAGCGTTTCAAGTGGAGCTTTGCCAAGCGCATTGTTGTTGTTGTTATCAAACGGAAATCAAACGAGTGTGTGAAGTTTGGAGTGGGTCTAACAGTGGCTCTAGCCATTGGAGTTGCATCTAGAGACAACGTGGCGGCAACACCGACGGCAACAGCAACAATAGCGACAGCGACAACAACACCTCAATGGAGTTGGATTATCAGCTGTGGCAGGCAATGACAGTTTATACACACACACACACACACACCAAAATCTTAATGTTGTAATTTAAGTAAGCAAATAATACTTCGTAGAGAACAGCTTTGAAAGGGTTATAGTTTGATAGTGTTCAAAGGGATCATGAAGGACAGATTAAAGCCGATTAAGGTTAATCGTTATTCTGACCACCAACTGCATCTATCCAAGAGCTATGTGCATGTCCAGCTAGCCAATTTCTACGAATATTTTAAACAGTTAGTTAGTTACGATAAGTGCAGACAGCTGCGGAGTCAATGTGACATCAAATTTATAATGAAAAAAAGGTGTTGATTTATATCGAACGTTGCAGGTTTTTTGTTGTTTTTTTTTTTGGCAACTGACAAGTGACGGGCGTGCTTAGATAAACTGACAGGTGTGAACAGCGGTCATATCATTGATAAAATAACAATTGTATGATATGCATGTATGTACATATGCATTGATAGTATGTACATGCATGGCTTATGGCAACCGCCGCGTAAACATTTTGGGCAAACAAACTCATAGCCCAGAACAAATGCCAAACAAATCAAAACTGGTGAAAAGAATGGCTACACACATACAATTGGCATGCTTATAACAATACTTACTGATGGGATGCTGGCAGGGATTGGTTGTGAATATTTCTTGGAAGTACGGACTGCAAATGGCTAGAACGATCTTGTGCGCCTGCAGCAATTTGCCATCACATGCCAGGGTGACATCCACCAAATCTCCACGGTCGTAGAGGTTCTGAAAGCCGCTAGCAATATTGTCCTGGAAGTTCTTCCAGCAAAGCTTAAATTCATCGTCCATTGCGGCGCGTTGGTGTTGCCAATTGGCGGCGTTTCACACGGCCAGCCAGCAAGTGTAATTATTTGATTTATTTGCCACGCAAAACAGTTTTTAAATGTTTTTCTTTTGTTAAAATGCAGAGAAATCTGAGCAGTAACGAGTCTGTGTGTGTTTTATTGCCGTTTTTTTTTAATGATTCTTGTTTATTTGCTTTGGGCCGTGATTTCTTGTCTCGTTCACTTTGTGGCTGACATTCACAACTGATGCTCCAGAATGACAGGTAGAACATAAACACAAAAAATTTGCAAAGGCACGCTCACGAGCGCCAAATGCCGTCGCACTCTGAATTGTGATGCGAAAATGGTTTAGTATTTTAATTTTAGCTGATGCTGCATACGAATTTAATTTTGTGCACGATCTCGCGCACGAACACGAACCGTCTGCGTCCACAGCCACATTGACTTTGATTTTGGTTTTAATTAACACTTTTTGATTTAAAACATTTTTATCAGAAAAGCGTGAAATGGCAGCAGACGCTGTTTACGTTTCGGTTCGCTCACCGTTGCTCTGTTGGAAAGAGAGACTGCGAAAGAGAGAAACTAATAATCATGCGCATTAGCAAAACAGCTGATCAGCAGTGCTGGAAAACGAAAAGTATTTGATGAAGGCGGGAAAAACTATATTTTAAATTAATTAGCAATTAACAGCTGATCTCAATTAACTATGATCATAAAATAAAAAGAAATATATTTGTTTTTAATAAACAAATCAGCGACCTGAGTCGATTTTTTATATCGATACTCGATACTTTTTGTGTAGGAGTTTAAAGGCGCGGGCTATAAAATCAAACAGGGCCAGTCAGTGCAGATTGATAAGAGCCTATCTAAATTTGTGAATTCACACACACCCGCCGAAGACGACTTAGCCTGCGCTCTGAAACCGTAGAACAAAAAAGCACGTAGATAACACTGCCGTGTATAACCCACTTTATGTTTTAAAACAAAAACAAAGAAGTTCTTATCACAAAACCGTGGGTCGTTTGCTTGTTAACTCTATGAATGTGTATTCACATGTATGTGTGCAGATAGATACCAATGCCAATTGGTCACCGGTTTGATTTTTTTAATTTAGTGCTTTCAAAACTTTCAACTGCTTAGTACGAACGACTCTTTCGCAAATCTATCAGATATTATGGGTGGTTGTTGTAGTAAGCACAAATTTTAATAAACCTTGACATCTTGGAATATTAAACTATTTAATTTATTTTTATAAGGTTCAAGTAAATCAGTGGATTTGCCGCCTGTGCCACCTGCACCAGGCAAGCAACGAGTCACGACAATACCGGAATTCCCTGGTACAAGTGCAAGCACCACTACCGGAATTACTGCATTCAGTGGAGGGATCTCCAACAGAGCACTTGATGAGGATTAAGTGCAACGGTAGAACAATGCGACTACATATAGAATTTGAACCTAATTTGACATTGAAGAATGAAACATCAAAGTATTAAAGTGAATCATTTTGCAAATAATCTGTAATAAATAATTATTATCAAAATATATTTTTTCAAAGCCAATGACTGGGCGCCAACTAGCGGCATTTTGCAACACTATAAACACAACTGTTGCTGGCGGGGGCACATGAAAGGAATGAGTACCTAAAAATACTTTTGCTAAGTAACCAGTGCTGTAAACTATTGTCATTTGTACTGCACAACACGTGCAAGCCGCTCGTGTGTTATTTGATTTAATAAAAGTTTTATTCGTTTCTTCAACATTCTTATGAAATAAGAATTTAAATCACAATAAAATGGCAATAAAAACAAATAAACGTAAAAGAAAACACGAAGCAGCAGCCGCAGATCAAGAGGATGACGCCGAAATTGCTGTGCCAAAAAAGGTGCCTAAGGAGTCCCAAACGCCAAAGAAGAAAACAAAAGAGGCAAATAAAAATGCCGGCATAGCAGAGGTGAATGCAATTGTAAATGACGGCTTAGCAGACGGGGACACAATAAATGAAGAAGAAACAAATGGTGAGCAGGCAGACTCAAATTTACCAGAGGAGGGTGAAGGCGATGCAACGTCTGAGAGCCCAGCAAAAAAGAAGAAAGAACGAAAACCCAGATGGGAGCGAAAA
Source organism: Scaptomyza caliginosa (assembly GCA_035044725.1). Taxonomy (NCBI): domain Eukaryota; kingdom Metazoa; phylum Arthropoda; class Insecta; order Diptera; family Drosophilidae; genus Scaptomyza; species Scaptomyza caliginosa. The sequence goes on from JAWNNR010000686.1 coordinate 2,670,698, forward strand.
GATGAAGCCGATATCAGTCCCGACTCGGGCATTGAGCCCGAGGAAACAGTTATGCGGTTTCCAAACGATTTCAAAATGTTGCATTTTCGCAGCAAGCTTATGGGCAATAACTTTATAACAGGTAAGTCTGGCTTGAAATAATTTAAAGCCTACTTTAAAATATAATAATTTACACAGAATTGCGCCACTTTCTGTACATGTGTCAACAACGGCCCAGAATTGTGGCCAAGTATATTGAAAAACGCGGCAAACCGCTGGAGCTAGCCGAAGCCTTCAATCGCATAGACAAGAGCAATGTGCTACACGTGGGATACCTGTGCGAGGCACTGCAGCGCATCATTATGGAGATATTAACCAACCAAAAGGATCACATGGAATCGGCTGCCCACGCTGGACGATACTTCCTCAAAGCCCATGGTAATCTGCTGGAGCAATTGCTGAATTCAAAGCAGCCCAACCACCGACGCAATGCACTCAAATTGCTGACTGCCATTGTTTGTGTTGATTCCCAACTGGGCCGCCAAGTGCTGAGCTCCTATGATATACTTTCGAATGTTCGCACAATGGGTGAGATGCTTTCACATTCAAAGAATGACTATCACAACGAAGATACCGTGCGCAAGGCCTACATTCATTTCATACTCGCATTCATTGTCGATGGCAATGAGCTGCTCATCCGTAACATTCTGGATCGTGCTCATTTAGTTCGGGAGCTGGTCAAGGGCCTTTACTACGATGACCATGTCACTGCATGTGTTGTACTCAATGCGCTGCGACAATACGTTTTGGAGAATCCGAGCATATTAAAGACGAAAAAGGTCCATGTCTTTGATGTGGAATGTTGCAAGCATCTGCGCCGCCTCTATGATTGGGAGGGTCCTGCCGGTTTGGAGTCATGGTTTAACGGACGGAACAAAAATGTGCCCAAATTTACGCCCATCATGACTGATGAACGCGATGCAGTTTCCGCAGCGACACACCAGCTACTCGTTTTGCTGTTCACCTCACGCAAACATGGAATCGCTTTCGATGCAATGAGCAACTATAGACAGAAGCACAACAAAGTGCAGGGCAAAGTATTGGGCGGCCTAGTTCGTCCATATACCGATGAACGCAAAGCGGAGCTTATTATCAAAACGCTACAGGCCTGTCCAGATTTGGGCAGGCACACAGTGCGCAACTTTGCCTTCCTGGTTAGTATGCATCGTGTGCATCCGGCAGAACTGCCCAAAGCCATGGATTTGCTTGCAAAGATCATTGCAGCAGTGCCGCCAACATCTCTAGCCGTTGCAATGGACAAAATGACATTAACCGACTTTAGCTATTGGATCAAGGAGATATGTCTACCTATTGAGGCGCTCCTGCACATTGTTAGCAAAAATTCACTAAAGAGTGATGATTTTAGTGTGCGCCTCGCTGTAAATCGCCTGCTCCTTGCCATGATGACACAATACAGCAACTATATGGGCGCCGTCGCCCGGCGGGAGCAATCAAAACATGCTGGGAACTCGTTGCGTAAATTTAAATTTGAGCTGTTAAATCATTTGCTCGTCAACTTTCCGCCCATTGAGAGTATACTGTATTCACTTTATATAAGTATACAGGGTCAAAATGAGGAAGGAGTTAACGTACTGGCTCATCTGTCGGTCACGCTAGATCTTATCCTGATCATGTGCAAGGAGAATCGAGCTTTTGTGAATAAGACCAGTCAAATTCTTGACTATTTGGATGTTCTGCGTCCATTGTATGAGACGAACTTTGATGAAGCACTCAATGCCGATAAGCCTGAACAATTTGATAAGGTGGAAAAGATCAAATTGGAGTTGAAATCGATTAAAACGATATTGCTGCTGTTTCCACGCTCGCTGCATCCCCAGGAGAAGCTATTTGAGCAGGTGCTGCGATCCTTTACCAAGGCCTATATGCTCGACGATGTGACTGTCAAGACAGAGGCCGGTGAGCTGCTGCACAGTTTGTTCCAGAATACGGGCATGTTTGATTCATCGAGCTATGAGATTGACATTTGGCTAGAGGCTTTAATTGGCTTCAATGCAGAAACCGTTGACACTGTTATATCTATACTGATGACCATATTCTCACTGGATCTGACAAAGGTGGAGGAATTGCCTACAATAAGTGCTGCCGAGACGGCCACTAATGTGGAAAACCTGCGCAAGCTCTTTGCCCAAATCGAGCAAGGACAAACGGTTCAAGCGTATGTTGAGACCTTAACTCTCAGCAAAATGATGCCCCTGCTCCTGCAAGGTGTCGCCATTGAGCCACCCTACGATGCGTATGTGGAGCTTGTGTGTGTGCTGCTTTACCAGTATCACACTAAAACGGAGCAAGTGCAACAACTATACAACTCGCAAATGTCCAAGCACACTAAGTATATGCAACAATCAAAACCGTGTCTTTTGCCAGCAGACATTCAAAGGCATTGGCCACAGCTGGCGTTGCTACAGCAAACGGTGTTGGAATCGACAAAGGAATCTTTTGATACAATCTTCAAGGCAACTGCCGAAGATAACTTTGAGCTGGAGCTAGCGGATGGCGAGAAACTGCTTTTAGATGGCCACCTGCGTAATCCGCATCGCAATATGATATATGCACACAATTTACTGTTCTTACTTACACAACTGGTGGAAAGCAAAAGCCTCAATGCACATCAATCTCAGTTGATAGCGGATTCCCTGATACGACTGCTTCAGATAACGAGTCAACTGGATGGTAAAGAAACCCTTGTTGAAATAACAGAGGACGAGCAGCAGCAGGAGACGCATACTCATCGCCTTCTTCATTACATCTATGGCATTCGTCTAAGTCAGGTGCGTGCAACGCAGTTGCTCAGCGAGACGAGCGAAACCCAGCTGCATTATGTGAGCTTTCTGCGACGCCTTACCGAACATTGTCGCAGCTTACCAAAGTTTACCAGTTACACTTCCTATTACCGGCTGCAGTTGGTCATGGCTCTGGAAATAGCTGTTGATGGATCCTTCAAAGAGACAGACCACCCGGAACAGCTGATGGAGTGTGTCGCCCTTGTGGATGCTTTTGAGCTGAATGCTGCTGAGTGTGCACAAATGCTGCAGTTACTCACAAACAAGTTGAGAGCGGAAAGTTACCTTAAGTCTAATCATTATTATGATTTACTCTTGCGGCTGCTACGTCGCCTTGCCCAACTGCCAGAGCCCTCGGATTGCAGCGATTCCATGCTGAAGCTGCAAGGATACTATGCTGAATTTTCTAATAACGCCCAGGCTGAGCAACTGGAACAATTGGAGACAGCTTTATTGGAATTCCTAATGAATCAGCATCATCATCTGTCCAACTGCGATGCCTCCTTCTTTCGTTGCTTTTTCTCCACAACCAATCGCAAGCTAAGCAAATCCGCTGTGCGACTTGCCTGTCTACTCCTCCAGCGTAATCCCAAATTGGCTGTGACATTTGCTCAACTACTGCCGGAGCATGTGGACCAAAAGGAGTTGATTTATCCGCTGCTGGATGTCGCATTTCGCAGTGGCTATCAGCTGGAACAGACGCTGCTCCAACGTTGCTATCAGACCTACAAGAATGGCATTCTCAAGAGTATTGAAAAGCCACAAAAAGCGGCGCTCATCTATCGAGAGCACGCGGATGCGAGTGCAGCACTAATCGCTCATTGTATGCCCAAATCCGAGTGCCTGGATTACTGCCAGAAACAGCTAAAATTCGATGCTGTCGAACTCTTCCAGATGCGCGTGCTGCGCGAGATTTATAGCCAGGCCTATACCGCCAGCAAAGATGAGCAGCAGCAGGCCAACATCTTTGTGAGCTATGTAAATTTAAATGTCCAGATGTTGGCTTTAGACTTAAAGAAGCAGAGTGTGCAATTGGACAAGACGGAGCAGATGGCCTATGATTGCTATAATTGGTGGCAGAGCAAGCAGGTGGAATCTGTTCAGAAAAAACTTGACTGGAGTCGTATGCTTAGTGCACCGCATTGGCTCAACTATTGTCGCAGCTGCCTAAAGCAGGCTATGCACAAGGCTGAGGAACAACAGCGTACGCCGGAGCAGGAGCATTGCAATGGATTGCTGCTCAAGCTAATGGCCTATCTCTGTGACCATTTATATGCGGATCAGACTGAGGAACAGGAAGAGAATGCCGATGCTGCATTGCTTTATGAAATGGTTTGCACCCATTCCTGCTGCTATGATCATTTGCTTGGCGAGCCGAGCCCCGTCAAGACACATCTGCTACAACTACTTGAGACGCTGGCACGCAAAGCACCATCGGCACTGCAGTCCGCCCATATACCAGTCATCTTGGGCGCCTATCATGCCCGCCTCACACCTGCTGATCGCTATGCCCTAGCGCTTCTGGAGCACTATGAGCGCTTCGATGTGGGTCTGTCACAGTATAGGCCATTAATATGGGGTGAGAGTGCAGTGGCTCACTATGCTTTGCGTGCCGCTGACGAGGATGAGCGTTCCAAGCTGCAGCAACAGGAGACGAATGTAGCCCAAGTCCTTGCATTGATTGTCCGCCCCACCTGTCAATATACCATAGAGAATTTTCCCATCTGGCGTACACTACACGCCCGTGAACAGTTGCCCGAACTGGAGTTTGTCAATCCTGTCAGCAAATCCCATCGATTTGGAGACAATACATTGGAGCAGCGCGTCGAGCAGGGCTGCATCGAATTTTCACAAGATGTGCGTCGATTGTGTCCCAAGCGTGAGGAAGTGTACGAACGTTGCTATGATCCAGCTTTTATGCTTCCGCTAATGATGCACTGCTTCGCACCCGAATCTGTGGTGCGCGCTCAGTGGCCCGTACAGAATGGATTGCTTGCCATGAACTTTTGTGCTTTATCATCTTTGGACAAGGATATGAGATTAGCAGCCGCATGCTGTCAGCAACGCTATCGCACCCACTTTGAGCTCTCGAAATTCTACGAGAAGCCACTCTGGATGCAGGCCTATGACAACATACAGTCAGGATTGGGCGAATTGCGCGATTCGTGGTTGGCACAGCGACGCCATCATGGAGGTACTCCACGAGTACCCCTGATCCCGGCTCTATTCATTGCGCACAGCTTCAACTTAAGCACAGATCCTACGCATCTGCTGTACAAGCGCTTGATGATGTATCTGCAGTTAAAACAGAGTTTCAACTTTCAGACGATACCAGAATTTAACATATTCTTTTACTCCCAGGAGCCGGAGCATCAGCAGTACAGAGAATTTATTGTGCAGCTACTGAGCAATGGCATTAAGTGCAGTGCGGATCTCTTTCTGCTGGTGTCCACTAATACTTTCAAGGTGTTGCTCAGCTTCTATAGCTCCCAACTAGCCAGCCTTGACACCGTTCTTCTGCTGCTCTCTGTGCTCTCCACCTGTGTCAAGATACCCGGTGCTGTCAAGATAATGCTACAGCATGTGGGAATCCTCTCCTGGCTACAGGGTGTAATACGTGATACACAGTTCCATCAGTTCGACATCATTGAGGGCATCATAAGCATTGTCAATAATCTGTGGTATGCCGTCGCTGCAAGTCAATCAGAGCTTGCCACAGACTACGCTCAAATCCAGTTGCGTATCCAGCGGCTGGTGCTCCAATTACTGCCATTACTTTCTCCACGCGTCTCCATACCCGGTCTTGCTCGTTTGCTTAATGTCCTCGCCAAAACGGCCACCAGCAGCGGTCAGCACCTGGCTCTGCCTGCCCAACAATTGGATTATCTACTCGACTGCATCGCTCGCCACTGGCCGGAACAAGTTACCAGCGTCCGCTATATCCGAAGCTTTGGAGGCACCTACGCTTGTCCACATATGGAGTACTGCGACTGGTTGGCCAAGGATCAAAAACTGGATGTACATTCGGTGTTGGCCCTGTCCAGTCTGCGACAATATGTCAGCGAATGGTGGCAAGCACACAATATCCATAAATCAGACCCCGAGGAGCAACAAACTGTAAATGAAGAAGTGTTAACTTCAACGTAATTTATAGTTTTTAGTTAAAATACAATCAAGTCGTGTTAATTATATGTATGTAGGCATAAAAAATGTTGGTAATATAATTTTCCATTGAATGAGTTTGATTTAATGTTTCGTTGCGGATTTAAGTTAAGATGTAAGTTTTGTTTGAGATGCGATCCCAAAGTATAAAATGGAAAAGATTTCGAAAATTTGTATCTATATACCATCTAAATTCTCTTACCAACTTGTGTGTGAATGTTGTTTAACAAAGAATGAGTCATAAATTCTAAAACATATATTTATTGCAACTGCATATATTCCTATATTTATTGTGTCGATATAATATTGCGCATTTGCCTGATGGCAGTCACCAGACGCGGTTCGCAGCCACTGCTCAAGTTTAGATACTGGTCAGGAGCGGCCTTAAGCAGGGTAAGAATTTGTGACAACTGCAAGTTGATGGTCAGGCCGAGTTCCTCAAGCACATTTGACAAATACTCAATGTCCACGCTAAGCTGTGTGGCAGAGGATGCGGGTAACGATTTGATTTGCAAGATTTGTGCCTGATACATAACACAGCACTGCTCAACGACCAGAGAAAGCAGAACATCGGCACATGGAATGGTTTGAGTGTACTTGATGTTGCACAGTTCTAAGGCTTGCTTCAGTAGCGCTGATGGCGCAAGAAGCAGCGGCTCTAGATGCTGTGGCAAAGTGAGCAGATACTGACCAATCTGGGTAATGCTTTCTTGTGGAGCAAAACTAAATGCGGGCATATTAATGCCAGCTGAAGTGTATGACTCCACAGGTGGACGTATATGCGCCAAATGCACCTCAATGGGCTGCAATAAGATGTTTAATGTGATGTCATGCGTCTCAGCTAGATATGTCTTGAGTGTGGCATAAATCTGTGGAAAAATGCCTAAACTATCAGCACTTGTAGCTGCCGTTGCATCTGCGCGCTTCTGCACATAATCTGCAATGTTAGACAAGAGCTGCTTGTGCGTCGCCTGTTCACAGGTCTGATATATGGTTATCTGATTTGCAGCCGCTGTTTGTTGCAGACGGTTTGCCAAAGTGTCCATGCGCGAGTGCAGCATTTGCTCAAACTGATTTAGCTGCAATTGGAAGTCAGTAAGGCATTGCAGCTGCGACATGGTATACTGCAGCAATGACCAGTTCTCACTGCGTGCTGTGCCCGTTCCTGCTGTATTGTTGGCCGAGCCGCCAAGGCTAAGGCTTAGCTGGCGCTGGGTGCGACTAAAGTTCTCCAACTGTCGCTTGAAAATGCCATTGAGCACCGTAATGAACTTACAAAGGGCCAGATCATTGGTTATAGAGGCGCAACGAGAGCAGGCTTGGTGCAGCCACTCGTACAGTTTGCGTGTGCTGTCCTCAAGATGACGTACGGCATCGCTGGGTGTTGCCTGGTTGGACAGCAAACGATCCACTTGCGTTGATAGCTGAGTTTCCTCCAGTCGTGGATATTGCTGTATGAATTTATGGAAATACTCAAAGATCGCTTCACCCAGCTGCCGATGTAGCTCGGGCGACAATTTAATTTCTGACTGCTCCAGTGTTGTGCTCAAATGAAGCACAAAATTTTGATTGGCCTGCGCATACTGCCCCAACAGTTCCAGACGCTCATTGGAAGTCTTTAGCAGCTGCAGAATATGTGCATCCCGGGTGGGTTGCAGCGCGGGCAATAGTTCAGCGATTACAAGGAAAGGCTGCGACTGAGCTATTTCCGTCGAATCATCATCTGCAAACAGTTGAACACACCATTTAAGCTGACGCTGGCAATGATCTAATAGTTGATCGTAGAATAGTGTTAAAAAATGTTGTTGCGGCGACTGCTGGGACTCGGTGACTTGCAGTTCCAGCGTCTGTTTCCATTGCTGTTGCAAAACGTTCTTTTGAACGGCACGATAATATTGCTGCAGTTGCGGCAATCGCTGTATGCTTGCAAAGATTTGAACATGTCGCTGCGCCTGCTCCAGGTTTGATTCGGCAAAGCATTGCACTAGGCTGGGCGATGCCATAGCCTCCAGACGGTTCTTGAAGTCCTCAACCTGCGTTTGACGTTCTGCATGCCCCGGCAATTGTTCTTGTGCCTGCAGCGACTTTTGCAGTGCTGTCAGCTTGTCGCAAACATTCTATAAAAAATAAATTGTAAGTCTTTCATAGATTTCCCAATGCACTTAATGTTACCTTCATATCGTTACGTTCGAAGCAATCTTCCAGCTCGGAGAGCAAGTTGCCCCAACCATCAGACTCCTGCAGTGATTCTTTGGCCGCCTGTAGCTTAGTTTGGAACGTATTTAAACGTTCTAGGGTGGCCATGCAGTCACCCGTCTCTTCTTGCACGGCAGCAACTTCCTGACGCATGGCGCTCATTTTTTGCTGTAGCATTGCTACATCGGTTTGAAGTGTTGCCGCCTCCTTAGCAATGCGTGGCATGCTGGTCACCACCCGCTGGCTAGACTCTTCCACGGCATAGTTCACCTGCTGCACATACAGCTGCAATTTGGCCACGTAGCTTTGTATGAATGAAGTGGCTGTCGTACTCTCATTCTTATCATTTTCCTCTGTATATTTTTTGTAGTTGGCGTTAATCCAATCAGCAGCAGAGAAATTCGACTCTGACAGAGCCGAAATATCCATTATTACCACAGATTTAATACAAATGAGTGTTTTAGGAAATTATACTCGTCTCAAAAATTACAGCTGTTTGGTCTGCAGTGTTGGCAAATATCTTATGTTCTTTCTATCGCTTACAGCACTGCTTTATTTCGCATTGCTCGTTTGGCACTTCGTGTTATTATTATTGTTTGCAAACGATAAAGTGAAAATAAACAAATGGAAGCGTATTAAATAACAATATTTATAGAGCTTAGAGAGTGATTAAGGTGTGCTAAATCACTCTAACCAATCTAAGCGCAAGCTTCATAATATTACTTGCTTAACGCCCGCAAAAAACCACATGCACACACACTTGCAGATGTAGATATTTTGAGTCTTGAACAACGATTTGTTTAAAAGTTTATGCTGATGTTTATATTAGTCGGTAAAACATGTCAGTTGCCAAACCCGATGATCCGTGGCAAGTGAAAAACGAAGGCACTGAACAGAAAGAAAACGGCAACACTGACGTTATTGAAAAGTTTGAAGACAATTTCAACCCCAATAAAGAAGAGAAAATCGGTGATAACGAAACAAGAAGTAATGCTACAAGCTTCAAACAATTGGAGCCACTGCCTGACTCGGCAAACTACTTGCAATTGCTAGGTAAGAAATAAAATGACAATGTTATTAAGATATTTGTGTCAGTATTGTGTTATTTGTTTTTTCATACACACGTAGAGCGAAAGCTACAAAAGGTACAAAAAGGAAGTAAATTGTTGGACTCCCTGCAGGAGAAGAAAGAGGATTGCATGCGAACGCTCCTGGCCTCTGACGGTAGTGTGCCAGCAGCAACACTTGAAGAGTTGTTTGAGTTTGATACGCCCATAGAAAGCGGCCGCTTGCATCGACACCTACTTCCTGTGCAGGCGGTTACAGTGGGCGAAACATTACAGATAGTCAAGTACGACGCTCTCGAAGATCAGACGGACGACGAGCAGCAGGAGGAACAGCAGACGGAAAATCAGGATAAAGAAATCAACTAGAGCATCATACAATGGATTCAACGTTTGGCAATGTGTTTCTCTTTCTCACTGATTTGGCGTGGAAGAGTCGCTTAACCATACCAGCATTGGTGACGATAGCTTTTCTCGTTATGGACATACGACTGCAGATTGAGATAAATATAGAAACGGGACATGTGGTTAGTCAACTAACAGTTTATAGTTTACGTCGCAGAATTCTGGAATAAGTGATATTATTTGTTTACTAACTTACAGAACGCCAGCGATATGGATGATGCCGAGGCATTTGGAGAACATTTGATTGGAGTACCCGATTTGGATGAGGAGAGTGTTTACTCAGACGATCTCGAGGATCACAGCGAGTACAGCAACGGAGATGGCAATAGTAGTATTACCTCACGCTACAGCGTCGATAACTACGATGATTTGGGCTCGGAGTACGATAATGATAATGAAATTGAAGCTTACTATGTGTACGATGGTCACTTCTAATTTGAAGTCGAATATATATAAATTTTAACAGTAAAGACATGTATATACTTATGTAGCTTAAGCATATACATATGCATGCATATAACCTCCCCTCATAACGTATTTATGTATTGCAGTGTAATCACAATTTATAAACAGTTCTCAAGCCAATTAATTGATTTGCCTTTTTATTACTTATATTCACATGTATAGTTTGATCAATTCGTCACTAACCGCCGATGGCGTCAGTATGCCCAGATCGGTGAAGAGTAGCGTAATATATGCAGGCGGCGTGTAATCGACCAGCGGATGCACCTTTGACACATCATTTAAATGCTTGCGCGAGTACTGAAAATTAATAGAAATACCGAGTATTCTTTTGTTAATCAGGCTGAGTACGCTGTCTTTTCTTATACCTTATACTCGTTGGGTAAATCCCTTTGGTTTAATGGGTACAGGCGAGTGAACTTAAAGCTTTCAGAGAGCACATAGAATGGTTTCTTCATCTCACGCGCACACAGTCCCATCGTGTAGGAGCCGATACGATTAATGATGCCGCCACTCTCCACAACTGCCTCGGCGCCGACCATAACAAAATCAACTGATTCCATCACATAGCCGGTGGCAGAGTCCAGTATAAGAGTGCAGTCAATGCCGGCGGCCTGCAGTTCTTGCACCATCTCCTCACTACAAAATAAAATCAAATGAAATAGACACTTCCAATTGCTGCTACTTTCACCCACCCAGAGTTGCCGGCACCGCCCTGCGTCACAAAGACGTGAAAGGACTTTTTGTTTTGCGATGCTGCAATCAGTGCCTTGAGGACGACGCGAGAGCGCGAGTGCGTAAGGATGCGACATCCATCGCTAATGAAACGTTGTGCCTGCTGTGAAATAACTTGACGCGAATTAAGCAACTTGGTTAGGAAGATTTTTCCACGATTTAACATGATTTGGCGGCACTCCTCCATCTGTTTATCATCCAGGCTCAATGTTATAAAACGACAAAATAGTTCACCTGCAGAAACGATGGCGGCAATGGACAAATCTGTGTTCCGCATGGCTGCAACAGCCTCGCGCATTGTGGTGTGCAGGATATGTATGGTGCCAACTGAAAGCGCGATTTCTGAATTGTATTAAGTCTTTGAACTTGTGTTTAAATTAAATACATTACATTGTTTCTTTTCCAAAATCATTAGCAACGTTTTTATTGCTGCTATGCCGGAAGACATGTCCCTGTCATCTTCCTGCAGCTGCAGAAAGTATTTGACAACATCTGAAAGGTAAAAAGTTGAGATAAGCAATTGTTTTTTAAGTTAAAGCTGCTTACCAAATTCTTCAGCAGATTTTGTAATTTCTGGCATTTTAAAAGTTCGAGTGCAACTGTTCCTCGTTGTCAACAAATGTGTTTGGAACAGCTGTTTTATTTTAGTGGGGTCGTTACACGTATCAATAGGCTAAATAAACAAAGTTGATTAAACAAAGCTTCATGTTACAATAAAATCTATTTGATCTATCATAAATTTAAGCGTATAATTTAGTATATTATTTAATGAGAATCATAATGTAAAAAGATTTTCGCACATATTTCCTTTTTGCCACTGTGGCTGGGAAAGAACATTCGGTTAGTTAGCCAACACTGTGTGCCGGGGCTAAAAAGTAAACAATTGTGATTAGAGGCAAATGTTATTTTGATTTCATATTGTTTTTGGCATGAAATTGACTTAAAATTAACGGATTATGTAATAAACTAAACACGGCGATAAACAGTTGAATTGGGAACCGACTGCAGTTCTGATAAATGCGCTTACTCGACGTTACGCTGGTGGACCACGAGCAATAATGTTTAAACTCGAGTCCTATATAACACCAATTTTACTTAACTACGTGGCGAAATATGTAAAAAACATTCGCGAGGAAGACGCACAGCTGTCGCTATGGGAGGGCGAGGTGACGTTTCACAATCTTGACTTGCAATTGGATGTGCTCGAGGAGGAGCTCAATCTACCCGTTGAGCTTGTCTCAGGCCACATACACGAGTTATCCATTCAGGTACCATGGACAAAATTAACATCTGAGCCGGTGAGCATTGAAATCAATACGATTGAGTTTGTCGCAAAGCTACCTGATGCAGAGACCAAGCAAAAACGCGCTAACCATCTGCAAGAACAGCGGCGGAAGCGCAACACAGACGTCGTCGATGAACAGCAGGCAGGGGGCGCTATCAGTTCAGGCGTGGTGAACAAGATTATCAACAACATTACCTTGCAGTGCCACAACATTATACTTAAGTATGTAGAGGATGACATTGTCGTTTCTATGAACGTGCAGTACTTAAACTTTTGTGCCGCCGACGAAAAATGGCAGCAATCCATGGTAGATGTGAACCCTGTGAATGTTTTAATGCGCAAGCTTCTGCAGGTGTCTGATCTAACCATTTGCCTGGACAAGCGCAACACGGCCGGCCGTATAGAGGTGTGCCAGGAGCCGGTTCTCTATCGTTGCACACTGGAGGTCCGTGTGCTGCGAAAACATAATGTGCACACTGTCAGCACCTCCAGCACAACTCGTATTGGTGTGTTTACCAAATCACTGGACATAAATGTATCGTCACTGCAGCTGCCCATGGCCATGAGGCTAGTTAAAATCTTGCTAGAGTTTAAGCCGACTGAAGCCGAGGATGATGCCTTTAACCTAGATAAGCCAGTTGAGCTTGACAATGTTGCCACCTCTCCGGCATCGCCAAGCAATGAAGCGTCTAGCTCAATGTTCCGACGGGCATGGAATTTGCTGCCTAGCTTTGATGCTGGACCTGCCTCTACATCTGGTGATGATCCCATTGGCCACAGCTTCGATATAGGCATCTATGCGGAGGAATTAAACTTTCAGCTTAAGAACTCGGAGCTAATCACCGACCAGGCCATGGGCGGCATCAAGCGCATACGCTACACTCCAATCCTGCGCATTAGCTTAGGTGGCATTTACTACGAGCGGTCGCAACTTAAGGAAAACGACTGGACAAATGTTCGGGCGGGTTTGTCCAGCATATGCATGGAGCCGCTGGGTGTCTATCGCAGCGAAGATCCAATGGATCGTAGTCTAGTTGACACCAAGGAGGTAATAGCGTCCATATGCATTTAATCTATGATTCATCTGTTTTGCTTCTTGTCTCTTGTTTTTTAGTTTCACAGTGAGCGCGGTTTTATCGACAAAAGTTTGTTTGATGAGCAATATACGTTTGCGGATCGCACGTGGTGCAGTAACAGTCATGATGATTACTTTGCACGAAACACCGACGAGTACATGCTCTTTCGAAGTCCGGTTCTCGCCTTTGACATTGTTGAGTGTCGTTCTCCCCCGCCCATCAAAAGTCACGGGACAGAGGCACAGTTGAAGGATATGGGGCTGCGCGTCAAGTATCGGGTGCTGTCGGCTGGCATTACATTCCATTTCACGCAGTCGTTTCTTCAGGTTAAAAATGTAATTAGTGATTTATTGCGTCCTTACGATTACACAGGATATCATGCAGAGTCCAACAAAGTAGTTATCAAAGCTCCCGTGACCAAGGAGCAGGAATACCAAAACATGTACATGACCTATGCGGATTCCGAATATCTTATTAGCTCCATGCCCAAGTGCAATTACAAGATCGAGTTGCGTGACATGGCCGTTAAGTTTTATCCTCGACAGCAAAGTGCAGATAGTTCGGCCAGCAGTCTGCATCGGCTGTCAACCACCGTCAACCAATCTCTGCTACCCTATTTACAAGTGACGTTATCTCTGGCCGAGGGCATCATTTGTGGCCCAGCAAATCCACAGCGACTGGTGCAGCTTATTACCCATCTGCAGGATAAGCCACGCGAGATAATTGACTCCTGCTACAATTCCTTCAAATTCAATGTAAAAAATCTGACCCTAATGGCAGTCAATACAACGCCAGAGATGGGCAAGGCCAAACTGTTCAATATACCCAGCATACAGGTTCAGTTCAATCAACTTCTCCTGCCCGAATATTGGCGTCCTAATATAGCTGCCCTGGAAACAGCTGAAATACAAACGGAGCTCGTCAATCTGGAGTTCTCTAAGCGTGAACTGGTGCTAGTCAGTAGTATTATACCCTTGATACTTACCTACGATAGCGCACAGCTGGGCGTTCTTGCCAAAATGGTTGCTGAGGCCAACATATCCTCTGATGTAATTCGGCTGCAAACGTTAATAACTAAAGTACGTTTAAACTATCGAAAATATCACACGCATCTCGCCTTGCTATTCTCGTTACGCAACCTTAATGCTGATGTCTATCATACGATGATGAACATTCGGAACGTGGTGCTATCGACAAACAAGGGCGCTCCCAACAAATGGCTGGAGCTTCAGGTACAGCTTCCCCTTCAGGAGTGCGAAAAGAATCACGATAATGAGGCCGCAACAGCGGTCTGTTTGTGGATTGAGTCCTTTCGTCTGACCTTAGATGTTTATTTACTCCAGTTTCTTAACTCATTCGTGAGGCTCGAACCGTGTGCTGATAATGGTAGGTGCTATACAATAAATTTAAATAATTATATTATTATATATATTTACTTTTCTTTGTATTACATTTTGTAAGATATTGATGACTTTGATGCACTCAGTCAATCGGAGAAGCACCCTTCATTTTCATCCATCTCCCTTACTTCAGTGCCAAAACTGACGCAAAGTGAGGTAAATGTTCGTCGCGTAAGCCGCACGAATAGCCGAAAAATATCCATTCCTGCAGAGACAATTCATGCAAGTTCTGAGCGAGATGAGAGGCCTGCCGTACAGATGGAATTCGTTAAAGAGGTATCCCTAAGCGATCCGAGTGAAACTCCGTCGGGTATCGATTTGTTGCCACTTATGAGAAAGCTGGGAACGATAGTTGTGTTCCTTGAATTGGCTCAAGCTCGGATCGATGTGTGCGAGGTGATGCTGCGTAAGACTAGCAATAATTCAGCTGTCGAGTTCACATCTATTCGACTGTTGCGGTTGCGAATAAAATCGAGCAGCGGCGAGGATGTTCTTCGCGGCAACATTCGAGCCACCATCAAGGTGGCTAAAACTCCGGATCTGTGCAATTTGGTTATGGAGTTGAGTGATTTCTATGTATGCTATCGGCGGGATACCGAAACAGTAATGATTCTTGAACCGGTACGGACAACAATAATGCTAGCATTATCCCAAAAGGAAGTTGTGGTGCCCCCGCCCTTACAACAATATAAAGACACTGTTAATGGCGATAAATTGGAAATTCCATTGAAAATAGTGGATTCCAATCCAGTTCCTGAAGAAAAATATAAAGACACTGTAAATGACGATAAATTGGAAATTCCATTGAAAATAGTGGATTTCAATCCAGTTCCTGAAGCGGACCTGGTCGAACCCGAAAAGTTTTCAGGCATATTCTCAATTAATGTGCACGTTGACATGTCAGCAATAAACATTTTTGGCCGTCACGTAAGTAGTTTTATTGATTGATTATTGACCTGATATATTATTAAGTAATGACTTTTTTTATTGCATGTGCAGATTAAACTTTTGCATGAACATTATACAATACTGTATGCAATCTTCAGATCGCTGCGTTTGCCAAACGATACTAGTCAATGCCCTGAAGTACGCAATCACGAGTTGGAAATTCACACAGCAGGTGCACAAAATTATCCTATAATAAAAGAGTTTCTGGATCTGGATCCCAATTTTGAGCCACCTTCAAAGCACCCAGGTAAGCTTGATAAATACCATATAAACTCTTAAACCTTGCTAATGTGCTCTTATTGTAGTTGAGAAACCCAAAGCGTCGTTAATTATCTTTTGTCAGTGGACTATTCCTCGCATCTGTGTGGAAGTGGAATGCTTTTGCGAACGCAAGCAGCGCAAGATATTATTAAGCTTCGAAGATCTTCTGCTGAACGTTGATAAGCATGAGGATTTTACCAAAATCACAACAAAGGTGGAAAACGTGAACCTAAACTACTATGAGGCGATGGTCTTGGGTGAATGGAAACTAATGGATAATTTTCACATTAAAATGCTGGGAGATAGTACTCACTTGCCACTAATCAGTATTGTAATTACAACTGTCAGTCTGCAGGATTTGTACTCAAGAATAGGTGCTCGCAATCTGGACCAGAAACATCGCACAATTTCAGAGCTCATAATTGAGGTGCAACCCATTGAAATGATCTTGGATCTGGAATGTATTACTGAATTTTTAATTTCACAATGTGATGTGCTGGAAATAATGCGTTCCGATTATGGCAAGGATTTTAACATAGCTCAACAACACAAGGTCAGCATAACCACAGTGCAGGATCTGCCTATTGTGCATCTAAATAGTAAGGGCATTTATATCTACTGTCCAGTGAATACAGGAAAAAAGTGCTGTAGCGTTTTGTTGCTGCGGGTAAGTGAAAGCAATTTTGGAAAGAAGCAAAACTAATTAATCATTTTGAATACTCCAACAGATTGAGAGCATTAAGTTGACCCCGAGTGTGGAAAACCCATTAGTTCGTCAACCCATACGACAGGATATCTACAACAAGGCCGCTGAGCTTAACATGTTGAGCACCCCAGGTGCACTTGTTGAAGATCGCCAGTACGAGTTAAGTGTGCGACAAATTTCGCTCTCAACGGGCAATTGGCTGCAAACGCAGCAGTATAGATTGAAAGAGACGCTGACAAATAAGCATAGCAATCCGGCGTTGGAATGGAACAATCAGTCGCGTTCTACCGAACTGGAGTATATGGAAATATTCAAAGACTTTGATTTCATTACTGTCTTTGCGCCAAGTATAAGCTATAATCGATTTCTGGTTTGTGGCGAAAGTGTCGAGTACAATTGTGTGACGGATTTTGTAGCGACACTAAACACATATCAGATAACCCTTATGTCCTGCATAATAAATAGCCTCAAGCGATTGAATAGGTAGGTTATTTTTACACATTTTGCAAACTAAGTATTAAAAGTCGTATAATTTTAGCATTTTGGATGAGTCCTGCAAAATCTGTGCACCGCTAGAAAATGCTTCCACTAAAGGCAAAAGTCCTGCTGCATCAATAAAGAAAACTCATGAAAAATGGTCACAGGCAAATCTTATAAAACGAAATAACACATCGAAGGTTCATTCATATGACAAAACTGATATGCTATTCGGTTCCTTTCCGAGCGACTCGGGAATAAACATAGCCAACAAGCTTGCTGCACAAACACCAAGAGAGCCTCAAGAATCACGTGGAAAGGCCAGACATAAACTTATATATCCGCGCAGCGTCTCTTTTGTGGCTGGTATTTTTTCTTTAAGGATTTACGATGTGCTAGAGTTTGAGGATCAGATGATGCTAAGACCGTTGTTTCTAGTGACCATATCGCAGCCCAGTTTTATGTCAACGGAAACGTTTCGTGCAACCATTACACAGGCTTCAGTCTTTAATTTTAACATACATATGGCTAAGTCCGAGACCGAGCGTGACTTTGTCAAATATAATGAGGCATTAAGTGGTCAGTTTACCGAATCCATCTTCGATACACAACCCGGCACTTTGGGCAGCTCGGGCATACCGCCACCTCTGCTCACCGTTAAAACACACATCGATCGCAGCCATCAGGTCGAGGTGGATGTTGAACTGCGCAAGCCAATGGAACTGCGCCTGTGCGAAGACAACGTAAAACTGCTTGCCACTGATTTTATCCACATGTATGCCCTGCTCCAAGAAACACCCTATTTTCCACAACGCAGTGAACGGCCAGTGGTGCATACAACGCCATTGCGTCAACTAAAGTTGCATTGCTTCAACGCGGATCGTTTGCATTTGGCTTGTGATCGAATCACTGTAAATTTCTACGATGAGGCACACACCTATAGCTGCTCAACCGTCTGTCTTGACTTTAATGCCCATGTCAAGTTTAGCGCACGGCCCCAAAAGGCTTCCATTAAGTCGACTTTGGGCTCTTTCTATGTGCAGACAGGTGACAAGATTTTTCTGCATCCGCTTTTATTGCGTCTCTCCGCCGATCTACTTAGTGAAACATGGTGTGATCAGCTTCTGACTAGCATCACCCTTAAACTAAATGTACTGCACGTGGATGCAAGCATTCTGAACATTGTGCATCTGAGAAAGGCACGCGAAGGTCTGGATAATATTTCAACACATATAAGTCATGAGTGGCAGCATTTCCTTCAGAATCGACCCATGTTGGGCCAGCCGCCGGAGGTGCAACCAAAGCAGCTGCTCCAGTACACGCCTTCACAGGGCGAGATTGTGCGCTCCAAAACGGCGCAGAAACCTAAAGCTGAATTTTATCAGGATGATTTGCGGTAATGTTTAGTTTGATTATATATTTGTTTTGTTTTGCTTGCTAATTGTTTGCTAAATTTGCAGTGCCGGCGCCTTTCAGTTCGTCTATCTAAATACGGATACAATGCTTCCCATGCCATACCAGGTGCAGATTATTAAAATAAATTATGGCATCATTTGTTGGCGTTATCCACAGCCGCGCCAAATGAGCAGCATACACATCTATCCTGTGCCAATGCCGGTAAAATTATAATTTTTACCTACTATTGTAAAGTATTTTTGTATTTTTATTATCTATTTGTGTGCAGATCGAGAATCCCATACATATCAAGTGCCGAATGGAATATTTTAGTGAGACACATGAAACATTTTTGCATTACTGCGATTTTGAGCTCTCGGAGATTACAAGCAAGCAACTGACACCTCCCGAGCGTATTATAAGTGCCACTATTTGGCGGGTTGTTATCATGCAATCGCTTATCTCTGTCGATGGGACTTGCTTTGATGCTGAGGAGGATGAAGAATTGCAATCGGTAAGCATTTCAAGACAGACTTTATATTAAAAACTTACTTAACACTTGCATTTGTAGATCGAGAGCAGTCGCGTTGTACAGGATCTTAAAGGAAAGCTGGATAATGATTTTATATTGCATCCTAAAGTTCTAGTTGGTTGCATGCGTATTGATACCACCTTCCTGGCAGAGCTAGTGCCAAAGCTACAGTTGCTGCTCTGCTGTCAAAATATGGAGTTGAACTTTTTGAACCAACCGGATTCCTCAAATGTGCTGCCGTTGCGTCTTCAGAAGTACAGCTTAAGGCGCACTACGGAAATCTGGCAGACATTTCTAACTGTTCACGTAGACGATCTGCAGCTGCATACATCGATCTTTACACGCACCAATTATAGCGCCGAGTTGGATTTTCGCAGTCGCATCAAATGTCTTGATTATGGCTTCCTTAACATGCTGGACATTATGGAACCGATGAGCTTTCATAGCTACTTAAGATACAATGAAATGCAGCGATTACTGCAGGCTAACTTTTTGCTGGACAAACTGCGCTTTAACTGCAGTTCTAGCGTGATTCAAACGCTTCTTTGTGCCAAGCAGCACTGGAAGGAGCTCCTGCAGCAGAGCAACGTTGTTCACACCCTGATGCCCAAATGTGTGATTGCCAATCGTTTGCAGACGCCTCTTACCTTTGGACAGACTGGCACGGGAGAGCGCATATCTCTGCTGCCACAAGAATTGCGTCCTTACTACTTTTTCAGCGATTTTCACAGTCAGGAGCTAACGTTTTTCATAACAGATCCTGAAACTAATGATGTGGATGTCAGTGATTCTGTGCACATTGCTCTCAAGTTTGATGACGACTATATGATTCATCATTTACGAATTGGACAACATTGCATCACGGTCAAACAACGGAAGTTGTCTGCCACACAAGTGTATATCCTAGTGAAGGGTCAGATTGAGATTATAAGTATGGTACCGTTTGACCTGTTAACCGAGTTTCGAGCGGAGGGCAAAAAGTATGATGAACACGCTCCAAGCCCTCAGGCACATTTACTAAACGGGAGGGATCGCGTCTCCTTCTATCAGGCAGTGGTGCGCAATGAGGATATTACAATGCGGTTCGTAAATTAACTGAATCGAAGCTCAAACTTTACTCACAAATCCTTTAATTCTTACAGACTTAAGCTGGGCTCAGGTCATGGTAAAGGACGCACTGGAGACATTCCGCTAAAGCCCAACAATAGTCTACCCTGGCTGGTGAAAGTCCCAACACATCTGCCACAACAGTTCATTAGCTTATGGGTGCGCATTCTGCGTGAGGACATTGATGTGGGAAGCCTGGATGAATTTAAGCCGCAAAGAATACTCGTGAGCATTTGGCCAATCTTTGAGATCTGCAATTTACTTAGCTGCGAAATACAAGCAACCGAAAGCAGCACGGAGGAGCACTTTGCTATTCCCGGCGAGGGTGGACATAAAGCTTTAACCACAGCCACAACCCATTCCACCGAACATTGTGTCAAGTTTGAATTTCCGTGTGTTTACTCCTTAAATAATAGTATTCCATCGTATAAATTAAACATTGGTTTGATTTCAGCTGTGCCCTCGGCTCCGCTTCACAAAGCGAATACACATTCATGTTGAAGTCAATGGATTGGCACAAATTCTTTCACTTTGATGCTGCAGAGTGGACAATTGAGACAGCGTTGCATAAGCTGAAAAAGTCACCACAGCTTAAATGGCCACTAGATGATGCCGAGGAGCTGCGAGTGCAGCGTCCTTTCGAACTGCTCAACATGCTGGACGTGCAGTATAGGGTGCAGGCAACCCGTGACTTCTCGTGCACACTTGGCTTGGAAATTGCGGCCTGGGCCATGTTTATTAATGACACTGGACTAGATGTGAGCATCTGTTTGCCCACGGAGGGTACGCGCTATCAGATTCGGAGTAATTGCCTGGAAATGCTGCCTGTGCTGAACGCTCCCTTGACAATAGATGTGCCGTTTGGCTCTAATTGGATTTCTTCGATGTCCATTTGCTTGGAGAAAGAAACGCAGCCAACATCTGCAGCTTCTGGGCGTCATGTTCTTTTGCGTGTTAACTCTTTTGTGGACTTAGTCGTTGTGCGAAATGAGGATGTAATTCGGATGATGCTCGACTATAAGCTGGAGGATGGACGACGTGTTTTCAAGTTGCGCTCCAAGTTTGTTATTGCAAACTTTACGGATGTAGTGCTCCATGCTCTGCCTCTAACCATGGATCATAAGGAAACCTCTGGACGCACAGAGGTTAGCTCTCTAGACTTTGCCAAAAACATTCGAAGTCTTATATCTGTAACGGCAAAGCGAAATGCGTAAGTACATTTTAATATATTTTGAATAACCATGTTTCATGTATCTATGATTTTTACAGAAGCATTGGCTCCACCATTGAATTGTTTCATGATCTAAATGCGCGCAAGTCGAAGCACACAAACGACACTGCTTTTGTGTACTTTGTGAGTTTTGTTGTGAGTGGTCATCAGGATATTTCAATTCCGATTCCATTAGCTCTGCCGTTCACACGCCGCTGCTTTAGCCTGCAGAATGGTTGTGATTCCATACCGCTTATGATTACGCTAATTGAAAAGGATAATGTCTACTATCTGAATGTATTTCGAGATACAGCGCCGGCCGTTATAATTAGCAATAATACCAATTTAAAGTTTGTTGTGGCTCAAACGAGCGCTTCGGGTAATAGTAATGTAACCTGCACAACACCCGAGTTTGCGGGAAAAAACTTTGAATGGAATCAATTGATCGCTCCCTACAGCAAGTGCTATTACACTCCACCGCAAATGTATGCCAACTTTCCCGACGTGGAATTCACCATGTGCAACCTTTCCTTGGCTCTTTACAATAGTAGGTACCATTTAAATTGATTATTGTATTTTTAATAAATGCATTCCTT
Source organism: Scaptomyza caliginosa (assembly GCA_035044725.1). Lineage (NCBI taxonomy): Eukaryota > Metazoa > Arthropoda > Insecta > Diptera > Drosophilidae > Scaptomyza > Scaptomyza caliginosa. Next base: position 2,692,555 of record JAWNNR010000686.1, read on the forward strand.
TCTTTTTTTCAGAGGATTCCAGCAAAAGCAAAATAATGTGGTCCAAGCCGATACGCACAGATAAATCGTGGAAAAAATTTATACATGTGCCCGACCATGGTGATATAAAAGTGGTTATCTGTTATAAACATCGGGAGATACGCTTTAACATCTACTACATAGCACAACAGTTGGAGTTTTCTGTAAAGGATCTGCGCTCACGCCTCAAAAAGCCGGAAACTGCACAACCATTACTTCCAGAGAGCGTAAACCAAAAATCAATGGAGCAGGAAATATCTGATCCACTACCAGATCGCAAAGCAAATGATTGCATTCACTTTAGTGATGAATGCGAGGCGGGTCTAAAAGTCTCATTGCGTTTGTTCATCAAGAGTTTTGTGTTCAGCCTGCAATCGAATGATCGGCAGCGAGACTATCTCAAGACTGAAGTATGCAACATGTATGCAGATGATGTGATGTTGGCTTACGATGACAATGATGATCTTCGAGAGTTGCACATACAGCTGCCCAATCTTCAGGTGGACAATCAACTGTATTCTAATGGCAAATACGATTTTCCTGTGCTGCTCTGCGCCCAGCAATTATACAAGCGTCACTCGTGCTTGCCCCAGGTCTATGATCTGGAAGCGGTGTATCTGCGGCAGGCAAAACGTAAACCGACGTCCCTGCTGACCTTCGTGTTCTATCAGGATGAAATGCAGCTTCAAGCTGTGCATTGTCAGCTGCAGCCTTTGCGTGTCTACATAGAGGATGCATATCTTAATCAGCTGCTGGACACGTTGGTCGAATGTGCTCCATCTAACTGTGTTTACACGCCGCAAATGCATTGTGACCGTATTCAGTTGGCTGAGGGTCAAACCTGGTTGCCGGAGCAAGTGGTTGCTCAGGCGTTGTATATCGCGGAGCCACTGCGTCTTAATAATTTCATAGTGGAGCCACTTAGTTTGCTCCTTTCGGTGCACACATCCTCGCGGCTGTACATTGCCTTGGATCACTCGCCATTGTCATTTTCCCGGTACGAGCGTCAACAGATTCTTACGGTGCCCTTGCGCTTTGGACAATCCCTGGGACTGCATTATCTCAGCGGAGCAATTTTTGGTGCTGGCTGGGTAGTGGGCTCTCTGGAAATCCTTGGAAGTCCCAGTGGCCTGGCCCGCTCCTTTACCACTGGCCTTCGGGACTTTATTTCGATGCCAGTAGAGGGTCTGTTTCGTGGTCCCTGGGGTTTTCTTGTTGGCGTTACTCAGGGATCAGCTTCGCTGCTGCGTAATGTGACGGCGGGTACAGTGAACTCGGTGACCAAGCTGGCCGGCTCAGTTGCACGTAATCTGGATCGACTTACACTTGACTCGGAGCACATTGAACTGACGGAGGCACGGAGACGTGCACGCCCCCAGGGTTTTGCTGATGGTCTGACACAAGGCTTGACAGGACTAGGCATAAGTCTGCTGGGTGCTGTTGGCGGCTTGGCCCATCATACGCTAGAAGCGCGTAGCTCTGTTGGCGTCCTAACAGGTCTCACAAAGGGTATTGTAGGAGCTCTTACCAAACCCATCAGTGGTGCTGCTGAAATGCTGGCATTAACTGGCCAGGGCGTGCTTCACACAGTGGGCTTCAATGCCATGCCACAGCAGGTGGAGCCGAGTGTGACGCGTAATGTGGCACTGCATGCTAGTTCCTATCGCATCTGGCGTTTCCTGCCTGAGCAGCTGTGTAACGATCAGATACTGTTCTTCCAGGAAATCACGCTAATGCTTAAAGGTGAACTGCGTCCAGCGCTGCTGTTTCTTACCTCAACACTGCTGGTTATTATGGAACGGCCTGGCGACGATCTTACATTCATTTTACCCGTGCTGAAGGTGGATGTATTGGCCGATCGCGAAGATCCCTCTAAGATGTATTTAAGTCTTAAGCCCGAGAAGTCTGATGACTTGGAAGGCGTAAGTAGCATAAATTTATTTTAATATTTATATTTTATACTAACTTTGTTTACTTGCAGCAAATGAAGTACACCAATGAGCGTATTATTGACTTCTTGAATGCATCTCGTGCTCATGCATTGACCAATAATTCGTTGAGTGATTTGCTGCAGCTTAACGATCAGGATCAGGTGGAACCTATACGCCGGCGAACCCAGTGCATCTTCTTCATAAAGCCAAACATTGGTCAGCATCTAATGCACTACTTAAAGGTCATCAGTCAAACCCAATGAATCATCCCACCACGAATTCCTCTGTACAGACCTATGTAAATTGTTAACTAGATGCATACATAGTATTTATTCCATTAGCTAACACCATTCCGCAAAGTATTTTAAATTCCTGTCAACATTTTTTTATGCCAAAAACAAACAAACACAGAGATGTTTGCTAAATTCTATGCAAAGTAAATATTTTTGTTACCACTTTTTGACTATTTGTCCTTTTACTTAACTGGGGGAAGGGCAATAAACACCAGACTTAAACTGTTTCCATATTTCTCTCTAGCTTTATCTGTCGCAGTTGTGGCAAAGTTTAAGTTGAACAACAAATCATCAAATTGAGTTTGCCTTTTTGGAATTTCCGCTCACGTGCACCAAAGTACAATGTCGTCGTGGAACATTTAACGTGCATGCCAATGCCGTAAGACTCAATTTAATGAAATTGATTTTAGTTAAGACCAGCAACAAGCCAAGCAAATAAAACTATGTGCCGACCAGGCGCACAAATACCTACAACAATCACCGAGCAAAGAAATTCAACCAGGACATACAAAAGACAAGGCAATGGCGTCGACGGAGGCAGAGAAGGCAAAGAAGACGCCATTGCATACGTTGAATACAAGTGCAGCAAGGGAACTTTTGTTGTTGCCTCGTAAGGAGAACCAAACAGACAAACAACAATAAAGGAAACACCAACAAGGGCAGCTCGTAAAATTTTTACTTGTCCGCATCCTCTATACCCATCCTCCCATCTCATCCTTCCACCCAGCGCAGCAAATTGCTTCGCATTTTTCGCTTAAAATATAATTTACTTGGCGGTTCAGGGTTTTCTCTGGGTTTTGCTGGTGCATAACCGAAGGATTCAATTATAGCTGCCACCTTTAGCCCAAAACCGCACAGCAGCCTCACAAGCGCGCACACACACACACACACGTATGTATAAGAGTGTGTATCTGCATAATGCATATATATATATATATCAATTATTTTAAAAAGACTAGTAAAGTTGGCATATTTAAATGTTTCTTTGATAATTACAAACACATAATTATTAAAATGCACTCGTTTAGCTCACAAATGGATCTTTATAAGTTTATTTGACGTATGCAAATTCATTGGAGCGTACATTTTCAATTTAAATAGTTATGAGTATCCTTTGGAATAATCGTTTTGGATGCTCACTATCCTTTGGAATAATCGTTTTGGATGCTCACTTAAAGATCAGATGAATCTAGAGGTGCTTCAACTAACTCTGAAGCAATTAAGTAAACTTAACAGAAAAAATAATATTCAGTCAAGAATTGTGAATTGTAAGCCTTTAAGCTTACTATTATCTTATCAAATATTAATCTTAAAAATCATATACCTTGCAATAATCATATAAGACAGCATGACATGTAAATTGTGATGTGCACTTTGCTTTGCCATTTGTTTTGCTCGTTTTTCCGCCACAGTTGTTGCCTTTGTCTTTAATATCCGCCTGCTTGCCTTCTTGCCACAAACACGCACACTTGCTCACACGCAAAAATATGCTTATAAGTGGATATGTGTTGTGCGTTCATGTGTTGCGCTCAAAAGTAGGCAACGAATTGTGCCAGAAACAGGCGGTTGCCTTTGCCTTTTTTGCGTAATTCAACAAAAGTGTCGAGTGTGTATGTTTTTGACTGGCAAGATGCATGGGCGGTGAAACCTTAAGCAGTCTGTTGAAGGCTGTTCGGGAAACAACTTTAAAAGCACGGATGTTGCTTTATAAACTAGCGGATCCAGCAAGCATCTGAGCATGAAGCAGCTTTGTATTTATTATAAGAACATAACATTGTTATTCAATGTATAACACCCAAGTAAATCTTGTGTTTGTAAGTTTAAAGTTTAATTTGAATTATATCTTTAATTCACCTAATGCACTTTAACTAACTACTCAATCAATTCCATTTATGGACAAGCTAATGCATCTGTAACTGCAAAATGAAAAGCACTTAGTGTAGAATTCCAGAAACTATAATGGATTAAGTGTGTGGCTGAAAGCAAATACGATGCATTAACATAATTACCACATAACTGTCAATTTATTATTAATGCAACCCTTATGACAGCTATGACAGGCAAGTAATAAGGTACAATATTGGATTAAGAAATTGTAGGGCACACCAAAAGGCATATGAATTTGTGTAATTTTTTGCAGATTCATATATATGATTATAAAAATTATATACTACAATACATGCATATGGCCAACAGACGCAACTTATTTGGCAAAGTGGAATCGCAGCGTTTGGCTGAATATATATTGTGCACATCTATGCAAATATTATTAGCACAGCCCTCGAGCGATTTCAAATGAGGTCTTCAGCACGAGATTTCCGGGGTACATATGCTCAATTACTTTGACACACAGACACACACACTCCCGCACATAAGGCAAATGCAATTTTCTCAAAAATGATAACTTATAAAAAATTGATACAGCAACAGCAACAACACCAAGGTGTCTGCATATGTAAAGTGTAATTTCAAAAAAAAAAAATTCTGGGATGTATTTTTAATACTCAATTTACCGGCAAGGCGTTTTAAAAAAAAAGTACAATTCGTAAAAGATTTCTCTAACAACGAAAAGAGTGCTTGAGTCAAATGTGCAATTCTAATTATAATCTAGTATGAATGAAAGAAGAAGAAAAAGAATTGAAAGAAGCGTATGAGTAATCATAGAGTCTTAATCCTTGTAGAGAAACCTTCATTTCTATTGCTACTAGGGTATGACACATTCGGTTAAGGACCGTTAAGCTAACATAAACATGTGAATTTTATGCAGTGACGGCGATTTGTGTTTGCCAAATTTTATGTGTTACATTTTGGGTGCCGCTAGGCAACCGGATTATTTATATTTACATAAAATTTTATTTTTTCATATTTGCGGCACATCGACTTGCCCCAAAGCGACGTTAGTTATGGCAGCTCGTCACCTAGACGCCGCACGCCCATCAACCGAATGTTGAGGTTGCGTTTCTTTCAATCTGTTGCTCCTGTGGCGGTAAAGTAACGGTTAAAGTGTGTGTGTTTTGGGTATTTTGTATACATAGTTAATGCGAGTTTTTTTTATTCTTTTCTTTTTGAAGTAAGATGCTTTATTCACAAATTCACATAGGCAGATATACACATACTTAAACTAAGCATATATATTTGTATATATAGATAAATGTATTTACACGATAAATGTTCACAACTCGAGTTGTTGTTCAAAGTAAATAATAAAATAGAATTTGCAATTCATTCGTCGTAGTTATTTATAAACATTAAGTAGTTGCATATTTTTAAACTAATATGCAAGCATACACGGATATAATTGTAGAAAGTCTTCATTTTGCTTGAAATCGATGGATGACTTTAAACTTTATATTATATATATCATACACATATAGATCATCAAAATTGTACTTAGTTTAAGGTAATTGTTTTAACACACTTAGTGACAAGTTGCATTTAATGAAGCCGCAATGCATAATATATATTTATTTTAATAGGATATGGAACAATAAACAAAAAATCTGTCTCTCATTTCATAACTTATCTACACTCAGATAAAACTCAACTCCTCGTCTTATTAAAAGAAATAATACCTTATTTCTTCGTGGATATTATAATAATTTTATATTTGAAATAAAACATTTTTTTCCCCACAAAATTCACAAAAAAAGTATTTGTTTTACTTAACTCGTTTACTTCGTTTCTTAAACTTGCACGTAAAACTGTAAACCATTTATTTTTAACCAAGTGTATTAATTTTATAGCTGTTAGCTATATAAGTATTGGCTGGATGGTTGCTCCAGTTGTGGATCTTGTTTGGGATAACACTTATAATCAATTAATGGTTATATCATAATGCCCCAATAAGCAATTATGTAATTTACTAAAGATAAATTCGAAACTTAATAAGCAGTAGAAGAAACCTACAGCCAAGTCTTATCATCAGCTGCAGCAGGTGGAGAGCAAGTGGCCAATCCAATATTATTAACCCTTCGATAGTTGTTGCTATAGTTGCTGGCTGCATTGGGGCTGCACACAATCTGCATCTGCAGCTCCATGCTCTCTGTCGGTGCCGTTGGCGTGGTTGACTGTCAGGATAGCAACTGTGTGGTGCGACTCTCGGTTGCCGAGTTTAGGGAACTGTTTGACTTGTCGCTGGTCCAGCGCTCCTGCAACTCCTGCTGATACGGCGAACGATGTGCAACACGCAGACTGCCCGGCCCGCCACTGTTCCGGCTGCTCAGCTGATGATGTTGCTGCACGGGCATGGAGTGACGATGTTGATGTCCCTCAATCATCTTGTCAGCTGCCCGCGGCACCGAGTTACGTAGTACACCTAAAAGGTAATGCGAGTAGAAAGCACAAGGAACTCACATGAATACCCGTTGCCAGGCAATAGTATGTGATTGAACGTCGCCTTACCACAATGTGAAACTCGATGCGATTTTGGTGAGCTGGGACAGGCATAGAGTATGGATTTCTGTGTGTCTGCAATATGATGAAGCATGATGTTTTGAAGCTTATTACTGCTACTCTTGCATATATACATACCATTGCGTTTGATGCGATTGTGATCCGGTGAGCCGGAGCAGGAGTAACGTGATGTTAGATTATCTCTTCGGTTTAATGACTCGGCACCCACATTTACAAAGGGACACCAACGGAATACCATTTTGAAGCCATAGCGGAATCTGTAAAATGCATTAAAATGCAAATATATAAACATACTCTGACTTTAATTGCATTTTCTTCTCTTGTTTGGAACTCGAATTTGGAATGTTAACGACAAACGAGAAATGTCTATTAACGGCCAAGCTCGAGGTTAAGATACCCTTTGGCAGACAATTTAAGTTCAACAGTATAAGTATGACTTTAACTGGATAAACTTGTGTTATCTGCACAAAGTATTTAGTGAAGTTATACTTAAACATTATATCCACCAGTAGCTACATGAGTATGTCTAAGGTATTGAGTGCACTTCTTTCACAATTGGAATGCAGAAGGCAAGGGCGAATAGCAAAATCTGTTCGTTAAGCCAACTGTCTGTGACATTAGAATATGCTGAGCGGTTGTTCAAGGAAAACCTCTTATAGTTGAACGTTGCTCTAATTAAAAGTAGTATATAAAAAAAAACCAACAAAATTTCAAGTATCTCTATCTAATTCTTGTAACAAGATTGTCGATTTTTTTTAGTTTAAGTTTTTGCTGCAGCAGGTTTTATGTTTCGTTTTGCATACTAACTAAACCAATTTGAAGTACCTGTTAAGCTGTGAATCTATGGCACATGAATGATTTGTACTTCATAGCTAACCAATCCTTGAACCATGTCAAGAAGCTTGATTTATGTGTTTCACTTGTGTGTTTTTTGTTTTGTATGCTGTATTCACTTCTTATACCCTTAACCAATAGATTGACAGCAACAACCCGTTGACGGCACCTGCAATAAGTAATAAAAAAAAAACTGACAAACAGACACCTTCATGGCCCTCGTCATTTACATAGAGGCGTCATTGTCAGAAGCAGGGGCTGGGTGTAGTTCCACGTGTTGGATTGTTAACCGTTAAAGTCGCATGCACGTAAAACGACAGGACACCAGACACCTATCGCACCCTCCACACACAGAGGACTCCAAACATCGATGGCAACAGTCATTGGCATGTTGACTGGGCGAAATTAATTGCAATCAGTTACGTTTCCCCTCAACGGATGTGGCACACGGACGCGACACAACATCAGCACTCAGTTTGTGTGTTAAAACGTTACAAACATAGTTAATTTTTCTTATATATACATAAGTGTATCTTCATGTTTACAAATACCTACAATGATGTGTTCTATCTTCGAACGAGGCAAGTTCAATGTGTTAGCTAAGTTCTTTGCCTTTTAAGCTCAAATAAGATTATATATATATACTAGTCTTCTGATGCAATTTGAGTTCAGTGTTTGTAATTATAAACACAATTTTCTTGTTATCCCTGTAAACTGTAGAGCAAAACTGTTTAACGGAGAAGCTCAAGGCCAAACTGTAGCAAGTTAGATTCGATTATCATTCAAGTTTCTTAACAAAAAGTGATACAAGACAAACTATCAATTTGCGTTGACATTGATTAAATTATCGTTATCTGTGTATAGTTTGCAAGAATGTACATTAAAGGCATTGCTTGTATTGAAGTCCTTCGGTCTTTTTGATACTTTTGTTTAAATTGTTGTCCTTGTGGCTTGTCAGTCGCACAAGCAACCTAAGAAGCTTAACTGTAGAAAACTTCAAACTCTAAAAACACAAAGACACAAGCTTAACAAGCAAACGGCAAATAGTGTATTTTGTTCTTTCTTTTCTACTGTTAAAACATTTGATAAGTTTGTTTCCTGCTTTCAATTTGTAATAAACAAGAACTTCCCTCGCATATAATTAACATAACAATTATATGGGTTTAGGATTCGGAATGCGCGAGAAAGCGTTGGGTTGGTTAATGCTAATGTCAATGCCGCGCATCCTATTGATGCTAATCGCTATAACGATAACGATAACGATAATGATGATGATGATGGAAGGCTTCATTTCCGGCCAACAAGCTAAATGACTAACTGACTGACTGAACGACGACCAAGTGATGAGATGACATGGGAAGTTGTGCATGTGGATTGTTTTAAAGGTAATAACGCAGCACTTAGTGCCCCACGACGTAAATGCCGACAGCAAATTACATAATTTGTGTGTTAAGGGCGTGTGTAAGATAGTAGAGAAACAGAGAGAGAGACAACACTCACCGGGAATTCATCCAGCAATATATAATCGGATTATACATTGAGTTGCTCATGGCCAGCCAGTAGATAACCAAATATAGCTCTTGAATGAAGGGCGCCTCGGTAATGGCCGGATAGCAGGATGTAACAATAAAGTAGGTGTGGAATGGTAGCCAACAGAAGCCAAATATTAAAACGACCACAATCATCATTTTGACCACCTAAGCGGAAAATTGGAATTAAAATAGATATATAAAAATATAATTTCAAATTTAACAATGTTGCGAATTATGATGATATTAATGATAATTACAAACAGTTTGAAGGCTGAATATTAAGTGAAATGTACGTTTTTGCTTACCCTTCGCTTACTCCGCACATTCTCCGTCTGACGGGGCGTATACTCGCCAATTGTCTTCGAACCCCAGAGTTCAATGCCCACGCGTGAATAGGTGACTGTCATCGAAACAATGGGCAGCAAGTAGGTAAGTACCAAAATAAGTATATTGTAGCTGTGTAGAGAAAGAGAGAGAGGGAGAGAGGGAGAAACAGAGATGGGTTACAGAGATAAATAGCAAGATGCATGGAATAGATAGAGCCAATAAGATTTACATTTAGTGACCATTTTACGATTTCATTGCATAGCACACAAATGGCTTTCAATACACTTTTTCTCTATCTCATTGTTATCGCTTTCATACATTTTGTACAATGTTCTGTTGTTTTTTTTCTTTTTTTATTAGAGTCTAAATTAAATGGACTTGCGTGCCGGAAAGGCATTCAGCCGGAGCAGTTACTATTTGATTGCCCATATTTGCTTTTAAATTTGTCATACCAAGGGTGGATGTTAGGGACGACGCAAATATCCTTTTACTGCGATGTCAAAAGAGCCAGGCACTTATGCACAGAAAGAAAAACGGGGTAAGTTTAAAGCTTTAAGATATTATTTTTCACTTGCTTTAAACACTTGTAGTATACTTAATATTAGGTTATCATTATCTGTCCCTGCCCAAAACTAAATAAATTTTCTTTCTGAAACTTTGTCGTTTCTATTTTACGAGCGCGCTTGGTTTTATGGTCTGTGTGAGTGCATTCCAAAAAAAAAACCCACCCAAACTCCGACTTTCGCGTATTGTCTCTGGGATAATCTAATAGTCAGCAGTCAACAGTGATTTCCACTGCATGCACATCTTACATCTTAGCGTTGTGTCTGATTTGCTGATTTATCGCACCATGCAATTTGGCATGCAACAAAATTCGTTCGTTTACTTTGCTCTCAATTTACACACACACACACACATAGAAGGATTGTCTTTCTTGTTACTCACACATGCTCCTGTTTTGAATGATTCGTTGGGCCATCGGGCCATTCTGGGAAGCAAACGATGCGTGTTTTATTCTCCATGGTCACAGGCACCTTTTAAAGTAGCAGTTAAATAAAGTGTTCACATTTAGTATGCTGCTGATTAGTGTATATAGATTATAGTAAAGTATACCTCCTCTGTCCTGAAGAACAGCAGCATTGGACAAGAGATGAGCGTGGATGAGAGCCAGATGATGGCGGCGATGGCCAAATTGCGTCGCTTGCTCATTCGTGGTTGCAGCGGCTTCATAATTGCCACGTACCTGAAAAATGCACAAAGCACATACTCTATGTATATTAACATACTCCAAATATCAACTATGTTTTGCAATGCAAACTGCTTTTTTCAGTTTAAATTGTTAATGTGCACATTAATTAAGAACTCATAAATGTAATTATTAACGTAGAGTATCTAACAATCGATCAATGTCAATTAATTTTTCATCGTGCCACATTAGCGATGGCTTTGCGGTGGCATGATGCATGCAGGTCGCGATTGGCAAAAAATCAAATTAACCTTGGCAAATGGAAATCGAATGGGCTAAAATGTTTGCCAGCCGCATGTTCGCCGTTGAATTTTGTTTAATATTATGTTGGAAATTAGTTTATATTGCCACCAAAATAATAATTGCTCAATCCTTTGTGCCAAAACAGTCTGGTTTCTGCTAGCCAGAGTCAATTTAATTTTAAAACCTATTCATAGCCAAAGCCAAACAAATTTTCATGCATAGATTGCCTTTGATTGGATCAAATCCTGACAGGCCCTTGTCAAAATTGATAAACTGCAGACATGTATCTACTTGTATACATATATAGTATTTGAAGTTTAGATTGCTTATTAACGTCTTTTTGCGCTTGTTTTGATAGAAGATGAATAATGCCATCGATTTGGTTAACAATATGCCCTCAAATGCAACAAGCACTCGGCTGACATGCTCGACAAACCCTTAAGCTTAACGTATCAAAAGACAAGATATATGTCTATGTATGTATGTACATGCATACGAGACATAACGTACATAATATTAAATTGAGCAGTTTTTCTTCTTACATGTTGTTTGTGTGGGGTTCACAAAAGTCAAGATTGATAAGGGTACTGCACCCAAATCACAATGCCCAAAAAAATATGAGAAAAAAATAAATAAAACTTTGCAAAAGAACCACGCACATCTTCAATTTGTTGAGTACGTGGACCAACATACACTTTAAGAAAAGGGCTATTATTAGCCTGAACAAGACAAAGTTCTGAACTCGTCGCTCTTAAAGGTTAAAGTTTATCAATGCCTTGAAATCTGACTCATAAACTTTAAGCTTGAGTTTGTTTAAATAGAGTTAAATAAAAAGTAAACTATGGAATTTCTTAAAGTGTACCTTCGAGCCGGTGAAATGACAAACATCTTCTTTAAGTTGATAACATTATCAACAAACTTACCTGTCGATGGATATGGCCATTAGGGTGAAGACCGAGGCACAAATGCTCAACATTGCAATGAACTGCGACACCTTGCAGTAGATTTCACCAAATATCCAATCATTGTCCAGCATATAATAGTAGTTGAAGGTAACATTGAGGCTGGAGACCATGGCATCGGCTATGGAGAGGTTCACTGCAATCACAAAAGCAAATACTAAGCGTTTACTTTGCGTTTTATCAGTGAAAGTGTTTCGGCAAAAGAAGCAAGCAAATCACGTGACAAAGCTAACAAAACAAAAATCCAAATACAAATAGCACAAAAACCACACAAAAATATTTAAAAGGTACGCAACAAGAAAAGGTAGCATTCAGTATTTTATTTTGTTCATGTTTATTTATGCGTTATACTTTTATAATTAGGCCCAGTGCAGTCGAGCCTATAATGAGTGTAGGTAGCAGAAGGCACCGACAAGGCTCGGCATAATTAAATGGAGGCTGTAAATGCAAATGGCAAATGGCGGCTATTCGTCTGTGCTGCGGCTTCCTGTACTTGTGCTTGTGCTTTGTATGTAAGTACTTAATGTATAGAACGATTTACATGCCAATGAATCACTAAAAACAACGTTGACACCAAAAACGACACAGAACAACAACAACAACAAATGGGAAGAGAAAATTATTATGGGTATGCCTTTTGTCATACTGTTGTTTACTTTTCATTATCTATGTAGATAAGCAGCAGCAGCAAAGAAATAAGCATAAAAAGCAACACAGACACAAACAACAACAACACAAATGTTTCTCTTTTGAGGCATAATGGACGCGTGCTGTAGTTCTTGCAACGCCTACGAAACGTGTCGCCTTTTTGAAGCGAACGACCTGGCCAAAATCGCCCCTTGGCCACGAAAACTTCAAGGTGCTGAGGCTGCCTGAATATCGATTTAGTGTCGTTTTTAATTAATAAGGATATTGTAACAGTGGGCATGAAAACCGAATAAAGAAATAATGCAAATGCGCATTGATACCCAAAGGAGCTGTGAGAATGTTGCGTGCCTTGAAATTATGAATAGATAGATAGTCTTAACTAATAATACTTGCCAATATGTATTTACAAATGCAAATTCTTCTAATGGCTTTCAAAGCCCGTTTAGAGCTTCAAGGCATTTAGTTTACATAATCATAATAATAATAATAATCATTTCTATCAGATAACAGCTGCCTAGTCTCACTACGTCTTTGAGCCAAGCATGATGTTGATGCCAACGACAGCATCCATTTTGAAAAGACATTTTCCCCAAGTAAGTCAACTTTTTCTAGCTAGTGGGTCAGGGGGCCAAACGCCTATCTATATACTCTTCAAACACAAGAAAGAACATAACTTTAAGATACGACTTTACGAGTGAAATTATAAAAGTAGTAAAGATGGATTTGGCATTTTTTTATAGCCATACCATTAATACCCACAATTGAAGAGCCTTATTAAAGTTGTAATATGCCAAAACAAGGGTATTCAATTTTCTGCATTCAAAAAGAACTCTTCTTTGTTATTTATTGTCAACTTGTGCATGCATAAGGCCGGCGGGCTTTCGAATATGCAATGTGGGTGTGGCTTGGTGTCTTGGTGTGTGTGTGTGGGACCATTGTCGGAAGGCAGTCAGCTGACAGCATCTGGCCAGGGTTAGTTGTTCTTGTTGTTGTTCTTTGTTGCCTGTTGTATGGGGTGCATTTTTATGCGCTTTGTTTTTAATGGTTTCGGCAATGTCAGTCGGATGCATACAAACATTAAAAAAAAATAAAACAAACACACACACACACACAAAAATACGTACATAAACGTACACAAATGAATGTAATATAAATGAGTCGACTGCATAAGCATAAGGAAGAGAATGTGCTTTTTTAATAGACTTAAAATGAATGAGCAATGTCAGTAATGACATTAAAGATAGACAAGAGAAAGAGAGAAGACGAAGGAAGAGAGTTAAAGGCAAGACAATGTAAGAAAAGGCTGTTAGGGAAAATGTTTGCATTAGGTAATCTCTGTAATGGGGATACGAATAAATGATTACCGTGTGCAATCTTAAACCGATTATAGATATAATTGTGGCATAATCTGATTATTTGAAATAGATGATTACAATTATAATTGCTTTAAAATTAAAGTTTCATTTAATATTTATAGAACTGAATAGGTAATGCCCTGTGGGTCAGTTTAACAAGCTGCAGCTGAAGTGCAAAACTCGTAGTTGATTAAACAAACAATTTGATTAATTGTGCAGTGGCACGTGCAACGTATACTTTAACTGACTTTTAATTAAGCGCCTTTTCAGAAGACTGCAAAAGCACAAAAATAAAAATAAACCATAATGTCAAAATTCAACACGGCGTATACACAATCTGAACCAACTTACTTATAACTCATACGCAATGTTTGCATTCGTTTGGTTGAGTTGAGACAAGGCCAACCAACACTTACCTATAAAATAGTTGGTCACGGTTCGCATCCGCTTGGTGGTCAGCACAATCCAAACGACAATCAAATTGCCGCCAGTTGCCACAAGGACCATGCCACCGAACAGTATGGTCCAGAGCACCTGGCGCCACCAAGGCACGACGAAGGTGAATGACGGCACAGGCGTTGCGGCGTCGTCCTCATCGCCAAGACCGCCACCCATTTCAGTAACAGTCAGGCCAGTGATGCCCGTGGGTAAACTGTGCAAAGACAGAAAGAAAGTGAGAGAGAGCAAAAAAAGGTTGTGTTAGAAACAATACTGAATTAGTGACAAGAAGATTATGTGTATGTGTGTGTGTGTGTTTTATGCCAAACGAGTGCCAAATGGCTGTCCTCTTGTATCTTTGTTAACGCCTATACACTGAATGAGAACATGTTCGCCTTAATCTTTAAAGCTCAACTTAAAGTTAGTTGGCTTAACACTTTAAAACAGCTTAACCAAAGATCTCTATCAAGACACAGCTCGACTTTGATGCTTTTCTCTCTGTAATGTAATTGTGCGTGCGTTAACAAATCCTTGTTGTATTATTATATTTTTGTTCGCAACGTCTAGCACATTAAACCTTAGGTTCAAAGTGTGTCACAAGAGATTTCTTCGTCATCTTTTTAATATTTTGTTTCAACGAATGTTTATTTAGCCTGTGTGACAACGGCCTATTTATACACTTGTACTCAACACAAACACACACACACACACACACACTGTGTATAGATTTGGTGGTTTTGTTTTAAGAGGCTTTCGCGGGCTGTTGCTAGTGTCCTTTCTCATCGTCTGTCAGCTGAGTTGAGTGTGTGACCCTTAAATATGGCCGTTAATCGGGGTCTCATATTATACTTGCCTCGTTAAAAGTCTACTCCATCACACAAGTAATTTAATATGTGTGTGTGAGCCTAATATATAAAGCCAGCTGTGGGCGTGGCATTTAGCATACTTAGCTCAGCTTTTGTTGCAGCTAACTGCTGATGTTGCTCTTGATGCTGCTGCTGCTGCCGCTACTGTTAGTCATTAGTGTTTGTTGCTCTTTAGCTCTTTGGCTCTTTGGAGCAATTAAAAATATATGTTTATTATCAACGCCTTACTCTGAATCCAAGAGGGAAACGAACTACAAAAGCGTATGCCATTTGCATAAGTCCCTTTTGTTTATTGGCCAAGTGCAAAGAGGCTTATTGATTTTTATCGTTGGCTAGTTGCACAGTGAAGAAAGCAAAATAGGAGAAAGAAAACAATTTCAAACGGCAGCAGCCGTAGGCAAATGAAAATGTCATGGAAAGTGAAAATAGGTGGAGAAAGTATAAGAAAAAATACCCTAGTGATCTGGTCTAGTCGCAAAAGTAACTAAATAATAAAATGCTTTAAAAATACATATAAAAAAAATTGAAATTGGTATGTTAACTTGCCGGAGTTTAGGTATTTGCCAGAGTATAAGTAAAATAAATCTCTTGTCAAATTTTGTGGCTGTTTTTCTTGCATGGTGGCAAGGCAAACAAATAAATGCTTATAAACAAGGAGAAGAACGAAAAATTGCTGAAGCAGAAGCCGTAATCGAAAAGCAGATACATTTACTTTAAAGATGTCATTTAGCCTAGGCAACGAAATCGTTTTGTAAATGCCAAAAAATGTATCTCAAAAACGTCAAACGCAGCAATTATCTGTCTGTGGGTGGGCGGAAATATTTTGAATACTGTCTACTCAAATAGATACATTTCTATACACATTTGTGTATTTGCGTGTGTGCGCAAAGAAGTAAACAAATTTTTGTTGCAGTAAAACGATTATCGTAGTCGTTAAAAAAGTATAAAATCTAGTCAAAAACCCATTGATTGACTACAAAATACTCAGTTTTTGCCTGAGCTGAGAGTAAAAATTTTGTTGGTAACAATTTTTAAGAAGTACTGGTTGTAAACTCATACAAATTATACTTATTTAAAGTACAACTTAAAGCCATGAGTTCAATTGTAGATTTTATATAATAAACCAACTTTTATAGTCTGTAAAGTGCATTGCATATATGCCCATTGTTCCCCAAGGGTACGTTGAAGACAGCATTAAGCAGTCACAAACACACACACACACATAAATATAGAAAAGATGTGATATGTACATTTGTATTTGTATTCCACGTGGGCCCTCAATGTAATGTATTTGAAACGGAAATAAAAAAAACAGCCATGTCTGGTTGGGGTGAACGGAAATGCCAGACTGATTGAATGGCGGACTTGCTTTGACTGAATGACTGACTGGGTAAGTGAGTGAATGCCTGAATGGATACCGCAATGATGCGTCATTAGATATGCATGCTTGGCATACAAAGCCAAGGCGTTGCCAACAACTAAAAGGAAAATTCATCAGCTTAAATCGTGAGCTAGCTCGAAGGATACGAGAACTTAATGTCCCAGCCTCAAACTTGCCTAATGGCGGCATTAATTGAATTTGTGCCTTAATTAGGCATTTGGATGGCAGTACACAAAGCTTTCTCTTTGGCCAATAGCTAAACCTACTCATATTTTCAGATTTTGTGGTTTTTGTGTACTTACACTCTGCTCAGATTGTAGGCCAAGTTGGGCTGCTTGATATCCGAGCCAAAATCGGAGGGCAACGGAGTTTGATTGGCCACGGACAAGACGCTGCTCATGGCGCTAAAGAGCATGGCTGGCGCATAAGTGCTCCAGTTGCTCCAAGTGTTGTCCAACAATTGTTCATCGTTGTTATCCATGATTTCAGTTGCTTCGATTCGGCTGGCAAAGTCCTTTTGTTTGTCCTGACTAATGTGGCGTATCCTGTTTATTTTTTTTTTTCCTTTTCTTTTCTTTTGGTTTGTCTTATTTGGTTTCCATTTGTTTGCTCGTCTGCCTGTCAAGAAGAATAATACATTTAGCTAATTTCATTTATATTTTAAGGCTTAAAGAATTCTTTGAGTGGTTTAGTCTTTGGTCAGCCACAAAATCCGGCATTTTCATGCACATTGTGGCTCAAAAGTTTCGCAGGACGTGTGTCATGAAGTAGACTTCTTAGATGCTTGCCCTCTTTTTTCGGTGTTGCTGGTTAGGTGAGGTCAGGGGTCAGGAATTGACTTTGATTTGTATTTGTTGGCGATTTTCGACTCATTTACGGTTTGCGGTTTGTTTGACGATTTTATTACAAAAGAACGTACCGAAAAGGTTTTTTTTTTTGTTGCGGTCTCTTTGGCTTAATACTTAAAAAAAAAACAAAAATTGTACTTTGGCACAAAGGGCTTTAAAGGGCCGCGTTAGGGCTGCTTTTACATGTAAATAAGGCTAAAATGGATTTAGCCTACAATAAAGTGAAACGAATTTTTATATTAGCATATTTAAGTTACTTCAAAATCAATTAAAAATTGTTTTAACAATTAGTTTTAGAATTTGATCATTTATTATTGATACCTTTCGATGCACAAGAAACTGGCTTTGTTAAATTGATTGTTGCTCTTTGCCAAATTAGAGAACTCACAATGCAGCCGCAACAATAACATTTGGTTAATGGCAATTGAATTGTGTTAAAATGTGCTTTCTGTGTGTCTAGAAACAATTTATTTTGCCACTAAATAGTAATTGAAAATTTATTATTTGTTTGTTGTTTATGAAGCTAACACGTTTGCAGTAGAAGAGCAAATGTTTGGGCTCAAGAGAGAGAAAACATATAATATTATATTTTGTTTGATTATTCAATGCTCAAAAATCTTATCAAATCAATCGCTTTAGAAGTACTCCCATTTCTTATCTGAGAGCCACTTGGCTAGCAATTTGTTTAACTCTTAAGATTGCTGCAAATAGCGTTTGAATGATTGACTTTAAGATACTCAGTGATATATTGGCCTTATTGTCTACTACTTAAAACCAAACAGTTTACGGTTTAACATCAATCCTAAATGATATTCAGGTTAAGGTAATTTATTTTTCAATTACTTGATAATTGCCACTTTTCTTGTTAATGCAAACACGTTAAGGGAACAGAATAGAAAATGCTGATGACAAACAGCAAGACGTCTAAGATTAAAACAAAAAATACAACTAATCCAATTCGCACTCAAACAAAACATTCAATGAGTCCCCAGAGTTAGATTTACTTATGTACCTGTAGCTGTTACTGTTCGTTTTTTTTGTTTTGAATGTTTGTGACAAACAGCGCGCTCGAGGCATAGAAAATTGCTTTTGCTATTGCTTTCTTGCCTTTCCTTACCTTACCTTCTTTTTTTTGCTTTTGTGCCCTACGAAAAGTTTTGCCCTGATAAAGAAGCCAACAGTTGTGGGTGTCCCGTTAAACTTTAGCTGTCCTGCTGCTGACAGATTAAAACAATTGCGACTTGCCACCTTTTACTTGCCACTTGCCATTCAGCGAAATGAAATGAAAGCTCCCGCCAATGTCAATGGATTGACATTTTTCTGCAAATTAAGCGTTTGCTAAGCTCTTTCTTCTCTCTCTCTCTCTCTCTCTCATACACTTTTTCTTTTCATGATGCTTACATTTGCAAACAAATTTCCATTATTTTCTTTTCGTTAAACAGCTAATGATGCCATTGTTGTGGCGGTGTGGGCATTATTAATACTGTCGATTATGTGGAAAAGCAGTTTATTAACAAATCGCATGACGTTTCTGCTTAATTAGAATGCACACAGTGGCGTAGGCGTAGGCGTAAAAGCAAAAATAATTCTGTCAAAAGCAAAGCTGTTTTGCTATAAATACATGAACCTACAATCTTCCTATTATTTCAATTTGTAATTACTTGAAATGTTTCGAATTAAAAGATGTTCATATAAAATGCCCTTTAAAAGAACACAAAGAAAGACTTTACTCTAACTAAGTGGACAAAGTTTGGTTGAAAATTTTAATAATGTTCTTGACCTACGTCCATGGTTAGAAAAACGTTCTCGCCGTTGCAAATGCAAACAATATTCTTAAGCAAACAATGAAGCATGCTAAAATCAATTACCGACGAGTTGTCTACAATGCTCACAATAATTACAAATGTGTATACGAAACATATGGCAATATTATGTATACGCCAGAGTGAGCGGCAGCGCGAACTGGACGCTGAAAACAGTGCGTAGCAGTTGCGGCGACGAGGACGGGCATTGTAGTCTTAATGAAATGTAAACAAACTTCAAAAGAATGTTGGCTATAATTGGCAGCTAGCCGGTACAACCCGAACTGCAACAGGCAAGTGTGTGAGAGGGGGGGTGATGGGGCCACTGTGGTCTGGCAACGCTAGCCATAGCAACCACAAACTCGCGAAAATAAACTAAAAATATTTGTGCAAAAAATATTTGGCAAACAAACAAATCGAAAAAGAATCCAACTTCAACGCCAAATGTCCAAAGCACTTTGACTGATGTCCTCCCAAAAGGACTTTCAATTTTGTTATTTTTTGTTTTCATCTTCTGCAGCAATAATCGCACAAAAATTGAATTTTTTGCCATTATTTTTTTTTTGTTTGTTATTCTTTGTGTGCGCCATTATTTTTGCTGGTGTCAAGTTGAAAAATAGGCAAACTGTCACGTGCCAAAGGAAGGAGACGATGTTCATAGTTGTTAAATTGCTTAACTCATAGCTTACTGCGCTTTTTGGTTGTTCTTTCTTTCCCTAGCCCTATGCGGGCAGATAACGTATACGCCACGTTATACACAATACAGACACTTTAATGTGTTGCCATCTGTATGGCATTTAAATGAATTTGTCTTCTGTCCATCAGTTTTAAATTGAGTTCTCGCTAACGTTCGTGAGTAACTTTATCACGCTGCCAAACATTCTGCAAGTCACTGAACACAGAAAAAAAATGCCTTTAAAAATCATGCTGTTCCTGCCATTTAAGTAGAAAATATGTCAGCTATACTGGTACAAGAAAGGAGAATAGAAAGGCAGCTATTGTGCTGCAAGGTGTATGCCGTGCAGCTTATCAGTAAGAAAATATCAATTTATGAGCCAGAGCAAGAATGAAAGTTAAAGTTAATAAAACATGAAAACTGTGGCAACGAAATGATATAGAATTTATAATTTAAATGAAAAGTATTTACAGTTCCTGCTACTTAAGTAATTCAACGAATTTAGTAGAAAAGCAATTTTAAAAAGAAAGAAAAAAACTTATTTAAGCTTCTTAACATTTACTTTTTGCTGACTGTACGAAGTGTTGTTGTGAGTGGGTGAGTCAGAACTAAGTTTATTTATTTACAAAATATGCTATTAAAATAGTTTCCTGAAACCAATGTAAATGTTGCTTTGTTCTGCTTTGTTCCATAGCTAATTGGTAGAAGTAAACTTAAGACAGCTTAAACCCAACTACACTCAACTATTAAGTCATCTATTGTTCTACGCTGTCATTAGTTGTTATGTTTTCTGTCTATAGAAGGGTATGAGTACTTTACTTCAACTAAAAACATATATATTTCATGCTGTATGTGGCTTTGTTTTTCTTAGACAAGTCAAGGGTGTGCAAGCTATGCAACAATACGTGTGTGTGTGTGTGTTTGTATGTGTGTCAATAAGCAATGTGCTTTAACAATGAATGCTGGTCTACTTTCAGGCAGAGTCCTTTTCCTTCTCCACACACACATTCTGTCAGCCCATTAACCGAGAGAAAGTTCTAAAACAATTTAATGTTAAAATACCCGCTGCCAAGCACCAACCGTTGCCTGTATTTTTGTGAACATGGCCAACTGCTTTAACTTGTATGCTTTTCATTTAGATTCAGCTTTTGTTTTGCGCTCGCACACAGTCGAACAATGGAAATGAAATGAACTTGAATTCTTATTACCAAGGCCTATTGCATAGGTTCTTTTACTTATTTTCCTGCAAAACAAAGCATACATATATTTAAATGAAATGATATTAATTTTAATACCATACTGCTAAATTGGCCACATGCTTTGGTTTCCAAAAACACAAACGCACACATTCGATCTCTGAGTAAAAATTCATCAAAAATGATTTTTTAATGAGCTTCGTGAGCTGATTTGGCCCGAAGAATTTATTCGTTCACACCTAACAACAGCCAACAATTTAAACAATAGCCGTAAATACTTATATAAATAAAAAGGGGTGCGAAACACACACGATTTGGTTGGATGCTGTACTGAAAATCAAACTGTGCTGGAACTGAAAAACGCTGGCAATCTGGCATTGGATTTTTTCTGTGTGTGTTTTTGGGCAAGATAAATTGTTTATGCGCTTTTAATTTGTTTGCGTGTGTATTTAAATATTAAGAACGATAGCAAGCCGCGAGAGTACTTAACGCATTTACCAAAAATGATTTGACAACATTTGCTGTCTCTAAAATTAGAACAATGTTGAATGCTTTTACTGCGCTGCAAAATACACAAAATCTACTTAAGACAAGTTTAAAGCAAATTGCTTTTTACACAAAAAAAAGCTTGATACTTAAACCAAGCATTTTATGTTTGATTTTATTTTTTTTTGTTGGCCGAGAGTAAACTTCAAAATGTAAAATTAAACTCAATTATGCGTGTCCTGGTGGCAAACGTATAAGCATTATCTTTTATTACAACGAGACGAAGGACACATACGACCTGTTGTACATGAACTATTAAAGTTAGTGCAGCTGCAGAAAGATACAAAATGAAGATCTTATATGAAGCTTATAAGGCAAGGCCAAAAACATAAACGTGACCATAAAGTCAAAGTTCTTACTTTTGTGTTTTTTGCCCTACTCGACTTATCTTATCGCCATTGAGTTTATCAAGAAGCCAACAGATATTTATACCCCTGTTGTGTCCAAGTGTGTGTGTGTGTGTGTAAAACCTAACTCGATTCACCGAGGGAGACCAAACAATCGACCGTTGCATTACTTTACATTACTCGTTAGATTGAAGCTGGTATTAAATGTGGGAAGCAAAGCGAATGCCGCAATAAATTTATGCCCGCATTTTACGCACACACCCTTCCAACCCCAACCCCAACCCTCTGCAGCGACTCGAGCCTGTTCAGTCAATTTATTGCAATTATGTGTAAATTGGGGAACAAAGCCAATCCAGACGTTTGCCATCGAATAAGATTTCAAAAAGCAGCAGCAGCCAAAAACCCCGCCATGCACTTGTCACCAGTAGGGGCTCTCTTATGGGGTTTGCAGGGGCTAGAGGAGAGTTTCTAATTAAATAGAGTTGATATTCTGTATTCACGTCTGAATTCTATGGAATTGAAAGTGAAATTGAGTGTTAATTTTTTTTTTTATTTCTCCGTTATCTGACTTTATATGAAAATCAATCTAAGATTGGTTCAATTTATGCAATATATTGTATTTCAAGTGAAAATGTTGCATTGTTTGTGCTTTGCTTTAATTTCCTTGAAGTTTTCAGTGTTTTTACTTTGAGCTATATAAAATAAAGTATTTCAAATGTTTTTCCATACTTTAAGTATTTATTTTATAATCTCAATGAAACTTTCAGTTTATGACAGTTGTTAGTTTGAGTCAAAGAATTGTTTGGCCGAAAAAAAGTCTGTAAACGACACAGAGAGACGACCAAAAAAAAACTCAAAACTTGGCATCATTCAAATATGCACATTATTTACAAACTTGTTTAGACAAACTGAAGCTGCACAATGAGGACAACGACAACGGCAACTGGAAGGACCGTTACCTTCATTTAAATTCATATAGTTAAGGTTGGCGAAGAGATGGAGTTAATGCTGAATGAGGATAGTGCAGTGTGTGTGTGTGTTTCCACTGTTTTAGGGCTTTAGCTTCAGTTCCAATTTAATTAAATGTTTTGATGCGTGACAGGACCAGAAAATACGAGAGGACAACACGATATGGCATTCATTCTAATTCGTTTAAGGACCATTCCGCCAACTGAATCTGCAGAAAAAGGGCCATCAAGTATGTACATACGTATACGTATATATATATATATATATATATATATATGCCAACAGCATCACTTGGGCATTAAATTCAACTAATGGCTGTCAAAAAAACAAAAACACTTTTGACTATTCCGCTAATGTGACGTGGCATCGGCACGCAGAGGGTTACGGTTAGCGGGTGGTGGGTGGCGGGGCTCGCTAAAAGCAATTCGAGTTGAAAGGATTTGAGTTTGGCTAAGCTGACCAGCGAATGCGGCGCGTTGTTTTTCATTAAGTTCGACCCAAAAGCCCAACAGCACCAAGTGAACCACAGACCATTGGTTCCAGCAGCTAAACCGCACTAAAAGGACAACAAGCGACAGATAAACCAGAAATACCAATGACCGAAAACGGATGAGCGTCATTTTCGACATTAAATATTTACGGCCAGACGGGTTTGTGTTGCTTTGATTGATTTACGAGATTTATGTCTTAAAAACCACAATATGCTCCGAAACAACAACCACAAAAAACTTATCTGTCTATGTGTGTGTGTGTGTGTAGAAAATTGAATTATGTTTCCTTTATCGTCAGCCCTCCAGAAAACATAACAGAAAAATTCTACTGGCCGAATTTTAATTAAATAGTTTGAATTGTTGTTTTGCCCAGTCTGATAATATTTTATTTAAAAATTCATTTCATTGCATGTTTTAGTTTAAGTATTTTGGGCTCGAATACTGAATGAAACTTGAAATGTTACACGAAAAAGGGAACGAAATTTAATTAAATCAAAAGTTTCTTATGTCACAAAAAGTTTGTGAAAGCAATAACAAAATGTTACAAACATAACTGCTCTTTAATATATTAGTAAAAGTGCACTTAAATAGAAAAAGACTCGATTGAGCGTAAGAGAAATTTATTCTCAATTATTATACACTCGATTTGAATATTGACATACAATGTTCTCGTTAATCGAGTGGAAAAATAAGGCACAAGATTAGCTTTAAGGTTCGTTATCCTTTATCCTTTATCCTTGTCAAATTTGTGCTCAATGTTTGTCAAACGTTCTTTAAGGAAAAGTATAAAAGAAATAACTAAATTGAACTTGAAAGTGTTGCATTAACTTATATTAATGTTTATTAGTTTATTATTAAACACTTCCTGTTGCACAGCAAAGAAGAAAGAGCGAGAGAGGGAGAGAGAGAACTGCATTTATTATTCTCATATTTGTTGCAAATTGCGATTCTCAAATAACATCGCTTGTTAAGTGTAAGGCAAACCTCGTTGTCTCTCAATTATTATTAAGTATACGTTTCAATGATCAACCAAGAGACGAGAATAGTTTACATACATACATATTTTAAAAGGGTTTAAATAAAAAATAGAAAAAAACAATATATCATACCTATGCCAAATGAGAACTGAGAGCATCCATTAGCTAATGCATCACAGGAAAGGAAATAAAAGTCGGCAATAACAAACGATTTTTATTTGCGTTTGCAATACAATGAGAATTGTAAATATTTGGTTGGTTTTCATTCAAAACACGGCAAATAATCAAATTTTCCCATTTTTTAATAGCTGCACACACACGCACTTACACACACACACGCACTAGTTAATTGTTCAATATGTGTGTTTTGTTGTATTATATTATTTTTTTTTTTAGTATATGTTTATTTTTCACAAATTCAATTTAGATTTCAATTCACTGGCCCTAATTGAATTACGATTTGAAAAATGTTGCCGCCGGCATTTTCCATGCTTATAACATTTTTCCAAATCAAATTTGAAGAATCCGCCACGCGTTCAGCTTCAGCCTTCACTTTAATTCGAACTGTTCGCGCGCGAGTTTGCCGTCGAACTAAACCAAAGTTCCAACAGTGCCTGCGTCCATGTGAATTCACGCAGGCAGCACAAGCACAAGCAGCAGCAGAAGCAGAGCAGAGACGCAGGTCGCAGCTGCTGCTGCGCGCTTGTTGCTTTCTATAATACTTTTTTTTTTGCTTTCGCTTGCTGCTGCTGCTTGAACTGCGAAAGGCAATAATAGATTTTATAGCAACATAACTACTCTACACTCCATAATATTTATTCTTTTATATAAAAAATGTAATTTCATGTAAGATTTATACAAAACATCGCAAAAGTCAAAACGTTCGCTTTTACTACTACTACTTTTTGGCAGTGTTGTCGTGCTGGCTGCACTTTTGGTTTGCGTCTGCGCTTTAGCTGCACTCAGCACATTTATCGCTCTCTATGTTTTCATACGCACATTCGTAAACAGAGCGGCCTGTATATTGTCTGTGGCACACGTGCAAAGCTCCACAATGTGTAAATGTGTTACAATTTGGAATTCTGTATGTGTGTGTGTGTGTGAGTGTTTGTTGCTTTAGCTGGCAGCAACAAATGTCTTGTCTCAATCTGAAATCTGGCATTAGGCAGCTGCAGGTGCGAGGCGATAGCCAAAAAATAAAAATAAAATAAATTCGCCTTAAGTAAGCAACATTAAAGCATATATGAAAAATATAAATTGTTTGAATTTAGTAATGAATTGACGAATACTTCCAGTTGGTTCCCTTGAGAAAATTGTATTTTTAGTATGGACGTAGATTAGGCGGGGATTTGTTTACTCTGCGGTATGCATAAACCAAACCAAAGGAGCTTTTACTTTGATTTATTAGTCGTAGACTAAAGATATGTGCTAAATTCTTAAAGCTTTCACCGCAAAACTACGCCCATGAATGCAGAATGAATGATTTGCAATGATTTTGAAAGAGAGAGAGACAGAATAGAATGAGCATTAATAATGGTTAATCAATCATCAGAAGTAGCACGATATCTGCTTTATCATGCACTTGCACCTATTCGTATTCATTTGAACAGCTTTAAATAAGAACCGCACGCAGCACACGTGGCGTATACGCAACGTCAACAACATCTGGCCATCATTTACTTACTGTCCTGCTTGGCTGTTTGCCAGCCAGGTCATTGTGGCATGTTAATGACCTCCATATTTAATCAACATTAATTGCACACCGCCATCTACTTTATGAACCTTAATCTCTTTGTCAACTTCAACTTGAAAATTTACACCAAACAACGAACCATTTTTGGGCTAAATACTGACAGCATAAAGCGAATGACAGCGACAGTGTATAACAGTTTGCTTTTTTATTATTTTGATTGATGATGGCCATCTTCCAAGTTTTTGTGCCACTTTTTGTTTCTTCTGTTTTTGACAGCGGCACCTTCTTCATATATAAAATTTTAATTTCTAACAGGATATCCTGTTGCACTTTCTTCTTTCACTCTTAAGCACTAACCAACTAAAACACTTAAGTTAATACAGAGATTTCTCAACAAACTAATATTAATTAGGACAGCGAAAAAATCGCTAAGAAAGATTTTTAATAATATACTCATAAAGTGTTTAGGAAAATTGCTATTTATCGCTTCACTTTATTAATCAGCGGATATCTTGGCGAGGAAGCTCGAAAAGTACACTTAGAAAAAACGTACAGAACAGTCTTTTAAAGTCAAAGTCGTCACAAATAAATGCCACAATATGCTCAGGTGTTATTTGTTGCAAACTCCGAAAACACTTTGATTTACAGCTAATAAACTGCTAACATAAACATGGGCCAAGGCAAAATTTATTAAAATATGCAACGGTGTCAATAAGGGCGGTTTTGTTCATGCCATTTGTTGTTGCTGCAGCTTCATTAGGCAAAGGTTCAATTTCCATAAACCATAAAGTTTTACCTTATGCGAGTTGAAGGGCAACATTAGACAGCTGGCTCGTAAAAAGAAATACAAAAATAACAAAAAAAAATTGTGGAGCAGCAAATCAACTACAAAATTTGAAGGCAAAAAACTTTTTCTCAGCACGTGTGTGCATGTGGAAAGAAATATGATGGTGTCACCTTATGGTGTTGTTAATTTTTCAGCTTGTGTGTTAACTTTACGGGATAAGGTATAAGCCGGCTGGGTGGCTGGCGCAGGAAGCCAGAACAGTTCTGGTTAATTATGCGACTACGTGACTTTAGCAACAGTCGAATCAAAGCAATGTTGCAAC
Source organism: Scaptomyza caliginosa (assembly GCA_035044725.1). Taxonomy (NCBI): domain Eukaryota; kingdom Metazoa; phylum Arthropoda; class Insecta; order Diptera; family Drosophilidae; genus Scaptomyza; species Scaptomyza caliginosa. Next base: position 2,719,696 of record JAWNNR010000686.1, read on the forward strand.
AACGTGGCAAATGCAACTTTCCTGAAGCTTGAAAGCATTAAAATGATTGGCAAGGCTTCGTTTAAGTACTTCAACTTTCTTTTCAAAGTTTTATTGTACAAAACTCAATTTATCAAAACAAAAACAGAACAACTGTTTTCTCTGTTTGTAGTTGAGCAGTTGCCATTTATCTGTAGTCCCCTTCCCTCCCCCCCTTTGCCAGGTAAGCATCTAATCAGAAGAGCTCATATGCCAGCCGGTGCAAATCAATGCGAATTGCCGCATGCCACAACATGCTGCAACTGTGACCAAATGTGTGCGCTCTCCTTGCTGCCTTGGTGGCTTGCTGGTTGCCTGTCTGCCTCACCTTAGGTGTAAGAGCAAAGCTCAGTTGTTGTTGCTTCTACTGTTAGACGCATGCAATTTCAAATTGAAGTGCAAAGTTTCGAAATTTGAAACAAATAAAGCAGGTGTAAGACGAAAGGGTTAGGGAGAAAAAACATGGTTTATGGTGCAAAAACTTTGATTTGAATTGTTGAACATAAAGTCATACAAATAGTTGATTGTGTCATGCAAATATTTTCAGATGAGTTTCAGGTATGGTATTTAAGAACTTTTTTAAGTTAGTTGCACGCCAACTCTGACACAATTTAAGGGGACCTAAGCCCCTCAAGGCTTGTGCATTGCCCTAGCACGTGTACTCCTATGTGGAGGGTTACATAACGAACGCTGTTCAGACCTTCGTTTCCTGCGTAATCACCACAAAAGTTGGCACTTTTATGAGCATTGTGGTTGCTCATCTGCATTTGGAATTGGAGAATGTGGCAAGAAAATGTTGCACACAGGTGCCATTTTGAGTCAGTCTGTGTTCAGTTGGGAGTAATACCTTTGGTGTGACCCAAAATGATACCATGTATAGCTGTTGTCTTAGGCATTTGCTTGAACGACGATGCTGCAACATAAGGACACAAATGTTTCAACCTTGGCCGCAGGCAACATCATTTTCTTCAAAGACACTTTAAATCAATTTTACTTAGACGCTACAGCAGACAACAGGCAAAAGGTCAGCACCTTAACTCGTTTATGAAATTCAATTTACAATGTCAAAAAAGGCTTAAAGCATCTTTTTTTCTATACATATTTCAAGCATAAAATTCACATAAAACAAAACGCAAATCCGTTTTTCAATAGGACCTAAGACAATGATGACAATGCTGATGAAAGGACTTTTGGGCGTTGGCAGCAAATATCCTGCGGCTAGTAATGTGCAAGAACTTCAATTGCCCAGCAATAAAAACTTTTTCCTTTGCCCGCTTTACCGAATTGTAGCCCTAAGGGGCACCTACCCCAAAACCCCCTAAGATGCCGGCGAGTTAGAGACTTTTGCAATCACAAAAACGAACAAAAAACTGTAATTTGGTTCAACGCAACCGACTTGATGACAGATTTATTACATTTTAATTTGTTGCTTTATACATATATAAATGTTTGCTTAACAACAATTACCAAGTTGATCATATTTTTGTCTTGATACTTTTCTTTGCCAAGTGTCATCGAAACGGGCACAAATTAAGTGTCTATTTATTTACTGTTGCCTCAGAATTTCGCTCTCGCAATCCAAGCAACTTAATAAAAGGCAATCCGTTTTTTCGTTTTTCGTTTGCCACGAATCCAGTTAAGCGTGAAGAGAAAAATAAAAACTCACTCCAGAGCCAAGCTTCTGTCTTCTAATAACGAAGAGCGAAGCAATTTGCCAAGGAATTTAAAAGGATAATTTAAAACAAATTACGGCTAGGCGCTAGACAAAATCTGATGAAAAATAAGAAAAACCTGAATCATTTCGTCAGCAGACATTTTGCATACACTGCAAATATGTTGCCGCCAAATAAATGTTGCCCCGTCCGTGGCTTAAACACAGATCATAAATTTAACTGGTGGCAACAGGCGAGACCATTGCAGAGACTGCTGCAGTATATCTAAATAAATACTTATGCAGACTCTGCCTGCCTGCCTGCCGCGACCGAATCGTGTGGCTTAAATGTGAAAGCTAGTGCCAGTTGTTGCCTTATCCAGACAATATGGTAATTTCAGCACTGGCATAATGTAATGTAATTGAGACAGCAACGAGGGGCGCTTAACACCATGACAAAATTCAAAATGAAAATGAAAAAAGATGATAAAAAATAAAAATAAATAAATAATAGAACGTGACCCTGGCAAGCACTTTATAATATTATGCGAGGCTTGTTTGCTGCTGTTGTTGTCCTTTCAAATCGGGCGTCAGGTAACGTATGTAGGTAGTAATGTCTGGCAAAAGTTAATAGCAATTTGCTTGGCGTGTCAAACCCTTCTCTCTTCTGGTTGCTAAACACCTTCGCGTTATTCATAGTCCCTTAAAAGAATAACGCTACCTGAGCACCAGCAAACCCAGCGGCCTCATTTTGTATATTGTTCACACAATCTCATGCAAATGAGCATTGAATGTACAGTTGGGTTTTTACCCAACTCAGAGTGGGTCTCCCAAAAAAATATATATACTTCAGATACGCATACTGAAAGTACTTTCCTTAAAACCCAAGCACCGCAGCTGTTTACAGCAGAAACTTCTTAACTGCTCATTTTTTTTCCAAGTGCACCATTCTACAAACTTGTTAATGTAATTCTTCTTGGCTAGCTGTGCAAACAGTGGCTTTGCATTGGTTTTACAGCTATGGGATTTAATGGGTTGGCGGGGGTAACGCGGTGGTATGCCCCAGACAGGCTTTATGCTTATTAATGTCGGTCACATTTTGTTGGGCAAATGACCCAATGCCCTAGACGTCGCCCACTTTTCCGGGCCGCCAAGCAGCAAACTCGTTCATCATGGGCCAAGTTTATGAACTTTATGTGAGCAATCGTTATGTTCTTGCTGTCCTTAAACAAACAAACTCAAGTTTATCCCTAGAAAATTTATATGTTTTAGTTTGTCACATGTGCAGGGCACATTCATTGTAATAGCAGAAAAAATGGTTGAGAACTTTATAGTTTTTGGTTGGACATGCGTGAAAGTTACTTCAAGAATTCTCACCTAATTCTACTAGCTGCATTCTCATTGCAAGCGTTAGGAAATGTGTTGTAAGAGAAGTTGTGGAATGCTTTAAAAATGTTGCCTGCTTATCAGCGTGTCTGTTGGGACGCAAAACGCGAAACAAGTCGCACGGTGGGCACTATCAAAAACCAAAATAATTTGATATTAAAAGCTTAACTAGCTTTTAAATTAAGAATCTTTGAATACGAAGCTATTGTATGGTTTTAAAATTAGAGAAAGTTGTAACAATTAATATTGCTCCACTGTGCTGGTTTCCCACTGTCACGCACAAGTACGTACGACACGTCTACCTCAGCAGCTTTTCACTTCACACAAACACACATCATCCCTCTGCGGGCTTGTCGTGTCAGTGTGTATGCTTGTGTGTGTGTGTGTGGCTGGCTGCCATTTAAAGTAAGTGGTTTTGTGGAAAAAACTTGCAGCATACTTTTGGGGATTTCTTAAAAAGTAGCGAGAAACATTTTAAGTACCATATTCAGGCGGAGATCTTATTGAAAAAATGACTGAAGAGGGTAAGGACACAAACAAAGAGCGTAAATTGTTGTCATCTTCTTCATTGTTGTGGCCAACATAAGTTGAAGTTTATGTTAATTTGCATAATTATTATTGAAATTGCTGCTCAACTCGTTTCCGCATCCGTTTTAGACAATTGCATTTCCGACCATTTTGAATTGTAATTTATGTTGCAACAATATTCAATTGCCCAACGCTAAGGCCCAATTGGTTTACTGAATAATGTATGCATTGATTTGTTGCACCTGACTTAAAAAACGCTTATTATGATTTAATTTATTGAGCACCTTTTCGTATTTACCTGTTACCAGTGTGAATATTTAATGCCCGCCGTCTGTCTGACATTTCAATACACAATATATATTATATTTTATACCTTTTTAAGGGCAATTAGTTAAATCGTTCAAAATTTATAGCACGTTATTGATGATAGTCCAAGTCTTTAGCAGCTTAATAGCTTAAAGTCTACGTTTGTTTAAGGGGCAAGCACGCATTATTTCAGTGTGTGGCAAGTGTTGCAAATGTTGTGTTCAGCCATATGTTGCCACAAAAAACAATATTGAGCAGCACGCACAATTTATTTAAACTTGAAACATTGTGTTTTCGAAAGGGGCTTAACAAATCTCTTAATACAGCATACATAAAACCAACATTTCAATTTCACACCTCGCTGCCAGCACAAATATTTTGACTACATAACAGCCAAACAGGACGAAACATCAACACATATGACACTTTGCCAAGATTGGTAACCTTTTTTCACAATGTTTGTTTATTTTGTCATGATTTTGAATATATGCGAAAAATGACGAAATATTTGTTTGTTTGCCATAAAATATGCAAATGTAGTGCGTCAAATATCAAGGTACACACACAGTCCTGGCGGATTTTCAATATCCTAGTTACAGGCATGCGGTTATTGGAAATTCGACACACATCTTGTCTTTAATTCACCTGATTGAATAATGGTGGAATAAAAAATAAGAAAAAGTATTTAACCACATATTGTAGCTGAAGCTATCTGTCTCACCTATCTGGGTTCTGCAAAGTTGTTATTTTTCTTTTGAAATTAAACAATTTAATTGCATTAAAGTTAAATCAAATGCGCGTGCAAAAAGTTTTACGCATTCAACGAAGCAAACACACAGAACGAAGCGACCGAAATCAAATCGCTCAACTCAAGCATAGCAAAGCCGTCAATTGATGTAGCACACACACAACGAGGGCTGGAAAGGGGGTGGGTAAACAAACAGAGGGGATTGTGGCAGTGTGAGAAGTGGCTTTTGTTGGGTCCCCATACTTTTGTTCCAATTTCGTCTTTGTTTGCGGTTTTGCTTGAATGTTTTTCTGCAACGCGAAAAGTTTTAATTAACTGTTGCAGAAGGCGGCGGCGGCGGCATTAACACAGCCACGCCTCCTTTTTTTCGGTGGTTCCCATTCGATTTGACGTGTTTTAAACTTAACCTTTAATCAAGTATTGAGGGAAGCTGCTTTACACTAATCTAAAACCTTTGGGATTTATCTACCTTTTTTCGTTATTGACTTGATGTGGTTTGTTGTTTTAACTTTTGACAAATTTGAATTCATTTAATTATTCATTAAACTTTTTGCATTAAGTCTATATTTAGCTTATTATTTTTTTCGCCAAGAAACTTTTAATTACCTGTACTTTGGCCGAAAATTATGTAAAACCCTTTAAATGGATATAACATAAAAAAAAAGATGTAAATAAAAATGTTTTTTATATATTTTAAAGCCTTTAATTCCTTAATGAAGGCACTTTATTGTTACTGCTTATCGAGCTCTAAATATATATATTTCGAATCCTGTAATCCTGCCGCCATCAATCAATTAATACATTTTTAATATTTTCATTTGCAATTTGCAGTTGAGTTGAACATTTTCACCTCAATATAGATCGCATGAATGCGTTTGTACATGTGTGTGTGTGTGTGTTTGAGTCAGAGTTAAGCTGTTAATAAGGCAACATAACGCAATTAATAACGCTCTTCTGCATTTTCAGTAACCGTTATTACTCTTGTTGCTGCTCGTGTTGCTGGTGTTTTATTGGCAGCTGCCTGACCAATTATGGTGCAATTAACACACCCGATTGCTTAACATCTCTGACTTGGTTAACAACGTTGTGCAGCCGCTTGATAAGAAACAGTTTGGCTGCTGCTTCTGCCAAAGTTCGTTCGAATGTTATGTGCATTTTGAACATTTCAAAGGCAAGCAGCAAACAACAGCAACAAATTCGCTTTAAGTCCTTTGCCCGCTTCCTGGTGTACTTAGCAGGAAAGGTATGCAAACAAAAACAACAACGAAAACAATTTGCAAAACACATTTTATAGTGTTTTGTTGTAACAAGTTGGCCATAAAGCTGATTGCCAGCTGGCTGCCATTTGGCCAACGGCCATTCAGTTAAGTCCCAAAATTAGAAGCACTCAACAACAGTAAACCCTCAGCGAATGCCTATCTACTCATTCGTCTATCTTTTAACACAAATTAAATTCAACTGACTGCCTCAATGTAATAAAATTAAATGGCATATCCATATCATAAATCAAAATGTACAAAGGTGTGTGTGTGTGTGTGAATGACAAACAAAAAATGTTTACTTTCATTTAAGCAAAAGTAGATGCGAATTATGGATTAAGGTAAGTATAAGTATTTTGACCTTTAGATGTTTATTACGTGCACTTAATAAAGAAAAACAGGTTTTTCTTAAGCTTCGCAGTGTGGTGCCTATATTTTTTCTCAGTGTAGTTTTGAGTACTAAACTTAAGCTAACTTAACCAACAAATAGCAGCCACAACTAGAAAGTACATTTAAATATATAAGATAACTTAAAGGCTTGAAGCAAAGACATTAAAGCATTTGTGTTATGTTTTTCAAAACCATTTGCTGCTGCTCGTAAGTATGTACAATCAATAACTCGAAATGTTTTTTGTCTCTTGTTTGTGTTTACTGTCATGCGGCTGTCTAATTTGATGAAATATCCTGTCTGGGTTAAGGAAATGTTCGTACTCTGACAATAAACAAACATGTATAAGGACAATGGGCAAAAAAAAATGGCTACAAGTTGTACTTTAAATACATAATTTATCAAAATCGAAATCCGGAAAAAAGGCACCACAAATTTATCAACGACAAGCTATGGAGACCAGGAGAGCGAAAGGCCTTAGACTTCGGACTACCGCTCCTGCTCCTGCTGCTTGTTGATATCGTGTCGCATTATTTTACGTGCGAGGATACGACGATGACTGTAATAAAACGAAACGGCAACTGTGTACAACAAGGACAATGCGCCATCCATGTGCCTTATTATGTTGACATAGCATTCCATGCTAAAGCGTTTGTATAATTGATTAGGTTTGGCTTTACTTATAGCTATAGCTGATGTCCCACTTTCACTGTGTTTGTGTGCTTGAAGCTCTAAATAATTATTTATGTGCTGTGTACAAAGACATTAATCTTTATTGGAACTGAAAAGTATATGCAAACCGCTGACAAGTTATTTGCTTGCCTTCGCTAAAAATACTACAAATAAAGTCTAACCCTGGCGTAATGTTATCATTTTGGCCATTCTGACCCTTCAAAAAACACAGCACTAAATGATTTCAATTGACCAATATACTTAAAGCTAACAGCTTGAAATATTTGACAAATTTTGAATACTTTTATGGGCAAGCGTTGGGATTGTTTGATTGCATTAAGGTCAACAGGTTGCGTATACGTAATATATTGCTTGTATTTTTCAAATTTGTGGTAATCCATAGCATCAGCATCAGTTATCTAAGTCCGTTTGTATGTGCCTCAATTGGCCAGCCTAATAGGTTTATGCACCTTTGGTCAACCATCTGAATAGAAACAATTTTACGTATATGCAAAATGGAAGCTTTGCTTTACGAGATTGGGCAATGTCTGCAAAACTTTTCACAAAACGTTAGAAAATTGCAGACATTTGTTGTGGGAGCCGCATACTTATTGTTAAAATCAGTCATGTGTTTCGCTTTTAGACATAATTAATCAGTTGAATGGATTTGATTTATATGGTTATGCACAGGCACGTCATAGTTGTTACTCTCGCTGTTGTTGTTTTCGCTATTATTTTCATTATTATTTATAATAATCTTAATAAACGTGTGTGTGTGTGTGTGGACCATTTGCTCATGAAAATGGAAAGTATTTTTTTTTTTTTTTTTTTTTGTGCGCAAAAGAAATCTTTTGCGAGTGCTGAAGCCAAGCTGTTAACATGCATGCCTTAACATGAAAACATTAAATTAACAGCAAAAAATTTACTTAGCCTGCACTTGGGAAAACAAATGGTATATATATATATATAAAAACGTATTTGTCTTTTTAAATGGTAAGACGACAAATACTACCAAACCTGAGCTTAAGTATTTATACAAGATTACTTATTATATTTGTGAAAAAAGTTATGCTGGAAAGATTTTTACCTTAGTCTAATGCTTGTTTTTAAGAAATTTCTTAACCTATATTCTACAAAAAAAATTTACTTAAAAGACAACTTTGCAAGTTCCAAGGGACAAGTGTAGATAAATAAAAGCTGAAATGTGGTATGTTAAGGCGGTGGCACGGCTCCTTGTAACTGCCTCTATTTGTGGGCTTGTTTGCCACAGACAGCTAGCCAGCTAGTCAGGTGTTAACAACCTCAGCGTGCAGCTGATGTGCGTGCCAAGATGATGATCGTCAAAGTATGGTAGATGTTGTATTGGTTGAAGTTGGAATTGCTCTTTGTGTAATTAGTTGCCACGCCAAACAAGGAAAGTGAGTAGCTAACAAGTGAATATTGTTGGTTTTTTGTTTTTTTGTCACATTGATTGAGCTTTATTGAAGACTTAACCCCATTAGCGTAAATTGGCGCACTTGCCAATCGGTGATCACAAAACAGGTAGAGAGAGAGATATATTCGTAAAGATAGCAAGGGCAATATACAATGAAACCAACAACTTTCTGCCGCATGCCAAAGAACACAGAAAAACTTTTACCCAGCCGCAACAACAACACACACAATACAAACTCATTCACAGGAAAAAAAAGAGAGCGAAAGAGAGAGAGATTGAGATGGTTAGCATCTTGGAATTTTTAGTACCTAGTCTTTTTTAGTACCGCTTACAAAACCAGTTTCACCTGCTAGTAAGTTGTCTGCAGAGAGCAGAAACCCGAGCAAAGACAGCAGCAGCACAAGCAGCAGCCAGCAAAAAACCGAAATCAGTTGCTGCGCGACGCTCAAGTAGAGCACAAGACCCGACAGACATACCGAAAGCAGTCGGAAGCCGAAATAACAAAACGAACCGGGACGCGAAGTAAACGTAAACGTTAACGTTGACGTCGCTGCGCTGCGCTTGCGCCGACCACTGCTGTAGTTGTTATTATTGTACTTGTACTTGTACTTGTTGCTGTTGTGCCCGTAGAGTTGTCGAAGTTGTTGTAGTAGTTGCTGTGCAGCGCGAGTGCGCAGCTTAATTATTGCCGCTGCTCCAGCACCACCACCACCAACAAAACAGCTCCCGCAAAAGTTTACTTGTTTGTCTGCATTTTTATCTGCACTTGCATACGTACAAACGTGCATAGATACATACATACATACAGGCAGACGTACATGTGTATGCGTTTGCGCTGTAATAGTTAAGGTTTCGTTCCCAACTTTTCACCTGGGAAGAAAAAAAAACCGATATTCTAGTGCTGTTTAGCGCTTTCTTTTCACAAAACCAATGTAAACAACCGCGATACCACAAAACGCATAACGGGTCTTGTGCAATCGGCGAATAACTAACTAAGGAAAACAAAAGAATACAAACCTCAACAAATTTCCCAAGCTGAAATCAACAAAATAACGACAACAACATTTTTGATAGTGCCGTGCAATTTCACACACACAACAACAACAGCAACAACAACAAAAAAAAGTAAGCCAAAAATATAAATCAGAAAAATAGAAACAGGTTGTTTTTTAACCGCAGTTTTGTGATTAACATATTTCCCATCAAAAAGTCTCTTGTTTTTTAATCGCCAAGTGCATGTGTGTGTGTGTGTAAAACAAGAAGTGGACGCAGTCGCAAACGAGACCTTGAAGCTATCGCTGTTTGTTGTCTTGTTTTTTTTTCGGTATCGAATTGATTCGAAACGAACCGAATTCCTCATATGCATTTCAGTGTGTAAAACGGGCAAATAAAAAAACCCACTTGAGAAATGTTTTTTATTGATTTATATGCAAGTTGCAATCAAAATTTACATACTTATTAGTGGTAGGCAATATATAAATATGTACATAACTGTCTGTATACACATACATATTAACACACAAAGATCTGTGGTGTGTGCAAGCATTTCGAAAACTGACCAAATAACGTTTTGCATGGCTATGGACCGTAGAGCAAATAGCAAAAAACTAACAAACATTAAATACATACAGTTGTAGCTATACAAACACTTACACATACATATTCACACTTAGCGCTATTTTTTTGTTGTTGTTGTTTTGGTGTCGATGCGCAATCCAACAGTCCAACAATCCAACGGTACAACAAACGCCCCGAAAGAGAACGAGAGAAATAATCAAGAATATGATACATAGAATCGTTTGGGTGTTTGTATGTATGTAAAACTCGACGCAAACATCTATGCATGAATAAATGCTCTTTGGGTACATTATAATGAAATAACAGTTAGTTCATCATGGACTCAAATGATGTGAGCATGCGCAATGCAATCTGCAATGCCGACAAAAAAAAAAGCGCTAAAAACTCAATTCTTACACTTAATTGCAGTAAAACTTGACTTTGATTACGGTTTCGGGCATGTTTAGGGAACGTTTTAAACATTGATTATAGTTTAATAACAGTTGTATGAAAATAATAAGTAACTGTCTTAATTTAATGCCTAACACTAGACTAAAGAAAGTCATTAGTAACAGCCCTAACAATTTCTACACCCAACACTGGGCTCGTTAGTCTAGCTTTAAGACTTTCTATTTTTTTTTTGAGAAACGAGTAAGAATAAATATGCCTTAATAGAGGCAAAAGTGTGACCAAAATAATTAGAGGCATGCAAATCGAGCAATTTTGTTCAAGCTCATGTTAGTGCAAAGCCGAAGAAGACCATTTAACATAAAAAGATGCTAACAAATAATAATTTTGACCTAAATATTCAACAGTTTAGTCAGCAAGAAACTCAAAAACATGAGTTCCTTTACTTCTAAAAGCTACCTTTCAAGACCAATATCAAAATAGTAGTTAATACTAATTTGCATACAGCAACAATTGTTCCATTATTCGTATTGCCTTTCTCATTCCAAACGTTAGATGTAATCAAAGTGCCACATTCTTGACTTCAAATGTGTAGGTAGAATATCATTACTATTTTTTTTTTCTTTACCCCACTGTTAGCTTTGCTGATTATAGCGTTCTTTCCATTTTGGAGATCTTGGCCGAGTGTCAACAACGGCAACAAAAGACTCGACTTGATTAGCGTAAACACAAAAATGTCTTTCTCTGTGTTAGGTTTTTTTTCCTCAAGTCTCCGAGCTTTATTCAAATTAAATGTTCTGACACAGCTGCGATCAAAGAGGAAATGACCAAATACAGCGCGACAACCAGTATAAAAGCTTAAATCACAAAATACATAATTAGCGGGGTGTTTTGAAACAAGTTTAACCCATAGCCATCATGCATTGGCAATAAGCAATCAAAGCGTGTGTGTGTAATCCATTGTTTGTAAATGATGTTTCTTAAGTAAACTTAAAGTGAAGATTAGACAGTCTGCAAAGCTGAGTTTGTTTAGTTAAAATAAACACTTAAAACCTTAACGCAAACTTTACAAACATAGTCGGTGTATCGGTTCATGGTTCGAACCACAGTCTCGTTGTTAAGTTTGATGCGTTAACCTGTTTCAGATTTTGTTGCAAAACTTAATACATCGTTTTTATATGCGATTTATAACATCTTGTTGCTCAGTGTACTAAAAATCTTTAATTTATTTTGCAGTCATAATGAAAACGTGGATGCAGCTGCTGTTATTATTTAGCTGTCTGTGCTACTTGACCCAACGCATTGAGGCCTGGCGTCCATGTCCGGAGCTCAGTCCAGCCTTACGTTTGCCATGCAGGTAAGTGAATACGTGACAGATGGACAAGCAGCCCGACGAACGCGAATGGCGTGTTTCCGCTTGCCAATGACGGACGCCGTGTATTATATTAATATCCGCCAATTGCAATGTAATTTGTGTGTTAGCGTTGATTCGTTTGGCTGTGTTTAATCATTGGTTAATTGTGCGACAATTACAAGACAAAAAAACAACAACATATGTTAACAATTACAGATGCAATGTGGTGCCTTTTGCGGCAACGGGGCAACTTGGCGCTGTGGCCATGGATTGCGATCGTGTTGTTTTTCACGGCGATGCGCCTCAGCTGCCGTATGGTGCGCCCATCGTGGCGTATACGCAACGCCACAGTGGACAACAAACAATGCCAGCACAGGTGAGGCAATGATTGATTGGTGTCAATGACTAAAACATTAACATTGATTACTTCACTCTAGACTTTTGGACAACTCAAACTGCCCATTGAGGAGTTGGATCTGTCCAATAATCTGATACGGCGCATACCCGAAAAGGCATTTGATAGTCTCAAAGATTCGCTAAACGAATTGCGTTTGGCCAACAATTTGTTGGGTGATAATCTAAATCCCATTTTCTCCACTGCTGAGTTGCATGGCTTGAAAAATCTGCGACTGCTTGATCTGTCGGGCAACAAGATAAAGTTGATTGAGGAGGGTGTGCTGAAGGGTTGCATGGATCTCAAGGAACTGTTTATTGACCGGAATAGCTTATCGGCGGTGCCTCTTAACTCCCTTAACGGACCGAGTGCCTTAAAGCATTTATCATTGCGTCAGAATCACATTGGTAAGAGATTATTAATCGTAGCTTTATGGCTGGTTTAAACACAAATCTTTTTTCCTTTGTAGCTACGCTCTATCGAGAGTCTTTCAGCGCTCAATCCCAGCTGGAGATTATTGATTTGCGCTACAATGTTTTACGCAGCATTGATAGTCAAGCTTTCCGTGGACTTCGTCGGATCAGGGAAATTAAACTCGCTGGCAATCGTCTGACCAATCTGAACAGTGATACCTTTGAGCAGCTGTCATCGTTGCAGAAGCTAGATCTTTCCGAGAACTTCTTCAGTCAGTTTCCGACGGTAGCACTAGCCCCCATTGCTGGTCTTAAGTCTTTGAATTTGTCTTCCAATATGCTGCAGGTTAGTTCAATTACATCACTAAGCTACCTAATAATGTTCGTTACAATATGAATTGGTTTATATACTTCTTTAATCAGCAACTGGACTATACTCAAATGCAAGTGATGAAATCCCTAGAGAGCCTGGATCTAAGTCGTAATAGCATAACCACCATACCGCCGGGTACATTCCGAGATCAGAGTCTGCTTAAATACCTGGATCTAAGTCTCAACTCTTTGCGCACAGTAAGTTGACTTTATTATTTACGAAGATAGAGATTGTCTAATATCAAATGGCCAAATTCCTTACAGATTGAGGACGATGCACTGGAGGGTTTGCAGAGCCTACAAACGCTTATAATCAAGGATAACAATATACTTCTGGTGCCAGGCAGTGCTCTAGGACGTCTGCCACAGCTAACCTCACTACAAATGGATTTCAATCGTGTCGCAGCACTCTCCGCTGAGATCTTGGGATCCGTGCAAGCGGGTGATATCACGACACTCTCCCTATCCCGCAATGTCATCCGAGAGTTGCCACCGGGCAGCTTCCACATGTTCAGCAGCCTGCACACACTTGATTTGGCAGGGAACTCGCTGGCACTGGTGAATGCTGATACCTTTGCAGGATTGGAGGGTACACTAATGCAGCTGAAGTTGTCCCAAAATAGGCTTACCGGCTTGGGCAGCGCACCCCTGGCCTTGTCAGAGCTCAGGAGCTTGGATTTAAGCAACAACAACTTGGCCGAGATTGTGCCGACAATTTTCAGAGACTTGGAGAACTTGCAGTCACTGAACTTAAGTGGAAACCACTTGCTAACAATGACTCCGGCACTCTTCAAGCCACTGACACGGCTACAAATTATTGATCTGAGTCAGTGCAGCATTCGTCAAATAAGTGGAGATCTACTTGCTGGATTGCAGGACCTGAAGCACATTCATTTGAGTGGCAATCAGTTGCAGGAGCTGCAGGATGGCAGCTTTTTGAATTTGTGGAACATTAGCTCCATTGATCTATCCAATAATCGCATCAATTCCATTCGTGCTGGTGCCTTTGTCAATGTGATGAAATTGAGGCGTCTGAATTTACACGGAAATCAATTGTCCGCCTTCAAGGGAGAGTTCTTTAATACAGGCACTGGCATTGAAGAGCTGGATATATCACATAATCAACTGAGCTATCTGTTTCCTTCATCCTTCCGCATCCATCCGCGTTTGCGAGAGATTAAAGCCAATAACAATAAGTTCTCCTTCTTCCCAGCGGAGTTAATCACAACTTTGCAGTACCTGGAATACATTGATCTGTCCCACAATCAGTTGAAGACTGTCGAGGAATTGGACTTTGCCCGTTTGCCACGACTACGTACACTCTACCTGGCCCACAATCAACTGGATATGGTCAGTGAGATGGCTTTCCATAACTCAACCCAGTTGCAGATCATTGATCTGTCCTACAATAGTCTGGATCGCATAGGGGAACGCACCTTTGAAGGCTTAGTACGTCTGGAGCAACTCAATCTGGAGGGTAATCGTTTGTCGGAGCTATCCGATGGCGTCTTTGAGCACTCCAAGCTGCACATGCTTGAGAACATTAATCTGGCCCACAATCGCTTCGAATATGCTCCTCTGAAAGCTCTTCAGCTGCGTTATTTCTTTGTCTCCTCGGTGGACCTAAGCCACAATCGTATTCGGGAGCTGCCCAAAGATGATAGCATTATGGTTAACATTAAGCGCATAGATCTTTCCTTCAATCCTCTAAGCAACCAGGCAGTGCATAATGTACTAAACGAGCCCAAGACGGTGCGGGAGCTCAATCTGGCAGGCACTGGCATTGAGGAACTAAACCTGCTGGAGACACCATTCCTGCAGTACCTGAATCTCTCACACAACAGGCTGCGAAACATCAAATCGGATGTGTTCCAGAGGGTGACACTACTCGAGACACTCGATCTTTCTAGCAATGAGCTGCAGTCGTTAAGTGACATCTCCTTAGCCTGGCCACAATTGCAGGTGCTCCAAGAGCTAGATGTCTCCAACAACAGCTTTGAAATCATATCCCAGTCGAACTTTGCTCAGCTGGAGATGCTACGCACCCTGCGAATGAATCACTTGCCACTTTGCAGTCGCATCGAAAAGAATGCCTTCAAGCCGCTGCCCAATCTGGCCAACTTGCAAGCTTATGATCTTCCCCTGCTGGGTTATCTGGATATGCAAGGCATTATGGAATTGCTGCCTGGCTTGGAGACGCTTGACATTGAGGTCAAGGATGCAAGCATTGGCAGTGAACAAATACAGCCGCTAAAGCATCCTCGCTTGAGCTCCATTGGAATACGCGGAGAGCGTCTGAAGTCTATATCATCTGGCACTCTAGCCGGCTTGAAGAGCAATGATTTGACCATAAAGCTGCAGAATACATCGCTTACTACATTGCCACCAGCACTGCTCTTTCCCGTGCCTCGATCCTCACAGCTCACATTGAATGTGGAGGGTTCAAAGCTTAGCTCACTGGTGCCGCAGTTCCTGAACGCCCTGGATGATCGTCGTGCCAGTCTGCAACTACATGGACTCGAAAGTAATCCCATCAACTGCAATTGTGATGCACGTGCTCTGCGCCGCTGGTTGCCCAGCTCGGGCATGCTGGAGCTGACATGTCGAGAGCCCGCCTACCTCGCCGGGCGCAAGCTCATCGAGGTGGGTGATGATGAGCTTACATGCGATGCCCGACGCTTGACATCCTCCTCTGCACGTCCTTCCACACAGCTGCTAAAGACCTCCAGTCAGCTGGTGACCCGAAGTAGCCTTGCCACCGAGGAACCATTGATTATTTGGAGCATGGAACCAACACAGCCAACGATCATGAAGATCAAGACAAAGGCGCCGCTAATGAAGGCACAAGCTCCAATCATTAGCAATGATGATACACTGATAATTGGCATTGTTGGAGGCGTTGTGGCATTCATAGCCATTCTGATAATTATTATTTGCATAATACGACTGCGCATGAGCAATGTGGAGTATCAACAGAGTGCGGCAATGATGGGCATGCCACCAACCCTGCAACATTTGGGCGCTCACAATGCGGCCTACAGTTACAAGAATGGAGGAGGTGCACCCACTGCAGCATTGTATGCTGTGCCCCCATATCAGGCTAATTATGCCACACTGCCGCACAAGGCATCATCTGTCCATCATCAGTCCACACAGAATCTAACGCAGCGACAGCAGGTGGCGCAACAGGCAGCGGCAGCAGCAGCACAACAACAGCAACAGCAAGCAGCAGCCGTTGCTGCCTACTCGACCATGTCGCGCATGTCGTACTTCAGTGGAGCAGGTGCGGCACAGAGTGCCGATGGTGGCGACAGCCTGACGCAACAGCATCCGCATCAGCATCAACCGTACATCATCTATTCGGACGACAAGGCATATAGATAGAGATTTGCTTTCACATTTTTGTTTTAGTGTGTCTTTCCATCTAATCTTCATCCTCTGGGTCTCTCTCAGTCAATCAGCCGCAACGCAGCTGAAGAGTTTTGAAAACAGGTTCTAACACAATTGTCATTTGTCAGCTTATGTTGTATATAGACTTAGTAACATTCTTATCGTATCCGTATCTTAAAAAAAAAAAACATAATTAAGTCGAATAATCGCTTATGCGTAATAAACAAATATTAGTTTAATATTAAAACAAGATGAACTTTGCTTTTCAGTTTTTCTTTTTCGTTATTGAGCCCGTATTTATTATTACAATTCACAAAATAGATTTTTGGTTTATACAACAAGATGATTTAAAGGGCCTACATTCGTAAATGCAGATATATATATATATATGTATAAATTCCTTTATGCAAATGCCTATTTATACATTTATATAGTTTGTATATAATATATAAGATGCACATGTGTAAAAATATGTGTAAGAAACTTCAGGGTAACTATTCACAGTCTTTGTTTGTTTTTCTTTTTTTTTTTTCATCGTTTAACAAAACTAAACAAAATCAATAGATGAGCTTAATAACTAGATGCTCAACAATTAACACTTTGGTCGATTTATGCACAAGCCCCAAAGGATAAGTATAGCATCAAATTGGCAAAAAACAATTTAAGTTTAACGGTTACATATTTGAACAATACACGACATAAATGCACGCATTTAAACACAAAGTCTTTTTAAAATCACCCTCTCTAAGAATCTGCAATCTATGCCATTGGTGCATACGATGTGGCGTGCATGTTGTAATTGCGACGACGATAGTAGATCATTAGGCCATAGCTGGCAAAAAGTAGAACAGCAATGATGCAAATAAGTATGCCTGCAATTATAATATAAATTGGTTATTAAATCATGAATGCAATTGCCTAACTTACATTACATTATATTTATGGATTGATGAACATGCTTTTATAGATAAAACGATCATTTTTGCAGTCTTAAAGAACTTTCGTACAAATAACTTAAATCAGTCAATAATCATAAGCTAGATAAAGTTCTTTAGGAAAAAGCATTAAAACTTATGAAGCATGGTACTTAAACTTTGATAACTTGCCTGTTGCATCACCCAAATTGGCTTCCTCATAGGTCATGGTTAGTGTAGATCTCTTACATTCATCTGCCCAATTGCCCGGCAGCACATCCGAATACAGTTCAGTAAGTTTGGACAATGGACAGGAGACACCACAGTCTGGTATATTCATAGGCAGTGGCTCCGCTGTGGTGTTCTTGTAAAACACAGATACCAATGGCGTGTTGTTATCATCCACGCGTAGCTCCAACATAACGCAAGCTGTGTACGGTGGACTATGGGGCTGAAATGTAATTTGAAACATAAATCAAAACTCAAAGTCTTTCGGTCAGCATGGATAATGGTCATTTACCTCGAACAATTTGAGTGTATTTAACAAGTTGGCAACTGTTGTGTCATGTGCACTATATATAAAAACTGAACGATCCGGATTTAGTTGTTTCTTAAGCTTGTGGTCAAAGCGGGTTAGAATATCCTTAAGTAAAGGGCCACCCTTCAAACGGGCCAGCTGACGTGTATGCGTATTAATGGAGAATGCAAAATTCGAGGCCCAGGTTAACTCAGCGCCACCGTAAACCTTTTGTGCCCACACAGGCAGTGTTTTGTTATACAATGTCTCAATGAACAATGTATTATTTAAATATTGTGCGTCTGTAAATGACTTAATGGATCTGCCGCAGTTTTGGCTTAGGTAATTAAAGAGATCTTTATAACGTTCCAATAACGACTGGAACTGGGAACTTGCTTGAAAATTGGCCAAATAGTAGTCAAAGGCAGGACAAGGTGCCTTGGCAGCCAATACCTTAAAACAGAGAACATTTGATTAGATATACCACATTCATATTAGATATGAAGTCAAATTATTACTGGATCATCCTTTTCTGGTACGGAATGCACAGGAATTGGTTGCCATTTAATTTGTGGATTCCACACATCCTCGCCGACGGGTTCGTACAAGCCAGCTAAATTAGACTGCGCACTCATTAAAGTGCGATCCACATCTGTTGATCGTACATATATTTCCTCGTTATTGTACCTGCTGTTTAACAATGAATTGTAGCGTTTTCTCAGCCATTTGCCCAATTCGTAATGCTGTTGCTTGCCTCGCTAACAAAGAAATAAAGTTTGTTAGTCACGCCCGCAGGTTTTAACCGATTTTGTTGGTGTAGTGTACTTACGTTGGTCAGCTGACCCCAGCCCGTAGGCCAGTACTTGCGATTGTTCCATGGATCAGTTGGATACGGGTCTACGGGCATTCTGTCTCCATGTCGAAATATCTGCAAAGTACTAGCAAATATGAGCCATATGGTAACAAAAAATTCCAAGATATTGACTTACCACATGGGCGAATTTGAGCTCACCAGTTAAGCTGACTCGTACACCTTCCGCCTCCTCAACATCGGTGGAACGAAGGGCTATAGCGACACCGAAACATGATATGCAAATCAAGCAAAAAAAGACGATTGCCTTGACCCCGCATTTTTGGTAGTACACCATTTCAAACGAAATAAAGCAAAGCACGTCTCTGCACAAACGCATTGGTATTGTTAGATAAAAAGCTAGTGTGTGTGTCAGAAAAAGTGAGTTACTTACCTTAAACAAAACAACGTCTTCCTTATCGGACGCTATCTTTTACATTCAACACAAGTTCAATTTAAGCAATGACCATTGTGTTGCGATTGCCTTCGATTATAAACATTTGAGATATTTGTATTATCGATAAGCCGACATCGAAAACAAATTAGGGTGACCAGAAAAGCAAACTATTTTTAGGACTATCGAAAAATTCAAACAAAGGTATTTCTGGTTTAACTCAAAACTTGCTATACCCATCAGCAGTTAAACATTTACTTACAATTTTTTGAGCAGAAACCTGTGTGGAGTTAATTACGAATATGTTTACCCAATGGCGGTTAGTAATCAGCAATCGATGCAGTGCTCTGTGAAGGATATTGAGGATAGCCAACGCTGCTAGCTAAAATAACGGGTCGTCCAGATCTTGATACCTATGCTGACAATGTTGTTCGCTTAACAGAATACTATTTATCTCATTTATTAAAATTCTTCTTTGTTTGTTAAGTTAATAATATTTATATTTGTATTGATCACATTGTAAGAATAACTGTGTCTTACAACGCATTCATTTGACATTGCAAATTTACAAAAAAAATCGATTTTCACTTTGTTCAAATGGTGAATAATTGTTTACTGTATGCTTAAATACAATTAATAAATATACTGTTGTTGCTATTGTTGATTGTTGTTGTTTTGCTAAATGGAACTGAATGAACTTTATCGAACTTTATGTCTTTACTTAAAATATCGCGCGCGTTCAATTTAATGGAAAACAAAATTCGGCTACTCTGTTAGCAATCAAACTTCGATTGCGATCTGCGTCCATGATAATTAAAATGTTTTATTACAAAACTTTAAAATCTTCTATTGCCGCTCATATTCTGCGCTGGCCGAGGCCCATTAAACCTGCATACAGAATACATTTTAGCATGTACATTTATATAAAATGTATTGTTTACTTACCTGTTGTAATTTCCTGGACCACCACCTCCACCACGGCCGCCGCCACGACTGTGTCCGAGTGGCGGAAAGTCCGTTTGATATGCATTTGGTGCATTATGATGATTGTGACCATTTGCGCTTTCGTGTTTGTTAAAACCACCAGCGTGACTATGCGACATGCTGTTGCTGTGTCCACTAGCACCTCCACCACGTCGTCCACTGAAGCCGCCGCCGCCACCACGACCACCAAACCCGCCTCCACGGCCCGGACTGAAACCACCACGACTGCCCTGCGGGTTGCTGCTGTTGGGTAGTTTGTTTTACAAGTATTAAAAAAAATTGTGTCTTAATAGAAAGCGGTTTTTGCAGTCAGTTTACCTATTCATTCCTATATTGTTACGATTGCGCTGATATGGTCCATTATCATGGTCTACTGGTCCACTAGCAAAGCGATTTTGTTTGGCACCAAACGACACTGGCTGCTGTTGCTGATGCTCTACAGCTGGCAGAGCGAATCCACGACGATCTTGGCCAATATTGTGTGATGATGAGGAGCTACCGTTGCCCCGGTGATGATTGATAGAGCCACCTGCGCTGCTGTTGCCCGCAAAGTAATCACTGTGACCCGTATTACCCACACCTTGGCTAAATTTGTTTCTAAAGGGCTGTGAAGATGGAGCGTCAAAGCTTTGGTTATGCTGTCCGGATCCCTTGTTGTAGGGAGCACTGCGCTGCTGTCTAAAGTTAGACTCACTTCGCATTGGTCCGTAGTGGTTGTCATTTGAGCCTTGGGCTCTGCCACTGCCGCCTCCACCACCTCTGATGCTATTACCACCGCTGTGACCACCACGATTAAAGTTGCCGCCGCCATGTCCTACAAGAATTGTTATTAATATATTTTCTTAAGATCGCTTAATTGCTTATTGTTGTTTACCTTGCATGGGTCTTCGATTACCGGCACCCCCTCCGCCTGCTCCACCACCACCTCCACCGCCACCTCTTCTGTCTTTTGGCCTTCCTGGTTCTACGACAATTGTTTGCCCCTTGAAATCGAGCCCGTTTAGACCTGAGATGGCTGCCTCCGCCATTTTAACCGTCTCCATGTGCACAAATCCACACCGGTTCATTATATCGCACTCAACAACAGATCCATAATTTGAGAACAAGTGTCTTAGCTCCTCTGGTTTGCAGCCAGGCGGCAAGCTGCCCACAAACACTTTGGCGGTCTGCAGGAAAGTGGAAAACACTGCTTGAACACTCGGCAATGCTTAGTATGGATCAATACTTACAGACATATATTGGAAGTTATTTTCTTTTCGCTACGTTTACTTTTTTCCGTATTTTCCTTACTCGGGTGTGCAGAATGCACACGAACGATGGTTGCGATGAAAACAAACTCAACTGTTATCGAAAAACATCGGCTGTAAAAGTTATCGAATACAGTTGATTTGTTTACTCATTTTTCTCGTACTGTACATATTAATGTTTAAAGAATGTGGGCGCCAAGCACAGATGAAACATATTTTGCTAGCATTGAATACAAAAAGAACGTCCTTAACATCGTGCCCAGCATGGAAATGATGGTTACCTTCTGTGGTGAAAGAGATGTTATGCGTACCCAAAAAGCTTGTTTACTGTACGCCGAAAGAATCGATTTCAAGGAGCTGATCGTAAGCCACGCCAAACAATTATCTCTAAATGCCCTGTATTTTTAACGAATATCGTTTGCAGCAACTTAGATTGTCAGAGAAATGTGATCAGCGGCGGATGTATATCACCACAGTGGACAGTGCATCCTTTCATGAGCTGAAAAAGGATCAGTCCCTGAATGTAACATTTTCGGGATTCATGGAGAACGTGGTGCGAATGTTAAAAGACTGCCAGGCTGGAAAGCTAGAGCTGTGCCTCCTCGCTAGAGATTGCACCAGTGAGAATCCAACTGATCGTCACGACTACCATATGCAATTTGTAGAGATACGCTCCTTTAAGAATCTGGTGCATCTATGCCTGCCCTGTCGTTCGGCTCCCCTGCATACAGTGCTCTTCTACATTAACTCCACATTAGATGCAACGCACAAAAAGCTTTATTCGCTGGAGCAAAATACGCAGCAGTTGCAAATGGAAATGAACTCGCAGCGATCACACATAGAGCAACTGGGTGCTGAAAATACCAAGTTACGGGAAGCATTGACCGAGAATACACGGCAGCTAGGCGAGAAACATCTGCAGGAGCTACAGCAAATGCAGGATAAGCTCGACAAACTTAAAGAACAACGCAATAATGAACTGGACCGCAGTCGTCGATCGATTGCAGGACTTCAATCGCAGTTGGAACGTGCAGGGCAGGAAATTAATGATCTCAAAGCAGTTCAGGAGCAAACGGAGAAGCACAATCAAAACTTAAACGAGGAGCTCACATGCTGCAAGTCTCGCATGGGAACGTTGAAAGAAAATAACGAGAAACTGCACAATGAGATTACGGCAGCTAAGAAGCACGGACGCAAGCTGGAATATAAAATTGAAGACCTAAAACAGCACACAGCTGAACTCCAGGAACACATTCAGAAAGCCAACAAAGAGCAGGTAAGTAATATTACAAAATTTTTTGCAAATTCTTATCACTACTCATCTTAGGCCAACATTGCCGCCGAACTGGAAGCGGAGAAAAAGATTCTCCACACAAAAAGGCAAGCACTGGAAATGGCATCCGATGAAATTGCCAAAGCGAATCAAATAATACTTAAACAAAATCAAGAGCTTCTTAATCAAAAGAAAACGATTGCGTGGCGCACTGAGGTGGCGCTGCAGCAGGAGAAGGCCATCAAAGAGAAGGAAAAGCTGTTATCGCTGCGCGAAGACGAATTGAGGCAATCGCGGCAAACAATTCAGCAGCTGCGCGAAGAAATTCCCCAACAGCTGGAATCGATGCGCCACTTTGCCCAGGGCTTGGAGGAGAAGTACACAAATCGTAAGTTAACATTCGTAACAAAGGTAACCAACATTACTTACTGATTATCCTTTTCTCACAGAGATACTCAATCTCAAGGAGCATTTGGCTGGCAAGGAAAATTCCAGCCGCAAAGCCAATCGCAAATAGGCTTTAAAAATTATGTTTATGTGGTCATTACCAAGTACAACGACTGTTAGTTATTTATTCTTTTTTGTCATTAGCCTTAATTAAATGTATTTATATTTTTATGCTAAGTAATCTCTATTCATAATCCTCATCCGCGGTCTTTCCCGCTTGCGCCGTGCCCACATTGACCACCTGGCTCATGTCTTCAAATTGATTCAATTTCAGCCGCTCTCGTATTAGTTCTGCGATTGCTTTTTGTGTGCGTCGCTCCAAGCGTTCCAACTTCTTACTGACATCACGCTTTAAATCCCAATCGGGTTTGCGAGGTGCCAAAGTCGTTATGTCAATCTCATCAATGACCAATGGCTGCTGCAACAGATTAAGCTGTGACTGAACGGCGGTCTCAATGTCGCCGGTGGGCTCCTGGGCCATGACTTCACCAACAGTGCTTTCATTTTGCGGCTTGTAGCTGCGAAAAATGGGCCTAAATAAGGGGAAATCGTTTATAATGCATCGGCAAAATATTATAAGCATTGCAAATTTACTTTGGCAATTTTTCAGCAGTCTCTGTGGCATCAGCAGTCTTGGATTGTGCTTGTTCGCGAAGCTTCTGTAAGCGCTCCTTGCGCTTAAGAGATTCTTCTGTTAGCTTTCCCAGGTTGCTTTCGTTGTTATCCATTGTTTATAAGAATGAACTGTAAAATTAATTAAACCCGGTCGTAGGTTTTCAGCACAACGCTTGATATCGATATTATTATTAAACAAATTGTGTGTTATCAAACAGACACAGCAACATATTCGATACTTATAGTATCGATATACCAAATAGATACATAAATACTTTAAAGACAAGTTGGCAGCACTAATTTTCAAGAAATAAGAGTGGAGGGGAGGATAAAAACAACGCAAAATTTTACACGAAAGAAAACAAAACATTTTAATAAGCTATATTACCAGTACGATAATTGTCAAACTGTGCACAGTTTTCCAAAACGCATATACCAATTACTCAACACTACACTTAATGGTAACAAAAACGAAGCGAAATACATTTTAATAATGTAGCAGCTGCTGTTGGCACGCAAGTGTTTTGGAATAACAATAAATTAGCTGCTGGTGTGCCGTTCGCTGTTTGCTGTCTAGCGAGCGCTGTCGCTTTGCAGGTAACCAACTTTTTCGCGCCGCCGCCAGCTATTAAAATACTTCGTCGGACAATAATGTATTTTTGTATGTCCGCGTTGTTTTTATTATACCCTTGCAATGCATATTTACGTTTTGTCATGCAGTATGTAATTGAAAGAGTGCAATTAAAAAAAAACAGTTTTGCTTACCAAAATAAATGTTCGGTTTTGGATTTAGTAAAGTCCCGCAAGTGCATACAATTTTCGACATGCTGAAGATTGATTTGTTTTGTTTATTCTAATTAGAATTATTTCTTGCTTGAAGGGAGCCGTTGCCGCCGACAATAGAACGGACGATCGACAACTAACTGCAGCGAGCACAGATCACATATATCACGTATATAGAACTCGCCTCGTCGAGCTCATTGTTTTGCGAATTGTGACTGTGACACCGTTTAGGAATTTTGCCCGGCTGTAGCTAAAAATGGAGTGGACCAGAGAGAAGACATTGTTGCTGATCAGCGAGTACCGACAGCGACGCGGACTGTGGGACATGACATGCGACGAGTATCGCAAGAAGGATGTCAAACAGCGACTGTTAAATGAAGTGAGCGACGTACTGGGCGGCAATATACCCATACCAGAGCTGGAAAAAAAGTTTCACACGCTGCGCACACAATATCATCGCGAGATCAATCGTATGAAGCGCAAGGAACCGTACAATTCAAAGTGGTTTGGTTTCAAAAATCTCAACTTTTTAAGTTCACCGTTTGCGTGTCGTTCGACCAAAGGACGCTTGAAAGTGGAATTACAAGCACAAGAGAATTCAGCCGTACAGAAATACTCATTGGGCGAGGTGAACGCTAGCGCTACGGAAAGCAATACAATGAATGATGAATATATAATTGCACCGCGTAAATCGCATGCGAGCAGTGCACAAGAGCTGGAGAAGCTCATTGAAGAGACGACCAAAGATGCGGATGATATTGATGAGGAGGAGCCGGGCGTTGAGGAGGATGTGGAAACCAAGCCGAAGTTGAGAAAAGAGCTAGGTGGCGGCACATATGTGCATTTAAACGAAGAAGACAGCGAACCCCTCAAGACCCACACACACCATCAGCAACAGCAGCAGCCCCAATCCCAGTATGTTATGGAGCTGCATCACACATCGAATGCAGTTGAAGCTGTTAGTTTTCAGGCCAACGAGAGCGGCGAATTGCACTATCAATCAGCGACCACTGCCGCCGGCAATGCCAGTGGCAGTACCAGTTCATCCGTGCATGTGGTGCCAACGCGCATTATAAAAATACAGCGACGCGATACTACAGGTCAGGAGAATGGTTATTTCGATGATCCACCTACGCCGCATCAGCATCAGCTCCATCCGCCGCCGCCTAAGCGACTCTATTGTGATCCCAATGGCAACCACAGCACCACCATACTCTCCGCCTCTACACTGGCAGCGGCTACACAAAATGGCAATGCCAGCAATGTGCTAACAAGTTCCGGTTCCACCATAACGACGGGCACATTGCGTCTGCCTCGTGCTAACACTATAGTCAACTCCACATTGTCACCGCCAAAGCCGGCAAGTTCTCCGATACCCCAGCCCGCAATTGCCAACACACTGCGGGATGAGTTTTCGACCTACGGGGAGTATGTGGCCAATGAGATGCGTGCTATTGGCAATAGGGAAGTGCTTATTGCGCTCAAGCACAAGATAAATACGGCCATCTTTGAGGCGAATATGGCCGAGTTGCAGAAATGAAAATATTTTAACTGTTCCCAATGACAAAATTATTAATATATGTATAAAAAGAAAACGTTTTTAGCCAGAATTTAATCTTAAGTTTAAAACCAAACTGTCAAAGTCTTATTAAATTTTATTGCAAGCCCCCAGTTAAGTGTTTAAAATTGTAAACTAACATAAATCCATATATACGTACATATTAAATCGATTTGATTAAATAAGCCAAATATAACGATTAGTAGAATTCGAATATACATAAATATCATGTAAATGTAAATGTCTTTTTAATATATCGTCTCTAAGTAGGCGTCGACACGCTTAATTTGTCATTAAAAATTATAAATTGTTTACCATCTATGTTTTAGAAAAAATTCTCGTGTTTTTTTATAATATGATAATGAATCCCATTTGCGAACCATTTACAGATTTTCCAGTCAGAGTTTCTATTGAAAAACTTGCTGCGGAATTTAAACCTGAACATAAGGAGAAAGATGAGGAAAAATCGAAAAGTCCCCGTGATTTTCTTAATGTTCCTGACAACAATTGGGCTGTTCTGCCGATGTTCAAATATCACTTGGATCATTTGAAGCCATTTCTTTCGTGTCGCACTAATCCTTATATGCGTTGCCGCTATAGACATTTTTTAAACAATGTTCCTGCGAGTTATGTTCAAATTTCTGTATTTGGATCAAAAGATAATTAGTAAGTTTTATTCTTTTTTAATATCTAAATGTTTTCTATTTGAATTTATTAAGCCAACCCAAACCAAGAAGAAAATCTCTAAACGGACATTTCTATGGTGTGGATTACAAATTAGCACCCATTCCAAGCTCGGCAGATCCGCGCAAATCACCCAATATTACGAAATCGAAACAACTCACAAAATAACTATCTAAACCTATTTAAATAAGCCGCGTTCTCTGTTATTGTAATCGGACTGGATGTTATCGAACAGATACAGACTGAAGTCTTTGTCAAGAGATGGGCAACTCTAGAGCTATAAACATTTAAGCATTTGGCAACACTGTTCGATCAATTGAGATGAAAAATGTTTACAAAATGCATTAATTGTTGTGTTTCAATAATTATTTGTGTTATATTCACATGCCTTTTGGTCGAAAAAAGTGGCAAGTATCAAAATATGTATATTGCTTGTACGGCGTGTTAAAATAATTTGATAATTTTCCCCTCAGTTGCTCTAAAACGGACCCTGCGCCACTACGAAGTTTTCCACAGAGATGATGTTGTACATCGGATTGTCAAGAGGGGCGTTAAGCAAAGCAATAATCCATATAACACCATTAAAGAGCTCGAGTTTAAAACACTGGGCAAGAATTTCCGCGTGATTTTACATCCGCATCGCGATGTGCTGCATAGCAAGTTTCGAGCCTACGCCGTAGATGCGGACGGAAATGAGACTGTGGTGCACTTAGGTAAGCCTTAAAATATATCAATTCAATCATGTTTATCAATGTATTACACTATTCAGATCATGATAACTTTTATACGGGTCGCGTGTTTGGTGAACTGGAATCATCGGTACGCGCACACATCGAGGATGGCACCCTGACCATGTCCATAGAACTGCCCGATGAAACCTATCACATAGAGCCTTCCTGGCGCCATTTGCCCACTGCAAAGAAACACACAATGGTCGCCTATAAATCATCCGATGTTAAGCTCAATAATAAAGAGCAGGGTTCGGTACCCAAGACTTGTGGCTACATCAAAGAGGGTCTGGAGCTGGAGCACAATGAAAATGAAGTCTTCTCACTGCGTGAGAAAAGACAATCGGATCAGTATGAATATACGCCGACAAAGACGCGCTGTCCACTGCTTCTGGTAGCCGATTATCGCTTCTTTCAAGAGATGGGCGGTGGCAACACAAAGACAACCATTAACTACCTGGTAATTGACCCACTTTTAACCAAGTCAACTCAATATCACGAAAGTAATTCAATCTTGCAGATAAGCCTTATTGATCGAGTGCATAAAATCTATAATGACACCGTGTGGCAGGATCGCTCCGATCAGGAGGGCTTTAAGGGCATGGGCTTTGTCATTAAAAAGATTGTTGTTCATTCTGAGCCAACGCGCTTAAGGGGCGGCGAAGCTCACTACAATATGATACGTGAGAAATGGGATGTGCGCAATCTGCTTGAGGTGAGTCGAGAGGCGTTCAAGTGTCTAAAACTGATTCGATTTAGCGTGTTTGTATAGCTAAAAAAAAAAAACTTGTAAATCTTGTTTTATTGTTCTATCTACTCCCATCAACAACAAACTGTTTATTGCTCTCATAATAATGTAGGTCTTCTCACGGGAATACAGTCATAAAGACTTTTGTTTAGCTCATCTCTTTACCGATCTCAAATTCGAAGGTGGCATTTTAGGCTTGGCTTACGTTGGCTCCCCACGCCGCAATTCTGTCGGTGGTATCTGCACACCAGGTTGCTTATCCCCAAAAAACACATATACATTTATATATTCTCATTATCATTTGGCTTATTGTTGTGTTTCCTTTCTGTTTGTTTTCGAGTAGCCAAACGTTGTGGCTTATTTTATTTAATTTACGTTTTGTAATGATTTTAACTGTATGGATATAACTAATATTGTTCATTGTATTTTACTATCATCAAGAATACTTCAAGAACGGCTATACACTCTATCTAAATTCGGGCTTAAGCAGTTCACGTAACCATTACGGCCAGCGTGTCATAACACGTGAGGCTGATTTGGTTACGGCCCATGAGTTTGGACATAATTGGGGTTCCGAGCATGATCCCGATATACCCGAGTGCTCACCCAGTGCCTCGCAAGGTGGCAGTTTTCTTATGTACACATACTCCGTTAGCGGTTACGATGTGAACAACAAGGTAAACATATTATGCGCCTGTCTTGTCATTTTCCAACTACTAATTGTTTAATATTTTAGAAATTTTCACCTTGCTCGCTGCGTTCCATACGCAAAGTGTTGCAGGCCAAGAGTGGTCGTTGCTTCTCAGAGCCAGAGGAATCGTTCTGTGGCAATTTACGTGTTGAGGGCGACGAGCAGTGCGATGCCGGACTATTGGGCACCGAAGACAATGACTCGTGCTGTGACAAGAACTGCAAGTTGCGCCGCAATCAGGGCGCTATGTGTAGCGATAAGAATTCGCCTTGCTGCCAGAACTGTCAGTTCATGCCGGCGGCAATGAAGTGCCGGGAAGCACAATATGCCACCTGTGAGCAGGAGGCTCGCTGCACCGGCTCCCATGCTGAATGCCCCAAATCACCGGCAATGGCCGATGGCACCATATGTCAGGAGCGCGGCCAATGTCGCAATGGCAAATGCGTACCTTATTGCGAGACGCAGGGCCTTCAGAGTTGCATGTGCGATATCATAGTAGATGCATGCAAACGCTGCTGTCGCATGAGCATCAACGAAACATGCTTTCCAGTGGAGCCGCCAGACGTGCTGCCGGATGGCACGCCGTGCATAACAGGCTTTTGCAATAAGGTTGCTTCTGCTTAATGTTGTTGACAAATCAAGCAATACTATTAAATCATCTTTGTTTACAGGGTGTGTGCGAGAAGACCATACAGGATGTGGTCGAGCGGTTTTGGGACATTATTGAGGAGATAAATGTGGCCAAAACACTGCGTTTTCTCAAGGACAACATAGTCAGTAAGTAAACGTATCAACTGTAATGTCCATGGAGACGTATTAATTATTGTTTGTGCTTGTTATAGTGGCCGTTGTGATGGTGACCGCTGTCTTCTGGATACCCGTCAGCTGTGCCATCTCATATTTCGATCGCAAGAAGCTACGACACGAAATGAAACAAATTGAATGGAGTCACAAACTCGATCTCATACATCCGAGTGACGACAGGCGTCGTGTTATTCACATACGGTATGACAAAGATTCTGCATTTTATTTGTATGAGATATAATATCTATCTTTCTCTATATATTTTTGCAGCGTACCACGACAGAAGATCTCAGTGGCGCGTGCTTGTAACTAACATAGATCGCGGTGGCGGCCATTGTTTTATCTTCCGTGAGCATTCTTCTCAAAACTGCCACAATTATTTTATATTAAGTATAACATTTAAAATACATAACATGATGAATAAAATTCCCGATAATATAGACCAATTCCCCAAAAATGTATTGGCTGTCACAAACAGGACTAATTATAAAGCACCTAAAATCTTGGAAAAACAAACGATTTAATGGGAGGAATATACATTTTGGTAGCCTGAAAAATACCAAATTTTTACAATTGACAAGTCAACAGTTGCATTCGATTGTGTGTTTTGTTTTGTTTATTCATACTTTAGCAAAAATATGTTTTGTTTTTCAAAGTTCTACTGCGCATACTGTCTGTTTAACATTTATGATTGAATTTTGCATCTGCTGCTTTCTATCTTATGATTACCGGGGCGTTTTTATTAAGTGTGTTTCACTTCTTTTTTGCGGTCTTGCCATTTGTCTGGGGCGAACTCTCGTCATCGAGTTCATCGCTGTCTTCATCCTCCTCCGAATACTCCTCATACATCTGTCCATCGTCATACTCACCCAAGTTCATCTCCGCCTGAAAAAAAAATGTAAGAAAAAACTTAAAGCTTTGCGAAACTTATACAAAAAAGAACTATAACTTACCTTGCCACACACATAGACCGGCCCCGTGCCCTGAACCAGTTTAAATGTGACTGAGCCATTGGGAAATTCAACATTTGGCCTTAAGCTGCGAGTTTCGCCAACTTTCAAGACTGCAATTGGAATTTTGACCGTCTTTTTCTCGCCGTCATCGTGAACATTTGTTTCCGCCTGTAAGTGTGCAAATAATACTATTGTTATTCGATACGTGACTAATAGATGGCTAGTGCCAGTGCAACTGCCCATATCTTCTTACTCGACTACGTGAAAGTATTGTCAGTGTTTTTCCACTCGCAATCGTCTACATACCTGAACGACGTTGAATTCGCCCGTTTTCGCTTCTGGTCCCAGCGAGATCTGTTTAATGATCAGCTTGTGTGAGTGTACTATATACTCCTCTGGGATTTCTGGCACATCAAATTGTGCAATTGGCTCTTTTTCACTCAGCGTAACACCTAGAAGGGGTACAATGGTTAATGATAGCCGTTTTAATTCACACACACACACGTACACATACAAATGCATACGAGTGTGTGTTTTTGCCGGTGATGCCCTAAAATAAATAAAAGTACAAGCCACTAATAATTTTGGATGCAACTCACCATAGAACGACTCGGACTCCATTTGTATGCTGCAAGAAACGCTTGTGTACAGTACAATTAATGAGTTTGGTAAAACTTGTACTTTTTACACGTGCCCCGTGCAATGGCGATAGCTAAAGAGACAAATGCGGTAGATATGATGCTTTCAAATCATCGATGGTTCCGATAGTTATTAAGCCACCGATAAGAGTGCTATACAAAAATTAAATAAATGGCCAGCTTACCTCATAAATAGTATTTAAAATAGAAAAATCCATATAAATGCAGTACAACAAATACATTTTCTTGTTAAATTCAGATTAATTTATGCAATAAAAATCGAACGACTGTTGTGATAAGTCGATTTATCCGGTAACGCCATTCATTAATTGCGCGCACATCACTAGCTCATTTTGTATCCCTAGTTGGTAGCTACCATTTTGCAAAAGATTTTGCTCAACACGTGCTCGGCGCTCATATTTTAAAGCTAGACAAAAAGCAAATCAGTATAATGGCAGAGGAATCATTCTATGGTAAATATCAATAAACAACATATAAATTGAGTATTGAATGAACGGCAACAAATAGATTTATTTGCAATGCGCTTGCAACGTTACCGGCTGCCGGCATTTTTGTTCAAGGTTGTGTCTTTGCGAAGTTGTGTGTGTGTGTGTGTGTGTGTAAGTGTGTACACATAAATGCACACAATATAACACACTAGGTGTATACGTATATGTTCTTTTATATTAATTTGCAAGTAATACTTTATATTTTCAGGTGTTACCCTATCCGCGGAAAACAACAGCGTCACCTGGGACTTTGTCGCCGATGAGGATTATGCACGCGGTCAAAAGCTTGTCATCAAGCAGATTCTTCTGGGCGCCGAGGCGAAGGACAATGAATTCAACGTGGTTGAGGTAAGTGCGCCAATTTCAAGCATAATTGAGTGTGTGTGTGTGTGTGGTGTCTGGCATTTTGATGCGTGTGTGTGTGTGTGTCTGCATGCGTGTGCATATCTCTTATTGTGGACCGGTTTGTATTCTCCAAGCACGCGCAACATTTGTTGTGGGTAAGGGTAATTTTGTCTGTATCTGCAGTACGCGCCCATTGTCTGCTACCATAATCGCTGTCGACGTTGTTGCTGTTATTCTGTTACCAAATCCATGACGTCAGAAATGAGCAACTGTCTGGTAATGTTGCAAAAATACCCTGTAAAGGTGTTTGTCTAGGAGATATGCATAATACGTTATAAATATTTATTTTAGCAACCTTAGAACAGATTTGTATATATGCAAGTGTAAAACTTTGTCTATTTATAAACTAAATTTAAAAAACGTTTTTATTGACTTAATTCGCTTGTAACTTGATCAAGTCTATGACTGTCTGCAGCGTCTTCTTCACCACCATTTGCCGTTACATTGTCCATAAGCTCTGTAAAGCTTTTTGTAAACTTAAACATGCTGCGTGCCTGCTTTTGCAAACGGCAAACAACGCCTGCTGCCGCCATGTTCCAATTCCAACAGATGAGCTCGCACTGCAACAGCTTCAAATCTTCTTTGAGTGATATTAAGTTCTATTAACGAGAAACAAATTGCGCATTGAAATTGATTGTTTGTTTTAGTTGTGTCTGTTGACTTACCAAAGCCACTGTTGCATCAATTGATCTAATCTCAGTGCCTTTAATGATCACGAGTGAGATAGCACACGCTTGACGCTCCTCGGTCACGTGAGCAACAGTTGCTGTTTTCAAATATTCGGCAGCTGTATAGTCTACATTTCCCTTCAACTCTGCCAAACACAGTTCGGTGCCATTGTGCTACAACAAGAAAAGTCAAAATTCAATTTAAACCAGGTGCTTTTAAGCTATTACTACTCAATTGTCTTACCTTTTGCGTTTCAAGTTGAAACTGTGGCGTCATGCTCTTTTCTAGTATGAACATTGCATTAACCATTATACCCACCAGCATTCCATACTCCAATGACCAGAATAAGCAGCAAAGCGCTGTGATTACAAGAGGCACCATGTCGCGCTCTAGAGCATCAGGATGGAATAAATTACAAAAGACGTCATGCTAAGCCTAGTGTTAAACTTACTCTTGGCTCGCCAGATCTCTGCAATTGTTTCGTACTCCACCATAAACAACATGGCCGATATGATGATGGCTGCCAAAGTGGCTTTGGGTATATAGGCAAAAGTGGAGGTGAGGAAGGCAAGCGTCATTAGCACCAGAATGCCAGTAAAGGCACCACCCAGAGGCGTCTTGACACCACTCGCATTATTGATGGCCGAACGTCCAAAGGAGCCGGTAATGGGCATCGAGGAGAAGAAGCTGCTAAAGATATTACAAAAGCCCAATGCAATCATTTCCTGCGATGCATCCACAATCTTGCCCTTTGCTGAAAGAATAAAACGATGTTTAATTTCAATTGAAATAATTTGATTAAGTAAAACTTACAGAAAGCCTTGGCAATAGTTACGCTCTCAAGTATGCTCAACAGTGGAATGGTTGCAACAGCTGCACCAAAGTGAGAGATCATGCCACCAAAGTTAATTGGCTCTCCCAAAGCGTCCTCCGTTTTGAATGGTGGCAGGCGAAACGGTGGCAGACCCGGTGTAATCTCACCAGTTATACCAAATGGCATATCATCAGAGTTGCGACTTAGCAAATAGCACAAAAGAATGCCAACGAATACGGCCAGAACATTGCGACACAGCGACAAATATTTCAACAGTTGACGGCAACCAAACTTCAAAGATGTCAATTTCTGCAAGGCTAATGAAATGAGACGAAATTCTAGTGCAAACGTCTTTCAACTTACCCTCATGAGCAGCAGCAGAATAAGCGTGCAACAGCCCAAAAGGGCATCGTTGAGACGCGTTTCCTGAATGTTTCCGAAAAATGTGATCCACGAGTTAAGAAAACCATTCGATTTGTTTTGTATGCCAAAGAGATTATTAATCTGACCGCTGCCGATAGTTAGAGCAGCTGCCAACGTAAAACCCGTTGTCACTGGCGACGATATATAGCGTGTGAGAACGCCCAGATTCAACAAACCCAGCAGCAATACAATGCAGCCCGAAAGAAAGCACATAAATATCGCATAATCTGGATTGCCATTCAAATGTGGATAGATCAACATGGACATGATGGCAGTGGGACCTGTTGGAGTGCACGTTTTAATATATGGCTTGGAATTAAAGTTCATTTACTGCAACCAACTTACCCACTGTAATATCCTTGCAGGTGCCAAACAAGGTGTACATAAAACCGCCCATAAATGCCGAATATAAACCATAAACAGGCGGCAAACCAGCAACAACACCATATGCCAGACCCTGCGTTACGGCTGTTAAACCCACCGTCATGCCAGCCACAAAGTCCACAATTAGAAAATTGGCCTTATACTTTGGCAACCAGTTGCAAATGGGCAGCACTCGCTTAAGGGTCTGTGTGCTGCAACAGCTGCGCGCCTTGGCGCCCATAGCGCCACATACATTGGGCAAGCGTTCGTGATAAAGTACATCTGGAAATGCCGAAGACAAGAGGAAAAGTACTTGACTTTGATTAGAAGCACCACATGATTTAATGCACCGCAAATCAGCGTCTTATCTAGTTGACAATGTTTTATTATTGATTATTGCTTTTTCACTTCAATCAATTTGAAGTGGTGGGCCAAACCTACAGCACGTTTGGTTGTCACATCACAATTAAAGATCTCCGAAACGAGATTATAAAAATTATCAACTCCGCTTTTTCATATATATGAATTTTATCAACATTTTTTGGTCGACGGAGATCTGTAAATTTCTGTTCTGATTGCTGTCTATAAATCATATCACATGTGGTAAATATTGTAAATTTGCTTTGTTTTTTCTTTATATTGAACTCAATTCAATCGTGATAAAAACAATTCCATTGTTACTCAGCCAACTAAATAGTTAATTCATTTTTTTTTCTCTATATAAAATGAATAATTAAATAGATTGTGTCTAACAATCTATTATTGCTATTATCTTAATGGACTTTTTTAATTTAGAAATACAAATCTTTTGCTTATAAGACAATGATTAGATACTTTATACGTTTTTGAAGAGGCTAACGTAATTGGAAAATAGGGAAGAAAAATAAATTTACCGGCGGAATCTTTTCTTAGTAAGTGTTGTCTTGCTAAAAATACTCGTAATTGGATTTTCTATTTGCTTTGGAGATTCACATATCAATATTTTGTTGGAACGCACCATCGTTAAAGTCGCACATATTCGCTAATATTTGTGTCTTGAAGTACTTTTGGGGCCAATTAATAGACTCGAGCACTAAGTGGCCTCCTATTTACTTATAAATATCATATATATATAGTATATGTATTAAACGCCTTTCCGCCAGGCTTTTAAATGTAACACACGCGCGAACACGTTTTACGTTGAAATTCGAGAGTTTAATTGTTTGTTCAGTACGTAGGTAATTTCCGGATTTAGTTCAAGCGGTTTGTATTAGTTTGATGTTGTCTCTGCGACTGCAGACCGTTGAATGGGCCGTCTTTGGTGCGTTAGTAACGTTTTAGTAGTATCTCCACCGCTCTTAAGTACCCTTTGCATTTTATAGTTATCGCTTTTTTGAATTTCGCGAAATGCTTTTCGAACTGTTCGCCGATATTGATCTTCATATTATGAATTGCGATACTGTCGCGGCAGATGTTTGATAGCACAGATAAAACGTTTGTTTTTGTTCAGGTATTTTCAAAGGGGTTAGTTCTAGACCAACGCGTCACCAATTAGCTTTATCTGTGTACTAACAACGTTGAAATGCTCTTTGTTGAGCTTGTAACCTCTGACATGGATTAAAAGTGTGTAGTTAAGCTCTAGGTTTATCGAAACTTAAGGATACCATCTCTTAAGTCATATAATACGCTTGTTCAGACCGTTAACAAACACCCACTCTTTAATTGTGTGCCTGATAAAGATAATAAAAATTACACGTTAAATATCTTTGAATATATCTAATTGCTTTTTGTTTGGCATAATGTCCACACCTTGCAGGTTACCACATTGAAGGACTCGGTGCAGATACCCATTGCTGTGCTGAAGGCTGGTGAGACGCGTGCCGTCAATCCCGATGTGGAGTTCTACGAGTCAAAGGTGACGTTCAAGCTAATTAAGGGCAGCGGACCAGTTTATATTCATGGACAGAATATTAAGGATGATGTTGAAGTGGTCGATATGGAGGAGGAGGATGAGGAGGACGATGGTGAGGATGATGTGATTGAGAACCCAAAGAAGCGGGCCAAAATTGAGCCCAATGCCGATGTCAAAAATAATGCCAAGAACCAGAAGAAGAAGTGAATAAAGATAAACGACAATTTAACAACGAAAGAATTCTAAGCTAAATCTGTAGGTTTTAAAAGTTTTTTTAGGCCCTATAAACAATACAATTACATAAACATAAACAACAACAACAAAATACAAACAAATATACATGCATACGATGTAAAACTTGAACATACTTTTAGTTCCTTTTTCTGAGATCCTTAAACATTCAACTTTTAGAAGAGCATGAAACTGCAACTTACAACAAAGATACTAATATATTGATGATATACTACTAACACTTAAGCAAACAGTTAGTGTAACTAGAACAACAACAGAAACAAGCTTACAGCTGACCACGTAAATATATATAAATTTTTGTATATAAAGTGTACTTTGGATTCTTGACTTGGTTGCTGTCCTTAAGCAACATTCTTCTTTTGCCCAAATAGGCTTTTCAATTTATTTTTTCGCCATTTCATATTTGTACTATGTAAAAAACAACATCAACAAAATAAAACCGTCATCAATATATATATATAAAAAGATTTCTCAACATTTTGGTTTATTATTGATTGATAATTTGCTTCTTTGTTGGTTACGGGGAAAGTGAAGTTACAGATCTACAATTGATGCCAGAAAACCAATATGGAAACCATTGCCGACCGAAATGCTTTTACAAAAAATTTCTGAATCGTATCTGTATCTGGCATTTTATTTCTTTGTTTGCTTTCTACTTAGTCTCAAGTTGTGGAGTGGATTTTGGTTGCTTTATTCGGGAGATGGCATTACTTTGAGACGCTCGCAAGCGGCTTTTTCTAGTGCTTCCCGATGCTTGGGATCAGCGATTTGGATCAGTTCGTACATGCGTTGGCGCGTATTTTTGCCAAACAGTGAGGCGATGCCGTGCTCCGTGACCACATAGTGAACATGCGCTCTGGAGGTGACAACGCCAGCGCCTAGGAAAGTAAATTTAATAAATTAGTTAGGGATTCAAATTTTTGAACTTTGTTGTTTACCTGGTTTAAGCATCGGCACAATCTTGCTCTCTCCTTTGCTGGAGGTGGATGGCATGGCAATGATGGGCACACCCAGGCCATCGGTACCCTCGGCAGCACCACGAATAAAGTCCACTTGGCCGCCGAAGCCAGAATAGAAACGTGTGCCAATTGAATCGGAGCAAACCTGTCCGGTCAAGTCTACTTCGATGCAGCTATTGATGGCAGTCATACGTGGCTGCTGCTTAACAATACCTGTATTATTGACATAGTCAATAGCCAACATCTCTATAAAAGAAAGTTAATATTTAGAATTGTGTTTATATACAATCTAAGAAGGGTTAAGCTTACCAATGAAAGGATTGTCGTGGACAAAGTCGTACAGGGGCTGATCACCAATCAAAAAGGAGCCCACAATGCGTCCTTTGTGCATTTTCTTGCGGCTGTTTGTGATGCAACCTTTCTTGACTAGATTAACAACACCATTGGCAAACATTTCGGAGTGAATGCCCAAGTCCTTGTGGTTGTAAAGAGCCTGAAGCACAGCATCAGGAATGCTACCAATGCCCATTTGTAGTGTTGCACCATCTTTCACCAGATTCTCAGCAATAAGTTGACCAATCTTTTTTTCTACAGCTGAAATTTCACCGGTTCCATGCTGAGGCAGTTTGTCGTTGACCTCAATGGCAAAATCAAAGTGCGACTTGTGTATGATGGAATCGCCAAAGGTGCGTGGCATATTAGGATTTATTTGAGCTGTAAGCAATCAAACCATTAAACTAACTGGTAAAAACTCAGACTTTTTCAGTATCACTTACCGACAATCTTTTTAGAGTTAATCAAAGCAGCACGTACACAGTCCACACTGGTGCCTAGCGAGCAGAATCCATGATTGTCTGGCGGCGACACATGAATAAAGGCCACATCAGGCTTAACTATCTTTTTGTAGAACAACTGAGGTATTTCATGCAAAAATATGGGTACATTATCGCCACGTCCCTCGGCAACAGCCTTGCGCACATTGCCGCCCATAAAGAACGAGTTGGAACGAAAGATGCCCTCATATTCTGGCTTGCAATACTCAGCCGGTCCCTCGGTGTGCATGTGGCAAACAGTAACGTTCTCCAACTTGTTGCATTTTCCGTGCATTGACATTGTATTCAGCAGCGTTACCGGAGTCGCCGCGGCGCCCTGAGCGAAAACTGTGTCGCCTGAAAAATAAGAGGAGAAATATGTTACTAACTTGATAAAGGAAACACATTTTGAAAAACAGCAAGCAGTACACAGCTTCAAAAGAAACTAAATATTCTTCACAAACGTAACTTTATTATTTTTAATTAAGTTTTCGCACGCTGCCCTCAAAACAAAAATTCACCACGTTTGGTGAAGTATGGCAATGCTGTTGAAAAAATGTTACCACAGCAAGAGCAGATACGAGAAAAATAAATAATAGTAATAAACAAAAAACAGCTGAGTACACATCCAGACATCAATATTAATGTATTTTTGAGTGAACAATTCACGTGCTGCTGAATTTGTTTTTTTTTTTTTTGGCAATATGTTGAGATATTTAGCATTACTTTGCCAAGAAATTGCAAACGAATAGAATTGTTTGACAACAAGCACACTTAAAGGGGCTTATTTAAATGTACATATGTATGCATGTATGTATATAGCTGTGTCTGGAAATGATCTGCGATTATTTGCTGTATTAGATACGACTCGTTGACGTTGCGATGCAGCGTATTTATTTATAGTAATTACATATGTAAATGGCATGATATGCAAGTCAAGATTCTATATATTAAAAATAAGTTGATGTACAGGGCGATATTTAATTTTAATTGCTGTCAAGATTCTTCTGTGTGTTTCCAAGCTCTGTTTAATGATGTGTGTTAACATGCAAATATCAGTACAGATTAACACTCAGTCACAAGTTCATGATAAGATTATTAACAGTCTAATCAAAATGTTTGTTAAATTATTTGCTTTTGCACATTTATCAAGCACTCAAAGTGTAAGTATGTATGCGAATCTATTATCGGCAAAAACATTAGAAACAAAAACAACAATCTGTTCCATACAAAACGACGCTGCCGATTTTTTGTGCTTTGCGAGAGGCGTGTGCTTTGCGAATTGATCTAAATTTAGAGCGCCAACGCAAACTATGTTGAATATGCATATATACATACATATGTGTATGTATCTGTATGAGATGCTGTTGTACAGTTAAAGAAGCTCGAAAAGTGCGACAACTTGGGATGTAAATAAACATTCATATGAAACTAGTTTTATTGCTCGCGAGTATCAATATAATTCTTTGCATTCAACGATAAAAGTTTTTTGGGCGACTATTGCGCAACTTGCCGATTGAATTTAATTAAATCAAAACTGAATTAGCACCAATGATTTAGCAATTCATTTGTCCAGTCCCGCCCCAACCAAGTGCAAGTAGCCATAAAATGCTAATTTATTGTACAGTCTGACTACTAATACTATTGTATATGTGTACATAAACAATTTTGTAGTTTTATATGAATGTAGATAAGTTTGCCCTTATCAGCGCTCAACTCAGCTGTCAGCAGAGGCCGGTTCTATGGCTGGTTTAATCTGTAGCTGTGTGCGATGACTTCTTGTTTGTCCCCCCCCCTCTCTCTCTCTCTCTTTCACACTCTCTTTAGGTGTTTATGTATTCATGC
This sequence comes from Scaptomyza caliginosa, assembly GCA_035044725.1. Lineage (NCBI taxonomy): Eukaryota > Metazoa > Arthropoda > Insecta > Diptera > Drosophilidae > Scaptomyza > Scaptomyza caliginosa. The sequence continues at coordinate 2,759,745 of JAWNNR010000686.1, forward strand.
AAAGCTGAGCTTTTGTCGTTAACAGCTGGGCAGAGTACAAAGTACAATTAATATTGAGCACACTCGTATGCTGTTCTGTAAATACATAAACGTAAATATGTATGTAGCACAATACACAGAAACACTCGTATAAAAACAAGCTAATTGAATTAAAATAAAAACTTAAAACGAAGCTCTTTTATGCAAAATATATACGTTCTAACAGGAAAAAATACCGCAATATTAACTAAACAAATGAAGTTAACATTCAAATCACGAGGTGTGCTCACTTATCGAGTGTTCACTGCATCTGTAAGTGTGCGTGCAGGGCTCGTAAATAGATGATATATTGCGTTTTATCCACTTCTCGGACTAAACACGGTCAATTGATTTTAATACTGGAGCACTCAGTAACTAGACACTTGATATACATTTGTTATGATACAAACACATGTGTGCAAAGAGTTTGAATTACAAACGCTACACAACACACACACAGACGCATAAGCGCGATTATAATTTGTATGCCTTGTTCTGTTGCCCCCCGCACTTTCATTCTGATTTTGTAAGTAGTCAAATAAGGGCAGAGACAGCGACAGCGTCAGAGAAACAAAAGGGCGCTGCTTTCTTTTGCTGCAAATATTACATAACATAGAATTTTTGCACTACTGCGTTTGCCAACGCATTCAAATTTAGAAGATCTGTGATGTAGCTTCCAGCGCAGATTCTGCTTTCTTTTGATAACTCACCAGACTTAATGCAGGCGACAGCTTCTTCGGGCGACACGATTGGCGGCTCGCGGGGCAACGGATGCGACAACTCATTGACATAGGTGAAGTAATTGTTATGAGTAGAAGCACCATTCGCCGACGCAATGGTCAGGAATTTGTTGATGTTTCTAACCCGACGTGCCAGTTGCATGCTTATGATTGCAGTTGGTATCGAAAGAAGGCAGTCTCTGCCAATAAAAGTAAACTTGTTCTGGATATTTAAAGCTTGGGAAGTTGAATGCAGTCAGCCAATCGCTGTTTTAATTTGTCCGCTTATAATCTGATACGCTCTGTGACTCTTCACTCCAGCGGCGCGATTACAACTAGCTTTGGCAAAAAGCTTTGCCACACTACGAAAGCTTTTCAAGAACCGCTTCCACTCAACTCCGGCGTCTACAGAAGTTAGTTGTTACATATTAAACGTTTAAAATTTTGTTGCAGTTAACTGCATAAAGTTTCATTCTATTTTTATTTATTTTAAGATGTGAATACTATTTTGTAAATATTAATGTTTGTGTTTGTGGTCTTGGGAAACAAGGCCTATTTATGAGCATTGCCCAGCACTGTTTAAGCTATTTGTGTGATTGAAAATGCCCGGCAATATTCAAACAGCAAGATGTATTTTAACAAGAAATATAGTTTAATCGATTATAAATAGCCAAAATTTAGCTGCGTTTTTATTTTGGCTAACTTAGTAGACATTTAGACATTTAGTTAAAAACAAACTAATCAAGCAAAATAGTTTTTCGGGGCGAATGGTTTTTACTATTCACGAAGATAAACATTTAATGTTAATTATCTGGTAAAGACTGTAACAGATAGGAATAATGTGTTTTTCCATATACTAGCTCATTATTTTAATTCCAAAATCCAATCAAATGTTTTTAAAATAGAATTATTCGATAACTCGATAAGACGTGGCTTTTATGCAAAATGCTTCTAGTGGAAATAAATCAGCGTTCGTGGCGAATGCCAATTACTATTTACAACTAGCGACAAATTTAATCAACAGTGGCTTGATAAACAATATGCATTTACGATGTCTGAGGCTAAATACAAAAGAAGCGAACGGGTTTCTTGGAAACCACGCCACGTAGAGTTGCTGTTTGACATGTGGGAGAAAAACATTCCAATGATTAAGTTTTCGCATAGATACAACGCCATGATATGTTCGAAAATGGCCCTTGACTTTGAACGCATTGGATTCAAGGTACATTGGTCTAAAGTCAATACAAAAATAAATAGTTTGATGAGAAGATACAAGTATGTACCTCACACATACATTTGTCTTTATAATATTATATGTAAATATCTTCAAGGGTGGAGTTAACACATAAAGTAGATGAAAAGGAGCACAAAATTAATTGGCCGTGCTTCAAAGGAATGCACAAAATAATGTCGCTGTTGACGCCAAATAACTCAGGTAAACTTGTTGCAGACTATGTATGGTAATTTTAACCATTATTATTAACGTAAGGTGTTTGCGTGATTGATGCAGATGAAATGGAGGAGCACTGTGCTGATCCTTTAGACACACCTTCTGCATATGAGCCAAACTTATGTGATAATGATTGTCATTATAAACATATTTCGGACACACAAATGGCATATAAACCTATCGTTAAGACTGAGCCAGATGCTAATGATGGCCAGAATCCAATTCCTTGGTATACACCTTCAATTGATGAGAACGATGATGAAACTGAAACAATTACTCCGGACACACTTTTGCTTATAGAGCCGATCTGTAAGATTGAAACAGATGACACTGATGATCTACATGAAAATCCTTCAAATTCAATATATAAGATAAAATATATTGATAAAACGGATACATATGGCTCGGAGACATCTTTAATTGAAGGTGATACGTCTTTTAACTCTACAGAACAATCGTCTAATACTCAAATAGACTTAAAGCCAAAAAGAAGAGCTCGGCTTACAGATAATATTAGGAAGCAACAGTTAAAGGATGCACTTGCAAAATATCGCTCTGGAGAAAAGTATCGAGCAGCAGTAGCAAGAAATCAAGCTAAAAATCCAGAAGTACATCGTGCTGCAGCTAAAAAATATCAGGCCAAGAATCCTGAAGCACATCGAGCTGCAGTAGCTAAATATCAGGCTAAAAAACGAGAAGAACGACGAGCTGCAGCAGCTTTTAAGAATCACGTCACAACATAATAGCACAAAGGCTTAAAGTGAATCAAACTTGGAATTTGGAAGTTAAATTTAGAACTGAATAATGTTTGTTAGTTAGTTAATCAACTGTCTAAAACTGTGATCTCATTTAATTTGCAATTTATTTATTTAAAAACGATCCCAAAGTTCCTGTTAGATTATTATTTAAGTGTCAAAACTACAAATAAATCATATCTCATTTATGTAGCGTTTATTTTGTATGTATATTAATTTAATTAATTTTCGTCCAAATGTAATTGAAAATTCTATAAGATAAAAGCGCCTTGGACTAACAATTAAAAATAACAAATTACGTACATAAATGTAATACTTTATATATATAAAGAGAACTTATGTCAGATCTATACAACAAAAGGGATTCAACTATTTACATGCATTTATATACTTATTTGTTATTGAAGAGATTTCCACAATATTTATTTCGGCCTATTCCTTGGTATAATTCTATTAGTAAGCAATCTGTATTAAATATATATATATAAATATATATGTGTGTGTATATATGACTAGTTGATGCGTTTATGTTCTTGACTTACGAATGCTTTCGGCACAATCTGGGGTTTTCTATACTACTTGTATTCTAATTAGGAAATTATCATGTTTAAAGCCGCCTTGGATTGATGACCGTTTGCTTATTGCAATGCTACGGCCATTAAAATTTTGGACGGAACCTAAACAATAAATGATATTCATGTATACAGATTGAACAACGGCACAAAGTGAAATTTTGGTATTTGTTTTTCATTACTAATATGGCTTTTTGCCTATACAAATCTGACTAGAGGATTTTTTCTATTAGTTATGTATAAAAAACAATTGTGCAGCATTTTAAAAATACGTTACAAAACTGCTTTTATAATATTGGATTATGCGTGTGCATATTATGCACAATATTTGCGTTGATTGCGATTTTCAATAGTTCTGTTTTAAATACAGTTGATTTGTTTTGCTTATTTTAGTACTTTTTTGGGAATTTTCTTTAACATATTCGTTTTTCAGACAGACTACTTAATACAATGTTCTACTACTGAGCTATAAGCTAAGGTTTATGTATAAACTAGGTAAGCCATATTTGTATTTTGTATTTGGCTTTCTTGCTAGGTTTAGTATTTGGTTTATCTCCATTTTATCTCGTTGGTAGCGTCATGTTCAGGCATAGCTCATGATCCCTGAGATCGCCCCAACCACCATTGCCCTTGCGTAGCTTTGATTTCTTAATCAAACTGGGCACGGTCATCATTAGTGAGCGCGGAAATAGCTGATGGGATGTCCTTGCTATGCGCAGGACATGCTGGACCTTGGAGATGACCTGATTGGATTCGCAATTCTTGTTCTTGTGATGAACGCCGCTGTTATCGAAAACATTTTACTATGAATATAAACATATATTCCGTTTTTAACACTCACCATTCGCCAATGTGAAAAACACGCGGTCCTTTGACTATCATGGCGTGCAGCTTACGCTGCAAACATTGTTGGGATACATGCTGCAGCGACCAGTCCCAATTGTAGTCATCGTAGGAGCAGAAATGCTTAGCACATCTACGTATGCTCGTCCAGGTGGTGCGATTAAAGGCAAAGCCCATGTTGTGCTTGCTGCTTATCCAGGGCATGGACTCCACCTAGCAGAGCAAATACAAGTAGTTATGAGTTATAATTTGCTGTTAAGTTGGCAATTGGTGTTTTGTAAGGTAACACAGCGAACAGATTGGGAGAGAAAAGAGGTGAGCATGCAAATTTTAATTTATGTTTTAACTAAAACGAGCCAAGATTGCGTGTTTAAGGGTATTTGATAAAAACAAATTGAATGCCCGATTGCAATAATTGGAGTAAAATAAAACTAATTGAAGATATATCCAATTGGGTGGTCAAGTCTGGCATCCTCGACAATATTTGACTGGATCGCAGCGTTGCCAACTATTGGAAACCAATTTGCATAATCGATAAATGGCAATAAACAGTCTAGTTCTATGGGGGGTTCGTTAACGCACTTATAACGTATACCTTGCGATAGTCATGGACGATGCTGCGCCTATCGATTTTGGAGACGCGTACGCGGGTGCGTAACTGTGTGTGTGTGTGTTATTGCATGCGTTGGAACATGTTTATCAAATTATCGGCATGCCAACAGAGCAACACACATGTGTACATATCAGATAAAGAGAGACATTAACAATTAACACATAAAACGAAACACACAACATGCAATTTGCCAAAGCATATGGATTGGAATTGGCGAGTTGGCTAACATGCAAACAGAATTCTTGTTACAAACACATTAATGTACATTAAGCAAATGAAAGCAATAGAAATGAAAAAATTTAAATCAAATTGTGCGCTACGATTGCAATGATTGGAAGTGCTGGAGTTTCTTGAGGGCTGTAACGGATTTTATTATTATGTTTGGTTATTGCTGTCGATGGTGCTACCTTCTGATAGACGGAATACAATGACGGCAGGACATGATAGTTCCATGTTTGTGCACCATTTTTATTATTATTATTATTGTTATTGTTAATAGAATTGTAATTGTTTTTATCATTATAAATATTATTTTGGTTATTGTTAATATTATTATTTATGTTGGATGTGGCTGCGGTGACAGTGTTGATGTAGCTAGTTTTCTTATTGTTGGTTTTTTGGTTATTATTGTTGCTTTTCTTGCTGTTATCGTTGTTATCGTTATCGACATCAACGGTATCGCCCACATAGACTTTTACATTCGCATTCTTTAATGAAGTGCCAGATGATGATGATGCAGTTAACTGCATTCTATTATTATTGTTATTATAATAATTGTTCCTATTTGATCCTAATAGACTGTTTGACGAGATCAGCGAGGAGGCATACGATTTTTTGTTAGTCTGTCACCAAGTAGAATAGAACGCAGAAAGATATGGATATTTAGAAAACGATATATGAATTGCGAGTGTGTTTTTGTGTGTAGAAAACAAAGCAAAAATAAACAAGAATATTAGAAACATACATTTATGTACAATAGACATCATATTTTCTTTTCTTTTTCTTTTTTAAGAGACATGTACATTTGCCAGATGAGTTTACATAGAGATGTAATTATGTAAGAGAGTATGTTTTTGTATCTGTGTGTGTATGTGTATGTGTGCACTAGGCATATGTTTGTCTAAACCTTCCTAGTGCTTGAAATGGTATAGTACATTAGATAAGTTAGTTGATAACAAATATACTGGCATAAGCGTTGACATTTGCTCTTGTTAAAAAACATAAATATATTTATTTGATTTTTTTTTATCTATGAAATTCTCTTCTTTTTTTTCGTTTGACGACTAAAACAAGTTTTGTAGCCAGGCAATGCAAGCACAATGTGGTGGCTTTTAAAGAACTCACCTTGCTGTGGTAGGTATAATAGTTGAATGTCTTTAGATAGGTGCCGAGGGAGAGTATGTTGCATTGCGGACATAAATCTTTGGTGCGCTGCTGCATCATGGCCAGCAAATAAAGAAAATCCTCAGCCACATAATGATCCTCCTCTAGGAACAGAACGAGACCTGCAAAACAAATAAGTGTTTATAATTAATTAATAATAATAAGAAAAAACTGCTTACCAGTGTGAAACCGGGTTACTTCAAGCTCATTGAACACACGATTCGATTTCCACCACCAATGATGTTTGGTCTGCGTAAACTTGGCCTCACGATAATGGCCATAGAGATCAGGATACAATGCATTATTACAGTTGCTTATGAGAGCTCTAAAATGTATATTGCTTATAGGAACAGATTTCAATCGATAAGACTGATCGTAACTTACTGCTCCTTTTTTATGTTTCTGGGACAATCGTTGGGATCGACACCGGGAAACTCGTGCGGATGCGTTTGTATGGAATACGGGTAGAAGATTTGCATTACCTTGCAGAAATCAATCTGCTGCACCAGATCATTGATGTCATCATCATAGAAATCGTGCGAGAATATCAGCAAGGACTTGGATATATCCCGTGCCTGCGCCAAACTAACAATCAGATGACGCAAATAATTAATGCGCGTGTGCACCTGCGAGTAAGAAATGTTTCTAGCATATTAAAGCTCCCAAACAATGTTCCCACTCACTTGTATGACAATTATCACAGAATCGTTTTGTAGCGGCCCAAAAGTGTCCTCATTTAGCACCAGCTGCATTTCGTTGTATCTTACTATCTGACGTTTGATCTCCGTTATATTTGGCGGATGATAAACATCAAAGCTGATTGTGGTCGATGCCGCCATACCCGAACTGGTTAATGCAGCACCGCTGCCATTCAATTGAAGAGCTGTTCAAATATAAATGTGTATACTAAATAGAGTAAAAGTGAAAAGAACGCGTGCAACTTATCGACTATTGCCTATCGATATGTTTATCGAAGTCAAAGCGTTGTTCTTTGAGTTCAAAAAGAATTTATGAATGAAAAAGTTAAGCAACTATGGATAATGTCAGTTAAGGATTACCTGTTTGGAACGTGCTGTGATTACGTGTGTGTGGTGTCAGATATTTGTGCAGTGTGGCCGGCACCATGGACATTATGGCATCTACAGAGTCATTGGTCACCGAATCACCGCCCATTGCATCGCGGCTATCCACTAAAACGAACGAATTAGTTAAAACAAAACTTATTAAATGCTATACATACACTTACAGTAGTTAAAGTTGTGGTATTGCAGCAGGCCAAAGATGCACAGGGCCAGTATGAAAATGCAGCGCATATAAAAATTGTTGCGTTTGCGTCCCATTGCCCCGGTATTGGGCAAGGGTATCAGTACACGACCTTTTGACAATAAGAAAAAAATGTATTCGATTGCTATAAATTTGCTTTTCATTGATATGTTTTGAAGTTCTTACCTCTCATTTTTGACATCTTATCGGCGTCTGTGTTTTTGAATGAATTGCTAGCAATTGCCTACTCGGCAAGCTCTTTTATTGCGCCATCTGCAAGACGACAAATTGATAAAACAAAACAAAAATATCCATATTATCAGGGGCTCATTTAAAAACTAGTTAAAAACAGCAAATAATAGTAGTTTTGAAGGTACAATTTAAGTATTTACTTGTGTAATCAAAACTAATTACAGAAACTGTCATCGAGTAACTGTTTATCGTGCTTTGCATTTTTAACGAATTGTTTATTGACTTTATGGAATTTTAAGTGCGTTTCATACGTAATCGGCCAATGTCAAATATTACGCAAGAGATTTTTAAATGCTTTTGTTTAAGAACTTATTCCAGCTGCATTGCAATCGCAATGCAAATCAGCAAAGCTCTCTGCTGCTGCGATAAAACTCAACACACACTCAAGCGACTGAAGTCTCTCTCTTTCTATCTCTCTCTGTCTTTCTTAATATGTTTAAGCACTTGGAATTCGGTCTGGGGCGATTAACGATAAGCCTAAGTTGCTTTGACTCAGATGCAGACAATACAATAAGTGCGCGGTACAGTGGGGTCGAGGGTGGCGGAACTGCTTTGGCCTCCTCATGGCACGTAACAATTGCGTGCGTTGTTTGTTGTTTGTCTTTGGCAGCGGGGCCGGCGAATAATGCCTTTGACCGGCAGCCAGCCACCCAACCACCTGCCCATAAAGCTTTTTTTTTGGCGGGGGGCTTGTAAAGTGAACGAGAATTCGCGGCCTCGCATCAATTGGTATTATAAATAGAATTGTAGATTTGGCGAGTGCCACAATCTGACGAAATATTTCATTTTCTTGGCAGTTGTCAAAAGGAAACATGAATGATATCAAGGGGGAAATACTACCAAGGCCATCCTTGGTATTAAAAAGATTTTGTGACTTTCCTAACTTACTTTCAATTTGTAGGTGCTAAAAATAAATGCCTAACAATTACCTTAATGCATATTCAAAAAACCAAGCTCAAGTATCATCCAATTATAGATAAAATGATAATATGATCGGCCCACCCTATATTTAATTCAATACGTACTCGATAAGAGTCATTAATGTTCGTCAATAAAAATGCATTTACACATAAAACACAAACAAATTGTAATTGATTTCAGTTCCAATACGCCCATAAATGTCATGGCAACATTGCTTTCTAACAACATTTGACGACCCTATATATATTGTAAATATATTTTTGGTTAATGAAATCAACGAATTTCCATAAATATATATAGAGCAAAGTTCAAGTGGCTTTAGCAAAAAACACAAAACAAAAAAAAAATAATTCTAATGGGGGGCGTTGTCGATGACGATGACGCCTTGGGCTGTTCGCAGGCCCCCTCCGGAAACTAGTATAACATTTGACTTTGAATTTGAACCTTAGACATCGATTAAAAGATTAAAAAACGGAAACAGAAACGTGAAACGTGAAAGTACAATGCCTTCAAGGGCACGTGTACTCGAGAGTTATTAGATATGTGTAGCGCTAGCGGGGATTGGGTTTGGTATGCGGCAAATCTGTAGACAAGATATTCATGCAAAACAGGCAGTGTGAGACAGTATTTATTTACTGTTTGCTTGTTACGAAATCTGTGTAAAACACATAACAGAGAAAAACAGTCGCACAAAAGCAAAACAAAAGCAGCAAGAGTTGACAATCAAGACGAAATGCTCGACTAACGGTTAACCTCTACGGCGCTCAAATTGAATGATGCTCAACGATATATTTATCGATTTCAAAGGAACTTTATGAGAATAGATGTTGCCAGACATTTTTAGAGATCAAAGGAAATTTATTAGCGAAGAAGCGAATCTGATCACACTTATCCTAAAACGTTAATATTTTATAGCCAAAAAAATTCAAAATGTGTTAAAAATTTGATTCTCAGACACAAAATAATTGCAAATTACTTAATAATTCAAAAAAAACTAATTTTGAAAAAAAAGATCTACTTCCCAAACATTTTACAGGGTATAACAAAGCCAAAATCATTTTTTGCCGCTTGCTTTGCATATGTTTGCTATTGTTGTTATTTGAGATGTTGTGCTAATTTATTATGCATTGCCTGAGATTTTTATCTTATTTATTTATATTTTTGGAGACTTTTGTTGTTGTTCGTTTATTACCTTTGGCTAAATTTGCAAGTGCGCAATGTTTTCGTTTCTGGCTCCGTCTCGTCTGTCGGCATCGTCGTTCTTCAATCGATTTTTCAGACGCCCCAAGTCCAAATTCACTTCGAAGCATAACGCCTGCATTTAAATTGTTGCTTTTGTTCTTGTTGTTGTCGCATCGCATTTGCTTTAAATTGAATTTCGAGCATTTTGCAAAAACGTTTCTTTATTATGCGTACTATTTGCTCAATTGATTAATTACTTAAATATGTTGTTTGTTGTCGTTGCCGTTGTTGTTATTGTTGTTGTTGTTATAGCTCTTATTGTTGTTGTCTTTGCTCTCGTTGTTGTTGTTGTTACTGGTGGTGCGCGCCTTGCGACTGAGATTCATGCAATTTCTATACAGATACATGCTGGCAGCTGCTGCTGCTGCGGCAACACACACACTTAAACACAGCACACAGGGCATCTCGGGAGAGAGATACGTATTTTATTGCTACATTTTACTAGCTCATTAGATATGATTATATGTACTGCTATACGATTTATGTTAATTATGTATTCAATTTTCGCTTTCTTTGGAAACGCACACCAACAAAATTTCAACAAACTTTCGACGTTCGTCCGCTGCTCGAAATGTATCTTTCGCTACGCTCTCCCAACTGAAAATCAAAACGAAACAGCTGGGGCTGTTTGGCAAAAGTACGCAGCTTGTAATTAAAGGGATGACCGTATTTTATGTATTAAATCGATTATTGTAGTGTAACACTTATCGGCTCCACAGCAGATCCAGAGCTGTTGTCAGTTATGTTAACTACTTGGTAAAACCTTTAGCGGATTTATTTAGCACACTTTGAAGTCGTCAACATCAGGCGTTTTGTGTATCAAACAGCCAGCATGAGCAGTTGTGTCAGCTGTATTTGTATTTTCAAATAGTTTTAAACTAATTTACAAAGTCACACTTTCACAAATTCATATATTTTTACGTAGATTTTTACACAAATTTTTGCGTGCATAATTGCATTTTGAGTTTAAGTAAATTTTTACCCGCTCAAATGTTATGCCACCCTGGTCAACTATCGCAAGCTAATATATCGGCTTATCGGTGCCCAATAATCGATAGCGTATTAAGTTCACTTTGGATTTGGAATTGCAGCCTTGGTGTCTGTCGCATAGTACCGAAACACGGCCAAGTATTTTTTATTCCAAAAATATACAACGTACGCGCGTGAATCATTCGCGACGTCTCGCATTAAATCGAGTGTACATACATCAGAATATACGAAATAATCATATTTAAATTTTTGTATAACACGTTTACACCGCTTTCGCATTCGCCTGATAATATTTATTGAAAAGCGCTTTCGTTGTTGCCGTCGTTGCAGTACTTGCGCCTGTCCGCCCCCTCGCTTCGTCCCTTGCGTCTTTCTGTGCGTGTGTTACTAAATTTGTATTAATAGTTGTGTTCTCAAAGCAAAAGATATAAAAAAAAGAACAAATATGTTCAGTTTCCTGAAGCGCGAGACTAAAAACCAAGAGGTTGTCGAAAATGTCATCGGTGAGCTGAAAAAGATTTATCGCAGCAAACTGTTGCCATTGGAGGAGCATTATCAATTTCATGACTTTCACTCGCCCAAACTTGAGGATCCCGATTTCGATGCAAAGCCCATGATATTGCTAGTGGGACAGTATTCCACGGGCAAGACAACGTTCATACGCTACCTGTTGGAACGTGATTTTCCCGGGATTCGCATTGGTCCAGAGCCAACAACAGATCGTTTCATTGCTGTTATGTACGATGATAAGGAGGGCGTTATACCCGGCAATGCTCTTGTTGTCGATCCCAAGAAACAGTTCCGCCCCCTGTCCAAATACGGCAACGCTTTCCTCAATCGTTTCCAGTGCTCGAGTGTTGCGTCTCCGGTTCTAAATGCTATCTCCATTGTGGACACGCCTGGCATTCTGTCTGGTGAGAAGCAGCGCATTGATCGCGGTTATGATTTCACGGGAGTGCTCGAGTGGTTTGCGGAGCGTGTGGATCGCATTATCCTGCTCTTTGACGCACACAAACTGGACATTTCGGATGAGTTCAGGCGATCGATTGAGGCGCTTAAGGGCCATGACGATAAGATCCGCATCATACTCAACAAAGCGGACATGATCGATCATCAGCAGCTGATGCGTGTCTATGGCGCTCTGATGTGGTCCCTGGGCAAGGTGCTGCAGACGCCGGAGGTGGCACGTGTCTACATTGGCAGCTTCTGGGATCAGCCATTGCGTTTCGATGCGAATCGCCGCCTGTTCGAGGATGAGGAGCAGGATCTGTTTAGGGATCTGCAATCGCTGCCACGCAATGCCGCATTGCGCAAACTTAACGATCTGATCAAGCGGGCGCGTCTGGCCAAGGTGCATGCTTTCATTATTGCCGAGTTGCGCAAGGATATGCCATCGATGTTTGGCAAGGATAGCAAAAAGAAGGATCTGATCAAGAATCTGGGTCAGGTGTATGATCGCATTCAGCGCGAACACTCCATATCGCCTGGCGACTTCCCGGACATTAAGAAGATGCAGGAGGTGCTGCAGCATCAGGACTTTAGCAAGTTCCATTCACTTAAGCCACATCTACTGGACATTGTCGATAACATGTTGGCCAAGGATATTGCAAGACTTATGGAAATGATACCGCAAGAGGAACTGGCACTCGTCCAAGATCCGACAGTTAAGGGTAAGTGTTTATACCTTAATACTAGCTCCATTAACTAATAGTTACACTATACAATTGTCTCTTGTCGTCGTCCTCGTTCTCGTCCAGCGATCGAAGGTAATTATTTTCAAAGGCGCTGCACAAAGTGCACATTTAATTGATCAATTGTTTACTCGGTCACCTTGCACTATTCGATGCAATTAATTAGTTACGTTCGATACACAATATCGATATGTACCGATCGATAGCACCTGCCCTGCACTTTGAACTTAATGCCAAGCATGATTGGTCCTCTGACTCATGAACTTGCCATGCTTATAACAGTTATACAGTTAGGGAAATTTTATATTTTAACGAAGGGAATTAGTTAAAGGTTTTTATGATTACTTGAAGTTTTATAATTTTCCCACAAACAAAGACTGTGCGTCTGCGCATAATGTTGCAAAGAAAAAAAAAGCATAAAACTTTTAAACAAACGCCAGTTGACCCAGTTAACAAATAGTCATGCCAAATTGCAGAAAACAAGTTTTCCAACAACACACAAACAAACAAATAGCAAAGCAAATCTATACAGCTAAAGCGAGTGAGAGATATCTAATGGATGCAGTAATTACAATTTAACTGTTTAGCAGCGCATGCAGCTAGTACTACGAGTATAATGAAAGCTTCAGGAGCTGTACTTGGGCAATTCCACTCGCTTTCATATCAACTTATGCCTTATACATATAATCTCTCTTTTGTCTGAAACTTTAGCACAATTGGGCATATTTCCTATTGGTTTGCAGCTTCCTCTTTTATTTAATTGTTTTGTTTGTTCCTTTTGCAGTTATGTAATGTGCTGATATGTATATATATATTATACTCTTGCGATAAGAATTGCGTCGCTGATAAGCGCTAAAAGCAGGTTCTATGGTAGACTCACTTTTTTTTAGCAAATGTCCAATCCAAATAGTTTTTCTTTACTTTTTGGCATTAATCAAAAGACGTGTCTTTCGTATCTAGCTCAAATATTGTAAACGTCTTTGATAAGCTCCAAAAATATGTACTTGAAATGGTTTAGACATGATTTGTGCTTCAAGGCGTGGCAAGTTATATAAGTTAAGCAGGTAAATGAAACTTTTTCTAAGATTCATTTCTTTGAGTGTACACTCATTATCAAACTTGACTCGCGCTGTCGTCATGTTTAAGGTGATAACAAAAATCTATATCGAACCGCATTGTTTGCCATGATGTAAGCAGGGTAAAAATGAAAGAAAAAAAATAATAACAATAAACGCCAATTCTTACTCAGTGGCACATTTGATGACTCATTGCAAAGGGGAAATGCGAGTGAGAGTAGCTTTGCCCCTGCTCTACTGTACGTCAGTGTACAGTCAGTACATATTTCACACATCAGCGCATAGCTAAAAGCTATGTATTTGGCCAACAGACTGACCATAGACGCATCCAGATTCAATCAGCCAACCATGACGCTGAGCACGCATTGAAAAACATTCAGCTAAAAACTGAGAAAAAAAAACACACAGCTCAGACAATACTGTACCATATATGAAAGTGTCTTGATAAAAGTCAAGTATAATTGCTTTAGCTATAAATATCACAAAGCATTTGATATTCTCTGCTCTATGCATAACTATAAGCTTTTTCCGCTTGCTTTGAGGGCATTAGTAATTGTTGGCTCTCTATAATAATACTCCACGTGTTTGATCCATGAACCCAGCACAACAATCATTTGTTCGTTAATGCTACGAATAGTTCAAGGTCTTTAAGCTGGAGTGCTATTGGCCCATTTACACGTCTTGCCATTAGCTTTATCACCTGTTTGTTTTCACTCAATAAATTGTTAATTACAGCAGCTGCTGCTGTAGGCCAAGTTGTTTGCTATGGCTATCTATGGGTGTTGCCAGGCTCCTTTGAAAAATGCCTGCCAAAGCTAGATAAAAATCAATGCAAGCAACAAGCTTATCAACAAAACTTTACACCCAACCTTATGCTTGGTGTGTTGTTAAGGCCTTCCACGTTCGACGCCCTATTGCCGCCTCTGCTTAGCTTTGCTCTAATTTACAGCAACAAAGAACTAGCTCTGTTATCTATAAAGTGCGAGAGAGCGCGAGATAGAGAGCGAGGGAGCGAGAAGAGCTGCTAAATAAACAGATAAATGTATGAGCGAAATGTAAACAGAATATTATTAAGTAATACATTTTGTGCCACATGACGCGACTATTCAATTCGATGTTTTAATCAAGTGTGACCAGCTGTGCTTATGAAAATATCATGCATGTATTCCATGGACGTAAAACAAATACATATATGTATATGTATATGTAAATAAAAATAATTATTATCTAATAAGTAGTGAACAAACTAAAAACGAGCGGTGATTAAAAATGCGGAAGATGACAATAAATTGCTAAACATTAAAGAGTAAATATTCGAAACTTGTACACTCTTTTAGAATGTTTCTTCTTCGTTATAAAACCTTGTAAATAGCTTAACAATTATCTTAAGTTATAGCATTTAAAAGTCATATGCGATCAGAATTTGCAAAAAGTACAATTTGCTTACGTACAATAAGTATCTTACCCCCTTCCCTGCCCTTGCACAAGTCGCTTAAAAGTCGACCCAGCCCCAAATGCAATCCATTCAATTTTATTATTGCCTTTATGGCGAATTAGGCGTAACCAGTTGCTGTCCAGATAGAGATACTTTTGATGCCACAATCGAGCAACCTGAGGCCGCGTATCAATTGTGTGGGCTACTTTGGCTGCTGCACGGCGCCGACTTGTCGCGTGTGCCACATTAAGTGGCCCCATCCTATGCAGTGAAATTCAAATTGATATTCAGCAAGACAAGGGCGAGAGGGTGAGACTTGCACTAAACGCAGGAAGAAAGCATTTATTTGATGATTTACGCGTCTAAACATACGTTCTCCAAATGATTCCACAATGTGGCATTTTAAGTGTAGTCTCTGGCTGAGGCTGAGGCTGACGCTAACGCTAAGGCCCACTTGACTGATCTGCTAATTAAACGATTAGCGCAAGACCTTGTGAAAGCATTTCATATAAGTAGTTTTTTGGCAAAATCAAAAATCAAATATCCATGCCACAAAAGCGTTCGAATCTGATGTCATCTGATCACTTTGCAAACAATGACTCATGCTTATGGTATTAAAAGCAACCTCTTTGGGTGTGTGTGTGTGTGGTCTGGCAATTAAATTACGTTTACCTTGCAGTTTTGTTCAATCTGAATACGATACAACATAAAATACCAAACAAGCTATTGACAAAAAATACCGCAGCTTGAATACACTTGCCTCTTATGAAAAAGCTTTTTAATGAAGACCTTAAAGCTCATGCTTACTGGATAAAGCTTTTAATTTGAAGATTTCTTACTCTACTTTTATTTTTGTTACATATTATGTGATTCCATCACCTCATGCCCTTCATACCCTTACCAAATAACCAAAACTTCACAGCCTGTTTGAGGCTACTCGAATGCATTCGTTCAACAACAAGTGAATGAACTTGCCGTTTAAAATTACCCCAAGAGTGAACAAGAAGATGCAATGCCCATCGTATACCCTCAACAGCAAAAGCAACAGCAACAACAACAACAAGAAAAAAGAATGCGCTGATAAAGTGAATAAATGACGGCAAAAGCAGCGGAAAATCAAAGTCAAGAACGCGTGAACGTCGATCACGACGCTAATTTTGTGTGTCGAATGTGAGAAAAGAAGAGAAGAGAAGAGGAAGAGAGGTTGTTTTGTTTAGATTTTCTTTTCTGTTATTCCGCTTTGCTTTTACTTTGTCTTGATGCATTTCCGTTGCATTCCGGCAATTGACCTTAGAATGAAAAGTACAATGCAAAGATATTAAGTGTGACCATATTACATTGTTCTGATTTCTGGCACCATCGGCAGTAACTAAATTTCATCACAATTAGTTTTGTTATTTCTTTTAGTTAACTCGTTTGCTTATCTACTTGTATTATAGCAAATACTTATGTATGTATGTATGTACACATATGTATGTAGTGTTATCAACACATTTGCAAATATCACAATGTTTAGCAATATGCCGCTAAAAAGTTTCAACCCACTCTTGGCTTTAACTGAACTAGCGTTTTGAGTACTTCTTCTTAAGTTTCTTTTTGACAATGGCACACTAATTTAGTGTTTTTTTTTGTTCATTTTTGCTGTAGATTTCCAAATCTTGTGTTGTTGAACGCTTTGTCACGTTCTTTCCGCACCAGAAGCAAGACCTTTTTCTCTCTTTCTTATTCTCTTTCTCACTCTCTCTTTGTGTGCGTTTTACTTAATTTCTTTTTATGCATTTGTGTACCGCAGAAGAGGAGATCGATGTGTCCGAGGAGCCGCAGGTTTTGACTCCGGGCACACAGAGTGCTCAGTTTGTGGAGCGATTCGATCGCTGGCTGCAGAATCTTCGACAGCAGCAGCTTCGTTTGTTCAGCAGCTGCACAAGTAGGGTAGACCATGTTGAGAACGATGTCGAAACAGTTACAGACATCGATATCGAACCGGTCGACACAGTTGCTGCAGTCACTCCTGATAACTCAGATCTTGTTAAGCCAGAACCAGAACCACAGCCAGACCCACAGCCAGAGCCAGAGCCAGCTATTGATGTAAGCAAAGCATGACTAATTCTCTCGAACTCTTGGTCCAAATCAATTGAAGTTAAAGAGGGCAACTAAATAAAACCAAAGTACTTCTTCTCTGCCACAACGCCCTCCCCCACTTTATCCTCCCCCTGTCAGGGTAGTCGTACAAGCGGCGCCACTCTGTTTGTATTGTTGCACTTTCAAGTAGGCGGTCCAAGTATGTACTTAACGTCTGTGGCCTGATGTCGGCCTAGTTGGCCCAGGGCCGTCGCCTGATCATGCTGCGCTGCGCTGCGCCTGACTGGCGTCGGCGGCAACATCGTCAATTGGAGTCTAAACGATCTAAAGGTTTTTAATTGCGCCCAATTGAATGCGTGTTTGTTTGCACACGGCGACGCACCGCAACAAACATAGATTCACAGCCATGCCTTTGAGACAAATAAAACAAAATTCCAAATCGATATGCAATCAATGCAGTGGAACTGATTTGAACTCATTTTTGTTTGTTTTTAGGAGGTGCCTTCGAGGGCGTCATCGATGACAATGTCTCACCATTCGGCTACATGAAGGGCGAGGGCATCGATGCTGGATGTGGTGAGCACGAATGGATATGCAACAAGGATAAGTCACGCACAGATGCCATCTTCAGCGCGCTGGGACCGGTCGATGGCAAAATATCCGGCTCAAGTAAGTTGAACAAAAATCAAAACCCACTCGTAAGAAAAACCGTCAAATTAATATGCATTTTTTCCTAAACCACTTGCAGCTGCCAAGCAGGAGCTCATTAAATCGAAACTGCCCAACTCAGTGCTTAGCAAAATCTGGAAACTGTCCGATATTGATTGCGATGGTTTTCTGGACATTGATGAATTCGCGCTGGCGATGCACTTAATCAATGTCAAAGTGGAAGGTTGTGAGCTCCCAAATGTGCTGCCGGAGCACTTAGTACCACCGTCAAAGCGTTTTGCCTAATGTTGCATTAATCCGTTAAAACAAAACACACACTACACAAACACACACACCAGACACACACAATCACACATAACGGAATCTGCCGGCGACGACTAATATGCAATAATGCTGCACTCTGTTTGTTTTGTTTATTTCGTTCATATAGCACAAGACAGCAGATGAGAAAATTGTCTTTTTTTTATATGTACTTTATTCGTCAATAATACTGTTAAACTGGGTATTTAACACTCATCAATGCAAGCAAATATCAGCAAGTAAAAGCATAAATTCATAGAATTTACACAAGTAATAATATTTTTGGATACCAATCAATTATAAATTGTAAAACGAGAGAGGTGTTAAAAATAATTATATATATATAAATTATTAGTTAGTTGAATTATACAAAAAGAAAAAGAACACGTTACAGTCCTGTATATGCGCCGACATCCAACGTCAATGTTGATTTAAGAGAAAAAAGTACATAAGAAACAACTGTTCTATTATAATGAAAGAGATAGGGCACGAAATAAGAAAACGTATACAATATATGTAGGTTAAAATATGTTTATGCCCTTTAGAGTTTGCCTAAAACTGAGCCACTTTTGATATACATATTTTATATTTATACACATAATGTATAGGTATACGTATACATACACTTATATATATATATATATATATATATATATATGCATTGAAGTTGGTCTGAAGTAAACTATTTATTTGCAATCTTGTTTAATTAATCAAAATGCCCCACACATGCAATGAAAATTGTGCAATTCTATTGTTGATTTAGTAAAGCAAATTATTTCCTTTGCTTATTATTTAGTGAATTCTTGAATATTAATAATGTGAAATGAAAAATTACTTTAAAAGAAATGTGTAAATTACAAATAAAATGAACAATTTTTAAAAACTGTTACTGGTGTTTCGAATTTTTTCAATTCTGTTGTCCAATCCAATTTTAATTTAACATTTAAATGAACGCGATGTGGTTACACTGTTGTGTACTTGATTTTTCGTAGGTTGGCAGCACTCGATGTCAAGGGCGCCAATCGATAACAGTCAGTAGTCAACATTCCTATTGTCACTTATTTGATAGTCATACATTTTGTAGTCACAGAGCATATTTTATTCAATTTATAATTACAAATATGGCAACCTATGAAGAAGTAAAAGAGATTCCCAACGAACCCACGAAATATTTGTTTGATGTGCGCAACAAGTCAGAGCTGGAAGAGACCGGCGAGTTACCGGCTAGCATTAACATACCGCGTAAGTATAAGTTAAGATCCATAGATTAACTTAATGGAAATTTGATTGTGCAATGCTTTGTTATTTACAAACGTACTAGTGCCTGACCTAGAAAAGGCATTCAACTTACCTGATGAGGAATTCAAGAAGTCGTATGGTCGTACAAAGCCGGCCTCTGACGCCGTCATGATATTCTCATGCAAAGCTGGAGGACGTGCCGCTCGTGCTGCAAACTTGGCCAAGACACTAGGATTTGTCAAGTAAGAAACATACATACACATCTAATTACATATAAATGTATATTTATTGAAAACAATAATACTTTGCAGCGCTAAAGCGTATGCCGGCTCATGGACTGAATGGGAACAAAAACAAGGTCAATAAACCAAAAGCTGTATAAATTAAAAAAAACCTAAATAAAATTCAAAATTTGATAAAATCTAGACCTTAACCTCTTGCAGCTCACCCCAGCTGCGACCTATTCTTAACTTCACCCTCAGCGGCACACTTAATTTAACACAGTTCTCCATCGTAAGACTCAAGACTTTAGCGACTTTCTTTGCCTTATCAGCGGGTACTTCGAAGATAAGTTCGTCGTGTAGATGCAACACCAAATTCACAGCATTTTCTGCCAAGCCCAGCTTCTCTCGATAGCGTCCAATGTTCTTTTCCATACGTAGTATTGCACTTTTCGCTATATCAGCCGCAGAGCCTTGTATAGTCGAATTGATGGCCTGACGCTCGGCTTGATCTGCAGAAGAAACGTTTTTAAAGGTCTGCTAAAAGTGAGAGGAAATGAAATACATACTCTTAAGCTGCGGCTCGCCACTGTTGATGTGATCCAAATAACGTCGTCGACCAGTTATGGTCTCCACATAGCCATTGTTTCGCGCAAACTTGACCACCTTCATTGAATAGGTTCTAAAATAGAATATAAATGTTGCAAACGGTTGATATTGTGGTTGAAAACAAAATACCCACTTGATGCCGGAATATGCCAAATGAAACTGCTCCGATATCATCTGTGCCTCCTGCTCGTTGCACTTAAGTGACTCAGCCAAGCTGCGCATGCCCATTCCATACACAATGCCATAGCAAATCTGTTTTGTGCCGTTTCGCAGTTGCTCTGAGACCTCCGATTCGGGTATTTTATTCCAATGCGCAGCAATAGCCGTAAATAGATCCTGCTGTGAGTTCATAACCTTAAGCAAAGCTGGATCCTGTGACAAATGCGCTAAAATACGCATCTCCAGCTGACAAAAATCAGCAGAGAGAAGACAGCGTTTCTCATTCATTGGTACAAAGGCGCTGCGACATGAAATTTGTATTTTCTCTGGACCCAATTCGATATCAAAGTCTTTGGCCACATTTTGCAAATTGGGTTCCGACATGGAGATGCGTCCAGTGGCTGTATATGTAATGCTTTGCCCGTGAACTCGGTTTGACTGGCAGCTTTTAAGCAGCGGTTGCATATTCTTTGAGAGCAGCATGCTCAGCTTGCGATGACTGAGTATTAGCTGCGATATGGGCGACTCCAGTTTCTCTAGGATCTGACGCGATGTGCTTACGCGTCCGTTGGCCTTGCGATGCAGACCCAGAACTTTGGCCACGGCCTGTGTGGAGCCCAAATTGAATCGGTTACCATGTAACTCATAGATCTTCGCCTCTAGTTTTTTCATGGTGGCAAGCATCTTTTGGAAGAGACTTTGCAATCGCTGTTCCTTAGCTGGAAAGCCAACGGATTCCATGTGAAACAAGGACTTCTGAATCGGCATTTCAAGCTCTGAAAGCAATTTGTTTAAAAGCGATTTAACCCAAAAAGAAACTATGTCAGAGATTACCTCTAAAGAACTTGAGTAACTGTCCCGTGCCAATCCGCTCCAGATTCTCAATTTGTCCATTGAGTATGTGCACTGTAACGCATGCTTCTATAGAAGCACGCACCTTAGGCATAATGGCACTGCTTGCATCCAGACCATAGCTACTATAGCCACGTCCACTGCCGCACAGATTCGACAAAGCCGTGCACTCCGGTGCAAATTGTTGGCACTGTCAATTTAAAGTGTTTGGTTTTAGGGATTACAGAACAAATATCTTTTGGCCAATTTACCATATTCTGAAAGCTAAGTGTTTTGTCCGGTTGCAGCAGCCAGTTGCCCACCTTGGGATCCTCGAGCTGCACCTCCAGCCTGTACATCTGTGGCAAAACTTGACGCAGTGTCTTTAGCTGCTCCTTGCCTTCATGCATTAGCAGTGCCAGCTCCTGTCGTCTCATCAAACTGCACAATTTCTCCACTTTCAGTTTACTGCTGACCAGCTCGGGCTCCTCAGACTGCATGTTCATCCAGTAGACGACATTATCCGTTAGACAAAAAGCAACTCCCGCCACATAGTTGCTGTCATCTACCTCAAACATTATCTGTTTACCGGCAGCTGCTTCACGTTGCGCCGCCGCCGCTGCTACTTGGTTGATCAGCAAATTGCCGCCGATCAGTGGCTTGCGCTTGCCCGCCTGTGCCTGTAGACCAACACTGAAGCCGCAGCGCGTTGCCTTGTGTAGTTCCTCGAAAGCCAGATGAAACAACTCCTTGCTGCCACATATATCAATGATGTCAATGCTACTAAAACTCGATGCATTTTCATCTGTCTTGGAACAGCTGAGTATATGAGATGCGTTCAAGTGCAGTGGGTTCTTTATCAGTGAGTTTTCCAAAGACAGATTCGAGAGCTCAATGGAGGAGGCAACATTTGAAGCAGACTCTTGCTCGGGTTGTGGCAATGGTTTGGGACTTTGTCGTCGTTGTGAACGCAGCTGATAGGATCGCATTAAACGCGAGGCATGTGGAGTTAGGGCAGTGCATATTTCAGGTGATTCCTTGGGCTGCGAGCTGGGTATCTCGTCGGCATCTACTGGGAGTCTGCTCTCCGCTGCAGTAAGTGCTGCCGTTAGTCCACTGTTAAGCATAAACGAATCATCGCCAGCAAATATGTCCTGTTCCACTGGTTTTGTTTGGGTTGCTTCAAGGATTGACTTAGTGTTAAAGTGATTGCGTGGACTTCGACGTGGTAGCTGCGTAGGTGTGGCCCTTGTCACCTCTTTGGCTTCGTTTTTATTTGGTGTTTGTGGCTTTAAATCCTTTGGCACATTGTTCGTATTTATGTTCTCCTTTATGCTATCGGTTTGCCTTTGAACCTCCTTCTCCAATTTCTTTTCGTTTTGAATTGTTGGCGAACAGCCGGCAGAAATCTCGGACGCCCCAATCTTTGGCAGATCTTGTCGCATATTTTCTATTTCAGCGCGTCTTTTGTTGATTTTCATCAAGGCTATGTGACGACGTTCTTCCATTTTCTTTTTAAGCAACTCCTTGCGACAGCTGGCACTTGTGCTGGGTTTCTCCTCAGTCCGGACAAGTGGTGCAGTGCTGATTGGGTTTTGCTCCGTGAGTGGTTTTGTTGCCGCCACCTGAGTCCCCGTTAGCTGTTTCGCAATTGCTGCTATTGTCGGCTTTTTAACAAGTACAGGCTGTGGAGTATCAGCTTTCACTACATGATCAATCTTGCGCACTTTGGAATGAGAAATAGGATCCTCGATTCTCTCCACACTATCCGAAGATTTGCGCTTCCGTTCTGAGCTTAACAGTGCGGCTTTAGGCTGTTGCTGAGCCTGCTCCTCCTCGAGTGACATGTGTAGTTCATTCACTTTTAAACTGCTATGACTAGTTGTTGGCTTGGAGTTGGCGTCAGCTGTTGTCACTTGGCTCCACTGAATGTTGCCCACACCAATCTCATATTGAACAAACTGTCTAGCTTCCTGGATGAGCAGTTTGGCAGCCTCGGCGACTGTCATGCCAGCCTTACCAGTGATAAAGAAGTTTCTTGCAGAGTTGCGCTTTGCTGCATCAATGGCATCTTCATTGTCATGCTGTTTGGCTGAGTCAAAGCTTATGGAATTAAATAGCAGTTGCTCCAGAGCCAGGACATTAGCACCAGCTAATTCCACAAGAGACGTTATGCCCGCATCATGCAGCAATCGCGCACGTTTGTGACTCAAGTCGGGCAGACGCATCAAATCAATAAGATCGCGATGTATGCCAAAGTAAAGACGATCCTTAAACTGGGACACAACCAGAGAGAGGGTTGACCACTGCAACGAGTTGCAAAAGGCAGTCACAATGCCAGCAAAGGTAGATGCCATTTGTTGTAGGCTCTGTAGCATGCCGCGTCCACACTTAAATTTGTGAGCCACCACATTAATGGGTGTCTCGTTCACCAGCTCCTGCAGCGCCAGAGCAGTATAGAATCTGTAAAAGAAAAGAAAATAGTTATAGAATGAATTTAAGAAATTGTGCTTCACCTACCGCTTGTGTATCTGCATTAATTTGTAGTCCAGTTTGGCCTGGCCACGCATGGCACGCACAAGGAATGCCTCCTTGACGCCCACCAGCTCACCCACCTTCTTCATGGCAGGATTCAGCTTCTCCCACATGTCCAGGTAGAGCAGCCAATCAACATCTTGCAGCTGATAGCACACGGAATAGGGCGTAACCAAGTAAACAGCATGTAAGTCCGACTCCAGGACAAAGCAACGGCGTGATTTTTGTAGCTCAGAAAATAGAATAAGACCATCGGTTGGCGGCATTGATGAGGCTAGACAGGCAGCGCCCAGCCGCGTGGCCACATAATGTTGGGTATCGGTTTCCTCATCCGTTTGCAGCCGTATAAATTCATACTCGATAAGAAAATCGAGTGCTTCAGCTATGTGGTGCGTTTCATCTTCTTCATCCTTTTCTTTCTCCTCTTTTGGATTTACTTTTTTTTGTACACTTAGCAAAGTGCAATTAAAGAAGCTGTCAACGTCTTGCCTACTGCTAGCCACTCCCGATGAGATGACCTCCAGCAGCGCACGTTTGAGATGAGTCTGAAAATGTGAAGGATATTAAAATGTTATTGGATATTATAGTTTTTTACTAACGCTTCCATCCAGATCCAAGCAAGATCGAATGGGCTTTAACTGCGCTGTGACCAAATCCCTTCCAATGCGCGCATTTGCTTCCGTACATATAAGTATGGACTCCCCTAACGTATCCTTGCCCGTGCGACCAGCGCGACCGATCATCTGTCTGTAGGTCAAGGAACTCATTTGCTTGCCGTTAAACAAGGGAGATCGTATGAGCACACGACGTGCAGGTAGATTAACGCCTGAGCTCAAAGTACTGGTTGCCACAATAACCTTTAGGGCGCCCATTTTAAAGCTAGCCTCTACAATGTCCCGCTCCTCCGTTGTAAGTCCGGCATGATGAAATGCACAAGCATACGTAATTGCCTTAGATAGAACAGAATCAAGACCTGGTCAGGAGAGATCGATTAAGTATTTGAATGGGAGTCTACTGTTATTTCTTACCTGTGGGAATATCACGCAGCTGCTGCTTTACATCCTCAATAGCTTCGGTGTTCAGCTGGGAGCGCAGTCTTTTGGCCAAATTACTCTCCGATTTGATAAGCGCATGCATAGCTGTGGCCAGCTGCACTGCGAGGTTCTCGCACCAATCTTTGGAGGGACAGAAGACAACGACAGAACAGCCCTCGAGCAGCGTCTCGATGCATAGCTGGGCAACATGATCAGCGTCGTTGCCGAGCGGCGGTACCTCTGATGTAGTAATATCGCGTAAAAAACGTAGCTGATGGTCATAGATCTTGTTGCCCACCTTAATCATCTCCTGCAGCGCTACCGGGCGGTAGTCAGTGATGTACAGTTCAGCGTTGAGCCATTGCTGGAGAAGTTGCACATTGGCCAATGTAGCTGACATGGTTATTATCTGGATTTGCAGCGCGTTTTTGCGTGACATGTAAAGGATCTTGGCCAGGAGAAGTTCCAAAATATAGCCACGACCGGCATCCGATATGAGATGTACCTCATCAACGACGATTGTGCCAATTTCGTCTAGTTTGCCCTGCTCCAGCAACTTGTTAACAATTGAGTTGGCTTTCTCAATGGTGCAGATGGCTACGTGAATGCTTTCAAAACCACCAGGAGGTGTGTAACCACCAAAGAAACCCTCCACTCGATAGCCAGCTGGCGTTAGAAGATCCTGTAGATAGAACATCTTTTCCCGTACAACCGAGATAAAGGGCAGGATGAGAAGTACTTTCTTGCCTCGCTCAAGCACAGTCTTGAGGAGCAGAATTTCGCTGACTAGCGTTTTGCCGGCTGAAGTGGGTGCAGAGTAAACTAAATTCGAGTGCTCAAAAAGCACTTTGGGTTTGCTGAGGCACTCAACCTGCCAGTCGAACATTTGGACAACGCCCTTCTTTTTGTATTCTCCCAAAACACTGTGCGGCAGATTCCAGGCAGAGATTAGCTTAAGGGCAGTTAACTCTACAGGTTTATGGCTTATGGCGGAAAAATCCTTTGGAATGGGACTGCTGGGTGAAAGGCGCAACTGATTCGGTGACATGCTGCTCAAGTTCTGAGTCAATCTCTGGCATTGGGAAAGGCTCTGCTTGGCCATCTCGCAGCGACTACGCATTAGATCCTTTTGCAGTTGCTCCGACGCCTGTGCATTTTTCGCGGGTCCTAGAAAGCTGCTTTCATCGAGATTTGCCAGTTCAATGGGTGAGCTAGTTCTGTCTTCCACATCGGCACTTTCCACTTCCGTATCTGTACCAAAAACATCTTCAGTACAAATGTGTTCCTCAAAAACAGATGTAGTGTTTATATTTTCAAGTACTTTGCCTTCCACATCTAAGTTTGATATGATTTGGGAAACACGCATGAAAGATGCCTCCTTTTTCTTGTCTCTTGTCTTGTCCTGGTTTTTCGTAAGGGAAAAATCATCCTCAAAGAACTGAGAATATTGTTCGCAGCTGCCATTAGTTGATGTTGGCCTTCCCAGTTTGGAGTCAGATTTACTTCGTCGAAATCGCTGGCGCTGTGATACATTTGATTTGTTCACTGTTGCTTGTGTGTATAGGCGATGCGGTTTTGATTTAAACTTTGGCGGTGACTCTTGTATTATTTCCAAACCACTTGTTGGTTGATTGTTAGTTCTTAGGTTTTCTGTTTGGGGGCCTTTTAGTTCGCTCTCAAGTTTCATAAACGTACTATCACCAAACTCAAAAGATTGCGAAAATGCCATGATCACTTATTCTAAATTAATATCTATTATAATACAATTTAAAAAAATAACTAAATAAACAAAACAAAAATAAAATAAATAGCCGCGGTTTGCCAAGCGCGGGCTGCCAACTGTCTTAAAAATGTCAGCAGCAGCGATATCGCTATAATATCGCATATCATAAAAAATAATCAGTGTTGAGAAATTAAATTATTATTAACGTATATCGATACGTATAATCAACAGTCTTTATGCACACAGCTGCCTGGATTTTCTGCAAACAGAAAACAATTGCAGATTAAAATAAGTTTCAGTTATACGTATTAAGGTTTAGCTGATTATGGACGAATTTAAAGTGCCAGGATTGCCAGTCACTCCAATATACAAATGTCAAGAACCAATTATATTGGTAGAAAAACCAGCTGAGCCTCCACCGCTGCCACCGCCACCGCCGCCAAAAGCCAATCCAAGTGCTAGCTGCCTTTACAAAGTGCCAAAGTGGTCCCGTCCGCCAGGTGATTATGAGTTCTACAGATTTGAGGTACTCAAGTCTGGTCAAATAATTGACGAAGTCAAGGATCTACAGCAGCAAGCCATCTGGACCTTTGGACGGCTGCCCGAAAATGACATTGCCATGGCGCATCCAACAATATCGCGTTTCCATGCAGTGCTCCAGTATAAGCCGAAGTCAACTTATTATGAGGATATTGATGAGGAGGGCGACATCTCCGACGATATGCTAAAGTCAAAGCAGCCCGAAGGCTGGTACATTTACGATTTAGGAAGCACACACGGCACCTTCCTCAACAAACAACGTTTACCGCCACGTGTTTACATACGTATTCGTGTTGGCCATATGCTGAAGTTGGGCAGTAGCACACGGGTATTCATACTGCAAGGTCCTCATGAGGATGAAGAACCCGAATCAGAGCTGTCGGTTACTGAGCTACGTGAGAGGCGGGAGCAAGCAGTGGCTTTGGCTGATGCAGAAAGGATGCGCAAAACATTCGAGGCAGAGGAAAGAGAACGTAATGAAGGCGCTAGCTGGGGCATGAGTGAGGATGCTGATGAAGAGACCGATCTGTCCCACAACCCGTTTGCTAGCACAAACAACGAGGAGCTTTTCTTTGACGATCCCAAGCGTACGTTGCGCGGCTTCTTTGAGCGCGAAGGTCTTAACCTTGAGTACAAATGCGATGAGCTATCTCAGGGCTCGTTCGTTTGCCGCGTAGAGCTTCCAATTGACGACACCAATGGTCGACCCATAGTTGTTGAGGTCACCCACAAAGGTCGCAAGAAGGATTGCGTGGTACAATGTGCACTGGAGGCGTGTCGCACACTTGATCGACACGGTGTGCTGCGGCAGGCTAATCAGGAGTCACAAAAACGCAAGCATTTAAAAGCCGGCGATTCCGATGATGAGGATGAGTTTTTGGATCGCACCGGCGACGTGGAAAGAAAGAAGCAACGCAAGGCAAACAATTCAACGAGCGTCACACTTACTTATGATGATTTGGTAAGTTGTCATAAAATATAAATGCGAATAAAAATTAATTTCAATTCTTGAATACAGCTTAAACAGGAATTCGAGCTTAATTTAGAGCAGCTGAAAGTCGAACAGGAGATTTTGACTTACCAGAAAAATGAGAAGCGTTTAAAAGAGTTGGCTGTTAGACAGCAAAGAGCCAGCGATGATCTAGACAATTTTATGGATACGATTAGAGTGAATATGCCACAAGTGGATAAGACGGAAATTAAAAAGTTACGGGTATGTCTAAAGCATTATATATTGATGTTAAGTATTTAAATATTTCGTTTTTCAAAAGCTTGAAGAACACCGTATAAAAAGTGAACAGCAGAGATTGGAGCGACTTATTAGACTTGCGAAGCCAACGGCATTTTCCTTTTCTACATCAACGGGATCAATAAACAGTAACAGAACACTGGACGGTAAAGCATCGAAGAAGCAGTTGCCAATGATTGGCAAACGGAATCAGTTTAGTAAATTTAAGGTTGTTAAACCACTGCCTAGCGCTCGACCCAAAGTCCAGACAAACGTATTTGCATCCGATGACGAGGAAGTGGAAGAGGAGGAAGAGGAGACGGCTGCCACGACAACGACGACGACGACAAAGTTGCCAGCGGAAACAGTTACAAAGCCATTAACAAGTGAGGATTTGCTGGAAATAAAACCGACGGCTGAGTCGGAAGTGGTCACGAACAAGTCACTCGAACAACCGGATGTGGCAAACAAAAGTAATGTGGCGTACACAATTGAGTCGGCAGCGGAAGTAACAAATGCAACAGTAGTGACGGAGTCAACTGACACCACTAAAAGCACAGACACCACAACACCAACTGATGCTGCCAATAACAGCGCTGAGGAGCAGAGTGCCGAAGAGGCGGCTGCACACAAGAAACGAAGACAACGTGCACGACTACGCAACAACAAGCAACGGCATGATGTGGACATGGATCTTAATGAGTTGGCTGAGCATGAAGATGTGGAGAAGTACGCCAAGTGGGTGCCGCCGGCTGACCAAAGGGGCGATGGTTTCACACACTTAAACGACAAATTCGGCTACTAGGCAAAACATAAAGTAGTAAAGATTATCATAAAATAATGATATTTGATAAAGCGATTTAAACCATTTTATGATAAGCCAATTAATTGTATCAACTTTTTCTACGCTTTGTATCAACGCATGTAGAAAGGCTGATGTTTGGTCATGCCTAAGGACTTATTTGTACAGTGGTAACTCGCACATTTAATGCATTGAACCAATTTAGAAATGATCAAAGTCAACATATTTATTTTAAACTTATACGATTGGTTTCATGTTTGTAGCTTTGCTTTCCTTGTTGGATTCAGAAAATAATTTTTAAATAATATTTAACATATTAAAAAGAGTTTACTTTTAAAAATAGTTTAACAAAGCTTTTGATATGCTTTATAAGACTTATATTACTTAAGTAAAGTTGTTGTTACCACTGCACAAGATTTCCTGTCTATTGCACTTTGTTTGCTCAGCTTAGATTGTTTAAGTGTACGTGCTGTGTAATATATAAATAAAACATGTGAGTGTAAAGTTCAAAACGCATTACACTTAAAGTGCCTGTGGCTTTTCACCACACCCTGAACATTCCCCAGCTTGCGAGAGAGACAAAGAGAAGAGAGTGGTATCAGTGACTATTCCAACCCCTGTTGACTGGAATAGTCTGCAATAAGGGGCACTAGTGAACGCTGTAAAAATTCTTGCGCATGTATAGAGAATGAACACGGGTGTCGAGTGTGTTTGCGACTAAGTTTGATTGCCGCTGTTAAGGCTCCAGCACTTGAACTTCCAATTCAGTTATAATTTTGCTACTCTTTTCGTCGGTACGGCCAACGGTTGAGCGTGGGACGTGTTTTGTTAGTCGAATTCTTATTTGTTTATAATCAAGTGCCATTGAAATTAGCCGACTTAACACATTTATCGATTCGATTTCGTTTAGATTTCAATTTAAATGGATTGTTAATAGAAGCAACTAACGATTTAATGTCAATGCCATTGTGTGTTATATAAATTTATCAACAAAACAAAATTAAAATTTTCTATTTGTTTGATAATTTTGATAAAGATTCTGTTTTAATGCGGTCGCCAAGTGATTTCTCAATAGCCGGAGCACATGTGTGGGTTACATTTTAAAACGCGTAACAGTCCGTCTCAAAAGACGTCCCTACGTTGGGGCGACTGCTGCTGCTGTCCAACAAATCCTTGAACGTGTTCCATGCCAGACTTTGATTCCTATTGTACACCAACTAACTGATAATTGTAGCTTTTGACGTGTCAAAGCGTGTGTCTGAGATTTAAAAAAGTAGTCAAGCCATAAGGAAAAGAACATTTGTTTAGTAAATGTTGCATAAGCCAAGGCGCATTTGATTGGCGCGCACATTTTGCCGTCGTTAAAAAGCAGAGACGCGGGACTCATCGCATAACTTAACGCCTTGCTTTGAACTTGGCGTACAAGCTTACACCACACACACACACATATATACTCGACTAGCAAAGGTGAGTTCGATTGCCCGCAAATGCACTGGGACATGCGCAGAGATTGCGCGCCTACTCTCTGCTTGCCTTTTGGGAACAGCAGAGCGATACTTGGGTTTCTTTTTAATTTTTTTTTCTGACACTCAGAGCTCGATTGTAGTAGTTATACCCTCTAAGCAATTAAATATGTATGTAAGGCTAGAAAGCAAGAGCTATGTTCTAGTAGTTTTGAAAGCAATTTAGTATCAGTCATCGATTGAATTACCCTTAAGTACAAAATACTTTCTTTTGCTGCATAACCTAAATCAGAGCCTTCTATTCGATTGATAGGTGATCCTTAAATCCATTTTCCGAACTCTTAAGAAAACCCAATTGTATTAAGTGGCGAGTTTAAAATTAGTTCACGTCGTATCTGCTAGTCATCTACTCTTCCCGAAAGTAATCGGTACTTAATTGCAAATTAATTTGTGAATGAAGCAAAAACGTTGCTCGATTTAACTGATTATTGCTCCTCCCGTTTGGTTTTTTATGTACGCGCTTAAAGCTTATAGCCAACTTATGACATACACACAGGTATAGACTCTTTAACTTGTCTAAGGCTTAAGGTTTAACGCATCTTGTACAGAATTATCGACTAATAGTCGCTGTCATTAGACTTTATTAAATGCGCCGCACTCTGAAAGGCGTCAGCTGTCTAACAGTGGCTTTTAAAGTAGCTTGCGTTGGTTCCTAGTTAATTGGAACCATTAACAAGGACAGCGAGTGGCCAAAGGCCAATACCGAATGTCATATCGCCTTCTGTGCTATCCTTGCATAAAGGTCACAAGGGTGGAGATTGTCCTTGGCTATAATGCGGGTGCGTGTGCTGATGGGGGTGGGGGAATGGGGTGATAGAAGGCCGTTGGTATTTGCACTAGCTTCATATTAAATGCTGCGTGCGTTGCAGCCACTTAATTGGTCTAAAGAGTTGTTGCAGCTGTGTTGTGGGCTTAAAAGTGGGCGCCTAAAAGCATGCAACATTATTTATAATAATGCTGCTATCTCTCTCTTTCAGTTACTTGCCACATACAAATAGGGTCAAAAAGTATTAGTTTACAACAAAAAGTAATCGCTTGTGCAGGCAACAGCACAATATATAAAGAAAAATCAAGGACAACCGCAACAAAGGAGAGTAGCTACAAAAATGATCAACGTCGCTGGTATGGTGAGCATTGTGCTCTTTTACCTATTAATTTTGGGTGTTGGCATTTGGGCGGGTCGCAAGAAGCAGGCTGGCAATGATTCCGAGGAGGAGGTCATGTTGGCTGGACGTTCCATTGGTCTTTTCGTTGGCATATTTACCATGACAGGTAAGTCTTGGGTTGCTTAAATATTCGTTTTAATATACATGTTTTGATGTCTGTCTTGTTACTTTAGCCACCTGGGTGGGTGGTGGTTACATTAATGGCACGGCGGAAGCGATTTACACATCGGGCTTGGTCTGGTGTCAGGCGCCATTTGGTTATGCCTTGAGTTTGGTCTTTGGTAAGTACAATCCCTGACATATATATTAATTTATTTACCAAGAAATTCTACGTTTTAGGTGGCATCTTCTTTGCCAATCCAATGAGAAAGCAGGGCTATATTACCATGTTGGACCCGCTGCAGGATTCGTTTGGTGAACGCATGGGTGGATTATTGTTTCTGCCTGCTCTCTGTGGTGAGGTCTTCTGGGCGGCTGGTATTCTAGCTGCTCTGGGCGCCACACTCTCTGTCATCATAGACATGGATCATCGTACCTCGGTCATATTATCTTCGGGCATTGCCATATTCTATACACTGTTTGGTGGCTTGTATTCGGTGGCGTATACGGATGTTATTCAGTTGTTCTGCATCTTCATTGGACTTTGGATGTGTATTCCCTTTGCCTGGACCAATGAGCATGTGCGCAGTTTGAGCGACATGGATGTGGATTGGATTGGGCATGTGGAGCCGAAGCAGCGCTGGTATTATATAGACTACGGCCTGCTGCTCATCTTTGGCGGCATTCCCTGGCAGGTGTATTTCCAACGTGTGCTCTCCAGCAAGACGGCAGGTCGGGCACAGTTGCTCTCCTATGTGGCTGCTGCCGGCTGCATTCTGATGGCCATTCCTCCCGTACTCATTGGTGCCATTGCCAAGGCGACGCGTGAGTAGCATCAGTCAAAGCTTTGCTTATTTCTAATCCATAACTAATATATCTGTTTTCTTGACAGCCTGGAATGAAACAGCCTACAAGGGACCTTATCCACTCACTGAGTCTGAGACAAGTATGATATTGCCCATGGTATTGCAATATTTGACACCCGATTTCGTTTCCTTCTTCGGTCTGGGCGCTGTCTCAGCTG
Source organism: Scaptomyza caliginosa (assembly GCA_035044725.1). Lineage (NCBI taxonomy): Eukaryota > Metazoa > Arthropoda > Insecta > Diptera > Drosophilidae > Scaptomyza > Scaptomyza caliginosa. The sequence continues at coordinate 2,792,752 of JAWNNR010000686.1, forward strand.
CTGTCATGTCCTCGGCAGATTCCTCAGTTCTGTCGGCTGCCTCGATGTTTGCACGCAACGTTTATAAATTGATTTTCCGTCAGAAGGCTTCCGAAATGGAAATCATTTGGGTAATGCGTGTCTCCATCATCATTGTGGGCATTCTGGCAACCATTATGGCCCTAACCATACCGTCTATCTATGGATTGTGGTAAGCTGCGCATACACTCACAAAATTACAATAATAAGCACAATCTTGTTCATATTTTTGACACTGATTGACAGCTCATCTACTTAAGTGTGCCTAACTCTGAATTCCTTTCTTCTCTGTAGGTCCATGTGCTCGGATTTGGTGTATGTCATTCTATTCCCACAGCTGCTGATGGTGGTGCACTTCAAGAAGCACTGTAATACATATGGCAGCCTGGCGGCTTACATTGTGGCACTCTGCATTCGTTTGTCCGGTGGCGAGTCTATCTTAGGACTACCAGCTCTTATCCACTTTCCTGGCTATGATGCGGAGACGAATACGCAATTGTTTCCCTTCCGCACAATGGCTATGCTGTTAAGCCTGATCACCTTGGTATTTGTCTCCTGGTGGACCAAGTGAGTTCAAGCAATGCCAATTTGAATTATAGTTAGTAAAACTCTTTCTGTCACCTTTAGAATGATGTTCGAGTCGGGAAAGCTGCCGCCCAGCTATGATTACTTCCGCTGTGTGGTCAATATACCCGAGGATGTGGTGCGTGTAGGCGATCCGGCAGAGTCTGGCGAGCAGCTTTCAGTAATGGCTGGGCCCTTGGCTCGCTCCTATGGTGCGGCCACAATGGCCGGCAAGGATGAACGCAATGGACGCATCAATCCGGCACTGGAGTCCGATGATGATCTGCCCGTGGCCGAGGCACGTCGCATGAATCAACAGACCGCCCAGGTACAGGTCCAAAAGATGCTCGATACGGCCACAGGCAAGTCGGGTGGTGGTGGGGGTCAAAGCCAAGGCATGGCTATGCCTACACCAGAGCAGGATAACACTGCGTTTTGAGCAGGTCTGTTCGTTAATGCTGGTTAGGGTGTTAGGTTTAGGTTCTCAGTCCCACAACTTGCTACGTTTTGTGTTGAGCTTTTTAGATTGTTATATACACTACATATGTACATACATATATATGATGTATTTTCAGCGTACGTTAAACACACAAGTGCTCAGGTATAAAGTGCAGAATGTTGCGTTTAAAGTTTATATATATATATATGTTATATATATTAATTTTGCCATAATGTTGTGTATAGTTTCTAATAGAGAGATTTATATGTATGCTTAAACCTTATCCAGATATTTTTGTTTCTTTTTTTTTGAGAATTAATATGGCTTTGAATATAGTTAAATAAATAACGAATATATAGTTCAATCGACACATATCAAATGTATAAATGTTATATATATATATAGCAATAACTTGAAAGTGAAACCAATCGAGCGATCGATAAGTATACCGATAAACATATCAATGTCAAAACTGAAAGTAACTGAAAACATATCAATTGCATTTTCCCATTTGCACGAGAAATGCATCTTAATGTTAAAAGATAAAATCAAGAAATACGTAGTTTAAAATGCGAATACACACTACATATAATGGGTCCTACTCACTATCACTCGAATATGTTATATGTGTAGTTGACTTGACTAATTGGCAAGAAAAGATAGAAAAAAATAATATATATATGCATATAATGTAAGTCATGTGTCCTTCCACAAGAAAAGAAACTAAAACAATTAAATCAAAGCTGACTAAACGTACAGAAAGAGCATTCAAAAACTAATACATATCATCTATGCAAGTGAACAAGATACATTACTATTCTATATGTACGGAATAGATATACGTATATAAGTTAATGGATCGTTATATAGGCAAAAGAATTTTAGCTGCTCTCAAAGAGCAAATTATAAACACAAAATATAACAAAAAAGAAACACATATATATGAAAGCTATAACTAACATATTAGAGAATGTTGCGTCATAGTACCTAATACGTATATAATTATCAAATATACACAGTTATACATATAAACCTATTTATATATGAATATAAAAAGGTTGATACACTGAATTTAGAAAAGATATATACCAAATGAAAACCCATTTTGTTTCTCTGCGGTTATTGATATTGGCAAACCAAATTGATTGTAAACACGCGCTGCCTCTAAAACTAATCCAAAATAAAACTCAAAAATACCTAATACACGAAATGTATTCCATAAACAATTTATATTCCGATCAATTCCATAAGTATTATTATCTATTTTTATTGATTGAAAGAAATTCTCTTGGCTCGTTTATTAAAGTTTGTTGCCGTTGATAAAAAAAAACATTAAACAATTATAAATGGATAATTACTTAATACTTGATATAATGAAATGTGTGTGAAAACTAATTTTTAATGTAATAAGTACTTAAATGTTGACTGCTTTTTGAATTGAGCCTCGTATATTCTTTATATATACACATACTCTTTGGGCCCTAACCAATTAAATGTTTTTTATAACTTTATATAAGCGAATTGTATATGTAAACTGTATCAAGATTTGAGATAACAAAATGTCCATATAATACATACTCAATTTACATACAAACTTACAAAGATCAACATTTAAACTTACATATATATATACATATCTGTTCTTACTGTTGTTTATTACTGTTGATTGTTAAAATTTATCTCCGTCTTTAGTTATTTTGCATAAGAATCTGAGTGTGTATATCTTTCGCTAAATGGGTAATGCTCATAGGTATATCGTATAAGTATTTGTTTAAAATACATTCTAATCACTTTGGAATTTCCAGTAATTTGTTTTGTTTTTTATAATTTTCAAGCGCAGCAACCCAAACTATTTGTATATAAACAACCAAAGATAATTAAATTGTTTTAACAACTTACTAACTAACAAAACCACCAACTATTTTATGTATTACATTTATAACAGGATGAGCAATGAACGAACTACTAAAGTACTCTAAATAGGAAAATTGATACGAATCATACTATGTTAAATTGTTAGTTGTGTTACAAAAAAAAAAATGGAGTTATACTTTCGTTCATCTATTGTTGTCTAATCAATTGATGTATACATAATTACTTATTAGCGGTATATTAAAAACTATGTTATTTAAAAAAAAACTGAGGCGAGATAACGATTTACAATATATATGATCAAATTATACCGACAAAAAAGCAAACGAAAATACATATCAATGTTTAAAGCATAGCAAAATAATATATATATATATATATTATAAAAAAAAAAAAAAACAATAATAAAAAAAGAGAAAGAACAAAAGTAAAGTATTTAATAAATAACAAATATATATATATATATATACATTAAAATGGTTTCTTTGTTAATGCAAAATTTCGTGTAATTATTTATTCTATTTCACAAGCTGAATGTATTTATTTATTTGGCCAGCTTGTGCAACAACACATTACAACAAACAAAAGCAGCCTAATGACAATTTTATAACAATGGCAACTGTATTATCTTAAGCGGAAATTTCCCATCATAAAAATGCAGTTGCAGAGTTAGTCGCCAAGTTAAAGACCAAATGGCAATTGAAATTGCTGCCTCGCTGCTGAACAATGAATAAAAGAAGATCACAAAAGCAGATCATCTCATCTTGTATAGTTAGTTGTTAGCGATACTTATGGGAAATACTTCTTCTCTTAGCTGTTAGAAGTAAATTAGTTTGTTAAAGTGCTAAACCCAAGATTCATTACATTGCTGGCTCGTTGGCTGGCTGGCTGGCTGGCTGGCTGCTGCTGTTGCTTGTTGCTTTTGCTCTTGCCTTTGCACTTGTGCAATTAAATTGTTTTCTTAATTAGCTGCAGCTCGTATAATGCCTCTCACATCACAAGTTCATATCTGACGTCGCACACAGGAATTGCCCTCTAATTGATGTTGTTGCTGCTGTTATGGATGTTGCTGTCGTTGCTGCTGTTGTTGCTGGCAGCTGAATATCCGGTATTTTACGAGAAATTTGCATAGCAATCGCCAAAGATTGTTTGGATTTGGATTAAAAACCTTCAACTGTCATTTAGGCAGCTGGCAAAGCGCAAGAATTTTACGAATGCAATGTGAAAGTAATCGCTAGATCTCTTTTTAGAATGGGCTCTTTTAAAGTATTGCAGCATTAATTTTCACGTCATTTTTATTAAGCAATTCATAAAGTATTAAATCTAACGCATTTTACAACTAACATACAATGGGTCGTTTTGCAGCGGGTTCGGAATGTTGTCAATATGTGAATAATTTACAGAGTTTTTTTTTTTTGAGAGTAATTGATGAATTTTGGGATGAAACGAAAGTGTGTGCGGGATGAGGACACGAGTATTTTAAGGCACTTGAGTGTTTGTTGAGGTTCTCGTTACTCAAGCTCACTTCTTGCGGTATGTGTAGCCGCCATTGGAGCTGTAGCCCTGCTGAATAGTTTCCGGCACTTGGGCTGGGCTTGGTGGCGAGTATGAGTAGCCAGAATCTTGAGAGGGTGCACCGTAAGAGGAGGATGGTCCACTGGGAATGCTGTCACCGTTGGGAGCTCCATAGCTGCTTGATGGTGCTGCTGGTGCATTATATGAAGAAGAGGGACCTGTGGAATAACTACCACCTCCAGAGGATGAGGATGATGATGCGAATGATGAGCTACCAGAACTTGAGGGTGCACCATATGAGCTTGAGGGAGCTGCTGGATAAGGTCCATCACTACCACCAGGTGCTGAGTAGGAGCTGGATGGTGGGGCTCCGTATGAGCTGGAGGGAGCTGCAGGTGCTGGTGCGCCATAAGAGCTAGAGGGAGCAGATGGGTAAGGTCCACCAGAGTTTGATCCTTGGCTAGGTGCGGAGTAAGAGCTGGAAGGGCCCGAGCTAGGTGCACCATAACTATTGGACGGTGCCGATGGATAGGCTCCTCCACTGTTGGCACCAGGGCTAGGAGCTGAATAAGAGCTGGACGGTGTCTGTTTCGGGGCACCATACGAGCTGGAAGGAGCAGCTGGGTAGGGTCCACCACTATTTGATCCTTGGCTGGGTGCAGAGTAAGAGCTTGAAGGTGCAGAGCTAGGTGCACCATATGATTGTGAGGGAGCCGCTGGATAAGGTCCGCCACTACTTGATCCTTGGCTTGGCGCCGAGTAGGAGCTGGAGGGACCTGCACTGGGAGCGCCATAAGAGCTAGATGGAGCAGATGGGTAAGGTCCTCCGCTGTTTGATCCTTGGCTAGGAGCAGAGTATGAGCTAGAAGGTCCTGAGCTGGGTGCGCCATATGAGCTAGACGGTGCAGCTGGATAAGGTCCACCACTGTTCGAACCCTGGCTGGGTGCTGAGTAGGAGCTAGACGGACCAGCATTTGGTGCGCCATAAGAGCTAGATGGAGAGGATGGGTAGGGTCCACCGTTGTTGGCGCTGGGACTGGGAGCCGAGTAGGAGCTGGAGGGAGGCTGTTTTGGTGCACCATACGAACTGGAAGGAGCTGCAGGGTAGGATCCACCACTATTTGATCCCGGGCTGGGTGCGGAATATGAGCTGGAAGGCCCTGAGCTAGGAGCTCCATATGAGCTTGAGGGAGCTGCTGGGTAGGGTCCACCGCTGCTAGATCCATGGCTTGGTGCAGAGTAGGAGCTTGACGGGGCTGAGCTGGGTGCACCATATGATTGAGATGGAGCTGCTGGATAAGGTCCCCCGCTGTTTGATCCTTGGCTTGGTGCAGAGTAGGAACTAGAGGGAGCGGCTGGATAAGATCCACCACTGTTTGCACTAGGAGCTCCATATGAGCTTGAGGGAGCTGCCGGGTAAGGCCCACCGCTGCTAGATCCATGACTTGGTGCAGAGTAGGAGCTTGACGGGGCTGAGCTGGGTGCACCATATGATTGAGATGGAGCTGCTGGATAAGGTCCACCGCTGTTTGATCCTTGGCTTGGTGCGGAGTATGAGCTGGATGGTTCTGAGCTTGGTGCACCATACGAGCTGGATGGAGCAGCTGGATAAGATCCACCACTGTTGGCGCTGGGGCTTGGTGCAGAGTAAGAGGAGGATGGTCTTGAGCTAGGTGCACCGTATGAGCTGGATGGTGCAGCTGGATAAGATCCACCGCTATTTGCACTTGGGCTTGGTGCTGAATACGAGGAGGAAGGTGCACTGTACGATGACGATGGGTGGGATGAGGATTGACTGCTGCTGCCACCACTGGGAGCACCATAGCTAGAGGAAGGTGGTGCTATGGGATGGAATGAGCTAGAGCCTGACGACGGAGCACCATATGACGATGAGGGCGGTGCTGAAGCACCTGGTCCAGATGTATATCCGTTGGCACCGAGAGTCTGCGTCTTTGAGGGAGCGCCATAGTTGGTCGATGGAGCCGAAGGCAGAGGAAGAAAGCTGCTTACGCTGGGAGAGCCATAGATAGAGGATGGACGAGATGGTGCACCATAGCTGCTGGAAGGTGGTGAGGATTTGGGTGGACCATACTGGCTCGAGGGTGGTGCGCCATAGCTGCTTGATGGTGGTGACGATTTCGGTGGACCGTATTGGCTTGATGGTGGTGCACCATAGCTGGATGAGGGCTGGGACGATTTTGGTGGACCATACTTTGAGGCTGGACGACGTGCCGAGTGATGTTTTTTGGGTGCTGGTGGTGGTCCATAAGCTTGGCTGGGTTGTCTTGGCGGCGCACCATAGCTCGACGATGGTGGTGCACCATAGCTGGAAGATGGTGGTGATGGGCGAGAAGGTGCTCCATATGAGCTAGATGGTTTATGATGAGAGGAGCCACTGGGTGCCGAGTAGCTGCTAGACGGTGCTGGTCGCGAATTGAACGATGGCGCCGGACCCGATGCGGGTGGCAAATATGAGCTGGCCGGTGGTGCACCATACTTGGATGCTGGTCTGTGGCCCGAAGACGGCGGCAAATACGCATTGTTTAGCGGCGCCTCACGTTTAGCGGCAGCCACATCGTATGGTGAGACAATGACGATGAAGACAACGGCAACGGCACCAAAAAGCTACAGATACAGATAAACAAAACAAAACATAGAAAAACAAGGAAATTAGTTTTCTATGTCGATCCGGATAACGTGATGTGTTTGTGGCATCAATACAATAAACTTAACCTTACCACAGCGAATGACGAACTCATCTTGGCGCGGTACGTCTCAATAACAAATTGGCCAAGCTATAAAATAAAAGAGACAGAGAGAGAGAGAGGTAAAGAGGGACAGCAAAAGAAAGTATATAACTCCAAAGTCAGAAAAATGAATTACGCTAATGTTGCGTAAGTAGTGTTTTTTTTATTTAAAGCGCATCATCATGTGGCTACGACTACATATATGAGAAATATGGGGTCAACCTTCAATCAATGACCACCAAAAAAAAAAAAAACGCTCATCAATCTAGCCAGTTAGACAGCTAAAAAGCTACTCAAACTCAATGCCAAGAACTCTGCGTATAAGGCCAACAGTTGAGCCGTGTCGCCTAGTTTCTGAAATTTACTCTCGCTGTATTTGCATTAACTTAGCTAAGCTCTAAAGAAAAGCCACATGCCGCAAGCCAAAAAGCGGAATAAAGTGAAACTTTTCTTTTATGCCAACAATTGAATCAAATGCCACAGCTAAGGGCCTTTATTTGTCCAAAGTCTTATATTGCGGCTGCTTAAATTTGATGATATGCAATAAACTGCTCCCACTCGCAACCCTACTGAAATATTATAACATCCCTCGTTGTTGCCACAATGCATGCCGCGCCATATATGTCTCTAGTGTTTTGTGCCAATTATTGTGTGCTTCTCTTCTATTTTCTTTACTTGCCATTTTTAACTTTCAATTGTAGTTTAAGTCGCGTTTGCATTGTCGTCTTTATTGCATAAAACAATAACAAACAGACCAAGTAAATACTTAAAAAGCTAAAATTGTAATTATGTTTTTAAGCTCACTTAAGTGCTGACAGCTTAGACCCGTTCACTAAGCCTATAACATATTGTTGAATACTTTTATAGGCAGTGTGCAAACATATCTAATTGCCCACGATGGCTTTGTGTAGGCTATAGAGCGAGTCGTAAAGTTATAAGCCTTTAATACTTGTTAACGAGATCTTTAGCAAAATCCGAATTGTAAAACTTTTGCTGGCGCTGAACTTTATAGATTTTAATCTCTGTGCGGATTATTGATGAACACTTAACAGGAGCGCGATTGAAGTTATCTTAAACACTGTTACACAGGCTGCTATCCTTGTTGCATTCAGACACACACACACACACTAACCGTTCAAAGGCAACAGCAATTGGTATGATGTTGTGCTGATGGATGATTATTTGTTGTTGCTGAAGATGTTACGCTGTTCAGCCGAAAGTTGGATGCAAACTACTCTGTTGTCTGTCGCGATGCATGCACTTTTATACGAAAGCCGCCTTGGTGTCTCACGCCAAGCTGAACGAATATCATAACTGGGCAAAAAGGCAAAAGAAGCCAGCGTCGCAGTCAGCGTCAAAGCCGAAAAAAAATAAGCAAAGCTTCCACAACATGTTTCCAATTTCGGTCTTTTTTTTATGTAACGCCAAATGCACTCTTCAAAAGCGATTCACTCAGCCAACATCTCTAATAACAACAAAAGCTGTGGCGCTTGCACGACTGCGCAGTCTACGTCGACGCCGGCGTCTGCTAAGCCCGGGGCAGGGGCAAGCACAAAGCGGCTGCTGAAGCTTTTGCGGTTGGCTTTTTGTCTTTTTTGCATTGATAAAAGCAGACAGTAAGCAAAACTTGACTCAGGCCGCCCACCAGCTGGGTGGCTGTGTGTGTGTGTGTGTGCAGGTGTGCGTGGAGCAAGTTCAGTGGCGGCATCAATCACAATTGAAATTGCTAACGGCAAGCGTTGTATAATTGTTCGCCAACTGTGCGTATACTTGATGCATATAAAACATACGCCTGTGGCTAGCTGCAAAAATAGTTGAATAAACACAATTAAAGCTGTACTTTTTTTTGTCGATTAAAGTGTGACTCTTGCTTCTATTCAAATACAAGCTGCTGTTTTATATTGTCTCAAATATGAAAAGCATTTTTATTAAGTTTGTTTAGTTTAGTAAACAGTTGGAGGCATTTCGGGTTTCTTCCAGATGTAACTGGCCCATGGGATGCACTCCTTGAGCAAATGCATATATGCTAATCCCTTGGGGCAGTCAACCTCTGTGGCTGGCTTGTCCAGGGTCTCGCAAAGCCAATACTTGGCCGGATCGAAATGATGGGGATATGTCTGTCCAACCTCCGACTCATCCTTGCAGGCCGAGCGACCAGCATCAGCATTAACCACAACAACAATAGCAGCCAGAATGGCGCACAAAGCAAAGACTAAAAGCAGACAAATGTTATTATAATATTACAATTGGTCAATGGTTATATAATACGCACCGGCCTTCATTGTTAGCTGTGAAAGTTTTTATCAAGTGTGCTCTTTTCATTTAGAAGACGATACTTATATAGTTTTCATGCGTGTCAAAGGCGCACGCGTTCTATAAAATAAAAACAAAAAGCATAAAAACACAATTCGCATCCGTTGATTATTATCAGTTTGATAAGCAAGAAAAGTTGCTCGAGAGAGGTGAAGCTGATAGTGCTGCAATCAAATAATTGAACAAGACTGATAGCGCTCATAAAAAAATAAAAGAAAGTGCAAGCATAGAAACTAATTAAATTAATTGAAATTGCGTCTTATTTTTAGGGTCAAACTTTAAAATTCGATTCTTTTATTTCACATGGCATTGTTGCTAGGCTACTTTGTTAATATATTTTATGTTCTTTTGTTCACCTGGCATTATGAATACTGATTAACGAGCTGTTTACTGTTACCAATTATTGATCCATTGATACGGCAGCTGTAGATGGCATTAGCATAGCGCCAGGTTTCACAAAGTTCAAGACGAGATAAACGAATTAGTCAACAATGAATCGGCTACCTATAAAGTATATTCATAATTATAATCATGCTGTAATGCGAATTCATTTAAATTGCAAAACAAATATCAACGCATTATTGTTGCTATCAAATTGATATTTTGGCAAATTGCCAATATATATATGTATATATGTGTGTTACATCTTTTGTTAACTGTTTTTGGCTTTTGTTTTCAAAATTGACCCCCTAAAGCATTTCGTGCTGCTCTGCGGCGAGCCAAACACTTGACCAACATAAATGCTTAAGTGTGGCTGCAAAAAATCAAATATCACGAAACAGGCAAAAAAACAAAAAAGCCAAAAGAAAAAAAAATCCACGCAGTTAACAGCTAACACATTGATGAAAACACAAAAAACATAGAAAAAAAATACAACCTACTAAATCTATTACAAAATGCTTAAAAAGTAATTACAGTTTCCGCATTGTATCAGCGGACAGAGGGGCATGGGGGCAGAGGTGTCGCCAAGCAGCAGGTGCCTTTTCGCTGCTTAACCTAATGATGCTACACGAAAGAGAGAGAGAGAGAGAGAGAGAGATAGAGAGATAGAGCGATAGAGACAGTGACAATGACTTGAAAGATAGACAGACAGCCGCCTGGGGGCAGTTAATTGGGGTTGTGTATAGTATTTCAGTCTGTAGATAGAGAAAGACAAAGAAAGAGAGACTATATATTAAATGCTGCAACTGAACTGTGAGCATTTCGTTAAAGACGATGACGACGATGAATTTGTGGCACACAGCATGGAAGCGGCTAGCTCATTATCGATTAAGTGGCTATGCATTTGAGTAAATCCAATTATGAAGTTGTTTTTAGGGAAATGCGACGAGCCACAAATTATTGCACAAGCTTCAAATACATGTGTTTCATTTTCCATCACTGATGATGAGCACTAAAAATAGTCAACTAATTTGCACAAAGTGCTTTTGCTTGTGGAGCATTTTGATTTTGTTTTCTTTTTGTTTTTTTTTTTTTTTTGCCCAAAAACAAAAACTGTCAAATGCAAAGAGTACTGATAAGAACCCAACCCAAAGCATAGAGGATGTGGAAACATAGTATAAATATGCTTTCCGAGTGCTATCAATTGCAACATTTCCAGTTCAGTCACTCGACAAAATGCATCAAGGTTCGAAACAATTCCCTACCCTATCTAAGAAAAAAATACACTATATGTATTCTCTGCAGCAACGATCTTCAGTTTCCTGCTCTTGGGCATCTTTGTGACCCTCGCAACGGCCTATAATGGCCAGGATATCTATGCGGAGCCCAACTGTGCCATTGTTGAGGATCGTGCTCGCAAGTTCCGTGACATCTCCGATCCCACACACTACTGGGTGTGCCCCGAGGGACAGGAGAAGGCCGACTACATTCAGTGCCCCGATAACTATGCCTTCATGGAGCCCCAACAGGATTGTGTCGTCTGGGAGGAGTGGAAGTGGCTTGAGCCCTATACTAAATAAACTGTGTATACGTTGAAAAACTTTAGCATTTTCCTCGTAAAACAGCGCAGAGAAAAAATCACAAAAACGAAATCATAAACGAAATTCCAACCTGCCGTTTTATATTACTTCTCGTGATATTTCCGCGCTCTGTTTGCCAATTAGTTTAGCCAAGTTTTGATTGGATTCGATGGAGTCTGTGTATATACGAGACTGTACTGTTCTATGTGCTGCGTGGTTTTTATCGATTTGGTGTCAAATAAATTAATTAAATAACTGCTCTAACTTTTGTCATCGTTGCCATGTTTGCATTGCTAGAAAAATCGAATAGAAAAACCTTTATCTGACCACATCTGTCGCTTAGAATGTGATGAAAATCATTGTCACAAATTCGATTAACGTTTCTCTTGGCTTGATAAAGTTTTCCTGTAAAGAGAGCTGATAGTTATTTAATACGCTAAACTTAAGACAAATTATTGTTTTATTGCCTCACTAATCAATCCGCAAAGCTTCATCATATTTGACCCGTTTTGTTCAACAGAAGGAAAAGATTCGTAATATTGCAAGAAATATAGCTCGACGTCGTGTTATGTCAATGGCAATGTGAACATTATTTTCGTATATATTTGTTTTCGTGTTTATTAGATATGTATGAGAGTGGTATGTATTTGGAGTACGAGTATGTGTGATAAACGATAATTAGGCAGTGCGTGTCTGTTGTTGCGCTTGTAATGTTATCTAACACCTTCGATTGGCAATCAAAGCAGAGGCCGTCAATGTTGATGTTGCTGCTGTTACTGCTGCTGCTGCTACTACAATCAATCAAGTTGGCTATAACTATAGACAAGAGCAGCGGGTAACCAACCAACGCACATGCTGAGATGATGACAAACATTGCTCCCATTTTAGTGCTCTGGCAAGTTGGTTGGTTTGGGTGTTAGGCGGGAAAGCGGGGAGGCTTAACAAAATATATATTGTTCATTTCAGTTTGGCTTTGTGTTTTTGTTTTCGTTTTAACAAGTAAAAGTCATAAATATCTAACAAAGCAGAGGCCTCGATAAACTTTGCGTGCGCTCACATTAAAAGTGAAAAGTACTTCAATAAATTTTTGTTAGAAATCATTGCCGCAATGCAAACAAGCCGAGAGACACTGTCACTGATGACTGGTGGCTCGAAGTGGTGCACTCGTTTTTGTTTTGCTTTGTTGTTCAGGTGCCGATGGCCCACAACCGTCTACAGCAGTTTACAGTGAAGTGCTGTTCATCAATGGCATCATATAATCGTAATAATAAATGTTATTCGTGTTTGCTTTAGGCTTTAGACACATAGCTGAAAGCCATGCCCCAATTAGTGGCTGCAGCGGTTTGCTACTCTTTAAACTGAAGAAAGTTTCAATGGCCTTGAGAAGTCTCGCTCCCTACCCTTGCGAACCCCCGCAAGCACCACAAAAATAAGTACCAGGTTACATCTAACCCGCATTAGTTCCAGCCATGACAATGACAATAGGCTCAGCCGCCGCACTTGCTTCATTTGGTAATAGTAAAAAACTTGCCACATAAGTAAATGATCTTCCAGCTAGCTGTATTATTTGAAATGTTGCTGTGTGGGTTTCGCATGTTTATCAGCTGCTCGCATCAACTATTGCCTCTGGCTCAGATTTCTGGGTTAAGTTGCTGCACAGGCAAAAAGCTACGAAAATAAAAACAAAAAATATAAAAAACATATTTCGAAATTAAACGATTCATAATTGTTACCATTATTGTATGTTGACGGCTACTTATTTCAAATACTTCGATGTGGCATTGTGCAAATGCTACAAATGATAAACAATTGCAAAAGGAGAGATGAGCAGCTGCAACATTTAAGCCCAAATTTTGTTGGTTAATGTTTACCTTTGGATATTATTATTACATGCCTAAATGCCAAATCGTGATTCCTTGTCTTCAAAGTGTACCACAACACGATTTAAAATCATTTATCAAACGAGTTTCAGAATGAGCCAATCTATATACATATATGTGTACCTTAAATTGCTCATACGATTATTTGCCGACTCATTTTTTAATGCCCTTAGCTTTTCCTTCAGACAGCAAGGTTAAAACAAATGGATACACATTAATGTCTATCAAAAGCTGTAACATTGAAGTAATTGTCTTCTAACTATATTTCTTGTTTAAATGCTTTGCATTTAATAGCTTTTTCTAGCATTTTAAAATTGATATTCAAGCTTTTTGTTTTTTAATAAATATTCTTTTATCAATTTTAATCAATCTCTTTTAAGCAGTTGTCATGGAAAAATGTTTGATATCTTTCGCTGATTAGACTTTCTTCAGTAATATACGAGTTTTTTATTACATGTGTTCATACGTCTATATACATATATATATATTTTTTTTTTCGCTTGATTGTCATTCACCTGAATGACAAATTGACATGTCGCAAAAATGATAAATTTACCAGTTGAGAGACAGGTGGTCTGACAGATAACCGCAGCCAAGACAAAAGCAACAAATGCCAAATGCCAAATGACCTTTCATCAAAATGACAAATATATGCTAGAAGAGCTTCAAAAAGTTGTGGCGATCTAGGTAATAAGCAGCATTAAGTAAGCATAGGTCAAAGTTCATAGCAGTGAAGCTAAAACAATGTTCTACCCAAAAAACGAAAAACCTCCTCAACTCTCTTTGAGTTCAAGTACGTTGCTGACGTCATAGCTGGATAGCTCAACTTCTACGCCATATCAGATTGAATTAAATCCATAACAGCATCATAATGGCAGTTTGCAAACTTAAAAAAATCATCTTGTTTTTTTAAAGACATATTAATAATTCAACATGTTGCGAATGCGCAATTTTAATGAATTACAAACTTCTACAGATATGTCAACCCCACATTAAAAGCAATTAGCTGCCACAGTAGGCTTTGTGCATTAATTAGTACATGCATTACAAATGAAAAATCAGTAACTGCTTAATTATTATATATATAAATATATATGTTATCACCACTAGAACACTTAATTGAAATAAATATTTTTCAAAGCAACTGAAAAAGATGATAAAAAATAATATTAAATTAATATATGAAAATCATTTTGGACTTAAATAAAACATAATTCCTTTTATTGCTCCCATAAAATCATCTGTGAAACTTTTCATTGCTGTCAAACAAAATTGAGATTGCTTTTGAATTAACATTTTAATGTGCACAGCAATAAAAAAAACAAAAAAAAAAACATGGAAACTTAGCAAATGTTTGTGAATTTTGTAAAACCCCTGGCGATAAGCTTTCACCACTGTTCTTTTCCCCTCTGTAAACAGCTGATGAACAGCTGGAAAGAGCAGATGACTTGTGACAGACTGGAAGGCAACGTTGGCATATCCTACGTCTGGAAGGCAATTCATTTTGACAGGCCAACAATTAGCGAAAAAGACAGCTCCGCCTACTCGCTCTCTTTCACTCACTCTCTCTCTCTCTTTGTGTGTGTGTGTGTATGTCAAAGTGTATGTGACAAGGCCACACCCACGCGGCCATGTTTGAATGAAATGACAGGCTGACTGCGCCGTCGGAGGCGCCATCAGCAGCAGCTGAAACGAGAAAGTAGCTCACCATCTCATTCGACTAAAAAAAATAAGAAAAAAAAGCAAGGAAGAGAGAGAAACAAAATGGCAAATGAAACATGTAACGGCCTCTCGAACACACACAATGAATATACACAGTAACATGAACATGAACCCAGTATTGAGAATTTAGGTTACACATTTTCAGAGGGCAGCTCAATTCAAAGTGCTGTTGTTGTTGATGTTGTTGGTTTTGTTGTTGCCAACTTAAGTAAGGTCATCGAAATGTCAAAAGTTGCATTTTTTCGATTTGACAGCGTCACACACATGTGTGTGCAACCATATACATACACACACACACACTCATAAAGAGAGAGCAAGAGCTACACGCATTCGGCATTCACAAGTTTCATGTAACAAAGTGTTTGACGCGTTGACATTGTTTTTTTTAACACTCACACACATGCTATACCTCCCACTAACCACACGCGAACACACACACACACAGTCTTGTGGGTAGCTGGCACCGACAAATCGCAATTAATTTGCAAGCTTTGTCTGCGTCACCATCGTCGTCATGACGAAAATACTTGTACGAAAACTTATTGATCGTACTGTTCTTTTTATATACGGCCATGTTTCTGCATTTCGCCTGCTCGCTCCCCAAATGTTTTGAAGGAGGCGCCACTTTTTGGCTCCCTGTTCGTCCTTTGTTCTCAGTCTTCACATTGTTCAACACTTTCGGCGGCCATTTTGGCGGCGATGCTCACGGTGGGTGCCTCAAAAATTCCACCACTCATGTGACACACACACACACACACACACACACACACACACACACGTATTGAAACATGAATCTCTCAATAAATACTTGTTGTTTTTGTTTCATTTCCTGCTGTGTTACTTTGTCTTATTTGATTTTAGTTTCTATTCATCTTCCTTGCTCACTCTTTCTCTCTTACTCCTTCTCACTTGACTATGTTTTTCTCTCTCTTATGCCCACTCACTCGCTCTCTTACTTTCTCTCTCTGCGATTTTCACGCTTGACACTTGGTTGACTGTGCCAAGCGTCAACACTAATTTATTTATTCTCATTTTATTGATATTATTCTGTTTGCGCAGATTTCATTATAATAATACTTACTTATATTCTTAACTGCGAGTATTGTACACACTTTGTGCATTATAATGCGCTCTCATTGGCAACTAAGTGTTGTAAAATTCAATTAGATTTTCTTCTCTTTTGAAACGCTGCCTTGAGTTTAGTCAGTTGATGAAAATAATATTATTTATGTCTGAATAATGCAGAATTGTGATTTAATTTGCATATAACTTTGCTAAGGTATTCATTCAGTTTTATTTACTCCATTAATTTGGCCACTCTGGTATATAAAAGTAGTTACAATTGGCGATTAACATTAATGCCATTTGACCTTTGGCTTGTAAAGCTTTAATCAATTTATGTCGCTCTGTTCGCTTTCAAGGCTTAATGCGAACCATGCAACCCACGCATTTCTGTTGGCGGAATTCAATTTCCTATAGCAAATTGCTGTTGCTGTCCCTCCCCAACCCTTCTTGCCCTTTACTTCTTGAGTTGGGCTAGATGAATGCTAACGAGCCGCAGCTCGTGTTACTCTTGCGTAATCTATAACTGGCAACGGCAGGTGCCAACAACACTGACAGCATCAATGTTGACTTACCCAAGGTAGATCTGCCACAAAGTGCGCAACATGAAAATCCAAGTCAACATGGTTTGAATACTAGAAACAAAAGATTATAGTTCACAACTTTCAGTTTGTAGATTAAAATGCCAATACATTTGATTTGGAAATAGATGCTGTCTACCACACTCTCTGTTTATTAAGTGAGTGCCATTTTGGGCCATCCAATCAACTAAATCAAGTTAACCCATTAAAAAGTCAGTCGTATAAAAAAGTGTGTATGTCTGCTACATCACATCAAATGTTACACTCGGCGGGTTGGTGTCACATTCCAGACGGAAGGCGGCATCGTTAGCAACCGCTGTCTATCCAGCTGTCAATATCAGGAGACAGTCAGGACAGGATCAACATCCACATCACAAGCCATCAAGCTATGATGCCAACAGCAGCGCAAATATTTTATGGAAATTATAATTTAAACCACCTTTCAGGTACTGCGAGCTAAGTTTCAGTACAGTTCTCACTGAAAAGTGTGAAAAGCCAGTAATTCACTTGCTAACGGTATGCAAGTGTCTGTTTTCGTACTAGCTTATATATATTTTAAAACCAAAAAAAAACAGCGCGAATAGATATCGTATGTGGACATTAGACAAACAAAGCAGTATATACACACAACACACACACACACACACATGTGTGTATATGAAACGTATAAAAATCGATAGATGGTAGGCAATAGCGAGGAGGCGAAGGCGGTTTCTTACCTTAGCCACATCAACTCAGTCCCAAGGCCCAACGGCAGAAGCAAGCACAGCGT
Source organism: Scaptomyza caliginosa (assembly GCA_035044725.1). NCBI lineage: Eukaryota > Metazoa > Arthropoda > Insecta > Diptera > Drosophilidae > Scaptomyza > Scaptomyza caliginosa. Next base: position 2,810,198 of record JAWNNR010000686.1, read on the forward strand.
GATATTTTATAAGTGTTGCTTTTGTTGTTGTTGTTTGCTGGTGTTGGTGGTGGTGGTTGTGGGCTGTAGCTGTGGTGTTTCTTGGGGTGTGGGTGGCTATGCGCTCTATGGGGGGCCTGGTTCGGTGGTGTCTGTTTATACGGTTCGCTAACGTTCGAACAGATGCCCTGAACCCGTCATCTAATTACAAAAGGCGTACTTTGCCTTTAAACAGTTAAATATCCTTGCTAGAAAGCTTGTTAGCTAACTTAAGTGATTGGCAATTCGTTTGGGTTTAACAAACCAAGAGTATATTGACGTCGTTGTTGTCTCACTGTGGCTGACACAACTGCCACGAATAAATTCATAATTGAAAATAAACATTAAGAAATGCCAAGTAAATTTGAATAGTATTGCACTACGTTTGCTTTATGTTTGCTTGCTGATTCGTGTCATATACATTTATATATAATTCTGTTTGTGTACGGATCTTTTAGATATTTAATTTATGCAGCAACACTCTTAGTCTAAGACTCTGGTAAATTTCATGCCACACTTTTGACAGTTTTATTTGAAGTGTCAAAATGCTGTAAAATATAAGATAAATTACATGTATTCACTTGAGCTGGATGCTCAAATGTCACAACTTCAAGCCATTTCCACTTAGATAATTGCTGTACAGAATCTTTTGCAGCTAAGCAATTAGCAGCGAATTAAACCTAAATCAAGTTTAAGTGCTGTGTAAATCGATTTTGCAGAGTTTCAAAAAAGCTATTAGTATTATTTATATATTTAGATTAAAAGGTACAACAGTAAGTATGTATGTATGTATACATAAAAAGCTTTGTTTTTGACTGCTTTGGTATAGTTTTTTGTTGTTTTCAATCTCAGTGTAGTTTTGTTTTCAAAGAAAAACTAAGGACATTGCCGTTGTGTATTTCGCTTTTCAGTTGCGTGCCTTGTATACATTTCTCTGTGGCCGCATTTTGGCAAATGCTGCAGGCCGGTACGCCCACGCGTCTTTCTTAGCCACTGGCAAAGTAACCTTGTTTTCAACCACTTTCCGACACACAACTCAAAGAACGTTACTGCACGACTCTGACGACGTCGTTCTATATAATTTTTTCTCTTTATATACGCCAAACAAACATATATATATATAGCTTTATATTTATGTCGTGGCTTTAAGCCACACAGCACACAAACACACACACACAACATGAACTAACGCACACCTGCTTGGGCACACCTTGATTTACCCTCATGCTCGCCCATTAGAGGGGAGGCGGCAGGCGGCAGGCGTGGCAGCTGAACAGTCCTGCTTCTTTGCCGCTTTTCTTATCGATCGCCGCTTCGTGGAACGCACTGCATAATACAGTTCTCTGTTTTTTATTTCTACTTTTTTCTTTGCATTTTTTTACACTAACCGAAAATGCGCTAGGAAAATAGTTGCAGTTAAATTTAGAGCACGTAATTGCATAAACGTGGCCAAAATATAAAGTTTTAAAATCTGATGTTGTGGCTTATGTGGTTGTTGGACTTTTGACAACAACTTAACGAAAATCGCTCACGAAACTTTGCAGCTTATGGAGCTGCTCATTGTCACAACTTGTGATGGGATGTATTTCAAGTAATTGTTATTTGCACAAAAATCTATGTAAACATTAGACGGCTAGAAAGATATTCAATACTCGAGCTAATGGTGTGATTTAACCTTGGTTTGACTTTACGTAAAAGTTCTGGCAAATACAATACATACTATATATAAATATATGTGTTGGTTACAAACAAAAGGGGTTAAAGTATCTTGAATTATTTATATGGCATACAAAATAAATTCGCATTGATGGTTTTAGGGGTTTGTCCTTCATTCATTATGTATACATGTTAGAACGTTCAGTTATGTAACTAAGCTCGTTAGTAAGCTAAATAAATGAATTGAAGTTTTAAAGGGAACTAATATTGTTTTTACTTTGTGGCTTCTCTAGTCTTTTTGAAGATTAAATAAAATCTTATTAAAGCTTTTAAGGCCTATAATCTTTTTTTTTTACAAGTAATTAAATATACGTATTCTGGAATATTTTAAGAACAACGTGTATAAAGTTAGAACCTCTACAATATTAACTGCAACTTAAATTTTCTTACAAGAATAACTTTTCTATGTTTCTATGTGGACAAGCAATCTTAAAAATTCTTAATATTCCATCTTATTAAAATAATTTCAAAGGTCAGCGCTTTTGTTAACGCACTTTGGCCGTGTTAAACTTGTCAGATTTGCGACAAATCAAGATACAATGGCTTTAATAAGTTGATGGGTGGCATTTAAGGTCGAGTGTCAAAGTTAAATCTTGATAAATTGCAAAAAAGTGCCCTCCAAGTGATAAATGACAAAGAAATTGCCAAATTTGTGCGACACAAGCAATTTAGCTGACGAACAATAGAGCAACACCAAGAAAAGTGAGAAAATGCCCACATGTGCCAAATGTCTGGACACAAGTTCAGGCAGTTCAATTGCGATTGCATCTGTCTGCAGTGCAGCCGGATTGGAGTTATTAATCAGGACACAATCGTGTGTGTCCAGTGGGAGTGAGAACGAGAGCAAATAAGAGAAATACACAATTGTTTGCTTGTGGAAATTAAAAGAAAATTGCTGTGTGCTCTCTGTCAAATTATTCCATTATGCAAATTGATAAGGTAAAAATAAAATGAGTAGGAAATACCAACCCGAGCAAACCATAAACGCTTACTTGTGCCGAGTGCCTTATATAAGGCCAACCAAAAAAGTATGCTACATAGAATGAAGCCCAAAAGCAAAGCCACAAAACAGCAAATAGAAGGAAAAATTCCAGCAAAATACGCCTAGACAGGTAGAAATTGATTTTCTTTCTTTCGTTTTGCTACGTTTGAGGCGAGCCAAAGCCAAAGACGATACAGCGCGAATAGAATTTTATTCAAATGTGCTCAACTAGGCGAGAGTAATGTGCATGGGAAAAGCAAAGCGTATAACGAGTGGGTGGAGGCAAAGGAAGTGAGTTGGGCCAACCAATTGGCTGATGTGGCTTGGCCAGGCGCATGCGCCATAATCCTGCGCCGTGGAAAGCTTACGGAGACCCAACGGAATCGTGTGCAGCTGGAATTCCAGGCTGAATACCGACAAAATAACGGTATACAAGCAGCAGAGTGCTGGCAGCGCCAGACAGAAGTTACCTTTGCTCCTGCCCGGACGACACAACGCACCAACGCTGCCATTTGCTGTCGTTGTCGTTGTCTGGCCTCGGCCTCCCACACACAAAACACACACAGAAAATATTTTCTAGTCAAAAAAAAAGAACAACTGTTTTTTTGTGCAACACAATAAAAAAAATTTTCTTAAATAAAATCATTTGCAAAATTCCAAAAAAAAAACCATCATCGACGGGTTGCACAGTGTTCAGCGTGTTCGGTGTGCTTGTGTGTGTGTTTTCCTGTGTGTACGGTGGATTTGGTGCTCGGTGTTTCGCCTGTGTTGGACTATCGTGCTTTTGTGGCGTCGTGCATCGACGCTCAGTTTTTATATAACTAAAAGTGCAAAAAAAGATACTTGGAGGAGCTGCACCTTGGTCAAGTTTAGCGCGCTTCTTGCAATCAAGCTCGAAACATCCTTATACTGTTTTAATTGCTGTTTGTCATCCAAGGAACGTGGCGTCCAACGAAAGCACCAACAGCGCCGCGGGCAGTGGCGCGGAGTCGGCTGCACTGTTCTCCAAATTGCGTAGCTTCTCCATTGGCAGCGGGCCAAACTCGCCGCAGCGTGTTGTCTCCAATTTGCGCGGGTTTCTCACCCACCGCCTCAGCAATATCACACCGAGCGATACAGGTGAGCCATCTATCTGAACACAGAATATTTTCTGTTTTTTTTTTGTGTTTTTTTGCATAACTTACATAACCTGACGTGCCCAGGATATTAGCATATAATTAAAATTAAACAAACTTCTGCTCGTCTACAAACACTACAAAATGTAGCAAGTGTTTCGTCCTTTGACATACACACACACACATATATATATATATATATATATATATTTTCACTCTCACACACACATCCCACAAGGTGTGTATAGACACATTTGTTTTTTGTTCACGAATATACGTTTCGAGTTTTGTCTCTCTGCGGTACAAAATGGAATGAAACAGTTACATTTGGTCTTCTAATGTGCATGTGGCGAGAGCATGAACGCTTTTCTGTTCTTATGTAATATGTAGGAAGGAAACTCTAGTTGATATTCGAGAATATAGGTTAAGCAAGCTTTCTATTTAAGCTATGTTCAAGTTTCTCAGATAAAAACTATAATCAAACCAAATTTCAAATATACTTCAAAAGTTAATAAAATGAAAACCCGTCTTTAAAAAATCTCATAAACCTCTTCAAATTGCTCGTCAATCCATGATTAACAAAAGTTTTTGAACAATTTTAAACACTCTCAAAACATCACCTTCTAACTGTTTGCACCCTAAACCAATAATTTCTTGATTAGATTGCAATAGCTAATGAAATTTCTGTGTGGTTTCTACATTAAATCATTAAAACCAAGAAAGTTTGTGGGATGGCACTATTCGGGGTATTCAGTGTAGAAGTTCATTAAGAAAACCGTTCGTCCACCTTACTAAGGAATTTTTCGTACGGTTGCTGGTGGCTGCTGCATAATGAAGCCAATAAATATAAATTTCCCACACAAACACAAACAATGTAGAATGCTGCAGAAACAAGAAACAAGACAACGGCTGCCTCGTCATTAGATTGTTTGCCTTGTTTGCCCTTGTAGACGCGTTTGTAACGCTGATGTGTTCATAGCGGTTTCATGTCAAAACAAAAAAGGGGACGCCCGAAGGGGTGGCACCCAGTACCCAGACCCACAACCCAAAGGCCTGATGCAGAGACAAAAGCTGCCAGCCAGGAAGGTAGCCCGTAATAAGCCAAACGAGAAACAAGTAACGCATTTGTCTTGATGCTGTCTGATAAAACACCCAACCCTGCACCCCTGCCATAGATTTCGCACAAACACACACACACAGACCGCAGAGAAACCAGCAGCAGCTCGAGGGTTGAATCATGAGCACATTGAGCCATCAGCAACAGCAAAAGCAGAAGCAGCAGTATAGCAAACAACTAAGGGGGCCACAAATAGTCCTGCGTCTGGCAGGACCAACATCAAAAGTCGTAAACTCGTAAAACGGGCGCTGATGGTGTTGTTGATTGGAAGGCATTTGTAGCGCTACAAATGTGCACATTTTGCGCCTTGTCAGATGCTTCAAAACTTGGTAGCCCGAAACGCCCAAAATGATAAGCAAGAACTATGTTTGTAGCTCATCAATCAAAAGTTGCAACTAAATTAACTACAACATAGCGAAATATATCTATCTACATGGTACATGTAGCTGTACATATAGGTAATTTATTTTGATGGTGCTGTAGCAAAAAAATAAAAGAAGAAATAAACGTTGCACTGGCCAAGTTATTTATGCGAAAATCACTTTGTAACTGAAGCTGGTTTGGTCTGTACTTGGTCTATGAGGGAAGTTTGAGTCTGAATATGCGTGGCAGAAACAAGTTCATTTAATACGCCCATGATGGGCTAGGAGCCACGCCCAGTTAATGTTTTGATTAATAGTTGCACTAGAAAACAAGTTAGTGAAGAAAAGTGGCAAAGAAACAGACTACGAAAGTTGTCAAGGTTAAACTAAAATCAAATGTGCAAAAATATTACCGAAAAACACTAAGTCTGAGTTTCTAAGTCACAACATTGTCTCTAAAAGAAGCACGCATAAACAAGAGGAGCATAAAATCTTGCCACAACATTTGCCTCGAGCAACTTTAGTACATGGCCCTTTATATTTACGATTATGGTACAGTCGAGTGAAAAAAGAGCCGCCTATCCAGGGCTCATGGCTAATGGCAACCGAGCCAGCGTGACCCCGCTTCAGCTGGAGCCTGATCTGTGTTGCCTTCCAGCTAAGTGGCAGCGCATCTCTTGGGACTTGATAAAAGCCATTTTAAGCTTATATACAAAACAATGACAACACCAACAACAACAACAAGCAGAAAATCCATCTATCTTGTCACGTTTCGGGTGTAACTGATGCTTTGGGGATTCTCGTTATTTTTGATAATGATAATTTTGAATGCCCGCGGCAGCAATGGGCTCTTTAAAAACTTTAGCAATTAAACACAATTTTTGGCTCTTTGCTGTTGTTTTTTAGCTGGGCTGGCTAACAAACCAATTAACTTAACCCAATTGTAGTGAAATCGATAGGGCCAAAGCCAAAGACAAGACAATTAAACTTGAAAGCGACAACAGTAACAACTGTCAAGAAAGGAGAATGACACAAAAGAAGCGCTTGACTGACAAAAGAGGGTTAAGGCTAAAGCAAGCCACAAACAGCGAAACAAAAAAAAGGGGGCGCTGCTTAATCGATCAAGCTGAAAGGAAGTGGTTGTGGGGAACACAACTATTGTTAGCCAAGTAAGTCAATCAGGTGGAACTGTCCACAGTTCATTAGGTGAACCGCTATAACTATAACAAATTGCACACATGTTCTTCACAAGTCATTAATCAATGCTTGTGCCCCAAAATTAGGCAATACATTTTGTGCGATTTGTAGGCAACACTAAGCGCCATAAATATACGCACACAGACACAAAAACTAAGAGAGACCAACAATAATTGCCACAGCATTGGGAAAACGCAGCTTGGCAACCCTTCGGTCTGCCACTTGAGCAAAGCAGCTTACAACACTTGCGGAGTGCTTGACAAGGGCTTGCTTAGGGAGGGTGGAAGTGAGGAAAGATTGTGACAACATATGGCCTTGTGTGTGTGTACAATAGCACACTTGTAAGGATTTGCGCCGCCTTTTTTGCTGCTGCTGATGGGAGAAACGCGGATTATCATAAATATTATGATTGGTTTTTGTCTCTGGTCCTGAATGTTTTCGTTTCGCAAAGTATTTGAATATTTAAAAAGGTTTCAGGCGAACGTACTTTGCATTTGGCCTTGGCTAAAATTCGGATTATTGTAAATGTAATTTTTATAGTTTGATTGCGAAATAAAATTTTAAACTTAGCCTTGCAACAATCCTCTGTCTTGCCTTTTAGAGAGATGAAATTGTATTTTATGCTGATTGCTTTGTCTGACTGGCAGACAGACAGCAACGCCCATACTAAATGTAATTTCATCCACATGCCGTGTGGGAGGTTATTTCTGCCCAACTGTGTTGTTCCCAGGGCAACAAGAAGCAGCATAACTCGGCGATCATCCCATCTCAGTTTTCAAGCTGTAAGCGAGAGAGTGTGAAATTGATGCGCATAAGAATGTTACCTAACAACAACTTATGAAAGCTTAAAGCTACTTTTGGTTCATAACTCACCTACTTATTCACCGAAGAGAACTACGACTACCTTTTGCAAAGTAATCTATTTTTGCTGGCCCTTTGTGCAGCTGCCATTTGCGCCAAGCAGCTCGAATTGCAGGCGAAAATTTCAGTTACTCAGAACTATGCAAAAGTGCACTTTGGTTTTCTTATCGAGTTGTCTGCAAATAGATTGAATTTCCCAACCATGCACACACACAAACACTTGAACAATATACAGCTAAAGTGATGTTTGGATTTCTTTTTGTTTTATTTATAATTTGGCTCATAAATTCATTGTTCACAGTAGTGTGAATTTACTGCGTTTGCTTGGAAGCTGCATTAATAAAATATGAATCAACGTTCGACTAATTGAGCCAGTTTGGCAGTCTGCTCAAATATGAAAAGGAAACCAAATAAAGCGCCCAAGGATAATGAACTAAATTTCATGTTGAATAAACATTATGAAAGCAGAAAACAGAAAACCGAAAATACGAAACAGAAAACAGAAACCAAAAACTGTTTTATCGCTTTGGGAAATTCATCAGCTGTCCGAGCCAACTCACAACGAGTGAAGAGAGTTTTTTTTTCTGCCAGTCAGTGCGGAAAAATCAATAAAATTATAAAGGCGTAAACATAAATTGGTGCTCTTTGATGTGCGAGAGGTGCATTTTGTGTGTGTTTAAATGAAACTTAAATACATTTTGCTGGGCTCAGCCTGGTCTCCGCTTCTCTCATTATTATTACATACACACGTTTCTGCACTTGACTCGAGCAGCGGCAACTGAAAGCAACCCCTGGCTTTGATAAAAGCTTGGCATGTTGCAACCCCAGGGTCAAGTACAAACTCGACCCACCTGGGCCAGGCTTGCTTAGTGTGCTGTTGTTGTAGTTATGGCCCGCTAGCACAAAAAAACCAAAATTAAAGTCGTCGAATGAATAAAAATAACAGCAAAACTCGCACACAGCAACAGCCACACCCATCCACCCACACGCACACACACACATACGATAATTGACTCATGTGCATGTTTTAGGGGGAGTTTATACAGGCCTCCAGATCCAAGCCAGAGTCTTCCCCCAAGGCACAGACTCAGAACAGAACAGAGCAGAACACACGGTACGTGGTCATGAAAATTTAATGATAAAACGAAATGTTCTTGTAACGTCTCGTATATACCCAAAAAACAAGGCGGCAGACATACAACATACAGAATGGGTCGGGGGTGTTTGGGGAGCGGAAGTACTTTTATACCCTGCACACGTAACATTTTTATGTTTGTGTCTATTTGGGGTGGCAGCCAGTTTGCTACAAGGTAGATAAATGTTGAAATTAGATCAGCATTGATAGCTGGCGTGGGAGAGTAAACAGTTGCTTTATGCTTTATAGTAACAGACACATACATAAAGGATATCAAATGGAACATTTTTTGGAAGAATCGTCTTGTTTAAAATTATAGTAGATTACTATATAACCAAGCATAATAAGATTTAACAAAGAAATAAATTATATTGGTCTATTGCTCATTTTAAAGAATCTATGGGATGAATTATTAAAATTGGATCATCAAAGTTTGAAATGGTTCTTAATATTTGTAGGCAGAACTAATATTTGTTTGCATTTCTACGTAGAAAAATGTCGGTTAACCTGAATCACATTAGTTTGATTAATATTTAACAAACCAAAAACCTAAGGATCCATAATTGTATATGAAACTCAACAAAGCAATGCTTTAAATTTGTGAACATATTTTGTCTACCTATTCATTCAATATATTATTGGTCTGAGTTGTGCTTTATGTGTGCGGCTTGCGTGCTATTCAAGAGGTGCTTGTCCGTTTTGGGGTTTTGTGTAAAGGAAAAAGCAGTGATTACAAGTAATTACAGCACCGTGCAGGTTTCGAGTAAGGCCACGTGACTCTAAGGGCTCTTCTCGAACTACCCCTGTGATCATTTGTATTGTATTCTATGATTATAAAGGTCTAGTCGTAACACCCATTGAATTTTCAAGTGTCCAATTGCTGAGAAGTAATAAAATATAATTGCTTTTGTATGTATTGCAATGAATATTAAAATACTTTTATTGTATAGAATATATATATATATTTTTGGTATTTGTTTTATGATTGAAATGTGTCAAATTGCTGTGCAAAGAAAAAAATTAATAAAAAAAAAAACAACGCTATACTTATCTATCTGTGAATAGAAACATATACGAATTAATGTAAATCAAGATTGTGGAAAACAATAGAAAAATAGACAAATAGTAAAACGCTGTGTAAACTAATCTTAACAATACACATTTTTGTTCACCAGCAGGCATCCTTTTGCAACACAGAAACAACATTTCAATCATAAAAGCAAATGATAACAACAACAAGTATATAATATTTCAATAATAATAAATGAAGAAGACAAAAAAGAACGAAAACGCAAAACTAAAAACCTAGTATAAATAAAAACTTTTATGTTAAACAAAATCAGAAGAAAAAAATTAAGAAAAAAAAGCAAAACAAACAAACAACAACTAACGAAATCTTGTTTCTGTGTCGTTAAAGGTTGTTCACTGGCATGCCAACAACTCGCACACCAACAATAACAACAAAAACTACCACAACAACAACAACAACAACACGAAATCATGTAAAACACAGCGGGAGCAAGAACAAACAATACAGTTAACCACAACGAAAAAGAGAACCACCAAAACCACCTCAGAGAAGAATTGCGCTCTTGCTTTCTTTCGAAGTAAAAGAAAGAATTGCTTGGCGACAGCAATTAACGGTACGGCAAGCGGAAACGGAAGGCGGTCACATTGAGGCAACGTTGCACAATTTCCGGCTGTGGTCATGAAATTGAAAAGCGCCAAAAACAAAACAAAGCAATAATAAAAGCAGCGGGGGCAACAAAGAGTACAAAAACAAAGAAAGAAAAACACTAAGAAAATACGAAAAGAATTGTTAAAGGATAAGAAAAGAAATAAAAAAAGAGGAAGCATACAAAATGGCGTCATTCCAAATACCGCTAATCAATCTGGAGCTGCGCGAGGTGAAGGAGATTGTGTGGGAGAAGATACAGGAGCCGGTGAACCAGCGTCGCCTTATCCTGGTTATCGTATCCATTGCCCTGTTGCTGGACAACATGTTGTATATGGTTATTGTGCCCATCATACCCGATTATCTGCGCGAGATTGGCAGCTTCGATGATGGTCCAACGCCACCACCGTTGCGAGACAATATTACGGGTCAACTCATACCAGTGCATCACGATCATCATGGACAGGATTCGGCAACGGGCATACTCTTTGCCTCCAAGGCCATTGTACAGCTGATGGTGAATCCGTTCTCAGGTGGTTTAATTGATAAGATTGGCTATGACATACCCATGATGATTGGCCTGACCATCATGTTCTTTTCCACGGCTGTGTTTGCCTGTGGCAGCAGCTACAGTGTCCTCTTCTTTGCCCGCTCCCTTCAGGGTGCCGGCTCAGCTTTTGCGGATACAGCAGGTCTGGCCATGATTGCGGATCGTTTCACCGAGGAGAATGAACGTTCACAGGCGCTGGGCATTGCTTTGGCCTTCATTAGCTTTGGTTGCCTGGTCGCACCACCATTCGGTGGTGCACTGTATCAGTTTGCAGGAAAAGAGGTGCCGTTTCTCATATTGGCTCTGGTCTGCCTGTTGGATGGTTTAATGTTGTTGTTGGTCATGAAACCGGTCAAGGAGCAGCTGAAGCAGAGCAAAGAGGTTCAATCCCAAACTATACCCATCTGGCGATTGCTTATGGATCCCTACATAGCCGTCTGTGCTGGAGCACTGACCATGTCCAATGTAGCGTTGGCCTTCCTGGAGCCAACCATATCGCTGTGGATGGAGGATAACATGACAACGGAGAACTGGAAGATTGGCATGGTCTGGCTACCCGCCTTCTTTCCCCATGTGCTGGGTGTTGTGATTACCGTTAAAATGGCCAGAAAATATCCACAGCATCAATGGCTAATGGCAGCCGGTGGATTAGCCTTGGAGGGCTTCTCTTGTTTCATCATACCCTTCTGCAGTGGCTACAAGATGCTTATGTTACCCATTTGTGTCATCTGTTTTGGCATTGCACTCATCGATACGGCATTGTTGCCCACCTTGGGTTACCTCGTGGATGTCAGATACGTGTCCGTGTATGGCAGCATCTATGCGATTGCGGACATTTCGTATTCGATTGCCTATGCCGTTGGACCCATCATTGCTGGTGGTGTGGTGGAGGCAATTGGATTTACTGCCCTCAATTTCCTCATTGCATTCTCTAATCTTGCCTATGTGCCTGTGCTGCGCAAATTGCGCAACATTTACGACTTCAAGCCGTTTGAGAATGAGGCTAACATCTTGATGCAGGATCCACCGAACAAGGAGTACCAGACGTACGTGATGCATGACCAGAAACCAGTCGAGGGCGAGCTTAAGAACCATTTGGAGTATGGACAGCAATATCAGCCGGAGCAGGAAACCAATTTGGATGGACAGCAGCAGTATGAGTATCAGTCACAGCAGCAGGGATATCAGCAGGATCAGGGCTATCAGCCAGGTTATCAGGAGCAGGGTGGCAGCTATGCACAGCCACGTGTTGCAAATCCTTTCCAGCAACAACAGCAGCAGCAGCAGCAACAACAGCCACAGCTACAAAATAGAGGTCCTGCCGGACCAGCGAATCCCTTCAGACAAGGATTTTAAACTGTTGTCTTACACAAAATGGAAGAAATTCATTAATATTATTTCACAAATTCATATGTTAAACAAAAATCGTTTCAATCGTTTGTTTTGTTTTTGAAATATTTGTTAGATTCACTTGTATTTGCATTTCGATAGACATATACATATATACATATTACCTAATTATAGTAAGTGGTAACGTACACTATAAAAAAAACAGCATAACATGCAAAAATAGTTTCAGCAGCTGCTAGTTAAATGCCAATGCACCAGTTTTGTATTATACACAATTGTTAGAGCTGTTAACACGCATACAGCTCTCAACACACACACACACACACACATATACAAATATAAAGTTATATATCTATATACATAGAGCGCCATATCGTTAGATATTTGGATGCATAAGCCCTATACTCAGTACTACAGCAGCCGTGTCTATCAGTGAGATGAAGGAAAGCTAGAGAAACCAAAGCATAGTCATAATATAATTAGATTGAACTCAAGGATTAAGCAATTGCCGCTGTTCCGAGTGAACGTCTTAAACAAGTCTATATATATATACATATTTATACAAGTTAGCAATGTAAGCGGTGCTGCTGATTTGGCACCACTGTGCAACAAGTAACGTTATTGGTACCCAGGCAATGGCAATCATATCGCAGACATATCACAAGTTGCACAAATTGAAAACAAACCCCCTTTCGGTTGTCATTGCAACGGACTTGTTTGCACCGTTGGTTCTAGATTGGCAGTGCTATATTATTTCGAGTTTTGAAAAGTTTCTGTTGGAAAAACCAAACATATTTTAACATAAGACACAACCAAGGTAACGATACATATCAGAGTCTCAATGGCTCGCCTGTTAAAATTACCAAAAGTGATATTAACTATTGCTATTAGTACATACATATACATATATATTATAAAAGAAAAAACAAAAATCATACCTATAACGTATATAAACATATATATATATCGTATCATATCGGAATAAAATATTTTTAGGCTACTAACAAAAATGAAAATCAATTTGAAAATATTAGATGTTTCATATTTACCTACCAATCAATTATTATTTGCTTGTCGACTCTATGCGCCAAATGGTCAGATGCCCTCTATATATCAGAGGGATATAGCCGCCATAGTAGCTCAACGATAGCATAGCATTAATGTAATGTGTACCTTGTGTATGTATCTACCTAAAGCTAAGTACCATACACTATATATATATATACAAAAATGTACTCTACCTTAACATATACATACCATATACTATCGATAATACTACTACTATATGTTCAATTCATTTTCAATTGCACCAATTTTTGGAGAGAGCAGTTTATTGCTTCGACATATATATATAAATATATCTGTATATTATACACAAACTTTTAGCCAGCTATACGGTCTAAATTTAGACTTAAGTTAAGTGAATTTTTGTATATTAACTATTATACAGATATTGACTATGTGTATTTTGCTATCAACAGCGATAAACATATACATGCAAACAAGCATATATATATATTATCTTATACTTATATAGGTTCTTAATGTGTGTATTTGGCGAATTATATATGTATACATTACTGTAGACGAGAAGCAAACTTGAACATTCTATATCCGTAAACATATCAGTGACACGGCCATTTTCAAATTAATAGCAATGTTATCTAATCTACGAAAGTTAGAACATTATCAATGGATTATTTTTAACAAATTTTTAAGAAAAAAGATTAGGTTATTTACATACACATATATAGAGCTATTTCTTTATACACTGTTTATATTTATATATATATACATATATAGAAAATGCACTGATTTTTAAAGCAATTAGTTATGCGATGATTTAAAAAGAAAGTTCTGATAAAATTATGAAAATTAAATGTTTTAAATGTATAATTTTAATGCACTGAATATTTTTTTTTTTTTAAACTAACTTTCGCCTATTATAAATATTATTTAACAAAACTTACAAATATAATTATACATACATAAATATAAATATAACTTTTAAGAGTTCTACATATTAACAAGCTTTAGTAATTATATAAAGCAAGCATAAATGAATAAAACTCATGAAAAAATCTCCCATCAAATGTATCAATTAAAACGATGTACGATTGTACGAACAGAATCTTAATGCAAACTATACAAATATATATATATATATATTTAAAGATAGTTTAGATAACTGCAAACAAACATAAACCAACATACACACATTAATATCATTCTAAACATCAAAGGATCATTCATAAAAAATCCATGCCATAGCATAATCTTAAAGATATTGTTGGAATCGGTTTTAAAGTAGAAAATAAAAAATCCAAAAATAAAACACGCATATGTAAATTTAATGGACATTTCTAAAAGCAATATACCAAATAGTTAAACAATTATACCAACAAAATATAAAACAAAAAAGAAACAGTAGAACATCCTAAGCAAAACTTAAATATATCTGTACAACTCTTCACTAAATGGTCTTGTACTTTTCAACTTTAAAATGTTTCACGCCTAAAGTTGTTCAGCAACTTTTTCAATATAAGATTTCAGACCATTTAGCAGAAGTTAACATATGTTTGCAGAATCTTCCAAAAACGTTTTATTGTAAATCATATTATTATTATATAAATTATGAATATATTATCATAATGATTAGTAACTGACTGGAGAGCCTGAGAAAACTCAGCAGCACTATCGAATGCTTTTTAACTATATACATATCTGTACTATAGTATTATTTGGGATTCGAAATTGGTGTTTGTGCAGTTTTCAGCGATCCAAGCAGCAAAATGAATGCAATTCTTGCTAAAAAGAAATTTGCAAACAGTGCCGGCTATGTGTAATATCTTACGAAATTTTATAAGAAATGAAAGAAAAAATATATAGATATCTGTACGTATTGTATAAATAAACTATGTTGCTAAACTATTTAAATATGTATTTATAAAAAAAAAATAATGTAATATAAACATAAATATACATAATTATATAATGAAGAAAGGTAAACACAATAAACAATAAAAAAAAAAAATCAAACCGATAATTTCAAAATTAAACTCAACATAAATATGTATTTCAAAGTGTTAAATGTTCGATAGCATAATACAATTAAAATTAAATAAACTGAGCGCATTATAAGCAATTATTGTTTATTTAAAAAAAAAAAAACAATCTATAAACTAACATAATATAATATTAAAATTTGGGCAACCACGAAAATTAAACTAAAAACAGTGCAAAAAAAAGTTTATATAATTAAATACGAGTTTACCCTGTTTTAAATGTTATACATAAATATTGTTTAGTAAATATATAATTTGAAATCATTAGAAAATTGAATTCGGATAGTAAAGCCCTCAAGAAATACCGCCACAGTTCAGTTTATTTGTATAGCATAACACTTAGTTTTGTATATGGTAAGTTTTGATCAAAGTGTTTCAAGTATAACTAAATATATATATGTATGTATTTAAGTACTAGAATCTGCTAGATTGTATTGAATTTTTTCAGAATTTGTTTCTGCTAATATGTTATAGACGTTTGTGTTAAACTAGTACTTGTAATATTATATAATTATAATAGAAAATCAATAAATAAGTATGTCAAGGCAAAAGTAACAAACGTAAGAAACAAAATTCAATATGCAATAATTATATTACCCAACCCAGTTCTGTAATGTTTGCTGTTCAATTTGAATGTCTTTCCATCTATACTCTAAACAAAATTAAGTTTCTATCTTGATATTCTACCCTTTAACTACCCCCAAGTGACTAATAATAAAGACCATAACGCATTCAATAACTAGTTAGAAAAAGTACTTGGAACATTTTCAATTAACAAATGTATACAAGCCATGAATAAAGTATCTAACTTCGGTGTTCCGATGCCATGCAATATCCCTGCAAAAACAATTAAACAAATATATTGTATACTCTACTTATTGTATGATAGACCTAGACAAGCTACAAATTGACGGGTATCACTTCGTGTTTTTAAATGTTTCTGGCAAATACCAAAGAGTTATTTTTCATATTTCAATGAAATTTGATATTGGCATACTAACAATAAAAATAACAAAAACAATACTAAAACAAATGAAAATAAATCATGGCTAAAGAACAAGTTAAGAGTAATGAATTGAATGAACAGCTAACAGATACTATACGAAACTCACATAAGTAAATAAATAAATAAATTGTAATGGAAAGATAATGTGAAAATCGAAATGGATTATGATAATGCATATTAGAGAGCAAAGAAAAATAATACATACAACCAAAACCAACAAATACTATTGAAATATAATTGTTAACCTTGAAAAAAAGCAAAAGACTTTCAATGGGACGATGCGCTTAATTATATTAATTACCTAATTGAAAATTAAAGATACAAAAACTCAGTTGTATGTATCCACAAACAGAATAGCTTTTGTGAAGCTAACAACAACCTGTGCGGGTGGTTATTGGTATTTGTGGTGGTGGGTTTTGGCGGTTGCTGGCTGAAGACTCATCAAAGTTATCAAGAGCAGGAGAAAGGAAATTGTGTGCGTGCCCCGAGGCCAGAAATTTGTTGGACGTTAGATGTTGCCGTGTGGAAAATGGTTTTCTGTTTGCAATTTCCATTAGCAACTTTAGCCCCCAACGTCACGATTCCATGGCACGCATAAAACAGCAACTTTAAGGGAGGTTGAATTGGCAATGTGGTGTAGCTAAGGAATGTATTCAAGTATTCGATAGACTTTCGTATGTATCTCTGGGTTTTAACCGCAACTATGTGGCTAGCTTATTACAAACAATACGTAAGCAATTTACGCTTTCCGCTTGTTTTCAATCTCAACAAACAATTAAAAAAAATATAATGTGTGTGGCAGGAAGAATAGAATGTAAAATGCCTCAGTGCGGCAGTTAATTTGAGTTTGCCGCACAAAAGTATGTTCTGTATGTAAGATCACGGGAGTTTGGAGGGCAGCTTAAACAATCTACAGAACACAAAAGCGCAGCCAAAGGCACAAATAAAAAAATAAACTAAACCTGGTATTGAAAGCAGCGTAAAACAGCAGCGTTAAGACCGTAAAGGATTTACGGCTCAATTGTTGCGTGCGTGCAGCCTTAAGCAAGAGAAACGAGCAGGCGGAGTTGGAGCTGGTATGGAAAGGCACAACAAAAAAAAAAAAAAAAAAAAAACACCCTCGCAAGTCTAAATGAAGCCCTTTTGCCAAGTCGAACAAAAGGAGGGCTAGAACTCATTCATTGAGAATGTTATGACCAGGCAGCTTCCCTGCTCCTGCTCCTGCTCCTGCTCCTGCTGAGGTCACAGCTTGTTCAGCTGGTGTTTTATGTAGTCGCAACGTGTCGCGGATAGAGAGAAAGAGGACTCGGATTTGTTTTGCCTTTTTAAATTGCTTTGCTTCATTTGCTTTGTTAAACATTTTTTGTTGCACTGACAAAATTTCATAGATAACGTATACATATGTATGTATTTATATATTCGTCAAGTGGCCCAGCCACACCAAAAGAGCGGGCTATAGATAAGGATCAGCTGATGGAACTAACTGTATACCAATTCCGTTGCGCAAATCGATCCAACAATTTCCCCTCACCTCGTTTTCAATGCTTCATGTAATGAGGTGTGGGTCTTTGGAGGGTTGGACTGTTGCTAAATTGGAATCCTGCCAGCGTGGAGAAAACATTATTTTTCATTGGGATTACATTTTTATCGCAGCTCCGTCTGACAGGCGGCAGCAGTTGCCTGTCGTCTAAGGCCTTTTTGCGGTTGAGTAGGGGTTTTGGGGGTTGGAGGATAGCCGGAATTCAAGCGTGATTTTTGCTGCTTAATAATGAGCTTGTTGGTTTATTGAAGCGTTTTATTGCTGGCTGTTAAACAGGAGGCGTGTGGCCAAATAAGCTCCATCCATTACTGTTTGGCTGGGTGTTAGGGTGCGAATCGTTCTGGCCATATGTGCTTACCCTTCCCCCCCTCCCCCACAAAACACTCACATTCACCCTTCTTATAAATATGATCATAACGAGCTAATGCATCATTCAATTGGCCAAAAAAGCAATTCAAGTTTGGGAGCAGAACACAAAACTTTTCCATCGAAATGTAATCATGAGTAGACAAAATAACTGACAGTAGCCAACAAATTGTAGCTGACAACTGCACACGCAAGAGATTCATCAATAATAAGATGAGGGGCGATATACAGATACTTTGGGTCTGCTGCTTGGCAAAGTTGAAACGGAAGCGAAAAGCGGAAACGGAAGTTCAATCTCTCTCTCTCCCTCTCTCTCCGCCTTGCATCTGTTGTAATGGCGCATGAATATCTGATTAGCCGGCCGTCTGTCTAATCAAAAATCCCAGTATCAATCAATCAATTGGAAATGTGTCCATGGCAAAAGCACGTAATTGAAAGCGATGGCAAATGCAACATAGCCAACTTTATGCTTAAGCAACCCCAAAGATATAGAGCTTTAAAAATTGCAATATGTCAGCAGCAGTAACAAGCATTAAATAATCAAGGATTCGCGTGTTGAACACACACATATACATACATCTTCTAGCCCCTTACATGTCATGCTATTAGAAGCTCATTCATTTAATTGCATGTCTCGAGTAAGTTAGCTGAAGCTGTCTTAGTCTTAGGTAATGCACAGTGGGAATAAGGTGGACCAAATGATATTTTTTGCTATTTTAGTGAAGTAAACTTGTTTAAGGATTATTTACAGCTGAAGCTTAACTGCATAACTATCTTATTTCTCGTCTCTTTGTACCTTCTATGGTCTTTTAACAATCTAACTTCATTAAATATGCATACAATTTTATATTTTCCAGTGCCATTTAAATCATTTTAAAGCCAGGGCTTAAAGTATTTTTGCACAGGGCACATAACTGAAACTTTATATAGTAGTGTAAGGGTTACAACCTCATGCTTAATTACATAATTTGAATTTGCCATAGCCAACCAACGTTTCCTAACGCAATTTATTCTAATTTGCAGCAAACTGCAGAGTTGCCCCATTCAAAGTCTCGTTAGTCTGCGTGGTCGCACCCACAAAAAAAAAGGGGGAAGGTAACTTGTCAGAGAGACAGTCAAGCCGACAACCTGACAGTCGGTTACAGGTTGTGGTTAATGTTTTTCCTGTAAAGACAACAGTTACACTTCGTGAGACAGCAATAATAAAAACAACCACAACAAAAGCAGGAACAACAATGGAACGGATGTTCAAATTGGTGCCACGTGACTCTATTGTTGGTGACCAACTGTAGCTAGCAGGCTAGAATGTGCTAGGGAGAAGGGGCATCTTTGGCCAGATAATGAAAAAAGGATAATAAATTGCATTAAATTTGGCATCTCACGATGATGGGTAGACGCGTGCGCTATTCAGGGTCATTTGTGATGGCAGAGGGGAAACTGTTAGCCCATTTTGCTTTTATCATGATTGTCGTAAAAACCATTTTTATTAATAACATTATGATTGTCATAAGTAGCAGCACTTAGCCCTCTCCTCCCAACCCTGTCGCTGTCTATACTACTAAGTGGGCGGCCATTTTGAATTGTATGTATGTACACATGTATGTTGTGTGCTTAAATTTGTCATCGGATATGTTTGTATAACATCAAGCGAACAATCTCTTTCTCTCTCTCTCTATTTTTGTTATATGGCCGAAAGCTAATAACGGAAATTGCCGTCTCTTTGGGCAACCGGAAGTGCTTACACACTCGACTTACACACACAAACTTTAAAAGGACAACAAAAAGCGAAACGGTTACAAAAAGGAAATGGACGCATCTTTAAGACTTGTCTTAAGCGTTTTAGTTTCCTAGCCATTCCTGCCAGCGGAAGCTAATAAATTCTTGATTTGCTTTTGAAAATCCACAACAATTTCATCGAAGCTCTACTGCCTAATATTCTTGACCAATTGCACAATCTAATTCCGATACTACATACTACCGTCAATCTGGCATACTGCTTGTCAATCGATTTGATAATATTTCGTAGAAGCTACCGAAACCCAGGCACTTGAGCCTAATGACAGTGATTAACGGGCAACTTAATCAAATCACACCTTAGATTAGTGCGTCATTTAGACAAAAAACACATTAGTCAACAATTAAATTTGTGTTTGAACAGCAATACCTTTGTTCGCGTTTGGCCAATCAATTTTAAAAAAAATTTGTGTTCTAATTAAGTCAGCAAGAACTACTTTTGAATGATAAGCTAAAATGCCAATGTTATACTTTTATTGCAGGATGGAAAGACTCTTTGTTGTCCATACCCAAGAAGTGGCTTTCATCCGCCGAGTCTGTAGACGAATTTGGATTCCCTGACGTAAGTTAAATTGATTTAAGAATTTCAAAATTTCTTTGCAGGCAGAACTCAAATATTTGTACAGCAGCTCAACAAACTTGCTACTCGACTAATTCAAATACAAATACACGCACAAGCACATGTACAAGAAACAGGGAAAGATACGCACACGCATACATATAGACAGACTATACTAATCCTGTTTGTTATAATTACAAATGCAAATAACGAGCGCTTTTGTATGGCAACGGTCCTCTGGGGCAACCGGAACCAAAGACCAGACAGCCAGACTACCAGACTAGTAGACTAGGCAGTAACCCACAGTATTCGAGTAAACAAACATTTCACTCAACCCAATCTTTTACCTGCAAATGCACAGCAACCCCCCAAAAAATGAGCAGGAAAACCTACTGAGATACACATCAAAATATGTAAAGGGAGTCGAACGTGGTTGGTTGATTCAGTGGTGGGAGGTTGCTGCTTGACTTCTGTCAGAGTCAAATGACAGATGGAAAAGTTGTTGCAGACTTTAACTCAGACAGACTCAATTTGATAGAAATTTTCTTTTTTTGACTAGTCAGTCTACGGTTTTATATGCATTGTTCAAATGCTTAAGAGACTAAAAACTTTGTTTTTTATATATTTTAAGACATTTTTATTCATAAGTTGTAATGCATCATTTTGGAATATATATTCTACTTGCTTCAATCACACAAATCGATAGCAAAAACGACAAAAAAAAAAACTTGTTCTAATATAAAAATGTGTGAGGCCACTGGGGAATTTTAAGAGCAGAGCTCTCAATTCAAGTTGTCCGTGACAGGGAAAAAGTAAATGTTCAAGAAATGCCAAAGAGCTGGCGGCCAAACTTGAAGGGGAAGTTAACTTAATGCAGCACGCCCCAATGTCAGATTCATGCCAATCCCTTTTTCTTATTTTGTTTCTTTTACATTTTCACTATTCTTTTTTATTTGTTTTGTGATTTGAAATTTGAGCCCCAGGGTGTACACCCACTTTTTGTGCTGGTGTTGCCAGGCAGGGTTCCCGTTTCGTTGTTGTTGTATTCTAACTGTTATAATGTCGCGCATATAAATGAGCCAAGTGTGCAAAGTTGAAGGCGAATACAATTTAGCAC
Source organism: Scaptomyza caliginosa (assembly GCA_035044725.1). Lineage (NCBI taxonomy): Eukaryota > Metazoa > Arthropoda > Insecta > Diptera > Drosophilidae > Scaptomyza > Scaptomyza caliginosa. The sequence continues at coordinate 2,831,723 of JAWNNR010000686.1, forward strand.
GGGCTGCTTGAACCCTTTTATATTTTATTTATTTATTTATTTTATTTTATGCCTTGCAGACTCTGCCAAAGGTGCCTGTCCCACCGCTTGAGCTAACCATGGCCGACTATGTGCTAGCCCTGGAACCCATCACAACGCCGGCACAACTGGAGCGCACCAAGGGCATTATCAAGCAGTTTTTGTCGCCACAGGGTCTGGGACCTCGACTGCATCAGTACCTGCTCGATAAGCGCGAGACCGAGGATAATTGGGTAAGTATTTTCACATTGATGCAACGATTTTGAGTAATAAGTATTTTTACTACATGTATGTATGCATGTTAATCATTGCACTGTGAAAACTTTATTCAATCCAAGTAATATATTGTATGGTATAAACATATGTATACATATCCATTAAGCGGGCCAGTGGGAAACGGTATGTACTCTTACTGCAATACTGGTGGACCAGTAACAATGGTGCCGACCGTTGGTGGTGGTGTGGGTGGTAGGGGTACATCGGAATCATTTGGACTGGGTGGTCCAGGCACATACATGGTAGTGTCCTCACTAGTGCTGGGAGTGCTGACGCCGCCAGAGGGAGTTGAGTCCACGGGTGGACCAGGGGGGGGTTTCACAGTTGTGGTGGAAATTGGCAGCGCAGTAGTGATAGTTGATGATCCCAATGTTGTACTGTCGGGTGTTGTACTGGCGGGTGTTGTACTGCCGGGTGTTGTACTGCCGGGTGTTGTACTGCCGGGTGTTGTACTGCCGGGTGTTGTACTGCCGGGTGTTGTGGTTTCATCTGATATCGGCTGGCATTCAACACCTTTAATTGCAGAGCACTCAACAGCTGGTATATAGTCGGCGCATGTGGTACATTCCTGGTAAACATAACAGAAATAGGGCGTCGTCGATTTGCACTTTGTCAATACAGGTTTGCCTGTTGTGCACAAATAGTAGCTGGTAGGATCCGAGTAGCTTGGCAACTTTACACGTTTATCACTCAGACAAGTGGGTACAATGTCCTCTGTGTAGTCAGGCGTGGGACAAGTGTTCTGTGCCTGGACGCTGATGGCCAAAAGCCCAACAACTGCGATAAGAACTGACGAATTTACTGTTATTAAATATCCTTTACTATAGTTTGCTGTTTGATATTGGCTTACCGGCTTTCATGATTGGCTGCTTAGACGTCTCGCTGGTAACTGTTCTAAACGGTATGCAGCAAAGCCTTTTATGGCTCTGAGCTCTTGACTCTGTGCGCACTTGTTAAACATTTTGTAATCAGCTCCCAACGTCTAGATTAATACTTGTCTTCTTTGTCAACCATAACAGTCAGCCAGTCAGCCGGCCGACTCTGGGGCCTTGTGCGAAAATTCTAATTAAAATTCAATTGAAAACACCAAATGTCAGTGCGAAGTGTTTAAGCTTTATAGCAGGTACATACGCATATATACGAGATAAAACTACAGTCTCTTGTAATTATTGAATAACCGGAAGGTAACGCAAAATACTATTTAAGCATAGTTAGCTACCAATCATCTGTACTCTATGTATTTGATAAACACAATGATGACTTCACATCAACACATTTCCGCTGAATTTTATCATCAGCCGACAGCTAATAACATTCATATCTCTACGACTATGACTTTATTCTCACTACCAACGCATAAACTTACTTATGCGATAACTGCGACAATGGTTTTTTCTTCGGAAATACGAAAATAACGTAAATTCCCCACGAACTTTCATTAAAATTTTTTAAGCAAGAATTTTCGCTTTTTTATGACACAATTCTTTTTGTTACTGAATATTAAATGTTTTCGTCTTTGTTCTTTGAATGATAACTAACGGTTGTTCATTCATAAATGTTTGCCCATAATTTTTAAAGAAGCTTGCCAAGTTGGGTTATAAATATGATTTTATACCATGTTTTGGTACAACTTAGGGCAGTGTTACCACGTTTCAAAGCAAACGGGAAGTTTTTAACAAGCTTTTTCGTTTAACCTGCATTGTTAATTTTAAATGATATAAGATTAGCGCTAATTTTTTTCAATTTAGTAAAAATTGCCAGTTAAAAAGAATAAGTAATATATATCAGTTACTACGTGGTAGGCGCTAGTCTTGTATACTTTCAAGTGCTTTTTAAAATATTAATCAATTAAAATTGTAAAAATGTCTTTGGCATTGGGCGACAAGGCCAATTAGTTAATTGACACATTCGCACCAAGCACACATACACTTATAGCTGTGTGTGTGTGTGTGTGTGCGTGTGGATGTATTTGTTGGTACATATGTTATTATGGGTATAACACTTCCCTATAGTCGACACAAATATTTGATGCGATTGCAGTTAGATATTTATTTGGTATTGTATTTAGAGTTTTGATTGAAATTCCGCTTGTTAAACATTAATTTTAGCTGCTCATTTTGTTTATATTTTTTTGGTTTTAGCTCGAAAGTGTTTGCTTTCTAGGCTGTGGTGGGTTTTTTCTGGGCCTTTTTGGGTGGCGTTGGCTTCTTGGCGGCCTTGGGTGGAGTTGGTGGACCAGCTGGCTTTTTGGCAGCAGCCTTGCCGGGCGCTGCAGGTGCGCTTGGCTTTTTGGGTGCCAAACCCTTCGGGGGCTGTGGTGCGTTGGGTTTCTTGCCAGGCTTGGGTGCATCCACGATGACGGTGGGTGGTGTTGGTGGCTCAGTGGGCGGTGTGGGTGGTGTGGGATCAAGTGGCATGGCATGAACAACCTGGGGTTGCTCGAACTCATGGTGCTCATGTCCGATCTCATGTTCAGGATGCATATGTTCGATTTGGCCAATCACTAGGGGCTCTTCATCGATCAAATGCGTGGTAATTGGCGCTGCCGTGGGCAAAGCATCCATAGGTGGAGCGGGCACAAAGAGAGCGGGAGCGGCGCACTGTTGCAGCACAAAGGTGAAGACCTGTCCAGCCGGACAGTGTATGGTCAGCTGGCTGCCAAAGATGCTCTGGCACACATAGTACTCAGAATTGCTGAAATAGCTCGGCCAGCGTATGCCAACTTCATCGCGGGTGCACTGCAGCCTGTAGTCGACGCGTGCCTGTGATAGAGCCACCAGGCTGAGCAGAGTCAGAGCGAACACTTCGAAAGAGAGTGGAGAAATCAATCAAGAAATGAATAAAAGGTTAGAATGACAACAAACTCACCTTTCATCTTTGGGTTGCTGAAGGAATATTGGGTATCCGTTTGGGTTAGATGAAACTGCTGTACTGATTTCAACTAGACATCTCTGGGCATTATTTATAGTGCGCCAAACTTTGGATGCTTATCAATGATCTTCGATCTGCGATCTGTGTGATGTCTTATCAGTTCCCTTCGTAGAATGTCTGATAACAAGTGAGTGTGTGTGCCCCAAAAATATATGTAACTCCATCTAGCGAACGGAGCGCCACACCCAGCATCACACATCAGACGCACCCCAAACTTGTCATTGTAGCTCAACACTAATTGAGTTTGTATACGATGTGATGTGATAATAATGTGATTTCCATGTCTTTGAATTAACCTTTTATTCTCTGGGTAGACCAAGTTTTTAATTTCACTAACTCATTTCCTTGTTTCTTTCTTTTTCTTTAAAGAGTCCTTATTTCGTTTGACATTTCTTGTCTTGCTAGTCTCTCACCTTTAGTATAAGCAAGCAGCTTAACCACTACTTACTGTATTTTATTTATTCCTCTTAGGCGTACTACTACTGGCTCAATGACATGTACATGAATGTGCGTATCCCATTGCCAATTAACTCCAATCCTGGCATGGTGTTTCCGCCACGTCGCTTCAAGACCGTGCATGATGTGGCCCACTTTGCAGCTCGTTTGCTTGATGGAATAGTTGCCCACAAGGAGATGCTGGATAGTGGGGAGTTGCCATTGGAGCGAGCTGCTTCGCGGGAAAAGAATCAGCCGTTGTGCATGGCCCAATACTATCGTTTGCTTGGCTCCTGTCGTCGTCCTGGCGTTGAGCGTGACTCGCAATATTTGCCAAAGCGTGGCCAGCTTAATCCAGACAGCGATGAGGATCGTCATGTTGTGGTTATTTGTCGCAATCAAATGTACTGTGTCGTCCTGCAGGCTTGCGATCGTGGCAAGCTTTCCGAGAGCGAGATTGCATCACAGATTCTCTATGTCCTGAGTGATGCTCCCTGTATGCCTGGCAAGCCGGCGCCAGTTGGATTGCTAACCGCTGAGCCCCGGACACAATGGGCTCAGGATCGCGAGGCTCTTCAGTTCGATGAGAGGAATGTGCGTAATCTAGAGTTGATTGAGACGGCTCTGGTGGTGCTCTGCTTGGATGAGCCCCTAGGCACAAATTTCAATGCACGTGGTTTCACGGGTGCAACGCCCACAATGCATACGGCTGGCGATCGGGATGAGACAAACATGGCCCACGAAATGATTCATGGCGGTGGCAGCGAATTCAACTCAGCCAATCGCTGGTTTGACAAGACCATGCAGGTGAGTAAATAAACCAAGCCCCTATAAACATCATTCCTGAATCCAATTCTTTGCCTATTTCCAGCTCATCATTTGCACCGATGGCAGCTGGGGTCTGTGCTACGAGCATTCCACCTCTGAGGGCATAGCTGTGGTTCAGCTGCTCGAGAAGATCTACAAGAAAATTCTTGAGCATCCGGATGATGATAACGGCTTGCCGCAGCATCATTTACCACCACCGGAACGTCTGGAGTGGCATTTAAATGCCCAAGTGGAGCGTCGTTTTGCCGAGGCAGCAATTACCGTGGACAAGGCCATTGATAATCTGGACTTTTATGTCTATCGCTATAAGGGATATGGCAAGAATTTTGTTAAGTCTTGTCAGGTCAGTCCAGATGTCTACATACAGCTTGCCCTGCAGCTCGCCCACTACAAGTAAGTGTTTGTTCATATACATTAACTAAAAAGTTTTGCTTATATAACGCAAAATTATTACAGGCTTTATGGTCATTTGGTAGCTACCTACGAGAGTGCTTCCACCAGGCGCTTTCTACATGTAAGCTTATTCCTATGCCTATATATATCTTCTACTATTAGGTCACATTGAATTTTTCAACAGGGTCGCGTGGATTGCATACGTGCTGCCAGCACCGAGGCTCTGGAGTGGGCCAAGGCAATGTGTCAGGGTGAGGGTGCAAATGTGCCACTGGAGAGCGATCGCGAGGATGATGAGGAGGATGCTCGCAAAGTCAAATTTAGCATTTATAGCGTAAGTAATGAGTATTTAGATCTATGTGTATATAAGTTAAGCAAATCCCTTACAGAAGGACCATCTGCGTGAGCTCTTCCGTTGCGCCGTCGCTCGCCAGACTGAGGTGATGGTCAAGAATATTCTGGGTAGTGGCATCGATATACCTTTGTTGGGTTTGCGCGAGGCATCTGTCGAGGTTACTGGCGAAATGCACGAGCTCTTCACTGATGAATCGTACAAGATATCGCAATGTTTTCTGCTCTCCACCAGTCAGGTATCCAACAACAGACGCTGCTGTTCACTTAGCCACAGGCCTTATAACAGCATCTCGCACCAAAAGCACTACGCACCTTTTATTATATATATATATATGTATCTATAGTGTATATTTCTGTCCATGCACCATTTTGTATAACTGCTAAACAATTTTGCACTACAACAGCACAATACAGCTGCACATGTAAGCCACATATGTTAATAGATAGTTCGGGTTAATCGCCAAAATAGACTGATTGGTTTTTGAATTTTCTTTAGGTTGCCTGTAGCACGGATAGCTTCATGGGCTATGGTCCGGTAACACCACGTGGCTATGGCTGCTCCTATAATCCGCAGCCGGAGCAGATTGTATTCTGTGTGTCGGCATTCTATGCGTGCGAGGATACAAGCGCCTCTCGATATGCCAAATCTCTGCAGGACTCGTTGGATATAATGCATGATCTATTGCAAAACTAAAGTGAAGAGGTTGAAATATGGAACAAAAGCAAAAACAAAAACAACAAAACTAAACATATCATTAAATGTACCTTAGCAACAACAATTGATTCGCAAGGATCCTTGGAATTCAAATCCTTAACTATACAATTACAAGAAAACCAATCAAAAAGAAGTAACAAAACTTTTCGGCTTGCCGAGATTAACAAGCTTTTGCAGAATGTAAAAGACATACATAAATAACTATATGCATGTGTATCTGCAAGGGTATGTTCACAAAAAATACTTGTGTATATGGTTAGAGTAGTTAACTAGCGTCCACATGACGTCTTCAGTTCATTAGACAGTTTCTAGTGCTGCATAACATTCAATGATGTCAATCATCCTGTAATCGTAAACATTATTGAAACTCGTTTGCTTTAATTCCCTATAACCCAAGTAACTACTTAGTAGATGACAAAGAGAAACTCTAGTCAATTAAATGTGTTTTAGAGCAATTTTATGCGCAACTGTTAGTGCTGTTAATTAAATTAATAAATAAAAAAAAATTGAAAAGTATATATATATGTATGTGTTGAACAAAAATGCAATATTAAAATATATATTAGCTTAGCTGTGTTAGAGCTTTAACCTGAGTATCGTCTAATTGGTATTTACTTACGATCATATCTATGCATTTGATTATGATTAGGCCGAACTACTATTCCGGCAGCCACTGTAGCTCGCCGCTCAAAAGTATGTAATACTATTTGTTCAATGTTGTGTTTTAAATACGCTCTCTGCAATACGAAATAAAGAATATGTTATTACAATTGATATGAATGTTAATACAAATACAAGCAGCATATATTATATACTAAATGTTAACTGTCCTTTTGTTGCTATTACAAAATAAATACACATACATATATAATGAAGAGTTCGAAACTAAAAGATTATGAATTCCGCATAATTATAACTGTTGATGTTGACGTTAATGTTTTGTTGTAAAGCAATTTGAGAATCAATTTACGTACATAGACTTGAAACGTAACAATACATATCAATAAAATTTATATGCCATATATATATATATATATATTTATCACAAACATATCAAACGAATATTAGTGACCTAGACATATATAAAACAAAAATGAAAATATATACATACCTATACTTATACTATATATTTTACCCATATGGATATCTGTTGTTGTTTTGTATTGATGACAAAATCTTAACTATGTTATATGTACATCTATTTGACTATATATACTATACACATACATATCAATATACTATGTTATACAAAAGAGAATTTCTTACATATATACATATATGGAAATGTTAAATGGCAATCTGCAAAAATTCTAAGGTTTAAATATGTATGTAACTCTAACTAGTTGCTGTGTTCATTGTTGCTATATATGTACTCATATATATATATAGATATATATATGTTCGTTAAAACTGTTAAATCCCAACCAAATTACCCTAACCTTATCAATTATTCAATCAATATGCTATATACACCATTAAGTTGAATTTGTTTTAATGTTGATGCATGCAAAAAATCACAAAAATAAATAAAAAAAAAATACATTGCATTGAAATGTTCTCGACTGCTATCTTGACCTATAAATATATCTTTTTACAAAAAAAAATACTATATACATTCAGGAAGTGTATGGTTCAAGCAGGTTAATGTGACGCTAATTAAATAGATGTATATGTATGTATCCGAATCAATAGCATGTGTCATAGCGCCGTTCCAAGAAGAGGCGCATATCCAATATTAGGTTTATTCCGTCTAAGATAAGCTGCTCAAGATAAGCCTTGATTAATAACTTAAATTAATTAAAAAGACCAAAAAGAAGGAAAGTGGAGAAGCATAAAAGTCGCATGACTTCAGCACTTGGTCAACAGTCAACGAAATACCATCAAAAATGAAACGTAAGTTGAACAAATCAAACTAAACAATACGAATTGAATATTAATCAAAAAGGATTTTAACTTGTTTGCAGTTCTGCATTTGTTGCTCAGCCTGTGCCTGGCTTTCCTGCTTTGCGCTGCTCCGCTCATTCAGGCCCAAACGGTGCCAGCCATTCCAACAGCACCACCAACACCACCAAATGGTGCCCCAGGTAGTAACAACGACGGACCTCCACCACCACCCAGCATGGCAACTACAGTGGAAGTGCCCAAAGTAGATACAACTTATCCCAACTATGCAGGATAAACAGAACGCAACGCAACGATTTAGATTTCATTTTGGAGTCACAAGTCATGCCCTGTTTGCAGTGCGTTGAAACACTTGAATAAATTTGCAAAACAATAAAAAGTTGCGTGTTTCAAAATATATTTTATAGCATATATTTATTGTCCAACAAAACAAATGACCACATTTTATAAAAACAGCACACACAGTCTTAGTCTATGCCGCATTATGCATTGAAAATCGATTCTAGTTTAACTTTGCGCCATATTGCGCCTAAAGGAGCCACGCATTTGCGCCTGCAACTGCTCGCTGTTGCATTCCTCATCTCGGCCAGACTGAAACCAGATTAATTTGTTAACAAGTTCATAGTTTGAAATTATGTGGATTATGCTGCTTACCTTGCAAAAGTTTTGCTCCAACAGCTCAATGGCTGAGAGACGCTGCTTGGGATCATGCTGCAGGCAGTGGTCTATAAAGTCGTGCCCTTCCTGCGATAAACTTTCCGGTGCCTGCGGCTTCTCGCCCATGCCCACTTTGAACATGATTTGGAAATTGGAATCAAACTGTGCCCACGGACGCTATAACAATAACAAAGTGAAGAAAATATATTGTTAATACATTTTTCAAGGATTCATTAGTTTGGTTTTGATATCGTTGTTATAGAGTTAATTTAAAGTTCCCATCCCAGAGACGTTATTGCAAAACTATGTGATTCATTTATCGCTAGCCCATTCATAATAAATATTTTACTTATTATTGGGGTCATTGAAAGGTTTTCTTATCTGTTTATTATTTGGACTTACCTTGCCGGAGGCCATTTCGACGACAACACAGCCCACCGACCAGATATCAGCTAGACGTCCATGGCCATCGCTATTCGTCTTTGTGAAGACCTCGGGTGCCATATAGGCCTGTGTACCTACATAGCCCTGCAGTTCTCCCGGCACCGTGGTATGTGCCTGAATCTTAACGGCTGAACCAAAATCACCCAGCTTAAGGCTATTGCCGCCATCGACAAGGAAGATGTTGGCCGTCTTGATGTCTCGATGGACAATGCCGTGCTTGTGCAGCTCAGCGACGCCCGACAGCAGTTGGGCGGTGAAGCGACGGGATAGAGCCTCGGGCAAGCCACCGGTTAGTTCAACAAGAGACTCCAAAGTGCCCTCCGAACAAAGCTCCATGAATATAAGTAGCTCCTCGCGATGCACCTCGATGCCATAGTATCGCACCAGGTTCTTGTGCTGAATGCCTTCGAGGATTTTCAGTTCCTCGGCTACATTCTTTAAGGCACGTGTCTCGCCCGGCTGTATGGCAATCTCCTTCATGGCCATAAGCTCCCCAGTGTTATTATTGACCGCCGTATAGACCTTACCAAAACGTCCGTGGCCGATCTTTATGCCCCGATGCCAGCGGAAGTTGACGCTACGTGCACGAATTTGCACCTTGTCGCACGAGTTAAGGGCCTTCACCTGGCCAATAAGTCGACGTTCACGCAGATTCTCCTCTCGATCTAAGTCCAGACGATTAACGGCATCGCGAACACGCTCATGGCGTGAGGCAAGCGGTGTGGAGACAGTGCTGTTCTTGCCGGAGGAAGTACTGAGAGAAATGGGTGGTGTCTGGGGCACAAGAAGACGCAATTCACCATTGGCAGCAGCATGTGGTGCCTCCACATAGTCCGTGCTATCCACCGAGCTGTAGGTGGCTGTGCTTTGCTGGAGCAGCTCCTCCTTTAGGCTAAACTGTGGATGCAATAGCTTATTGTATTGTGGCGATTGCAATGGCGGCGTATTGGGATTAACTACCACACCAGCGGACATGGGCGTCCGCGTGGGCGTCCTAGAGCGACTGGTGGCCGGCGAAGAGGTTTTTCGTGTGCGTGGTGATGCCTTCTTGCGTGCCACTTTCTCTGGCTCAGAGGTTATGCCAATTACATGCGAAATACAGCGATCCATCTGTTGCTTCAGTTCCTCAAACTGGCTATCGTCCAGGTGTTGTGTAATCTGCAGATCACAGGCAAGCATCAAAAACTCCAGACCCTGTGAGGCCCAACGTGGACGCATGCCACGTCCACGTTCGCAACGCTCCATCACGAAATGCATCCACATCTTGGCAAAGGCAATAATGCCCAGTGCCAGATCCACCGTATGACTGCTATCCTTCTGATCCATGATGCGCTGCTCGAACAATCGGATCACATCTTTGTGGTACTCAAAACCAAACTTGTATCCCTGATGCAGAATCTCTCGCGTACGCGATAGCACCGCCAATCGATCCTGTTCATCTAGGTCGAGCATGTTGTTTAGAGAGCAACGCTGCTGGACTCCTTTAATGATGCCCGTCAGCTTGTTGCGTACCTCGAGCACATCCTGCTGAAGTAGCTTAAAAGCATCCTTCACATCCGAACAGATAAAGTCATGCTGCTGATTGGCCACATCATGCTCATAGTGCTCCCGATGAAAGTCTGTCGTTTCAACATCCCGGCAAAAGGTCTTTGCAAAGAAAAGTACTTTAATCGAACGCTCCCGCTCCACGGTGAGCAGAGATTGCGTCTCACGGCAAATGGTTAACAGCTGCCACTTGAGGTCTTCGCTGTCGTTACTCTGCGCCGTGCTTGCAATCTGTTCATCCAGCTCCTCGGAACGTTGCACCAGACGCTTGGAAATGCTACACAGCAGCTTGCTAATGATGCCGCAAAACTTCTGGGAGGCCAGGGTGTGCATGCCCTTGATCATTGGACTGATTAGCTTAGTGAACATCCACTCCTTCTCCAGCACTGATTTTTGATTCGTCTCCGGCACAGCGACTAGCACCAGTTGATCAATGTAGTCGAGGTAGAGCTCGAAGGTTTTGCGCACCGTCGCGTCGTACTGGTTTAGGATAGTCATATAGCTGCCCAGCTCTGTTTCATTCTCCGTTAGGGCTGTGGTAATATGCCGCTGGTAGCGCTCCCGATGCGTGAGTGCTAGAGTTAATCCCTCGCGAAGCTCCTTCATCAGCTGCTCCAGGCTAAGCGGATTCGGACGCACTGGACGCGTCTCGAGACGCATGCGTAAGAATTCATGCATAAACTGCAGCGGTATGCCGCTAAGGAACACAAATGTGGGAATGTACGAGGGCAGGTTGATCGATTGCGCCTCCTCGCTCCAATAGCCATAGGTGCGCAGTTCGATGACCTGTTCGCGACTTATTTGCGGATCCATGCGTGGCACATCTTGTTCAATAATTTCTGCATCCAGTTCAAAGTCCTCCAGATCTTCCGCCCCAGGTTTCTCCAGCGCAATGTGCGCCTTATACAATGCCACAGTGTGCAGCTGATGAAGGAATGCCAAAGATTTGGCCAGTCCTCGGCACTTCAGCACGTTCTCAATAAACTTGCGATAGAGACCGGAACTCTGCTCGCCATTGCAATCGTTACTCGATGTGCCCAACGGTTCCACGCTAAAGATATTGATGTCATGCATCGAGCTTTTACGCAAATGGCAAGCGGACTGGTCATTGGACATCTGACTAATTTCCGTTGAGGTGGATCTGTTCAAAAGAAACGTACAAATTTACATACTATTTACGAAAATATGCTATTTGATGCACTTACTCATTGCTGCTAGAGGTCTCTCCGGGCACATGTGTGGAATCGTTAAGCATGAACTGCACTCGAGCACAGGACATGGTGCCGCAACCTCGTCGCACTGGCGTCTGTCCATTACTTGGCAAGCTTGGTGGCTTGGCAGAGTCCACAGAATTGACCGCAGAGTCATCATTATCCACACCAGATGCTGACGCCGAGGATGAGTTGCCACTGTCTGAGCCCATGTATGACGTTTGCACTGGCCACGAAAACTTCTCATCCTGCAGTCTGTCAAAAGAAAACAAGTTAACAATCTTTTTCCATCTGATTTAGTGAAGAGCTAACTAACCTGGCTAAAATCCTGCCCAGAATACTTAACTTAAGCTTGTTTTGCTTGGTAATGTTGTACCACAGACACATAGCTTTGATCCGACCCACAAAACTCTGGGATTTGTAGATGGGATGAAGTGCACCCATTGCTTGCGAGGAGGGATACAAGGCCTCCGCTGCCTCCAGACGTGTCAGCAGATCCTCAACCTCACGCAACGCCAACTCCTGTCGCTCCATACAGTCCTTACAGTAAAGTGACATACAGCCCTGACACAACTTGATGGGCAAGGGAGCTACGAAAAGATTAGATCAAATTAAAATGCAGTTACAAAAGAGTAAAATTAACTTACAGCTTGCATTGGAATTGGCATCGGAGTGTATTCCGCTATCGAGGCTCAGCAAACTGGGCTCTCGTTTGCAGCGCGGCTGGAACTTGTAGCCAATGATCTGGGTGAGCAGATCGGAGACACCATGACGTGCCTCATACAGATACTTGTCCTGTTGCTCAACAGTGCGATCAGCCTGCCAAGCCTGCAGCTCCAGCCAAATGAGATCCTTTAGCTCCGTCTGCCACGTATGCTCCTCCTGTGACAGCTTGGCATCCTGTCTATCTACGCTTCCCAACTTTATCAGATTGGCAAACGTCTCGTGGAAGTCCTTACGTTTGGCAAGACCCGGCGTTGGCTTAACATCCAATCGCAGTGCCGGCAACTGGGCCGCAAATGCCAACGGTGGCGCCGACGAGCGACAGCCAATGGGTCGCGAGGAGACGCAACGATATCGATTGCAACTCTCTACCACCTTGGAAGCAATGCGAAGTGGCATCGGCGGTGGGTCATCCGAATTAAGTGGCATTATCTTGTCCAGCGACTCAAGTGGATGTGCACCCTCATGAAAGCTGCTACCCCGTGGCGGTACTGCTGTCGTCGATGCCAGCGAATTCTTCATCTCACGTTCCGAATCTCGCAGCAACGATTGTAGGCGCTTATCCGTCCGTTTGTTCTCCTCGTTGACAAACATCTCGTTTAACAGGGCACAGTCCATTGTGTTGCGCCGCAATACACGAGATCTTGCCATTCTTGTCATGCCCTTCTTGGGCGTACCTCCTACACTAGCTGGAGCATCTGGCGATCTAAGGGGTTTGGATAGATGCAGATTGTGGGTAAGTTTCAGGAAGACATAAACAGATTATGCTTAGACTTACGTTTCAACCAAGTTGTACTTTTGTTTTCGCTCCCAGTCGCGATTCTTGATCTTCAGACGGGTGCGCGGTGGTGTTGTGCCAAATGCTTCATAGTGTGCCGCCAGCTCATCATCGGGATGCAAATCCTCCTCCAGTGTGCCAATGCGTGCATTTGACATTTGCACAGGACGCGAAGGCGCCTGTTTCACACGAAACTCAACTCTAAAAAAAATGGCAGGAAAGGAGAGAAAAGTTATTTTGCAGCTTGTTATCTAAAGCTTAAAAGTTTGTTCTAATTTAATTGATGCATTAATTAGCCAACACTAACAACAGCTGTAGTATAAACGACAAGTGCCGCAAACTAATCGCCGTTAAACTAAGCAAATATATATACTTTGTATAATAAGCTGCCAAGCAGATGCGGGGGCTGTTGGGTGCAGGTAGGCGGTAAACTGTAGCGGTATCTTATCAAGTTGTATCTGTTTGTTTTATCTATCGCACGCTTGCAGCAGATAGACGCTTGTCACGCCTATAATTATGCTTTAATTTCAGTATTGATCTCTGATTTATGCCATGCCATATGTAATGTTTGTATGTGATTGACGACCGAAGCGCTGAAAAATCCCAGCACAATTTCATCATATATTCGTGCTTGCAACAAGCCTGGTGGAATCTTTTGATTTTTATGACATTATAAATAAGTCACAGAATCGGAACTGATACCATAAAGCGAATAGTTATTGATAACTATTAAAAGTTGATTAATGTGACAAGAATTTAGGCGTTAAGAACGATAAGAACAATGCTTAAGGTGTATTGCATTTTCGTCACACACTTCAACACTCTTACTTACTTTTTTAGCGGCATATTGTTTTCACTGTTTGAATTGCAGCGCACAGTTTGAGAGCCACGGTCTCGCCCTCTATCGCAGCACAATGATAAAATACTTCTTATTTGTTGTTTTTTCCCCCCGCCAGCGACTTTGCACTGTGTGTGTTTGTGTTTTATGGTATTTCACAAATAATTGTACGACTTGTTAATATATAATTTGTTTTTCTTTTGCACTTGCAAAAGTAATTATTTTTACAGTAGAGGACTGCGACAATACATTTTCTTTTAATCAATTCGAACAAACGAGCGAGCACACACAAGCACTGTTTGTTAGAATAATAACAACCCTGGATTGAGAGAAAAAGAGAACTTTGTCACGATGAGTGTGCCCAACTAGCTGATTGCTGTCCAACTAACAACGGTTAGTTAGTTATTAATCGTATATTAGCCAGACACACATTATGCACGCCTCCAGAGGGCAGCCGATGTTTGCGATCCGTGAATTTCACAAGGTAAACAGTTGGGTAGGCAATGTGGTATATTGGATATATGTAGATATATCCAAGTTGGGGCGACCACTTGATGCGGCCATTGTCGTGTGCGAATTGAAATGCGGCGGCAGACTGTCAATTTATTAGCACTTTAACAAAAATTTACCCCATGTAGTCACAGAAAACAATACTGTATATGTATGCTATGGAGTGAACATTGAAACACACAAACATATGTATTATAGATATATACATATGTATGTATACATATATACATATATATATATATATATACACGACAGAAGCGAGCAGCGACCGCAGCGCACAGCGAAGCGCGACAAACTAATCAATGCGGCAAGCGAACCCCACATATTGTCAGCACTATAAAGAAAAACTCTCACAGTGAGTGTGAGAGAGATTCAGCCAAATGGAGAGTGAGTGTAAGAGTATTTAGCGGGTGGCTTAAGAGCCAACAAGTGCGGGAGAGAGTAGAACACGAGAGTGGCACGCTCGTGCGCCAACCAAGCGTCTTTGGCAGATCGAACGAAACGGAAGATCTAACCGATTGGTTTTCAATTGTTGTTGTTGTTGGCCGATTTGTTTTGTGTTTTTTTTTTTTTGCGGCGAGCGAGAAGTATTTATTATTATTATTAACTTATGAATTTTGATTATGTACTATAGCTGGCCCATTAACGTTTGTGTGTTTACTAAACAACTTAACTTTACTCAATGTGCTGATGCTTAACTTTGCATTTACGTATACGTAATATGTAAATAAAGCATACAACATAGTTGTTGTAAAGAAAGCAAGAAAACAGCCACGACTGGCCGTTAGCAATAAAGTTAGATAAGCATCAAAGTAAATAATCAATAGACAACTAATACAAATACTAAAAGCATAGTCATCACACACACACATACAACACACACGGCGTATGAGTAATCTGTTTGAAAACAGTTTAAGCTGCGAGAAGAAAATACGTATTTTTAACACATAGCAACAAACATTTGTACAGCATGTCTTGACTATATAATGCTTATATTTTATTTTAAACTAAACTCGAGTGTTTCATAAATTATTTATGGAAATTACATTCAAGCATTTTATTAATGATAATCACATTTGGCGTTATCATTTAGCCATCACATCATTTGGGGCCTATTGCTACAACTTAATTAATTTGTTTCTCGTTAACATAAGCATAGATAATCGAGAACTTAAATGAGTATTTGAGTATATAGATTTTTATTTTACTAGGTATTATGTAGCAGTATATATGTTTTTATGATTATATAGTATTTTCGTCTTTAAACACACTCAATATATCATAAAAATAACAACCAATTGCACTCTCCGTTGCCAATTGCTTAATAAAATTTATGAACAAGAATTTCTAAACAAGCAAACACATATATATATGAACATTAAATATTTGAATTTTTCCCTTTTTCCATGTATTCTGCGTGTATTGCGGAAATGTTTTCAAATGCAAATTGTTTGTGTTACTTTTTTTTTGTTATTGGCAAGGCCATGTGAAAAGGACTACGAGTGGAACAGAGAGAGAGAACAGTGTCAAAGAGATCTGTTTGAAGTTCAAGTGCAAGCGTTGCCAGATGTTTGGCGGCCGTGCTTGAGAAACCAAGAAGAAGATAAATCAACAACGGCAACGGCTACGTGAGCCGTTACGTGTTGAGTGTCGGTGTCAAACAACGGTTAACAACAAGCACAAAACAAGCAGAGACTAAAAAAAAAAAAACAGAGACAGACAGACAGACAGGCGTCGGCATTCCATGAGAATACCATTTAGGTCTGTTGCAAGAAGAAGACGTGACTGGAACTTGAGAAGAAAGCGAATTCGATTTCAAAACAGAATTGGCTTTGACGTTGACTTCGCTTTTGTTGTTGTCGAACGCATAACGAAAGAGGTTAACAAAACGGAATGTGCAAGCTTACGTATGTGAGTGAACGCACGCACACATCTGCAGATAGGTATTAAACGCGTTTTAATATCGATACCCGATACCCACTTCATCCCCTTCCCCCTGGCAAACTGGTATACAAGCTGAAGAAGATGAAGAACAAGTGTGAGAAGACAGAAAGACACAAATGACACTAAATTTTAATACGCTACAGACAAACACTAAAATATTTATTTGAAGCGAAAATTTTCATTGGAGTGAAAGAAAGACTACGCGAAAAACGTGAAAATCATAATAATAATTAGTCTAAATGTGTATAGTAAATATATGTCTCATGCATGAATAAGCCAAGCGGAAAAGGTAAAAAGTATCTTAGATATGCATTTGCATGTATATGTGTGTGTGCTTTGTCTTATCAGACAAATGGCTATTCTTATCAGCAATATCTTGGAAGAACCCAACAAAATGCGACGCATACATGTGTACTTTTATTCGTATTTGCATGATAAATGCCACATTGTGAACATTATTTTTATTGGCTAAAAAAAAAAGAAAAAATATAATAAAGAATTGCCAAAGCGAGTGTTGAATTTCGAGCTAAATTTACAATTTTTTGTTTTTTTTTTATTGCCGCTTTTTTTTTTAGCTGCCGCTGCAACAAAAAAATTGGTTCTTAATGTAGTAAAAAAGAAATCGCGTATACAACAACAACAAAAACAACGTAGCGTCAAACACGTTGTTTACGTTTTGACAATCAAAACTGCCGATATGTGCGGGGTCCCGCACGTAAATGAGATGAAGGGAGAGAGAGCGGCGCACACGCGAGCGAACTCACACTATTACATATGCACACGACAACTCCACTTCTGTGTGTGTGTGCGTTTTTTGGGTTTTTTTTGTTTAACGGGAAAATCACAATCATAATAGTTACCGCTAGTGCTCACCTTGCAACATCCTCATCGATGTTGTGCTCCCGTCGCAATCGTATAGGTGGGATGGGCGGTAACTCGGGATCTGGAGATGGGTGAGGATTTATTGCTGGTTCCGGTGCGGCAGTTGGAGTTGGCAGTGTGATTGAAGTTGTGGCTAACTCTTCTTCTTCTTCATTTTCTGCTGCTTGTGCTGGCAGCGATATCGCCGTCGCCGTCGCCGCAGATATTTGCGTGAGGTACTCAATTGTACGCACTCTTCTTCTATTGTGTGACATATCTGTTTGTTGTTGCTGCTTCTCTTCTTGGAATTCCTTAACACTTTACTACTACATGCACAATAGGACACAGACACAAACACACACACACACTTACGCGCGCGCTCGAACGAATACTAGCTTTTTGTTGTTGTCGTTATTGGTGCTAATCAAATGAATTTAAATATCTTACTTTCTCGGGCCAACAACACAAACGCGCGCTCATAACGAAAGCGATGGGCTAAAATATAAAAACGACTTGGTGTTTGTACACCTCTTCAAATAAGACCGAGAAATCAGGTGACAACGTCAATGCGTCTAACCTGGGCAAAATTGCGGTTGTAACTGCCAGTGTGGTCGCATTTTGTTAGCAACATAATTCCAATAAGAAATGCAACCGGTGCGTGTATCAGCTGACAACAAACATGCTGACTTAAGGTGTTATAAACAAAGAAAATAAGCTGCTTAGCATTGAAAATCAAACCTAATCTTGTATATTATATGTTTTTTATTCTTTTCCGCCTTTTGGTGGCCGACTACAGCTGTCTCTAAAAATAAGGTGCTGCCAGATAAGCAAAAACAAATTAAAGATGATTAAGAGCTGAATGCTATATTACTAAAGTGCGCGCAAGTTTTTGATTTGAAATTAAAAATATTAAAAATGTGTACACACTGAAATTTCTTATAACGTATCGTGAAATTAGGATTAGCATCTGCTAATTGAGTCATTCATATATTTTTAATTAAATTAGATTATCAAAAACTTGTTTAGTACTGTCCCCCAAATGTCAACTAGGTCGAGGATAATATTTGGAAATTTTAGCCTTGACTTTGGAGAAACCCAAATATTTTGTTTCCTCTTCGTTGATGATAACAAATTTGTTTATCAAAGTTGTCACACATTTTACATTAGAGCCCAATCAGTATATATTTGCACAGCTTGGACACAAGAAAACAAAAATATTAAATTAGCCCCAATAGAAGTTTCGAACACACTGTGCAGCAACCATTGAAAATTTGTGTATATTTTTCAAATTAGTTGCAATTCAATAATTGAGCCATAATGTGACTCGACATACACATAAAAACGACTCTTGTCATCTGAGCCCCATTTTGGGCGCTCTACCTTTGCCAAAGTTATTAACCAAAAGAAAATATCAGATCCTCACACAAGCCCAAAACAACAAATGCTCTTTGTGCGCAAGATGGGCAAAAAATAAAGTTAACAATGGCATTTGCGCCATTCGATCGAATCGTACGTGTTTCTATAATTATCACATTTTTGATTCATATTACAAACATTCGAATTCGCTCAGTAGTTTTTGATTCACAATGGCAATGGCGATGGAGAGTAAATACCGTGACGTCACAATCGATACGGCTCTTATGACAGTTTCACTCTTATGCGTAAGAAATTGAGTCAGCTGGAAAGTTAACCTTTTTGTTTTGGCTTCAAATTATATATTTAAACCAATATCAGTACATAGCAACAGTTCTTGTGTATTATATTTAGCTAAATTTATTTGTAGCTGACGCATGCTGTTACCGTTAGTAAATAACCTACTAACGGCACATAACCGTTATCGATATTTTGCTTTCCAAATCTAAGCTTCCACATCTAACATGGATTGCTTTGTTTGACAGCAGTCATCGCTTATCTTTGCACAAACAACATGTTTTGATAAAAACAATGATGACTATTCTATTCTGCTCGAACATGGAATAGGTACGAAAAAAAATCCCATTTTCTCTTACAATAATATGCACTCAGTGTTGAATTAACCACAGGCAGTGCTCTCTGTTTACAAATGGTACACACCCATTGACGTTTTACTGGAATATGCATATAACAGTTGCATATGAATTTACAAATCGTGATAATTAGCACAAACTATGACGATGATGATGGCGATGGCGCCGCCAGACAGGCAGCTAACAAGGCACTATTTATTTCTCAATTTCCCCACCCGTGCTGCTGCTTAAGTGATAATTCGTAGTGCAATGCAACGATTTTATCTTTCCTGCCCAGCGTGTTCTCAAAAAATTCAAAAGCGACAGGTGCCTTTCTCTTTGATTACATGAAAGAATCAACAACAATAACAAACGATTATCATTTGAGTTAGGTACAATCTGTGCTGTGCATGTATGTGTGTGTGTGTGTGATTGTGAAGCGGGCGTGGGCGCACAAGAGCAGATATCACTTGAATAAATAGATTACTAACACAAACGTGTGTATGTTTGTCTACTTGTTTGTGTTTGTATGCATCTCTGCGTAAAGCAGCCCCCATTCTTCAATTGCATGCAATACTGCGTGCTCTCATTCTCTTTCTCTCATTCCAGGCAACCCAACGCAATGAACGCAACGAGCCAGTTTGAGAGCGTGGGAGCGCAAATACGAACACGAGAGAGCTTCGGCGGTACGTATGCGTTCTCACCAGCTTTGACGCCGATCGTTTGCCGTTTGCCGTTTGCCGCGTCAATTGGAGCTGGCTGGAACTGAGTTAGTCAGTTGTTATCGAGCGTTACTTGAATCTGGTTGGCTAACCACTGCCCAGGCTGTGTTGTTGTTAGTGTTTAGTGTTAGTATTAGTCGTGTGCGCGCTGCGAAAATCTGAGCTTTTCCCCTCGCGTTGTCGCCGCCCGTCGTCTTTGCTGCCAGTTTTATTTGTGTGAGTGCCCAGTGACTGCCCAAAAAATAAATACTAAAATATAAGAAAGAAGAAAAAAAGAAAAAAAGCGGTTGCTATTAAAATACAACTACATGCACAAGTTAATATACACAGAAATCGCGCAAAAAAAACAGTTTCGCGCTGAAGTTTTAGTTGTTGCCAAGCATCGGCATCTGTTTCCAAACAACAAAACACAATTATTAATTATATATTTAATGCACACATGCATACAATTATGTGTGTGCATTGACATTTTATATTTGCGACAAACAAACGGCTCGTTGTCTCACATAAAAATCTTAACACAAAAGCAACGCAAGTAAAATAATAATATTTTTTCGTAGATAAAAAAAAATACAAACGTCAACTGCAAAAGATCACGAATTGCGGTACACGCGTTGTCGTCGCTCGTTGTCGCTTTGACGTTGTCGCAGACGGAAAACAAATTCACATACCCACACACACACACACACACACGCACGCATGCACACACTTACACATACGCACACCTGTACGCGAGTCGCTTGAATAAAACACAAAAAAAGAAGAAGAAAAAATGCCATACTGGAGATTTGCACAAGTGCCAAGACCTAATGATTTCTTTTATTTTTAATTAGGGCCTTGAATTAAAAAAGCCAACAAATCTAATTAAACATCCTTACACTTAGTCATATGTTTGTGTACATAAGTTGCAATAGTAGAGAGAAAAAAAAAAACAAATAATTAATAAACAAACAGTAAACAATAGAAGGCATAACGGTTTATGAATATATCATTACTTGCTAGTCTCAAAAATGTTTACAAAGTTCGTGACAAAACTATAAACAAGTCAATGCATAATCACAAAACTAAACAAATCGTACTCGAAATTTAAATAAAAACAATTCCATATACAAGTACAATAAACATTTAACAAAAAAAAAAAAAATCAGCTTATAATATAATAAGTGAGAGTGAAGTGTGATATATATTTATGGGTACATGCATATATTTAGAATATTTTACATTTTCACACGCAGATCAGTCATAAAGAACCCAAACAACAAGAAAAGCAACAACAAAAGACGCGGAAATGGATTATATTGTAAAAGCCTACAAGGACTGGAAATTGCATTCGCAGGTAAGACAAACAACACAAAGACAACTCAAAATGACATTAATATTCGCAAGTGTTTGCCATAAATCAAGTCAATATGTATATTAAGATCTGTTGGGTTTTGTGTTAGGTTAGGGTTGTGATCTTTGTGCACTAGTTTAGGCCAAAATGTCATAATGGCTGAAAACGAATTTAACTTTAAGTTAAGATCAGCTTGAATGAATCAGCAATCGTTTGAAAATTGCAATAAATATTGCCACACAATTTTTATGCACGTATTTCTGTTATATATGCCTTATATATCCTACATATAAATGTCGTACATAAAGCATTATGAAGTCAAGTCGTGGTCGTTAACTCTTGGCTTGTTGGCTTTAGGCCAATACAATTGAGCCACAAAAGAGAAGGTAACTGTGTTCAAACAACAACTTTATGCTCTTTGTTTGTGAAAAACATAACAAATTACTTAAACAACTATACTTTTTATAGTAATATATTATATTTGGATTGCAACAAAATAGGTTTAAAAAGTCTAAACACTCTTGTGAAGAGTATAACACAACAACAACACAAACAGTTCGCAGACAAAGTTCGAGTCAGAAAGATCTATTCGAGCCACAAACAGTTTAAGGTAGAGCGCGACTGCAAAAAAAACTGTTGCTGTAGTTGTGTTTTATTTGTATCTTTCTTTCTTCATGTATCTCGTTGTTGCTGAGGTGCTTAACCGCACAAACAAAAAAAAACTAAATAAATAAATAAAGAAAAAAAAAGATTTTAAAGCAAAAGGCAACAACGTCAGAGACTAAGAAACTGAGACAGGGCACAAACTATATATACGACTATATACATAATTCTCATGAAACACGATCGTGTCGAAATGGTGGTCTCACATAACCCAAGAAAAACCACTTTGAATGTAGTGTTGTCTTTAGTATTTTAGTTTTGTTTTTCATGTGAGTGTGTGTGTGTGTGTGTGTGTGTGTTGCCTTTGGCATAGTAGGCTTAAACATTTGAGCCCAGGCTGATCGTGGCCAACGAACCAACAAACGATGAGTAAGCAGCCGTCGCACATCTGGCCAAAATGCAACCAGTCTGTCAGTCATTCAGTCAGTCAGTCAGTCATTTAGTCAGTAAGCAATGCGGCCAACTTGTGCGACTCTGAGTGAATTGCAAATGAATGCACGAGTGAATAAAGCGAATAAAATGCATTTATGTATTTAACGCTTGTGCTGCTGCTGTTCTTACCAGTTGTTGCTGTTAATTAGGCCAATGCACATAACTCGATACTGCAAAATACATGCATATGTATTCGGTTAGCAACATTCTTGTTGCTTCTGGTTGCAAGCAATCTAAAAATATCCTGAACCTTGAGGCGTTTGGTATTTTTATATCGTCTTCGGGTTCAATGAACAAAATGAAGAAAGAAAAAAAGAGAGACCCAAGTCAAAGTCCAGCTTAAGTGTAAGAAGAACCAAGCCTCAGGCCGGTTTCTTCTTAATGGTTTGTAGTACAGCAGATACGCAGCCATTTTAACGTGTTTTTTATATGCTTTTGACTGTTATTGCTGCTTCGTTAGAGCAAACTTTTTCAATATAATTATTGCATTAAGGCATGCTTTTCATAAGAGAAAGAAACAATCTGTTTGAATGCCTAATTAATCGCATTATCTACTATATATGCATAGGTATATATCTAGCTAGACTTGTCTCGACACGTATCATATTATGTCTGCTATGAGAAAAGCCACAAAAGCTATTACAACATGAAATTGAATACCAATTAAACAAAAACTAAGAAGCTTTATTGAGTAACTGGCTTTTTCTTTGCAACATTTCGTGTTTTTACTGTAGTAAAGTACAGGGAACTATCACAGTTGGCCTAGTTTGTCCTTCGGCAAATGGTTTGCATTGAGGGCAACCCAACTAAATTATCGCAATCATTAATGAAAACATTTTGTACAAAGTGTTTCTTTTTTTTACGATCGTGCTAAATGTGCGGGTGGCTTTGCATTTGTTTTTTGGTTTTTTGGTATAACACCTACACCAATAGATATTGTTGTTTTGTTTTATATTATTTTCGTGGTTAATTTGCATATTGAAAGGTGCGATTGCGTGGTAACATCACAATGGAAATGCCTTTAAATGAATCAGTCAGTTCGATACTAAGAAGGTTTGTTCGAAAGAATTTGCTTAAGATTAACCCATTGTTGGGGGTTTTTTGATTATTTTTATTTCCTGCTGCAATTCAGTTTTAACTGGTTTCCATTCAGTGGGCATTATCTTTGACGTAGTTGCTGTTAGTTACCAATATGCTATATTTAGGTATTTCAAACCGGTTACTCTGCTTTCATAAAAGTCTCTATAGAAATCAAGAAAATATTTTTTATATATTTCATGGTAGATATTCTAAAGCTTACATTTAAAAACAAAAATCAATAATAATCTTGGACACACAACATATTTCTAGGCAGTTATTATATGTAATTATTTACTCAAAAACTGTTGGCCTTGGCAAGCACTGATACTAACTCTATCAATGCCATAAATGTGTTTATTTGTATTATTTCTTTCATTTCAAGCGACACTTTACGATATCAGTTCACATTTTATTGTCTTTGTTTCTTCTAAGTATTCGAGCATTTTCCTTTGTGCCCTGTGTTATTGTGGATCAATCATATTTTAAGCCACTAATAAATACGCATATATGGTTTATAAATAAGATTCTAGCCTTGCACTTGTAGTCCAACATTTGCCACACAATCTTATCTTGCGCTTATTTGTTATTTAGCCCTGCCAACGGTATTATTATAAACAAAATATAGTACAGTAACAACAAGCGTTAAATAAATCAATAAACAAGTTGATGTTCCTTTGAACAATCAATCAATCATTGCCTCAAACTGCAGCGAGTCATTAGCAAATTAAATGCACAACTTATGAAGATTGATTTATTTAACGTTTAGCTGTACATTTAATTCCCAAACTGCCGGAAGCTACGCACGCAATAATAATTGAAAAAGTAAAAAAATCTCATTAAGCAAAGCTGTAAGTGATAAAAAAAACCCAAATACTGTACGTTAAAGCTGATAACTTTGCGTAAAAAATCAATTATTCGGTATTCTTCTGGAAAAAAAAACAATTTAGAAATATTTATTTTATGACCCTTTTTAAAAGTATTTCGTTAAGCAACCTTAGGTAAAAAAAAATATCATAGAAAGTCACGTTGATGATTGTTATTATTATTATTTTTGCACGTAGAGCAGATGAACAGTAATGAATACTATTTGCATATGTCTTGCTATATAAATGCATAAATGTAAATGTGAAAAAATACTATAGATTCTTCAAGTAAAGTAAACACTTTACTATCTAATCTTAGGCAGATGAGTTTCAGTTTACTGAAAGACTACTGTACATAAACAAACTACATTCATATGTGCATTACAGTCAGTGGAAAAGCGTTGACGTTGCCCCCTCAATTGGTCACACACAGTTAGTTAAACAACTTAAAAAAGATACATTCGCAAAAAACACACATAAAGTATATAGTCATATATCAAATATAGTAGTACTTAAAGCGTTTACCATGTTTACGAGAACCCATCCATTTAATTTATCAGAAAATATGTATAAATATTATACGTAATGCCACTTAAGATTCTGGCACTTGGCTAGCTAAGCTTTTGCCTACAATTTTTCAAGTGCAACGTGAGTGTGTATGTGTGTGTGGGGACTATAGTTAAGTATAGAATGTCTGAAATGGATCCGTTGTAAGCTACCCAAAAGACACAAACTGATGATAATCAAAAAACCAACAAACACATGATGAAGCAAATGAACCTTTAGTTCATCATAATGATAATGATAGTACAAAAACCTCCACTGAGTAATGCTTGACAATGTTCTTTTCACGTATCTGTTTGTCATTATCAGTTAATTAGGCATGTTAACCAGAGTTATCAACGCATCTTGACACTGCTTATATGAAAGCTTCCAATTCCATTCCATTTGTTGTCATGCATAATAATAATAACAATATATATATATTGATATGTTTATCAGCTTCTTGTATTTGTGTCACGTACGATTTGGTTTAGTTTTGTTTTTTTTTTTTTTTTGGTTTTTTTTTCACTATCAATTGGCAATTTCCTATTTTGTTAGTTTTAATTAATACTAAAGATAGCAAACGGAGCCAAAAAGTAACTGTTACTTAAATTTAGCCTTCACTTATAATTTTTCCATACCATAAATTTTGACATACTTACATACAAAACGCCAACAGCAACGAAATAGATTGCAAGCGATTTAATTAAATTTATTAGCTTTTTTTTGCTTTTGCTTTTGCTTTTGCCAAACGAATATTTATGATTGTTGCCGTTCGTTTCAGTTAGCGAGCTTTTTAAGCAATTAATCTATTGACCTTCAAGCAATCTTTAAAGTTCTTTGGCATCCATTGTTCCAAGCTCGGCGTTGTTCCCCCAAGCCTCAGAAACCCAGGTGAAACTCAATCTGTCTGAGAAATATTTTCATTTAGCGCTTTTCGCCTGCCATCGACAGACATAAACAATTGAAGAATCAATAATTAACATGTCTCACTGCTAAATATTCCCCATCTTTGCATTTTATGATTGTTCATCGAATGATCAGTGGCCAAATTGTGCTGAGCATGGACAATTTGAAGAGCTTTCACAGCATTATAAATAAATGAGCGTATAGTATATACTAAAAACGGTATTTGTATATCTGTATAAATTTAGCCAACTCAATTGAGGGAAACCCGGCGCGTGACTAGCTTTTGTGATAGTATTGTTGTGCATGTCAATGACCGTTTTTTTTTTCTAATAGATCTATGCGAATTTAAGGTGAAACTGCTCAAACGTTTTAATAGTTTGAAGAATTCTAACTGCGCTTATCAACAGTGTTGCCATTTTAGTCTACTGAAATATGTCACATATTTGAAATAATAATATTAAATGTGATATTAATCTTAATATGCACTAACATTTCAATGGCCTATGACATTTATATTTCACAATACGTTTTAAAGATTTGTTTGCTTCGATTTTGATTTTCTTTGCCTTTTATATTCTGGCAACTCTGCTTATCAGTTGCGCTATAATATCAGCTAATATTTGCCGAACATAAATAGAGTGCTCTCTCTACACACACACACACACATGCATACAAGTATAGAGTACAAAGTGTGGTCTGCATATACACATATTGTAAGTGCAGAAAACACTTTAACAATAATTGCGACAACTTGTTGACCTTAACAGCACGGGCAGCTGCTAATATAAATACCCAACACTCACACATTCTTAAATACACACACACACACCTTCCTAACTTAGTGTGCTTTTTTCTATGCATGTTCTTAAGAGCTGCAACTGAAGCCAAGGAAGTAATTGTATTAAGCCACGTTTTGCTGCCAGCTACAACAATGCATTAGTTGTACACATTAAAATACGCTGGGAGATACTTTTAATAAACATATGTATTGAAAGTCACATGTTAATTAAAAGTCATGCCGGCAATTCGATTTGATAATTTCCATATACACATACACAATGCAGCCAGGCCACCAGCTGCTGCTGCCTTTGTTTTTGTTGGCTTTGTTGACTGGGTCGAGACGTCGCTTTGTTGCTGTGCCCAAACAGGTTTAAGCCTAATAAAACATTAACGAACACTTTGAAAGGTGTTTTACGTTGTTGTGTGTGGCTATCACGTGAAAAGCTTATTATTCGCCCTCGTAAGCAATAAAATACAAACGCAAATGAGCATTTGCTCAAAAACAAAAGACAACAAGCAAACACGCGCCCACCTGTTACCGTTGCAACTCTGTGCACACATTTTGCGCGTATTTCAATTATCGATAACACACAAAAAACAGATGAGCGCAGATCAGAGCATGACAAGACGTGCTATTAAGCAAAACCAGCTAGCCGCAAAACCAAATGAAATTCAACAATTCGTGTCTGCATGCACATCTCTAATATGCATTGAGTACTTAATTAGTTTGGCCATTTTTTGTTGGCATGCTATGGTCACACTGCGTACAACAACAGAACAACAACTTGTAAACACGTAGTAAACCAAACTGAAAATCAACTGTGCTGAAAAATATATACGCGGATAAAGTCAATTTACCTATTCGCTGCATGTAGAAATACTGCAAAGTGAGTGAATTGACTTTTAAACAAAATGAATGCTGCGTCAAAGTAAAATGCGCCTTCAATTGGCCTAAAAATTGCAATCGTATTGACTTTTTCTTTTTTGCCTGGTTTCGCTTGAATGCAGTTACCGCGAGGGGAGTTCAGGTGAGAGTGGGCTCAATTAAGAAATCAGAGAAATTGCCTGTGCGCTGATTATATTTTTAGCAACATTTGTGTACATACACCTACACGCGTGTGTATCAATGTGTGCGTTGCAAGAGTTACGACAACACAATGACATCACAGCTGTCTGTGTTTTATTTGTTTTGTTTGTGCGCTTAGCAATAAAGGAGAGCAAAATAATTAACACTTTCACCTAACGTTTTGTTCATTTCAATTGCAGTTTCAAGAGATCGTGCCTGATATGGATGACACTGAATTCATGTTCAACGAAAAGCAATCAATACGCGACTCCTCACGCACCCTCAAGAAGTACGGCAGCACTTGCTGCAATAGTCTCCGGAACAATGAAATCCTTATAAGACACACCGTTGAGAAAACGGATACGCTACAAGGCATTTCACTCAAATATGGCGCAACGGTAAGCTCTTAAACTAACAGGTGTGGTAAGGTATCTGCACGTGTACTCGTCTAACATACGTACAAACATATGTACATATCGTAAGCTTCATGCAACTTGCAATGGCTTCCTTTTTTGTACTGTCGTGTGGCACGCAAATTCTTTGAATTTCAAATTGCCATCACATATTGTCAGCTCACTTTCAACTTTATCGATTTAATAATAGGCAAAATAGCATTCTGAGCACAGATTATGTTTTGAATATGTTAGAAGTGATTATTGATAATTGAACTTGGCAAGTCAATGGACTTTTAGTTAAAAAAAACTCTTTCTGGGTCCAATAAGTTTACCTACAAAAACTGTACAATGTGATTCACACTTATTCGTTTGAAATTGTTAAATTGATATGAAAATAAAGTTTTTAAAGGTAACTCCCTCTCAGTTCCCAGAAAAATTGATATATTTATTGGCTAGTCAAGGCAAAACCGTTTTATGACTCTATTTACCTAAAGATAGTTTTTTTTGCGATTATTTATTTTTGCAGCGATACTAAAAAGAATAACAACAAAATGCCTAGAGTTGAAGGTTTTTTGTTATAATATTTATGAGCAAGTTGACACCTGTGTTGCGAGCTCGTCTTGACAGATAAGATTCTCTTAGAATTTAGACATACGAATTGGAGGCTAGAAGAGGGACGAAAAGTGGAATAATCGAAGGCAACCTGCAGAACCGACCGTGTGTCTAGTTTGTTTATCAGAGTTTTGTTATCGCCTACTAGCTACTGACAATGCTGCATGCTCCGGACGAGTCACGAGGGGTTTTAGAATCTCTTGTTGTTGTTGTTGTTGTTGTTGTTATGTCAACATTTGGTCAGCTTCTTAAAGTCAGATAATGTGGCAAGAGTTAGCTTTAAATTTGCTGTTAGTTACCTTGGTTAATTAATCATTGTTCGAATGTACAATGAAATGCTTAGCCTTATACGGATTGTGTCATCGCGTCATTTAACCATCCAGCTATCTATCAATCGTAACAGCCAGTGGCAATCGATCAATCAGTTGCCACTCATGAAATTGACTACACTTAGATGTTTATATGGCTATATTCTATACGTACTTATCTATATTATAATGTATTCAAACATTTACAGACGGAACAAATACGTCGTGCGAATCGACTCTTTGCCTCGGACAGCTTGTTCTTGCGTCAATTCTTGCTGGTGCCGGTGGAGAAGACGTCACCCTACTATTTGCAGGCAAATGGGGCTGACCTGCTGGCCGATGCACTCGCTTCGCCGCCGACCACACCCGATGCGAATGTGCAGCGGGAGGCGTTGAACAATGCAAACAATTTAAGTCAAACAAATTGCTATAATAGCAGCGGTGGCAGCAGCAACAGTTGCAACACCAACAGCTCGACCAACAGCTCGTCGAGCACACGTTCCGGTCAGCTGCATAGTTCCCCACGTCCCTATTCGATTGCTGGCGAATTGCTGGTTCAGGCCAGCGATGAGGATCCTGCGCTCATGCATAATCACAATGCGTGCAACAGTAAGCAAAGCAAATCGCTGGACTCGGTGGCTGCCATGTCGCCTGAGGAGGAGAATCGCAAGTGCATGAATGATTTTCTCAACAAGATTGACAACACAATTTCCGAATCGCGCAAATATGTTGAACGTTCCAAGGAGTAAGTCATTACCATTTATTATGGTCATATTAACATATTACTAACTGATCTCAACTTGCTTGCAGTTTGGTTAGCAGTCAGAGTGATGCAAATATTTGCATAAGCGCCAGCTCGGATGGATTTCCGCAGCGTCGCAATCAGCAGCTAAACAACTCCTACAAGAACAACAACAATCGTCCGCCGCAACATCAGCGTCATAGTTCCACTGGCAGTGGAAATTCGGATACCGCACAGCTATTGAACACAACGCAAACGCGTCGCGTGCAGAACTCTCTGAAGCGCTTGGAGAAGCAGCAGGATGATTTCTTTGAGTTGTAGCAGCTTGAACAGAGAGACCACTACACTGCGAATAATTCAAGCGCTACGACATTAGAACTAGTTTTAATTACTGTGTGAAAATCGACAGAGAAATGGAGAGATAGAGAAAGTTAATTTTACAAAACTGTTTTTAATTGCTGCACATCGTGGGATAAAAACCAAAATGCAGCACTAAATGTAAATGATCTATACATACGTATATATATATAAACAAATATATATATTATTATACATACACACAAACACACACCTAAATATATATATATATACATATGTTAAGCAGCGCTGCGCTATTTAAAAACCTGTACTATATATACTATATACTACATACTGTCGTATGATGACGATGACGCTGTTGTCAAATGTTTTTTTTTTTATCTTATTGTTAGTCCAACTGTCAGCCCTTTGTAATTGCCGCCAATTTGCTTGCAACAGTCTACAAAAAATCCCACACCATTCCCTATTTCAATTTATGCCCCAATTATGATTATTATTTGTATATGACTAGCTTTAATTACGCGTTTAATGTTTAGTTTAGCTATGAGAATTATTAATCTTAATTAACACAAACATACACACGCACTTAGTTGTTAACCATTAAACACTTTGAACCACATAAAATGACTGCTCTTTGTTGTAACTGTGTTTTTGCAACATTTAATTGGCCCACTTTCAACTGAAAAATGTTTAACTTGTAATCTGTTAATTGTAATCTTGTAATCTGTTTAAATATAATTTATTTGTTAACTGTCAAATAGTATTTCTAATTTAAAACACAATATCTTTGTGCAAACAAAAAATCCAATCCAGCCGAGATCCTTTCCTAAGGCCAAATAAAATGCAAATCAAGTTGTATGAGAAGATTTTGTAACAACAAAAAATAAAGTAAGAATGTGTTAAAAACGGCTGACTAGTTCTTATTCTAATGGAATTTTTTGGTTAACGCATGCGCTACCTAAGTTCTCCTTGGCCACAGGTTGCTAGGAGCAACCAACTGGGACAAACAAACAAGCAAAACAGTTGGTTGGAAGTTTAATGAAAACGTAGAGTGAAGCCAACTATGGATCAGGAACTGGATAATGCTATAAAGGCAACCCAGCAAAGCTTGGGCAAGTACCTAAAGAAACCTCCGCTAACGGAAAAGTTACTAAAGAAACCTCCGTTCCGCTATCTGATGGACATTTTCACAGCGGTAAGAATGCGCTTTCTAGTTCTTTCGGGTTTCCCCGTATAAAACTTCTTGCCCAGTTTATTAAAGAGACTGGTTGCTTTGAGGGTCTCTACACGCCGGAGGAGCAGTTCTTTGAGAACATAAGCGATCGAAATGACAAGACGCGTTTTCTGCAAAAGATGATTGATGTCACAAGTGAGTCATGGCCACAACCAAACTAAACTATTTATCTACGCATAAATTTCTTTTAGAACTGACCACTAAACTGGATCTTAAGGTGCGCACCTCAAAGATTGTTGCCGGTCACGAGCCCATATTGACCAATGGGCTGCTGCAGGCAATGGCCAGCGTCGTGGAGCAGCGTCTGGAATGGGAAGATGCAGTGCAGCTGGTGTTGGACAGCGATCCGGACAAGACCAAGCCGACCAAGCCAAAGGAAACCAGAACAACAAGCAAACAAATATCACCAACGGGCAAGGAACAGCAGCCTGCGCAACGCAAGGAGAAGCGCATCTCACCACAGGAGCAAAAGCTGCGCAAAGCCACCGAGTTGGCTTCACGTACAACGCCCACGGAGAAGGAGAAGCCACAGCGCCGGCAAAAGCCATCACCGGAAGCGGAGACCAAGCCAAAGCTGACTAAACAGAGCTCCAAGCAGAAGACACCATCACCTAATAAGCCCACATCCAAAATTAGGCAACAAGCTTCGTCGGAGAGTGACATAAAATCAATGTCGCCGGCACCAGCAGCGCCAGTGAAGCAGGCATCACCAACGCCATCACCAAAGGTCAAAGCTAAGAAGAGTCCATCGCCAAAGGAAAAACCAGCAACAGCGGCTGTGGAATCTGTCAAGATGCCTTCGCCGCCGCCAACTACTCCCGCTACCGCTGCTCCTTCTGCTGCAGAGCCAACTGCTAGTCTTGAGCCGGAAAGTCGCAAATCCTCTAGCAAGAGTCGACGCTCCAGCGCCAGTAAACGACAGGCAGCTCTAGAAGCGGACCCCAATGATATGCCAAGGACAACAAACGAATCTAAAGATCCACCAACAACAACTAGTCCTACTGTGCCAGCGGCGGATTCCAACAACAATAACAACAGCGAACTCAAGCGGGAACGTGAGAACACATTTACGCGTGAGAACTCCAAGGATTCAAATGGTTCAGTAACACGTCCACGTACCTCATTGCGGCCACCAAGCGCCCGACCAGCCTCAGCACGTCCTGGAGCACCAAGACGTCGCAATGTGGAGATCGTATTGCAGCCAAATGAACAGCTTAAGATGGCCGGCGTCAATGTCAAGTTGGAGACCTTTGGGGATTTCGATGATGATGGTGAGAATCTGGTGGTTATTGAGGATGCCAATGCACATGACATCGAATCAGGCACGGCCGAGGAGCAGCTTGATCTGGACGCAAATCAGGGTCGTTTAGTACAACAAATACTGGAGACCCAAAAGGAGCTCGTACAACAGGGCACCGAATCTGGCAGAGAAGACTTCTCACAGCAAAAGTTGCCAACTTCTGCTACACGTCAAAGCTCGGCGCGTCAAGTGAATGATTTGCGTGATATCATACAGACGATCACTAAATCTGTGAATCCATTGGGTAAACTGATGGATTTCATACCCGAAGACATTGATGCCATGCAGCTGGAGTTGACCATGTGGCAAGAGGCATACACACAAGCAGCCGCAGAGCTGAAGCGGGAGCGAAGTCTCACTGAATCGGCGACAGAGCCGATGAAGCAGCAACTGCTGTCGATTGAAGCCAACATTGTGGAGTACAAGGAGCTAATTGACGAGAGTCGTCATAAGATTCTGCAAAACAATGAACGCATACTCAAGATGCTAATGGAGCAATAATGATATTCAAAAAAATTTTCATATGTTTAATACAAAGAGTTCTTTAAAATAATGGTATATGTATGGTTAATTGTAGAATAACAGTTCAATTGTGGGTTGTTAATAATATCATTTATAGTCTAAGGTCACTTAGTGGTCAAACCGAAACCAAAACTTTACAAAAAGAAATTAATTATTTAGGATATTTGCCACAGTGAATAGGCATGCAAAAATAATTAAAATACATTTTTCCAATTGTTATTCGACTGTTATAATATTCCTAAAATGTATTTACAAACGCTGGTGGTTTTGAATTATGCCTCGGTTTCAACGGCATCTGCCGTCGCCGTGTCTGTCTCCTTGTCTTTGTCCTTTTCCTTTTCCATATCCTGGTCTTGGTCCTGATCTTCATCACCCAGCACGTACTCGATGACATCGTCGATTGGAAAGTTATTCAGCAGTGACTTAATGGAATCATTGTGAATGACCACAGTAAACAAAAGTTTGCAATACTCGCGCATACGACTGCCATAATCCAATTCGGCATAGTTTTCGCCACCTTTGTTCAGATCGTAACCACAGTTCTCGATGACTTTGCATAGCACCGACTCTTCAGGGCTATTGGGCCAGCCGTATTTCTTGAGTGTGTCCGGATCCACCAGCATGTCAATTAGCTTGGCTATGTTCTCCTTCAACTTAAGATCCTCTTCAGTAAGCACCTCGCCACTGAAATCATCATCGCTCAACGGCTCATCTTGATTATCCGCAATGGCAGCAGCCAAGCTTGCGGCCAGTGATTTGCGCTGCTCCTTCTTGACAACTGGTGAAAGGGCCTTCTTCTGCTTGTCCTTGGACTCCGCCTTGACGTCACCCTCAGCTGATGACCCAGTTGCACCGGCGCCCTCCAACGGCAAAATCGTATACACCTCATTTTCGAGCATAATTGTCTGTGTGCTGCCGTCGCCTTCGTCCACCAGAAACTCACGCACCACAACACCATTGCCATCCGTTTTGCTGGATATAAGGGATCCCGCCGACGTGTTTGCAGCTGTCTCCTCTGTGCCCTCTTCTTCCTCCTCCTGCTCCTCCTCGTCTTCTCCTTCGATTGTCTCCAATACCTGCACTGATTTCTTGGCCCTACGTTTTGCAGGTGGTGGGTCTGTGCCAAAGATATCATCAGGATCGCACTCGTGTACTGTACGTATGTGATTTCGAAGCGTTTCAGTGCTGTCAAAGTTCTTGTCACAAATTGCGCAATCTGTACGCTCAATCACCTTTGCCGTACGCTTGGCACGTGACGGTTTGGCTAAAACAGAATAGCATCGTGTTATATACTTAAAATAAGAGTGTTTAATACTTTCAACTCACGCGAATGATCACCAGCATCGACATGCTCCTTAAGAAGTGCGCTAGTACGGAAACTACGTGTGCATTCTGTACAGGGAAATGATTTGCGTTTTTGGCGAGAATGTTCCTTACCATGGCGCTCCAGTCTAAGGTTAAAGTAAATTAAGTTGAGTAAAATCAAAACAAAAAAGTAATAGTTTGTAAAACTTACTGTTTCTCTGTTTTAAACTTTTCAGGGCACTTGGTGCAGGCGTAAGGACGCAAATGCGTCTTGGAATGCGTACGCAGCTGTGTGGCCTGGATAAAACTCTTGCCGCACTCGTTGCATTTGTGTGGACGTTCGCCTGTATGCCGCTTCATATGACGGTTAAGCACCTCCTTGACAGCAAAAGATTGACTGCACTGCAATAACAAGAGATTAACATATGAGACAAGTTCTAGCAGATGAGGATTAACAACATTAGTTACTTACTACTGTACAGGTGTAGGGTTTCTCGCCGGTGTGATAACGACGATGCTTCTTGAGCGCCACCAAGGCTGAAAACTTCTTGTCGCACAGATCACAATCGAACGGCTTCTCACCAGTGTGTGTGCGAATATGTATGCTGTAATGGAGTCAAATATTAACTGAGTTCAAACAAGGGTTCAAAACTACTCACTTAAGCGTTGATAGGCTGTAGAAACAATTTTTGCACACATGACACATGTATTCGGGCTTCTTCACCACCTGGGTGCCCAAATGCTGCTTGAGATGGGCGCGCAGATTGTCCAGACGAAAGAAGACGCGATCGCATACCTTGCAGCTCATGGTATCATTCTCGTTGGCGGAGCACGACGAATACTTCTGGTGGCGCTTCAAGTGGTAGGAGCGCGTAAAATCCTTGCCACAGATCTTGCAGGCAAAGGGCTTGCCACGCAATTGATGCTGCTGCTCGTGCAGTTTTAACAAAGCGGCGCTGCGCAACTTAGCATTGCAAATGGAGCACGGATAATCATTGAACTCGGAATGAGTAATGAAGATGTGACGCTCGTAGCTAGTCTGGGTCTTAAACGACTTGGGGCAATCAGGGCAATTGATGTGGCCCAGCTGAAATAGTAAATATTATATTAGACATAGTTGTAAATGGCATGATCTCGTTTAAGTTACATGAAAGGTGTCGTAGCTTTCGCTGCAGCAGAAACATATGTCCTTCTTCTCCATGACTACTGCATCTTTTTCAATCTTCTCCAGGTTCTTGAGCATGTCCGCTTTGCGTAGATGATAGCCACTGTCATAGCGACAGAATTCCAAGTGTTTTTTAAGGCTCTTGACGCGCCGGAATGTCTTGTAGCACTTGCCGCACACGTGCTCTACCATTTCCTTGAGTTCGTTGTTATTGCCGGCGTTGCGGTTTTTTCCATTACCCTCAGCTTGTTCTGTGCCTTCGTCATCATCGTCGTCATCGTCTTCGTCATCTTCCTCCTCCACGGCAGACACAACAAACTCATCATCATTCTCCTTTGCCGCACCCAGCTCAGCGTCATCGTCGGCGAGTATAAAATCAATGGTATCGTCGTCATCATCGATTTCCACTGTGATGTTCGTGCTTTCCGATTTGCTGTTCTCGCTTTTGATTGCCTGCAGCACATAGTGATCCATTTTCTTCTTTTTGCCAGGCGATGTCTTGATCTTGGCTGTCTCCACAGGCGTAGAGGGGGCCGAAGTACGCTTCTCATTTAATATCTTGACGGTGGGAGTAGCAGGTGTTTTGCCAGCGGAGCGTCTATCACTGCTGCCTTTCGGACTGATCGCTGATTCATCGTTATTGAGTATTTTGATACTAGTGCGTTTCTCCTGCTTGACGCGAGGCGAATTTTTTCCTTTAGCAGCAGTCACATCATTGAGCAGCTTCATGCGTGTGCCAGTGCGTTTGTCTTTTGCTGTTGAAGGTTTTTCAACCTCTACAACTTTGATCACCGTGTCTCCCACATCGCTGTTGGCACTGAGGCGGGTTTCTTCACTGGCGTCCTTTATGGCGCTCATTGCAAGTCGTCTGTGCAAGGAGAAAGGATAGCAAGGATCAGTGTGGTTACGTAAGTTAGCCTACTTTTAGGCTCGTGTTTTATTTAAATTGATCACTTTGGTCAGCCAGCCAGCGTCACGTCAGCAACGCCTAGAAGCAGCGCACAATAAAAATGGCGGCGCTCGTGACTGTTTGATTGCGAAAGAGTAAGCGAGAGCACTGTATGTACTGACCAAGTGAATAAGAAAAAATAAGACCGCAACAAGTTGGTTCGATGTTCAGCGTCTTAAAGTGAAAAATATATTTAGGGTTGAAATAAATTCTAATATAAATTGAAATTGTTGCATACTTTTCACTAGTAAATATTTTTGTTGCCGGCTTTAAAGGAAGCACCTGCCGATCATTGATTCTAACTAATTTTAATTTGCTTAGTCTTGAATTATTATGAATTTTTTTTAAACCGTTTAAAGTAACACACTCACGCAGCTGCAGTGGTTTCTTTAATTTAATGTAAAACTGGCCTCAACGATAGTCATACGTCGTATGAACTGGTCGGACTGAAAAGGAGCGCAAGAGAAACCACGTAAAAAACCTCGGCGAAAGAGCGAGAAAGTTAGCAAGCGCTTGTTATTCACTGGTGCACCTAATTAGTTCATACTGTTCAAGAATTGTGGTTTTTAATTTGGCACAGATAAAAAAAACAAGGCAAGATATGTTTTTATGTTCGCTTTATTTGAAGGAATTTCACTCACAATTTACAGCACTAGCACAGGCACGTAAGCGCATACAATGGCGCTCGCGTCTGACTATTCACAGGTTTCGTACTCAGCCGATCATCTGTTCTCTAAAAAATGTGACCAGCTATCAGTATGTTTCTATCGATCAGTTTTTGTTTGGTACTAGACTGTTTCCATGATTTAAAATTATGAATATGGTAGAGCAGATCACAATATTTATGTCCTCTGGTTAGTTAATCCAGTTTGTCAATCATGTTTATAAAATTGGCGCTTAACAAACAAGTATATCGATGGTATCGCAGCACAATCGCTTGTTGTAAAGTCGTGACAAGCACGCATTTTAAAAATATTTCTAGCCGATAACATTTTGTCCAGCTTATCGAAACTTGGTGTTTACTTTGCATTTCATATTGGTGGCAAATCAATTTTGCAAACAAACTCAGGTAAACTTGTGCTAATTGTTAACAAGCAACTGAAAATAAATTTCATTTACTTAGGTATAATGGCAGGCATATTTGACTCTGCGCACACTGAAGGACCCGGCTTTGTGGGCATTCGCTTTTGCCAGGAATGCAACAACATGCTGTACCCAAAAGAAGACAAGGATAACAAAATTCTAATGTATGCGTGCCGCAATTGTGACTACAAGCAGGAAGCCGACTCCAATTGCATTTATGTAAACAAAATTATGCACGAAATTGACGAACTAACTCACATAGTACCCGACGTTATATCCGATCCCACGTTGCCGCGCACCGAAGATCACGCTTGTCCCAAGTGCTCCCATCGCGAAGCAGTCTTCTTCCAAGCGCAAACTCGACGCGCCGAAGAGGAAATGAGACTCTACTATGTGTGTACAAATCAAAACTGCACTCATCGCTGGACTGAGTAAAACAACAACAACAACAACAGCCGGCATTCATTCACACTATTGTGTTAATTGCAATTAGTTCTAAGTACATTTTTACATTTTAAAGCTAAGCATGTGTGATAGATTGTATTGCACATTGCACCGGTTTGAGCGTTGCGGCATTGAAACAGCCACAAATACTTCTCACTCAACGTAACGCTGTCCGAAGTATTTGTTATTCAATGCAGCATTCAATTTATTATCAATGCTCTTTCATAATGATATACAGAGAGCGACTCAGAGGGAAGAAAGAGTGACTTACTCAGTTGCTCTCACATGCAAATTTCTCTGATCATCGCAGTGACAAAAAATTCAATATATCTATCAAAAAAATAAACAAATACAATAACAAAAGAATAAAGCAAATTAATAAACAAGTTTCTTGTGCGTATATTCAAGCTGTTATTCTAGCTCAGAGGCCCAGCCAGACGACAGTTTGTTGTTAGAACTTGGTTGTTTAACATGTAGTAGCTGCTTCAGCTAATTATTAAGAATTTCAATTCGAGCGATGGCAAAAAGAAATCAAACTGATGCAGCTGGGGCAGCTGCCCAGGAGGAGCCCAAATTAAATTATATGCAAAAATTATGGCGCTATCGTCATTACCTGGTCATAGAACCATTTTTCTTTTTCTACTTCATGGCATCGGTGTTCAATCAAGTGGCCATACAGAATTTTCCATTGGAAAAGGCGTGTCGCGTGAATCTCGGTTACAATCTCATCACATGCACCACCATGTTGGACAAATCCGAGCTGGGCATCGAGTGTGATGACTTCAATTTTGATAACAGCACCGAGGGCGCTTCGGCGGAGCAAAAACTATTGGATATCTATTCGAGTGGATTTAATTATACCGTTTGCAAGGCGGAAATCGAGGCGCAAAAGCTATCCGCTGACGTTTCGGGAAAGCGTGCACCGATTGGTAAGATATAAAATATAATTTATACCCACACAATTTGACACGTTTAAATATACTTTGTATATATCAATACTTGTATATATTATAATGCAACCAGTTTTATTTTTGTTTTCAATTCTTCGCATTCCCCATTTTTCATCATTCAGGTTTCATTAAAAATAAACGCCAAATAGCTAAACAAAAAACGGTTATTTTTTTTTCGCAATATGTGTGTGTGTGTTTGTCTTTAAACAGATTCTTGAAATAAATGTTTATAGACATGATATGTACACCAATATATACACACATAATTAGCAGTTAGTGGTTTCTCTGATCATTTAATTGCACTCATTTGATTGTTTTTCATCATGAGTCTTTTGAATTTTTTTCGATTACATTACCATTTAAACTATTATGGCCGATTAAGTTTAAGCATTGTTTAGTCTTAAATCATAGTTAAGTTTAGTGTCAAAAAACCGGTTCGTTACACAGATCGCTTTTATTTTGTTGTCGTCTTTGTTGTTGTACTATTTTATTTTTGGATATCTTTTAACCTTTAAATGATTGTCATTGCCAAGGCAACTAATTTGCGATTAAGAATTGGCATTAAGCTGACGAGCTGCTCATTGCATCAATATTGCAAGAGAAACAATAAATATTTCAATTAATATAATGAGTTTATTTTACATATTTATGACTATTTCCAAGTCATTAAGTAGTTTTGAATAAATTTATGTTTACGTCATTTTCATTCACTTCAAGTTATGCAAAAAAGTTTTGTTTAAGTTTTGATAAATCATAAAAGTAAAAACTACTTTGATTAAGATTCCCATTTGACTAACATTTCTCACTCTTTTTAGCTGCCATATTTCCATTGATTGTGCTGCTCTTTGCTGGAGGCTGGTCAGATAGATACAATAAGCGAAAGCCATGCATGATCTTGCCAATTGTGGGCGAAGCTTTGATGTTTATCTGTAAGTGTTTTAGCGATTCAAGTATTGTTAACTATGTTTAACGTGTGTTGTTGCAGGTTTGCTCATTTCGGCCATTTTCTTTGACAGTCTACCAATGGAATTTGGCATGTATCTTGAGGTCATTGTGCCATCGTTGTGTGGTGGCCTAACCTTCTGTCTGATGGCCATATATAGCTATATAACGATAGCTACACCCGAAGAAGATCGCGTCTTTCGTTTTGGCATCTTTGCCATGTTTGTGACTGGTGTGCCTTTCCTGGGCGCTTTCAGTGGAGTTCTGTTCACCACATTTGGCTATATCAGTAAGTTGTTTATCATTTTATTTCAAACTAAGCTTGTTTCTAGTCTCATTTCTTGTACTTTTTCAGTTTCCTTTGCATCGGCTGTTGTCTTTCAAATCATTGCCATACTCTACATTGTGTTCTTTATCAAGGAGATTAAGCCAGTGAAAAAGGCGGAGCCAAGTTCCACAGAGCCGCCCAAAACTATACTACAAGGACATGCAGCAGATAATATGGCCTATGAGACAACCAATTTGGACGAGCTGCCAGTCAATAAGAATGTGAATTTCCAACTGACACCACAATTGGAATCACCCAAAGTGGAACCACCTCCAGTGCCTGTACGTCGCTCGCTGCTTAAGGAACTCTTTGATCCTACGCTCGTAATGGATTGTCTTCGTTTTCCGCTTATCAAGCGTAAGAATAATGGACGTCTTTTGTTGATCCTGCTGATATTGGCCTACTTTTTGACGCTGGGCCCAGCTTCTGGTGAAAATGATTACTGGTATCGTTTCACTTTGAAGAAGTTGAACTGGAATGGCAACGATTTTAGTATCTTCTTAACCATCTCGGGTGGTGCAGCTCTGGTTGGCACCTTTATCGGCACTGCCATTTTGAGTAAGATGCTTAAGTTTTCCGATTCAGCTATTGGTATTCTCTCTGCCTTAGCTATTGTGTGTTCCCGTGTTTTATACGTAAGTTGTTTGAACTTTTACCGTATAACTTTTATGTTAACCTTTTCATTCAACAGTCCTTAGCCTCTAACACCACTTCGTTCTATGTGGCCAGTGTGGTTGACATGTTTGTCAGTCTCAGAGTTATTGCCATTAAAACAATAGGTTCAAGTATTGTCGCTGGCGATGAACTAAGTAAGTTATTGCTTAACTTTAATATAAGTATCTGGTAGTATAGTTTTGTTTTAATTTCAGGCAAAATGTATTCCATTTTTGGCATTAGCGAACCCATTGGCCAGTTTATATTTCCGCCCATCTTTGCTGAGATTTATAAGAGCACCGTCGATACGTTTCCAGGCGCTTTCTTTTTGTTTGGTGAAATCTTTTACATACCCAACGTTCTTGTTTTTGTGTAAGTTTTCAAAAACAGAACCCTAGAAACCAAACTTAATCAAATTTTTATATTTTCTAGTTTGTGTTACTTTTTGATGCGTCGTCGCAATTCCAAGGAGCAACAGAATAATGTAGAGCTGGCGCAGAACAACGATGCCAATGAACAAACAAATCCTGCCAATGGCACTGAGATTACTAGTCTTTAAATCAATTATCTCTCTCTCTATATATATACTATATAGAACTTTTTTGTACATATCCCTGTACTTAGGTACTTTTTCTTGTTTATTTTTGTATAAAAGCCAAGTATAGATTTGCTGCTAAATATAAACCAAATACGTCAGCCAGTCTTAAAAATATGCTTCTTGATTTCTATTTGATGAAGCTGCAGGCAAAGCATTAAGAAAAAGCCACAAAAAAAAAACAAGCCACAAAGTATCGCCGAAGTTTAAATACTCTTTGTAAGAGAATAAATGAATTAATTTGATTTTTGGCTTTTAGCTTATAATCATCTACGCAATCTGATTATAAAAACCTTTCTTTTAATATTGAAACAAAAACATCATCCCAAACCTTTACACCCAAAGTACTCTGAGCAATGTAGCCCAAGTTTGAAAGGATTCCATTGGCAATAATACAAAGGCAAGTGGCAATTTTCCAATCAGCAAATGCATTCAATTTGATCAGCCAGCCGGTGTTGTGGGCGTGGCAATGTGGGCACTAAATGCCACCTTGGCTACGCATGAAAACAATTGGCAACTAATAATCTCAGTTAATCTGCATGTGCGGCCTGGAGGGCAACCCGTTTGGGGGCAGGGGTGCAAGTTGGTGTTGTAGCTACCCCTTTTTGGCTGAAACTAAATTTATGGCTGAGAGATTTTAACGCAATTGCATTTGGCTCCTTGAGAGATATAAAAGGCGTTGTGTGCACAACTAAAAGCCTCAGACGCTCTTTTGACCTGGTTGTGTGTGGTTTTGGCCAGAGTTATTTATTTATTGGCAAGTGTGAACACTTTTGTTATATGAGAAAAGTTTTTAAATTGAAATACAGTGCTGACTTCTTGTTGTTTGTTTTTAATACTTTAGAATCTTGTAGAATCATGTTGCGTCTCTTGTTGCTGCCACTGTTCCTGTTCACCCTGTCCATGGCTATGGGTCAGACATTTCAGTATTCTCGAGGCTGGACAAATGGGAAACGAGCACCGCCAGCTGCTCTCCTGACAAATGGTCATAATTTGGGTTTATTGGATATCTACGATATTCAGGATAAGCCTAGCGATATTAAGTTGGAACGGTAAGAATAAGAAATAAGTATTTATTTCATTTAATAATTTTTTTACTTTCTCAACAGCTGCCTGTTGCAACTGCAACACTTTGTAGGAAACTCAATGTTGCATCGTT
This sequence comes from Scaptomyza caliginosa, assembly GCA_035044725.1. NCBI lineage: Eukaryota > Metazoa > Arthropoda > Insecta > Diptera > Drosophilidae > Scaptomyza > Scaptomyza caliginosa. Next base: position 2,874,467 of record JAWNNR010000686.1, read on the forward strand.
CTTTTGCCAACGCCTTGGCCTACAATGCTAATAGACCCGAGTCGGAAGCGGAAACACATGGACTAAATATTCATGGACGACCTGGCATCAATACCAATAATGACAACGGTTTGTATCCAAACTCGAATCATCATCAATCAAATGAGCTATTCGAGGCACTGGCAGCCTCTGCACAGGGCGTTGATTCTGTGGAGCCTAACGAATATGTCAAACATTAGATGAAAGATGTCCTGCGTAAATGCTTACTATAATGATTTTTATTAATAGGTACTGTTAATAGCAAGAAATGCTACAAAAATACTACAAAAAAAAATCGATTTAGTGATTTCATTCGGTATTGAAACATATTGTTGTTGCAGTGTAATAAAAGATGTATGGAAATTAAATCAAATTGTTTTTTGACTAAGCAATGAACAACTTTTTAGCTTGTCTGTTTCAAATTTCAAGCATTAATGTTCAGAAACTAATGGGAATTAATTTTAAACTAGGTAAAGTCAAAGCTATAAATATGTTTTAGTAGAAGCTCATTTATAGCAAGTTTACATGATTTTGGTTGGTGCATTGGCTAAGTAGCTTGGCAATTCTGCTTATAAGACAGTGGCGTCATCTATAGTTGATATGGTTACCCAACCGTTTACTGTACCTATAAAACGGTATAAGAAGTACATAACCGTTAAAGGTAAGTGTGTACATTTATTTGTACCCATATTTTTAATAAATATATTATTACTTCTGCTATGTCAGCTAAAAAAGAGAATAAGACTTTTAATATTTTATTCTACTATTATAAGTCGCTCTTCGAATAACCCATAATCTTGACGGTTAATATACGAATTGAAATCAACATCATCAATCAAAAACAGTTGCTTACATTATTTTAGGGGTTGGAGCTGAACGATTATGTTAACCATTAACAATATAAACTAGAGAAAGCTATAAAAGTTTATGACAAATTGTTGCTTATAGACAGAATACCATTTATGCTAACAAACGTGAGATAAATGTTCAAAGCTTATTTGAGTACTCAGCATTCATTTAATATTAATAAAGTTATAGCCCAAATCATAATATTCTACAAGATACAAGACATAATTATTGCGCGTTGTGTGGGCTTTGATGTAAAAATGTTGTAGGCACGTTTTTAGTGCCACATGCCGCCGCAATCCTGCAACTCTAAACCTGCTTTAGCGTAACACAATAACCATTTAATTTGGCTGGTCTGGGGATGAAGAAACCGTTGACGAACATTGAGCATCTTTGCAGTTAATTACTTTAAGTGGTCTGAGCGATAGTGCTGTTGTTCACTACCGTGAGGTCGCACTGTGCCTTGTGCTTAGGGCTCGTAGTGCACCTGTACACTATAGTTGAACGGTTTGTGAAACGGCAGTAGGCCGATATCAAATCAAACGTGGCTGCCATAAAGCTGAGCCAGCTCATCATTCACGCAATCCCTTCATAAAAAAGATATATGACATAGTCACGAAAAAAAAGAGAAAACAACGAGAGAAAGAGAGAGAGCATAGAGAACGCAGTTTTCAAATTGAATTCCTAACAAGCTAATCGATCCTCGGGGAGGGTGTGTGCAGGACACACACACACACACACACAGTTACGAACACACTTCGCACGCACGGCCTCGGTTGCTTGGGGAATATGAATTTATATCTTTTAATCTGCGACAGGCAAAAGCGCAGAGCTTGGGAGGCTGGCGCAAAATAAAAGTGAAATTAAGGACGCAGGACATATTTCAACGAATGCAACAGCCCAGCTAGCCCAGCCAGCAACGCTGTTTATTGTCAATGTCAAGTGGGCCTTCGGGGGTGTCAAGTGGCAAAAAGAACTGCCTACCCCACTCTGCCATTTGAAGTATGAGCTGTAATTGCATTAAAATGCAATTGGAATTGTTGTTCGTTCTGGCTCTGTGCTTGCTGTGCCTGTTCCCAGGCTTTATGCCTGTCGTCATCGACATACGCGTTGAGTGCTGCTCTGTGTATTGAGCGTAGGTGTCGTCCTGCCAATTCTCTCCTGTCTGTAGGTGGCCATGTGGCTGCGTAAAATTGTATTGATAGCTGCTTTTAACGCCCTTCCAAGCTCAAGTGACCAGCAGCTCTGGAGGGTCCATGTCCTTGTGTAGGTGACAATGCGATTGATATTGATTACAACACCTGAATACGATTGACCACAAATGTCTTACAGTGACAAATGATTTAAAACTGAAGCATAGAGAAATGAAGAATAACAGTTTTAAGTTAAGAACGACAGAACTAAACAAGAACTTATGTCCTTCTCAATCAAGTCTTTATTGAAGTTTGAAGTAATAAGATTTTTTTTTAGGAAACTTTCCCAGGCCACTTATCTTCATGTCTATTGGTAGCATCTGTTTTTTATCTGTACGGGGTCAACAGTTTTATCAACAACATCAAGTGCTTGCAAATACAAAACACGAAGTAACAGTAACAACAAACATTACTCCCAACTCCCACTCTCGGAATGAAAAAGACAAACGGATAACAATTATATTAAACATGCAAGCAAAACAGCATTGACACTGGATTTGTAACAGGATACGCGTGTAACCACGAGAACGGTCGGAGTGCTTTCAGTCACAAGTTAAACAACAGGCAACAACAAGCAACAATGATAATGCGTAAAACACCCTTTCAATTAAATATTTGAAAACAACATTTGGCAATTACACCAATTGACACCAGCTGAGGGGTGGCAGAGAAAAGCCAATCCACCACTTACTCGCTCCTTTGCCAACTTCATCAATTTGAAATGTTGCCTGTTAGCTGGGCCGGCGAGGCACGCGCGTCAATTCTCGCCGTGATCCGCTCTCAAGCACCGCAGGGATTTGAATAGAGCCAGGGGAAGCGGGCGAAAGACAGTGGGCAGGTTCATAAACAACATCAACAAGGACAAGTTGCGCTCGTTAAACATTAGTCAACATGAACATGACATGCCCAGGAAACAGTTTCTGCCTGTCTCGCCTCAAACATCCTGGACGCGACTGTTTCACGTTCGTTTTGAAAATGTTGTAAGTCGTGGGCGGTTTTTTTTGCATCTTCTCTTTCTTTCTTTTTTTTTGTATTTTTATTGTTTGGGCCATTCGTTTGTCGTTTATTTTTACAACCAGCCATTTATTTGGCCAGCAAACGGGATACACAAAAATCTGTGGGACTTTGCATGTTTTAATATGCATTTGGGAAAAATTTAGCATTGTCGGTGAGCTTGAGTTTGGAGTTTGAGTAGAGAAATATATCTAAATGAGTTTCTTTTCATTTCAATTTGCTGCCCCTTTTTTTTGCTTTTGTTCAAGCAAATGCGTGAACATTGTGTGATTGAAGCAATTGCTTCAGCTTGCTGCTATATTATTTATGGCCTAGCTTCGAGTTTTGATCTGGCACAAACAAAAATCAAAATTTGCCCAGAAGGCCACTTACTAAAGCAGCAGCGGAGCAGTCGAAGAAGAAGTCCGAAAGCAGTCCAACAGTTAAGACACACAAAAAAAAAGGTCAATTTCTCTTGTAACAAATAAAAAATGCAAATGCTGCGCGTCCATAAAACGGACAATTGGGAATGAGCGCAATCAAAGATGGAGAAAAACACAAACAAGAAAAAAAGGAAAATGAAACAAGAATAAGAGTAAGTAAATGAAAGTCTCGCTCTTTTCTTTGTGGAAATCTGGCTGAATTTTGCCAGCTTTATATAAATATTTCAAGAGTCGGCGCTTAAATAGACTTAAGAGATTTCCACCAAGAATCTTTTTGTTGTTTTGTGTTTAGAAGTAGTTTGATTGCCTAACGCCTACTGCCCCTTTAATTGCTATCCATTTTGAAACATCCTTTTTTAATTGAGGCATTGATTTTTGCGTGGCACTTTTCACGCCATAACTCTAATGGAATTGGGCATAAATTTTCCAAGGTCTTTTTAATATTTGATGAGCCTTTTTTTTTGGACTCACAGCAAAGCAATAAAATTGAAATGTTATTTTCCGTTTTCTCTGTTTAGCTAGCTCGTCAAAGTCAGTAAACACTTTGTTATTGTTGTTGTTATTGGCTGGTTATAAATTTGTGTGTTTGGCAATAAATATATATATATACCAAAAAACCATTCAGTAAATCGGGAGCTATCGAAATGCTACGTGTATTTGACCCAGGATCCAAAAAAAAAACGCTGCTAGCTGTTGACATTTGTGGCGAGGGTCAAAAGGGGGAGGAAAAAGCTCGGTGTAGTATCAAAAGCAACCCCTCGCAACATGGTTGACCACTCAATTCACATTGAGCTATATTTTGTCTGACTGTTTGTCTGGCACTGGTCTTGGTCCTGCTTCTGCTCCTGCTCCTGATTCACTTTACACTTTTTAACCTACCCGCTCTGGCTTGGCTTTTAACATTTTATGCTGCTGATGTGATTTTGCACTCAATTGAAAAACAACTTGATTAAATTTTCATGTCGCATTGCATGGCAAGTGTGAAACACAAACTCCGACTCCACCTTAATCCAAAGGAAACAATTTGATGTGTACTTCATTGCATTTGCTTTTATTATCAAGTAACAAAATCATCGATATGGTCAATACTATCAGGGCAGAATTTGCTGATTAATGCATACAAATAGCTCAACTTATTATATTCAGCATTCCTTAATATTGCCAACTTGTTGACAACAATTTTATATTATTATTTGTGTTATCGATAAGCATTGTTATTAAACATTGCACTTAGTGCTTAAACATTCTGTCCATTCAACATTTTTATAAGTATATTTTGCATATTATTCTTGATTTAGATAAGTTATTCAATCATATATAATACTTTGTTGTGTTTGTCCGGTAAATTGCACGTGTGATCGAGGAAACCTTTCGAAATCATTTAGCCAGTTAATTTATAGCCAACAGCAACGACAACAGCAAAATAGCCGACACAAACAATGTGTCATCATGAGTTATTAGCATATGCTTTGCACCACAACAAAACAAAACTTAAATACCAAATTGAAACTAACAGCAAAAAAACAAAGAAGTAAATAAATAAAAGCACACCAAAAAACAAAAAAGCAATAAAAGTGTAAGCACATGAAGCTAATGACAGCCAAATGATTAATTTACCGAACGGCGCTGTTTGTTGGTCATTAGAAGTGCTGTTAGTTAGTAGTTGTTGTTGTTGTTGTTGTTGCTGTTATCGCTGTCGCACCGGATCCCAAACTTCTGGTGGTAGATCCGAAAACACACACACACACACACCGCAACAAATAACACTTGTCCCGTTTTGGGTATAATGGCTGCATTTGTTATACAGAGAATGGAGTACATTATACTCTATTCCCCACTCCATTTACTCCATTTTTAAACTCATTTAGTGTCGGGCTCTTGTGTACTAATTTTAATAGACATACGGTATATCTATATACATGTACATGTGTGGACAATGACAGACAATGCAGACAGACAGCTAATGACGAGATAGTTTCCATAATATACATGATACCCTGTATTATGGTAGAGCGTATGGTTGTGTGTTAAGACAGGCAATATGTTTCCTTGCCAGCGATTAACTATGATTCAAATAGTTAAACATCTTGACTAGATTAAGCCTTTCCAAGTTTTTTTAGTATTTTTTTAAACTTTATTAGGGTATACTTAAGACAACCACATGCCCCGTTCCCTGTTTGTTTTTGTTTATTTCGGGGTACGTTGTTAAAAATGGTTTCCTTTATGACAGTTTTTTTTTTATGACTGCCATGTGGCAGGTTGACAGGCCAACCAGCGACGACCATAATTAGAGGCTAGACGTGCTACAGTTAGCAAAAAAACAAAAACAGAACCAAACAAAACAACTGTAGTAAGTGCAACCAAAAGAAACAAGAACCGCACACAACAATAGCAAACTCATATTTAATTTAAATGTCTCCATGATGGCCGCTAATTATTTGCTGTCACTGTGTGCCGTCTACTGTGACTGCTTGACTGCGACTATTGTGACTGCAGTCTTTCAAAACTTAGTTACCATTTTTTTTTTATTAGTGTCAGCAATTCCCCAAGCTTTGCTTTTCTTTTCATTCTTTTGTTGTTAATATGAAAATTGCAGCAAAAGAAATGTGAAAAACTAATTTGAAAATGGCTCTGCTCTGTGGCCCTCAGTTGCTTGGCCGGCGCTTAAATCCCTTTCAATCCAAGCCATAATCCAAATTGACATGGCACTCGGACCAAGAGGCTTCACACGAAATCCTTCTTCAGCCACACTCACACACACACACACACACACACACATACACAGAATCCTTGCTGTCTTGTTGACCAACCGCATGGCTGTTCATTTGTATTTTTCATGTATATCCACTCTGCCACTGATGCCGGAAGGTGGAGTTCACCCTCTCTGGTCACTTTCAATTTGGCTTTCTTTTTGCTGATTTTTGGGCAACGCAAAAACTTTCGTGTTTGCCGTAGCAGACCTGTGGCGCCTGTCATTTCACTAAGTGGACACAAATAGATTGTTCTCGGGCTGCGGCAAACGGCTTGCAAGTGCCTGTCCGCAAGTTTGCTCAATAATCAATCAAACCTGGTAGCCGTTGCAGAACGTGGCAGCCAATTAGAGACGCCAGCTCTACATCTACCCAGTCCACAGACTCTAGTTCAACATTTGCTGCATGCAACAATGGTGGATAACAAAGTAAGCTAACAAATGAGAGACTGAATGAATGAATGAATGAATGAAGAGGAACATCCTCATTACACAGAAAATATTATGGCACAGGGAATATAACAACAAATTGTCCAATTAAACGCAATTTATGCGAATTTCCAAGTAGTCCATGCACTCAAAAAAACTTCGTACAGATACACTTGAGTGCAGTTGAAGGCTTTCACTTAAAAGTTTTTGGTGTAAGAATTTATTTAAGGTATTTAAATCAATCCATTTCTGCAAGTGTAGCAGTAGCTGCAGAAACAGCGGCAAATGCCAAATTAAAAAGGTGTCTCTGTTGAAGTTTCAATAAAAGAGCATTTGATCGTTGACGGACCGACGGATTAACGGACAGACCTCAAAGGACTGAAACAGCGCCGTCTTTCAACTTGTTTTGGCTTGAAAATGGTTTACTTCCGCAACAGGCAGCGGCGACCACCAGCAGCCAAGTTATAGTAGTAGGAGTTCAAGATGTTCCGAGCCTAATGTGACAGCGGTCAACACTTTAGGGCTTCTACCTGCTGTTTCAGGTTTCAGGCGGCGTCTGTTTGTTTTGCCTTTTAGCGCAAAGAAACAAAAAAAAAACACGTAATATGTTTATAATGAAAGGCCGCAGGATATAAAATTAAAGTTTAGAGTCCTCTTTTTTATTATTTGTTGGCTAATTGTTGTTGGTTTTTTGCTTTGTTTGGTTTGAGCATATGCTTGAATTATACTTAGAACACGTATTATCACATCAAATATATATCCGGTCTTTAGATCACATTTGTTTGAATCACCCTTGAATCCCAATAAATCAGCAGTTTTTTTATTCACGTTCGTTTTCTTTGATTTCGTAATGTATTTATTTTCATTGCATTTATTTTAGTTGTATGTTAAATATTTATTATTATATTTATTGTATAATACTAGGTAATGCCATTGGGGCTTACAACTAACGTTAAATACAAGCCATATAAGTAAAATTTTGTATATTTTATTTGTTATGCTTTAAACTTGACATTTTGAGATGCATTTTATGTTTGTTTTGTTGTTTGCCTTTAAGTGTTGAACAAGAACTAAGGATAGAAAACACTGCGCTACAAAACTAAGTGAAAAACTGTTTAAACTTAAATCGAGTACTTAGCATATATACTAATTGCATATATTTGTTATAGTATATGTCTAGCAAGTAAAGCTAAATATTTACAATTTGCAATAACATGTTGATTAATTCACAGTCAGCTATCCAACTGTACACATGATTATTTGCACACAAACACACTTCTCAACTCTATTTACAAAGCAAACTTTATCACAAATAAACCTTATGCACATTTGCGCATACACGTTCTGCCTGTCAACTCTAGCAGCCCGCTGCATGAGACGCCTCTGCCCATGGCTGTAGTCCATGCAACGCCGCAAGGGGTGCTCCATTGACGCCAGTTTGGGAACTCATTGGCGCTGATGGCGGCGCAAATCCTTTGCTAATGGCTTCCGCCTGTAGGGATAACATTAGACGATTAGCTGCCTGTCGCTCCGCCTCGCGCTCCTCAGCTGTTTGACGTCTGTAAGTAAAGTTGGAAGAGGGAAGTGAGTATATTTGAGTAACAGTTGATTTAAGAAGAAGATTTCAGATGGGAAAGTCATGTTTATAAAGCTTTTCATACTTAAAGTAAACTTCAAATTGCAATCGAATAAATGTAAGAATATGTTTAGCCTTATCTCTTGCTGCGTAACTAAAACAGATCTAGCCACAAAAACTAATAGAAAGCTAATTTATTACTTTGCCTGCTTTTGATACTTATCACATATAGTTTATAGAACAAAAATACTAGCCTTTAAAAAAATTTTGCTGGCGTTTATCAATTGAATGGCATCGACTAATGCGCATATTCATTATTGAAAAGCAATTTGCTTGAGAGATAGCTGTCAGCTGATATATGTATACGTTTCAAAGTAGAGGGTTGGCGACCGAGCTCATCAAGTCATTATGTGGGCGGCATTATTAAGTCCATTTAAAACTAATCAAATCAAATATGCTGATTGCCAACAATCCCTGTGCGCAATTATATGAACACACATTGGTATGGTATTGCTGCGCTCTTGTTTATTGAAAATTAATTTCGGATTGCCTTTTGCGTTAAATTGCATTTTAAATGTTGCGCTTAAATGGGATTTAAGCCCCAAACAACAACAACAACAACCGTAGCTGGCAATTTGTGTGTCTTTTATAAATAATTTAACTGCAATTGCAACACGTCCTGCTATTGCAATCCTGCTGCAGCTATAATTCACCATTCTCATTTACTACTGCACTCCTCTTTCCCTTTACCATTTCGCGTTTGCGCAGCATTTATGCTCTAATTGTGGCCATCCCCCAAACAAACACACACACACACACACACATGTGTGTGTTCTTCCTTTATGTTGGGGGGGTTGGTTTGTTGCCATCGCCAGCCATATTGAATATTTCATGATGTAATGAAGTTCTTATGGTTGCCAGCTAAATACGATGACGCCTAGTTTACAAACTCGAGCACAAAACTTCTGTTTCGTAATTACTATCCTAAAGGCTTAACTCGTTAGTGTGTGCGAGTGTGTGTGTACGACCCACACATGTCATGATTGTGTTTTAGTTTAATATGCTATCATTAAGGCTTTCATCAGCAATGTCATCATTCAAACTAAAAGTTCATAACTTAAATGCGAACTTATTAAAAATTCATTTGAAATTCATTGCATGGGTGTGTTGGAACACTTTTGAAAGGGTCCATATATCTATGATATATAAATCGTAGCTGGGCATTAAGCTAAGATTCTTTCAATGATAGCAATATTTTTTATAACATGCCCAACTTTAAACATCTCTGTCTCTTGCACTTCTCTACCCCGCTCTGTGTCTAATTAAATTATTGACCATAGAAGGCAACAGCAGTAGCAACAAAAAGCAAAACAAAATACAACGTGTACTCGTTTTATGTACGGTATCTGCAACAACTCAATTGTGTGGCAATGTTGCGAGTGAATTATTACATGGGGAGCATTTCACTTTTACTTTTCGGGCATTTTTGGATGCTTTATCTGCGAGTTGTTTTACAGCTACCGCATAAAAAATTCAACAAAAATTGATTAAAAACTCCAAAAAGCAAGTAAACAAATGTGTTTGTGTGTATGTGTGTGGGTTTAATTTAAGCTGTGTAGAAGAGAGAAAGAGAGAGGGGATGAACTAGAAAGACGAGGCACGATTGTAATTTATCTTCAGTCACGAGAGCTTTGAATGTGGAAATGGAAAATGCAAGAAACGATTTACAAATGTTAACTGTTTGTCTTTTGGCGCCAAAGCGATGAAATTGTTGTTGTTGTTGTTGTTATCCACGATAAATAATGGCCAGACATTGGGCTAAAATGTTTATTAAAGCTCAACGCATAAATCGGTTGACTGCACAGAAAGACAAAAGTGGGATAAACGGGCAAAAGGTGTTGGGGAAATGGAGGTTAGATTAATGTAACCACAAATTTAATGGCAAGTCAATTGTCGCACTGTTGTTAGCAGCTGCCTTTGTGCGGTAATTAAAATCTATTTCACTCACATATACAAAACAGCCCACAAACGACGTCAACAAATTACGACGACAAAATGGCCATGGCCCAAAAAGTTTTGGTTTTTGGGGGAAAAAGGGCCTTTTGGTAATTATCTTTTAAGACATAACAATTTAGCCAGGCCATTAATTGGCTGGCATTTGTGTTGAGTCTTTGGGGACTTGCCACCAAGACGAAGATTTCGGCTCAGGCAGGACACGTGCCGGCCCAAAAGACGAAGAGCTTCAAAGTTAATTTACAAATGGCCAACACAGCTGTAATTAATTTCATTTTGATTCTCATTTCTTGTTGTTTCTTTTGGGCGCAAACTTTGCTCTCTAGCAAATTGATTTTTGCCTTGTGGTTCAAGTTTTCTAACAACTTCCTTTTTGGCCACTTACACACACTCGCACACACATGCACAGTTCATTTGTCATTTGGCTGTGTGCGTGTGTAAATTTTTAATTAGACAGCTTTCAGCAGCAGTAGAAGTAGTAAAAGTTTTCCATATGCCAAGCAATTAATTTCGTGTGAGTTTTCGTACTCGAATTTAAGATTTGCCCACCCAGAAATGTATCGCTGTTTTCCTGCTTGGATGTGAAGCAAGTTTTTTGATGCATTGCCGTGTAATTAAAAAGGGTTTAATGGCAACTTGATTTATGTGCTGGATGTTAATTAAATAATGTGCATACAGATTGTTGTAGCAAAACAGTGTAGGAGAAACAGATGGAAGAAGAATTGCAGATATCAAAAGTTGGCAAAAGGTTAAACCTTTAAAGTAACAAAATTTTTCTCTCTCTTTTTCTGTCCTTTTATTTAATCTCGTTAGCTTTTTCTCATGTCAAAGCATTTTTGCAGACATTTTACTTTTGCAATGGGTAGATTTGTATAAGCCAAATCCAGCGAAACGTACTGGCCCGGCCAGACAACCGTTAGACAGCGCCATTTGTTAAGCCCCCATTGCCACAAAGTGTGCAATGACATGTCGTTTTGTTGTTGTTGCTTTTTTTGTTTCACAATGTTTCCTTTGTTTGCTATTGCTTCTAACCTCTTCTCTCGCTGTCTATCTTGCTATGTGATTGACTTAGCTTTGTGCCTTCAGCTAGTTCTCTTTTTTTGTTTTTCGTTTACTCTCCTCTTCTTCTTACTTTCATTTAGGTTTTTTCGCTAAACACATTGTCGAATTGACAGGCAACAAGCGTCATTCAATTGCTCAGTCTTCAAGCCGAAGTTGACTCGCACATTGTGTTGTTTTCTGTTGCTGTTGCTGTTGTGTTAATTATTAATTATTTATTGATTGTCGTTGTCGTTGCCATTATTGTAAGCAATCAAAGTATTTAAGAGCCAAGCGATAGTCAAAACGGGTTACAATTTATTATAAAATAAGTAAGGAAAATAATCTATAGATATATATGCACACAACTTCATACGCCATGTTGGCCGGTGCTAATTATTTAAATTACTTTGCGCACAGTTTTAAGCATTGCATTAAGGCAATTATTATTAAAAACGTATGTGTGTTTATGAGTAGTATAGCTACATATATATAATCTTGATGCTTGTATAATGCAGTTGCCATTTCACTTAGCCACAAACGAGCCGTGGCCATTGCCGTTAACAAAATTGCGTTTTACATCATTAATTTTTACGAGCTAAAATAGGCCCAAAATGGCTGATAAGCTGTAAGAGCCAACAGCCAACAAAGAGGACTTTGCCAAATGGATAGGGGTAGGGAGAAGTTACTCGTTTGTGTCTTGTGTCTAGTTGCTGGCATTGTCGGCCTGGGACCAGAGCCTGCTAAGCGGCAATTAACGCGTCTTTAAGGCGCCCACATTGTTGTTGTTAAGAAAATGTTGCCATGGCGCTAGTTTACAACCGAAAAGAACAAAAAGGTTCTTGGCCTGGTTTATTATAATGGTAATTGCTTATGATATATATACAAATACCATTTAAGAGGGTTGTACTTGCTTAATACACAAACATTTTGTTATAATACTAATGCTAGTAATAAAATAGAAACCAATTTGAGACACGCAACTCAAAGGCGCAACAACGCATCAATGCCTCATTAAATTAGAGCCACACAAGCGCGTGACATGTTTATATGTTCGACATATGTATAATGCATACAAGTTTATATACAAGTCTATGTTGAAACTACTCGCTAATTGCCCATTTGCTAGAAAATGCTTCCATTGCCATAAATTAAAATATTTATTAACTAAAAGCTCAGTACTATATGCTTTAGTATTTAAAATATATTTGGTTACAAATATGTATAACCAACATTTATTTTGTTATTCAACTCTCGTATGGTATGTGAATGAGTTAAATGAAAAGCAAGTCAAGGTTCAATAATTCACTTAACTGTCTAGACATTATACCAAAAATAATAATCACATACATAATGTATCTGCTTGCCTTGTTTGGGTAGCTTATTAAATGCATTTTTGTAATTATTGGTAAATTAAACACAAAATATATCAGCTCAAAAATGTCAATTAAGTGGTTTCTGTACAGTACAGTACACTCTGTTGGTGTTCAACTTTATTAAGTTGAATAACAAGCAAAAATAAAAATTCCACAACAGAAAATATGACTGTGAACTAGATAGGTTTGTTTGTATTAAGGAGAAGTAATAATTATTGTTTTTTATATTTTTATATTATTACATTTCCCTATTAACTTTTAGCTTCTAACTTTTAAAGCTTTACAAAAACATTTTTCAATATTTTCATGTCCGCCATTTTGAGGTTATTATTAGCTTATGCCTTGCTCATTATTACTTAACGCTGTCGAGGGCCTGACTATTCACTCTCGGATAGACACAAAATGAAACCACCCCCACAGCTAACCATCCCCTAGAAACAAGAGCATTGTCGTCTGCTCTTTTTCATTTAATGTGCTCATGCATAATGGATAAACCTTTTACCCCGCCGTTTCGAAAGCACGTTTTATTTTTTGGTTTTTTCCTTGTTATTTATTTATTTATTTTTTTCAGTCAAAAGCCTTTGTGCGTTTTGTAGTTTAAAGTGTCGGCTACAAGTTGGGGTGTAGAAAAAGGTGCTAGCTGTCAGCACTTTCGAAAAAGCATATTGATTTTTGTTCTGTTTCCTTTTTTTTCACAAAAGTTAAAGTGCGAAACTTACCTCCATTTAGTGCGACGATTCTGGAACCACGTCTTCACCTGAGCATCGGTCATTTTGAGACCTCTCGCTAGAGCGGCTCGTTCCGCAGATGCCAAATACTTTTGCTTGTGGAAACGCTTCTCCAACTCGGCCACCTGGATGCGTGTAAAGGATGTGCGCGGCTTTTTTCGCTTGGGCGGCGTGCGATTCTGATACGGATGTCCAATGCGACGAGCAATCGGAAAGGCAGCTGTAATGTAGAGGAATAGAAAGGTATTTAAAGTTGGATAGCTAGTTACAGGTAAGTGTCCTTCCCAAGCAATTAGCAAACAATAAATTCTATGGCTAGATAACAAGCAATTTCCGATATTTGCTTCCGGCTCTTGCGGCACCTGTACAGCTACTTATTGACCTTAGAGTTGCCTCTACCTGCCCCGCTGTGAAATCAATTTAGATGGGCATAGCCCTTAAAGAGTCAGTGACTCGGGCTGCTAAGCGCCTAATTGCTGCAGTCTGAAGCACTACGATCTTTAACCTTTATCATAGAGAGCGTCAGACGCTTCGTCTTGTAGACAATGCACGCGACATCAATTTCATTCAAAGTCGCCTTTTAGTCGTCGTTCATGCTCGAGGTTGAGTCATAAAGTCGCGGCTTCCTAGGATGCGTATATGACCCAGTCTCAGTCTCTATGCTCAGTCAACTTCTCTCTCTCTCTCTCTCTCTCTCTCTCTCTCTCTCTCTCTCTCTCTTTTGGCTTGCAATGTTTTATTGGGCGACTTGGCCGGTGGTTCTGCTGGCGCTGAACCTTTTAAAATTCCAGCCAGGCGACTTAGTTTTGCGTGTTGTTGTTTATTATGTGCGATAAGAGCCCGACGCAGTGGTTAACAAAAAACAAAAATATTAAAACGTTGTCGTTTGCCATCGCCGTCGTCCTCATGTGACAACTGGGAAACCGGCTTGATCAACTTCCCTGGGGTCATATGGGTAAGTCCCGCTCTTAGCTTTGCCAAAGCATAAAATAATAATTGCAATTTTTAAACAACACTTTTCTTAACTTTGAACATTTTTTCATTTAAGCAGTAAGCTTTGTTGTTAAATTATCTAAAATGTATTTTCTATCATATTATTGCACATGTTGATAATCTGATCTATAAATTCCACAAAACTTTAGTTGCCATATAATCGTAATGTTTATAACGCGAAAAGCTTCACTTTTTTTTGATTGTTTTTATAGAGAGAAAATATTGTAAACTTCTTTTTTCAACCCTCATAAAACCACAACAAAATGGCCAGAAAATTCCATCAATCGACAGACGAACTCAATGCCAGAATGAATGGTGGGTGTTAAGCTGACAAATCATGTTTTTTATTGCGACTTGTCCCAGGAACCCTTTTTAAATGCGATGCCAAATAAAATACTTGACTCAAGTGTTGTGAGTGTGGCATAAACTTGTTGGGAGCAAAGCATTTTCCCGAGTGGGAATTGGAGACCATTTGAATATTTCAAGCAATATCAATTTCAATAAAAAGCCATTTATCGCACCACATAAGCAGGCGTCTTGCTTATATCCTTAAAGGATTCGTGGCTTGGGATAAATATTCGCGTAAGCATAATTTTATGGCTTACCAGATCCCCCCTTTACACCTTTGCCTACTCGTGTGTGTGTGTGTGTGTGTGTGTGTAAGTGTTATTCGTTATTCTTATTTATGATGTTTTGGGGGCACAGTTCTTGGCGTATCTTAAAGATACTCACAACCTGTCTGTGGGCTGTGGCTTGGCTTCTGATGCTCTGCCTGTAAGCTGCCTGCCCAAAAATACCTAAAATAATGCTAAAAGCTTTTAGTATGCATTATTGATGGCGCCTGCGGAAGCCGAAACTGAACACGGAGTCTCAGACTGCGACTCAGTTTATTTTTGCCCCAACGACCCACATGGTGTATGCGCAATATCTAGACTCAAGTGTTTACACTTTAACCTATTGCTTGCAAGCATGCAATATTTGGCCAAAAGTTTACTTGTGGTTATTATTACTCGGCAGTCTTTTGGCTATTTGCAAATTACATAAAGGGTTGCGGTTAACCTGGCCAAAAAAAAAAAAAAACAATATTAAGAAATAATTGGCGCCTGCTGCGCCGCCTGTCAGCATAACCCGAACAGCATTCCAATTAACATGCAATGGTTATTAATCAAATGGTAGGGCAGGGTCGAGGGGATTGGATCACGGCAAGGGTCAGTCTGTCAGTCGCTCGTTTGTCTTTTTAATGAAAAAAGCCAAGGCGCCAGCTTATCAGCAATGCACAAACACACACACACAAGCACACTCATATTCATACTCTTTCACTCAGACGCTGACGAAGAAGATGTTGACAAAACGAAACTGGTCAAAAGGTTTGGCTTGACTGCCTCATAAGTGTGACTGCGTTCTAGTAGAGCTCCTCTCTGTCTCTCTTTACTCTTTACTGTGTTGCTAATTAAAAGCTGCCCATGTCAGTTGAGAGCCTCGCTCACATTGAAGTGTGGTATGCAGCGATAAATAAGAATAAGACTAAGCGTTGAGCTCGACGACCGCCCAATGTGTAATTAATTCCTTTTCGGGGGCACAGCGCGAAATTAAAAAGTCATGTAAACCAGGCTCATTAAAATAACTAAAACTAAATAAACAAAAAAGTTAAGGCTAACCGCGGCGGATGTTGCCAACAATAAAAGCAATCTGCCAACTTGATCGCCAATGCTAAGCAGCTTTTCTGCATGACCAAAATGGTGCAGCCAAAATATGAGTTACAGCCAATCGATTGTGCCATTCTCGAATTCTCAACTCCTGACAGAGTAGGGACAGCTGATAAAAGCGAAGAATGGTTAAATGCACCACAGTCAGTCCTCAGTCCTCAATCCTCAGTTCTCGTAATGAAATCAACGCTCTCTCATTATAAATAATGCGGCTCGCGCTGCGACTGCCGCTTGTAGCTACAACTGAAGCTCATAATGTAAACAAATTAACAGGAGAAGAGCCAGTTGGAGGTAAGGATCGCTTGCTCCTTCGTCTTTAGCCATATGCAAATGAGAAGCCCTGTGAGCTTTGCTTCTGGGCGGTGGCGCAGCGTTAAGTTTTTTTGTTTTCTTCTTTTTCATTTGTTCGTTTTTCGTTTTTGTTTTCTTTAACTTAAGCTGCGATTGCGCATTTGAAGGCAAACATGTTTTTATACTTTAGGGCGCACGGCTATACAACTATAGGCAAGTGTGTGCGCTTGTGTGTGTGTGAGGTCTGGGGGGCTCGAATGACATGCCGACAGGCATGTTGGCTTAAAAGACTTCTCTGATCACGCTTATTAGCCTGGGCCACAAACATGGGTGTAGCTAGGATATCTCTTAAAGGGGTTTGTTCAAAGACAAATTTAGTATAATATCTTTTAGCATCTCATAAAACACTGTAAGACTATCGATTTCATTTCACAAATGCTAACAGATTAAGTTTTAAAGTGTGACCCCCGTCAAGACTACACCCATGACGAATAGAAGCCACAGGCCATAGTTGGATTTGGATTTTAATAAGCTGCACTCTCTCTCATGTACTCGCATTCATGTGCGTGCCACATGGTAATCATGTTGACTGTGTGCGTGTGTGTGTGTGTGGAGCAGCAAGCAATCTTATAAACAGTAGCTGCTTGTTTTTGGCTACTGTTGGATGCCAACTAACATGAATGTTTGTAAAAGACAACCACGATACAAGCACACACAGCGTGATGATGCATCAAAATCATGTCATAATGAAATCTTCAGACTCACCTGCCAGTCGATCCTTGACCGCCTGATGGGCCAGCGCCGCATGGTGTAACGGTGGCAGTGCCCAAGTTAAAGGCGTACGTTGCGGCGGCACACGCAGCACATGGCCAGCGGCTGCTGCTGCTGCCGACGGATAAAGATGCGGATATGAGTATAGGGCAGCGGCACTGCCATACGTTGAGTTGGCAATGCTGGTAGCCAATTTATATGCGGCCAATTCATGTTCCGCTTCGGCTTGTAGTTCCTTTTCTTCGGCGGTTCTATCAGAGTTGCTATTATTGTTGTTGTTGTTGTTGCTGTTGGGGCTACTGCTGCTGTTGTGCTGTATGCTATGGTTGTTGTTGTTATTGTTGTTATTGGTTTCAAAGGGTATCGAAAGCAGCCTCGATATGCTGAAGGGCAGATTCTCGCTGGACGAGGATCGCGTCTGTTCCGACTGCAGTGATTCACTAAGAGAAGCATGAGAAGAAAAAAAAATGTTTGTTATTGGCTCATTAATATTAAAAGTGTCGCACGATAAGCTAAAAGACAGAAAGACAGAGTAGAGGAGAGAGATAGAGAGACAACAAATTATTAATTAATGTTGCCAACTGAGTTTCGAGACCAGTGTTGCCCACACATAACACATACAAAGTTATAAAGTTGTTTTTGTTGCTGTTGCCATTTGCTTGCTTGCGATAAGGCGCAAAAGTATTTGGCCCCAAAACACGCAGAAATCATGTTATTTTTATACGTTCGTCGTCCACGTAGTATGCGGCGTATGCGTAATACTGTGTGTCGATGTTTTGGCAAATTAAGTAATTATGCAAATACAAAGTGCGAGGCATTTGATTTGGGTTCTACATAAATCATCCAAGACACGATCGTCATTTCATAGACTTTCCCAAAATACAAAAAAAAAACTATAACTTAAAGTTGAAGCAAACTCGTTTAAATAATAAACATATGGCTTATGATATTCATTGTGGCTAGTAATCTGTCTTTGTTAAGTCTCTCTCTCTGCCGCATCCCTTGATTTTATAGGATTTTTATGGCTCGCTCTCTATTAAAATGTTAATCCAATGTACGCATGCAGGCTTGGTTGTTGCCACAAGCTGTGGCTTTGTGTCTCGAAACTCGTTTAGACCCATTTGGGCATTGTTATCAGCGCGCGCTTTTGGCGCCTTGCTAATGTGCGCTTTATCGTCATCGACTCTTTGCCAGTTTCCCAATTCCCCCATGCCCAAGTCCCCCTATTCCCTATTGCTCCAAACAAAAGCTGTCCATATGTTAAATACAGGAAGTTTCTTTTGGGCTGCTGCAGCTATTTATTAGTGTTTAAGAGGTCTTTTCACGCCAAACCCAAATTGGTTCGATTGATATGAATGAAAGCATTTATGGGCGTTTTTATATTCAGCCTATTTGCCAGCTACTTAGCTATTCAAATGGTCTTTGTGTTTCGCCCAGACAATGCTTAAGTTATTTAAATACTTCTTTTGTACGTTCGTTTGGTCGTTAAATTATGAAAATATCATAAAAGAATTGCTCTCGTTGGTGACAGAAACACGTTGACGGCTTTTTGGTTAGGCTGGGCTTATTACATTATGGCTATATTTAGTTTTGCCTTAAATTGGTAGAAATATTTGACTGACTTTTATCTTTCATAAGCTATTGGGTTAAGTTTGGCATTCTCTTTACCTCCATGTATTGCTTTATATAATAGTTATAGGAAATATGCAGAAGACTTATCAAAACTTTCAATATAGTACCTAAGCGGTGTTTCTGATTCATCATAACAGCTGCCGCCATCCATATCCACATCGGAGCCACTGCCGCAGGACATTCTTGAATCGGAATCGACATCGACATGTATCTCCTGCTCCTCAACATCGTCGCCATTCTCATGATCGTGCTCGTGCTCATCCTCCTCGTGGCTGGACATGTTGACAATAAGTGGCGCCAATTTGAACTGTTTTGCAAACAATACACACTAACTCAAGATTCACTTGGCACTTGGTCTTGTTTATCTATATATATTTGCCAAATATGAAATATTTCTTATTTATTCAACACTTTGACACCTTAAACAGCGTATCGAAATTGGGTTGTAGTTTTAATTAACTTGATTTTCGCAACGCGGCGACGACAAGAACATGAGATATCGTTTAAACCGACTCGTTTCGATGCGACTCGACAAATTGAACGGACGCCGTTTGACTGTTATTTTGAGATCAGCGAGATCTCGGCAAAATAAAAGTTTCCGTGCTTGGAAGCGGGCGCGTGCTGGCGGGCGTAAACGCTATTCATAAATGAATGCAACCAACAAAAATATGCCGACGGACACTCTCTCTCTGCCACTGGCACTGCCACAACTGCTGTTGCCGCTGCTGCTGCTGCTGCTGCTGCGAAGCTTGTTAGTCAAATAATATCAAGCCCAAAGGCAAAGGAGCCACCCCGCTGGCAGCAAAAAAAAACGTGAAACAAGTAAAACCAGTTCCGTTTGACGCTGGCAGCGATGCTTTAGCCGCCGCTGCTTCCTTCCTATTTGGTTAACGTTAACGAGCCTGTTTTTGCCACCTTGTTTGAACCTAACCTACCATAATAAACGTTAGCCAGACCTCTCTCGCTCTCTCTCTCTCTCACTCTTTCAGTCTATTGCTCTTCACTGCCGCCCCCGCTGAGCAGTTTGGTGGTTGCTCTTGCTTGGCCCGCCCCAGCCAAGCCAACTTCGTCTCGCTCTCACACACCACACACACAAGCTCTCCCTCGCTGCATCTCGCTCTTGCTGACGGCAGCACATGCGCTGGGCTGGGCTCTCTCGCTTTTGCTTGGTGTAGAAACAGGTTTCCACTCTGCTCGATGCTTGGCAGCACTGGCCAACAATTGACGCAGTGGGCGTAACGCTGCCGGACTTTCATTGGCTGCCATTGCTGCATGGAGTGTTGCGGAGGGTAAGGGGTGCTGAAGACCGGATGGGGGTCAACAGTTGGAGCTTTTGCATTTGCGACGACATTTTAAATGGAAAACGTTTTGCTTTTGGGGTTTTTATTACGAATAGACGAGAGCATGAAGAGAATGTATTTTC
Organism: Scaptomyza caliginosa; assembly: GCA_035044725.1. NCBI lineage: Eukaryota > Metazoa > Arthropoda > Insecta > Diptera > Drosophilidae > Scaptomyza > Scaptomyza caliginosa. The sequence goes on from JAWNNR010000686.1 coordinate 2,894,685, forward strand.
ATTTTGATTGTTTCTATTTTCGGTTTAGCCAAGCGTTCGCTCCGCCATCTCATTCCCGCTGGACCGAGACGGAGACAGACTATCGCTTCGTGTGTATAAGAGAGAGAGAGAAAGAGAGAGTAAGTGAGAGCGGGTCAGAGAATGGCCTGGAGAAGTGCAAATGTGGCAGATTAATAGCACAATTGGAAATAGCAGCGTTTTGTCAGTTTGAGTTCACAAAGCGTTGGGGCGGATTGCCTGGTGCAGGTTGCGTGTTGGGTTACGGGGTGGTGCTGGTGGTGCTGTTGGTAGTAGTGCGTATGTCTTTGCCTGTGGTCCACTTAACTGCGGCGTTTTCCAATGTCCATCTATTGACAGCTGGTTGGCTGTGAGTTCTCTATTAGCGCCAGCGTAGAAAAATGTTTAAGCTGCTATCTCTTGGCTCGGCACTTTGGCAGTCAGCGATAAGATATGCCCCCAATACGTGTCTCCCCCGATCCCATTTAGCTGGCTTATATGTCTATGCAAAAATGGAAATTATTCTGTATGCGCGCATTGCTTTCCTCAAGTTCACTTAAAGGTTAATTGACAGTTTTATTGCCAAGTCTTGGCCTTGAGCACGGGTCCAGCTTAGCTTAGCTCAGTTTAGCTGGCTCATCCTAAACAGGAATGCCGCGTTTTGATTGTGAGCTGGCATGGATGGCGTGGTAAAACGAAGCTACTTCTGATATATGTTGGCATGTGCCATGTACAAACAACGCTAAAGAACTGAATTAGAAAAGAAGGAATGTGATAGAGCGGCAACGAGAGACGGAGAGAGAGAGAGAGCAGTATTCTCGTGTTCCGCACAACCAAAAAATTAATCACAAAAATTCATTTATGCACTTAGGAAACGTTTTTCTTTACGTATTTTTTTCGCTGTTTTGGTACCAGCCATGCAAAATCATGGCCAACAATGAAACGCGCAATTACTGCATATTCAATTGAGCGCGTGAGGCCAACAACACACAGCAAAAAACAATGTACACTGAGAAAAATATCTAAACACTATGTAATTCGAGTAGTTGAAAACATTCAAAATGCTTTTTTGTGGTCATTTGTTTTTTAATAAACTCTTTTCGCCATTTATAAAGCCTGTTTTCTCTCAGTGTCTGCATATACATACAAAGTCATAGACACACACAGCACACACGCTCATATTCAGACACAAAAGGACTTTTTGCCAGTCACGACGCATCGCCATCGACGTTGTTCGTAGACCTTGTAGCCGGCTAATTGGATTTCATTTGAACAGCAACAACAACAGCAACAGCGAACAGAAACGAGCAACAATTGCCATAATAAAACAGCAACAACAACAACAACAAAAGGTCTCGACTTTGGCAATTGCAATGCAATTTTAATGCAAAATAAGAGGCGGGCCACATTTTTATTGCATTTTTACTTTTATTTCAGTTAATAGCAGGCAACAACAACAACAACAACAATAGCTTTAGCTGGCAGCAACGAGAAATTGGTGCTTGGTATGAATACAAAATGAGGCCAAGATGCCACCACAATGCAGTTAGTCAGGGGGAGGGGTGGAGGGGCTAGGGGTGGCAAAATTAGTATGCAGCAGCTTACTGCAGTGAACAGCAACCGAAGTAGCAACAACAAAATGAGCTTACGAGTTGCCCCAGCTCCAAGTTTCATTTGTGCAGGACTTGCCACTTGACTTTATTGGCAACTTCATGGAATATTCAGCAGCAAAGTTTTGCGCAAGTGCCTTCAAATGGCACACCTCTCCCCCCGCCCTCTATCTCTCGCAGCGCCGTTGCCAGCTTCATTTGATATGCATTTTTATTTGGCTCATATACAAATGGTAGCTTGACTTGGCCAACAGCAGGTGGGTGGTGGGCGAGCTTGAAGTTGACGTTGGCTAAGGGGTAAAACGGTTGGAGGGAGAGAGCACAGCACAAAATGTCACTTCAATTGCCAATACTGATTATGGCTGTCTCTGTCCGTCGTTGCGCGCATTTTTATGTGCGGCCAGCGGAGCGCTATTATTGGTGACAGTTTTACCTTTATGGCGAATCTCTTTTTCAAATGCCCACGGAAAATCGCCAGAGACAGAGAGAGAGTAGCGACAGAGATAGAGATACAATCAGAGTATGTATGTATGTATGCTGCCATTTGTGTGATTTCCCTCAACACGTTAAGCTTCCTTCCGTCGTTCGTTTGTTCAATCATTTGGGGAGTGGCAAAAGGAAAAGCGCCCTAGACCATCATGATTGCTTTCCGAAATTCTTTCTTTCGCCTGTCCACACTTGATTTCGTTATTGGGGCTAGAGTTGGGGCTTCTCATGCGTGATTTTGTTAGCAAATTGACCACACAATTTGCTAAGCGATAAATTAACACATTAATTATTTAATCTTATATGTGTGTGTGTGTGTAGGCGTGTGTAAGCTTTTAGGAAATGCTAGAATTGGTTGACTTGTTGAGCACTGATTTGGAGTGAATGGTAAGAGAGATAAAGTAAATGGGCTGAGATTCAGAATTTGAAATCGAAAGCAAAAAGCTTAACTAAATCCTTGAAAAAATATTGATTTATTTACCTCTAAAACTCTCTTAATTGAAATGCAACAACTTCTGTTTCTGCTGAGCATAATAATCGTTGTATAAGAGAGTGTTCTTAATTAATTTCGCACCCAGTCTCTGCAAAAACCACTGATTTTTATTCAGCCACATATACGCACTTTTATTCGCATACAAATGTTCAAACATGAATATTGTATGGCCTATATGGGCATTTTTAATAAGTAACCGATTTGTTTTTTCACACAAGCATTCGCTTTCGTGGGCACCCTTAGTAGCTGGTAGCTCGTTGCTGCGATTCCTTATCCTGTGCCAAAAGCCTAAGCAGATGCCCTTCGACAATTTGGTGTGCGCCATTTTGGTCGTTTTATAAATTAAATATGCTTCTCGCGCAATTTCAGCCTGCGATTGTTTCGAATACCTTGTATACAAGTTTTGCCAAAGGGGTAGTATAAGCTTAGTTAGTAGCTTGTTTCTAGCATATCAACCAAAGCCCTTGACAACTAACAGGGTATTTTCTGCGTCATACATTACAACAACACATTAGTTCTTTGCCCCCGTTGTTGTTTGGCCGCCACAAACGCAAATCTGGCACCGTTTTTCCCGAGCCTGGTTAAATGGAATACAATGGGGTTGTTATGGTTTGGAACTTGGGTTGGGGTTGTACTTCGTGGTGGGGGTTTGTGAGCTGCTCTGTAAATGTGCGACACGCCGTTAAGCAGTTCATTTGTAGGCAGTTTTCGTATGATTACAAACAATTTCCGTTGTGTTCACTCCGACTTTGTGCGATTAGCTGCAAAATTTATGGATCCTACTTAGCTGCTTTACAGGGGCAGCCATGATTTTTATTGCCCCCAAAGTGTGGGCGAGTGAAATGTAAATTTGGTTGGGGGTGCTTGTACGAGAGCACGATATGTGATTCATAAATCTGTTTCTGAGCCTGAATTGTTTGGCTCTTAAAAGCTTATAAATATTTTTTATTTAGCACATTTCACTAATTTGTATAACAATTTTGTTTAAGGGGTATTTCCAGTATTTTACGGCTTTCATGAGACATAAAACTAATTAAATCGGCTACGCTCGTAAAAATTCAGATCTATCGCTTTCATTCATTTAGAGTCTTTTCAGCGACACAAACGCCTCCAGTTTAAAGCGTAAATGACAGAAACAAATATACATATTTACATTAAATATTTGGAAAGTAAATTATAACATTAAAAACTCATCAAAATGCTCACAATCTGTTTCTGATATATCGAACTCACGACACGTTTTTTGATTTGCATATACATGTATGTAAACTGGTTGAAACTTAATGCATTATAAGCGCTTAGATTGAAACACATTCACATAAATGCTTGTGTACACTTAGAAAAACAATTCGTCATAGCTTGGGTCAAGCTAAGAATAGAAGTTACGCTGGAACAACGTTTTTCTCCGAGTGTATTGGTATTTAAATCATCTACATAAAACGACACCTCTTTAAGAGTTAGAGAGCTGAGTGTAGTTGGTTTTGGAGTGTGAACCTCTTATCTCAACTAGCCAAGTTAATTGCTTAATCTGTGCTAGAGGGCAGCCCAAAAGCAAACCTAGTGCATTAGACGTTGCTTGGGTCAGTTAAACGACTTTTACTTTTTTGTAGATCATTCCCTTTACAGCTCAGCTCGTGTCCGTTGCATGAGTCATACAGCTTGCCTACCTCTCTCTCTCTCTCTCCCTCCCTTTCTCTCTTGGGTTACATTGCGGAGAGCAATTTGCTTATCGAGACGAGAAATGCGTGTCTCCTGGCGGTGGCTTCAATAATTTTATAGCCCACGACGTTTTTGCCGCAGCAACGTTGCTGCAATCAATTAGTATTGTGACCTGTTTTACTCTTTACCCCTCTATCTGCCTCTCTTTTGTTTCCGCTCCTTACCTCTCTTTCGCTCTTGCATACCATCTTGCCCGGCGTTATCAGTTTGACGCGCTTGTTAATGAACGAGCGAGGCTTTCCTCTCATATTTTGATACATCGATATTAAGACTGAGTTGCTGTTTTGTTGTTTTGTTGTTATTATTTTTATGGCCGTTTCTTAAAAGCTTTTTGTTTAATACGCATTTTAAATGCTAATTAAAATGTATTTAAGTACATGTGCTCAGGCAGCTCATTAGCCGTTTGCAATTTGCATATACATGCACTTAAATAATATTGTTTAACTTCTTGAATTGCAAATTCTTGAATTCTTGTCAAATATTATAAATGACTGGCACTTTGCACAGCGCAATCATTTTTCAAGTGTGCCTACGACAATGGTTAAACAAAAAAACAATACAAAAAATATGAAAAACAACAAGGAGTTCCGTGTAACAAATGAATGTTTTCATTTTTTCTGGCCGTCTTTTCCCAAAACAATTAAAAATGGCAATATAGGGTGGGGAAGCGGGCAAAGGGCTTCCGGAATCCGACAGTCTCGTTCATCATCCGAGATGCATTTTAGTTGAAATTAAAAAAATCTTCTGCCCTGCGGACCAAACACGGCGCCAACTGCTATGAAAACGGTAGTCCATGAATCACAGTTCATTAATTTCAAATGGCCTTAATGCTCCGGGAGCAAATGCAGGCAGCTAGACCAGAAAACTAGAGTGAGCGAGGGCGAGTTGGATAGACAGCAAGGCAGACTGACATATGAAGCTGCTAGACTTTTCATGAAACAGTTGACGTTGCAACATCAAATCCCAAAGCTCAACTCACTCAGTCCTATCCCAACATCAACAAAAATAAGAGCAACTATTTCAGCCACAAGGACTGCAACAACAGCTAGTTACAATATTTACTTGAAGTAAAAAGAAATAGATTTTAATTTATAAATATGCGTTAACCCTGATGGGAATTTGAAATGAATTTATGATTTTACGAATGCTTTTAGGAGCACATAAAGAACCATTAACGAGACCTCCAAGCAACAAAGTGACAAAGTCTGATGTATCTGTAGCTGTCTCTTTACACCTACCTACTAATCTCTCTTTGGGCAGGGCAGACGTGTTGTCTTGTCAGCATTGCATTTTCCATTACACCCACTCGCATTTTGTATTGTCGTCGTCCAATTGGCCAGTTAATGGATTGCAAGCGCAGTTAATAACTTACACAACTTAGATCGGGCGACATAAGTGTGCCAAGTGTGGCAAACTCATTGGCAAAAAGAGGGCAATTAAGCACTCACACACTCAACCACATAACAGCTCTTAATGACAACGAGGAGAGGAGAAGGCTGTAAAGCCTGAGTCAAGTTGAGTTGACCATGTGTGACAAATTGACGCTTTTTAATTTTCGCCAGCAACAGACATACCACTTAAAACGTAAAGCGCCACACGAATCACCAATAACGATCCACCTATAACGAATTCAGTATTACGAATCACGCATACGCCGCATTGTCCCTTCCCCTCCTTAGAACTCTTGGTGGTGCAATTGGAGCTGGCGCATACTGTAAATGGCTTCCTTGCTGCCGTTGTCAACTGATACTGATTGACGACGTTGTTGCTGATTGTTGTTGTTGCTGCTGCTGCTAAAAAGGTGTTTTCATTTTGAATGCAAAAACCGTCGCCTTGATTAATTGCCTCGCACGAGCATCGTTCGGTCCAAGTGTTATACATTTGTACAAGTGCACAGTGAGAAAAATCAAATTAAAGTCTTTACTACATCTCTTAACAAGTTCTATTATTTTTGCCTGTGTATCTTTAAAGAGCAACGGAATCTGACGCTGACTCCAACTTTAACTGCAACTTCAACTCCTGCCTCCCGACTCCTACTGACACTACTTGATTTAACAAATGATGTGCATGCCTTGTGCGCTGATAATGATGAGAGCCTGTTCGGCTGGACTTCTTCGGTGGAGCTGAGAGCCAGCGTCTGCCAGTGTCTGCCAAACCAATCAAAATGTTAATGACACTCTCAATACAGTTATCACAACAGCGTCAGCTTCGATGATATGTGGAGGGGGTGCTGCTGAGAGAAGTTGGCCAACGTTGGTAATGTCTGCCAATGCTTAAGCTCTGTCCACTTGACCGAGCCTTTTAACATTTCTGCCTGTTGTTGTTGTTGTTTTTGCTGGCGTTGCTGTTAAGTTGTCATTGCCATTATGACCATGTCGCTTTAGCATTTAACAAATAGTTGAGACATTTACAAGCATCGATAAGAGACTGTGCGGCAAAAAAAAACTGGGAATACAGCTACAAATGCAGCAACGTTACCAAATGGAATGGAACAAATGGAACGATTTGTGTTAATGTATTTTGATTTTCGTGGCTTAAGCTGGCGGCTAATTTATGTCGCTCTTAAATGCCTAGACAAAGTTTAATATTCATATGGCATTGTTTGCGTGACATTCACACACACATTAATCAAAGGCAGCATCAATAAAGCTCATAAATAACTTAACTTAAAGTTATAACCAAAGACAAAAGCCAATCATTGGCCAAGGCAGCAACGGCCCACACACATGCCACAAACTTATACTGCACTATCCCCAAAACACTCAGCTCGCTTAGCCATAATAATTGGCTAACGCTTTTGACATGCTATAACCTGATAATATGACAGACAAGTCAGCGGCGCATCAAGAACATATCAAAGACAAAGACACCGGATGTGCTGGATGTGGCGAAAGGGGCATGAGAAATGTAAGTGCACTGAGAGAATTACTTGATTACTTTGGCTAAGTTTTTTTTACCTATTCCAATCATTCGTGTGTCGTTGTTTTGTTTGTCTTTTTTCTGCTACGTTAACAAGTTTTCTAAGATTATTTTTTTAAGTGTAGGGATGCGCTTGAGTGGCGCCTATTTTCTGTTGACCTTTTCCGTTTGGTTTTGGGCGAGTGTTGACAAACGAAAGAAATTATCAATTGATAATGCAGCAAATTGTGGGCATTAAAAACATATCGAAAACAGTTTGTGTAATTTATCAAAAGATATGAGAGCGGAACGGTCTTTGAGAGGTGGGCGGTATTGTTTATAGCGAACTAATGGGGACAGACTGTAACAATTTGAAATCCATTTGTCATTTAAACAAACTAACAGAGAGCAAAAGAGCGAGAGAGCGAGAGAGCCGGAAAGCGAGAGGCAGCGACCATATGGTCAAGGCGTCTCTTTATTAGAACTCTTGCACATAAATCATTCTTGTTGATCGGTTTCCGTGAATCGATTGACTGGTTAGGAAAAAAAGAATGAGTAAAGACTTTTAACAAATACAACAGCAAAAAGAGAATCAGCAACTGACAATCAGTAAAAACACTTCCGATGATTTGTTGTAGATCGATTAGCCATTTATTGCAGATCTTTCAACCTCCATTTTACAGATTTGTTAAAGTTGTTTGTTGATGATCTTGCCGGTGAAGATGATGATGATGATGATGCAACATCACACGTACAGAGTGAAATAAAAAACCTTTGCGTAATTTGCACAAAACGTTTTGTTTGAAATTGAAATTGGTTTTCTTTCGTCAGACAATTTAACCGCAAATCGAGTAAAGCGATAGCGACGATCATCATTATGATAAAATGACGCTTGAGAACTGAGAATTGAGAAGTGTGAGAGATTTGCGCACAAGAGAGCTGAGAATGCGCATGAAAAATGAAGAAGATTAATTCGAGCATGCGAATGCAAGGCAAATGTTAAACTTTCTGTACGATTTAGCATACCCTACAATGAGCGAACTATATAATTGGACACGGCGCATCAGGCAAGCAGGCACGTTTCGTATTAACAAAATCGTCCAAAGACCAAACTGACAGACAGGGATGGTAAGCGGGGAGTGTGAGTGAGCGAGACGGCATGAGGTAGAGTGCAGCGGTCAAAAGCATGCAATTGGCTATGAAAATGATGGCAAATCGTATACAGAATGAATGAATGCTTTTCAGTTTCGCCTTCGCATTCAACATTTGCATTCACCACGAATCAATTTCAAATAGCCATCCATCATTATCATCATGATAATCATTTAAATGATTATTGCCATCATTATGAAGAAGTCATCGCTGACTGATTGCCGCAAAATCATTTCGACCAACAACAACAATAACAGCAACAACTACAAAAAGACTCTTTTGAGCTGTTGTTGATGAAAACGATTTTAAATTATTTTATTTCAATTGCAAAATTGTATTGGCCGACTTGGCTCCAGGCTTGGCAACGGGCCTTAGCTTCAGCTATGCTTGGTTGGTTATAACTTTGGCTATGGATCTGTATACATACATTTATATATATATCTATGGCCATTAATGTAGCTAAAGCTGGCTTGTATCGCCTGCCAACTGGCAACTGGCAACTGAGGCTGCCGCATGGCTATATCAATTTTTTGCGCTTTTTCTGTTTTATTGCTACTCCATTAAAATTGAATTGACTTTTTGTTGCTTATTGTTGCTGGTGTATTGCCTGTTAATGTTGAAAATATAATAATGGTCATTACGCTGAAACAGAAACGATTGTGCGATTGATGTTAAATTAAAAATTATTGATTATTGCAGTATACACCAGCAACAAAATGTTCGTATAGCAAGTGATAGAATAATAATTGACAATCAAATTATAATTTTAAATACAAGTCTCAAGCGAATCTTATATGCCATAAAACAAGTTAATGATAATTGGCGAGATAATCTTAGTTGCAGCACAATGAATATTCAGTACCTACCCAAGCTGAACGGGAAACAAAAACGACATTGGAACTTTTGCTGGGTGGCCAGTAATTTACTCGTACGAAACGATATACAATTAAGGTTGTTGTCCTGACTAAATTCGAACTTGGTAATACAAGTAGGGTATACTTCTGGGCGCACATAAAACGAAGACAGCTGAGCAAAGCGCTAATACATGCTAATAATACACATTTTAAGATTAAATGTATTTTATCAGGTTGTTTTTGTATGTATTTGTATTTTATTTTTGTATGTATCATGTATTTCTGCTTAAACTGATGGTATAAGCTACGAGTATTGTGAATATTTATTTAAAACATTGCAAGTGATGTTATAAAAAGTGTGTCAAGCAGTGTACTTTGAGGTATAAAGCAGTAGAGCAAGGTTAAACAGTTGGAAGTTATACCACTAGGTGGCGCATTTAAGTGCTTGCCTTGTTTGTGTCTTGGCTAAACCATGTTGTCTGTGACTAAAATTTGACGAATGTTGTTGAATTTAACGCATCGTCAACATAACTACAATAGTTAAATCCTTGATTGTTAATCGATAGGGTACAAAGAACCCCTAGGGCCAATAATATTAGAAGCTTTTTCTTTCCAGTAGAACTGGAAGTCGAATATCCTAAACAGCACACACACAATCTTGCATCGACAACTGTCGCACAGCTGTGTACCTCTGGGGTAGAAGTGCTGCAGTCAAGCCTCATTAAGTCAGTTTACATGGACCGCCCTGATGCTTCTACTCCGTTCAGGAGCCTGCCAATGCAAATGCTTTTGATTCTCATGTGATTGTTTTAAATTAGGCGATGTCAATGAAGACTTTCGCTCTTTCTCTCTCTCGCTTGCGCTCTCTTAGCATGCGCAAATTGTGCGGTAATTGAAGTGGAACGGTAAACGCAGTTGACGTCGCAGCGGCAGCACCGGCGGCAGCAGAGATTGACGCTGGCAGCAGAACACTCATACGCACCGTTGCTGCTGATGAAGGGAAATGATAATTACAGCTTTACACACACACACACACACATACAGCTGCAGTTTTTGTGGAAAAACGTACATAAATAGCAACAATCTCATTAAAAAAATCTCCACCAAGGGCCCTCTAATGAGCACAATAACAAAAACAACAACAACAACAATACCAACAAATCCACTCCAGAAACCGCAGCTAAAAGCAAAAAAAGGCCAACAAAATGTAATTATATCGCATTATTTGTCATTTCGAGCAAATGAATTGAAACAAATTTAGTGTGACAAATGAATTGTTTATATGCGTGTACATACATATATTTAAGCATACATAATACGTTTCAACCATACCATGCCATCATACGTATTTATGTTATGTCTATGTATGAGTTACAGTCAATTTATGTTTGGCTTTCTAGCCAATTTCATTTCATTTGAATGCTTGCGAGTTTCTGTATGCCAAAGAACTTTGTCTCTTGGCTACACTTCTTCTTTTTTTGGCTGGCTTGTATCATTTGGCCATCTCTGTGGCATTTACCTAATTCAACTTTATGAGCCATGTCTAATTACCAAATGAATTGTGCAATTATTTATTTTTGCTTATTAATTGGCTGACTTACTAATGAGCCCATCTAATGCAAAATAGCTAAACCAGCTAAAAATGATTTTGGCTGCAATGAGTCAGCTTTGTATACGAATTGACCAACTGTCCAACTGACTGATTGACACGGCTAAACATAAATGTCATGAGTTATGATCGAAGCTGATCTGCAGCTTGTGGTTATGAAGAGCATACACATCGATGGCCATATTGTTTGAGTGGGCTTTGGGCCATCATTCAATGCGTGTTATTTGCGGTTATTGAGCACAACGAGCAGCGTTGTTTGCTGCCAACAATGTTGCCAGCAGGAAGCAGCCACCACAAAGAGCCATTTATGCAAAGTGCTCAAGCATTTAATGCTGGTCGGTTGGGGTTGGGGTTTGGGTTCGGGTTGGGTCTGTTCAATGCCTGCGCTTCTTCGCCTGCCTCGCTCATTGTGCAACTCATTAGCACTTATTAATATTAAGTGCAGTCAAAAGGGCTTAAAAGTCGTGGCAGAATACACTTAGAGAAATAGATACACCGCGAAGTTATAAATAGAAAGCTGAAACTCAACTTTTTTTTGCCAGTGCAGGCGGAAATGATGGCCCTAGATTTGTGGTGCGGGCTGTGTTAACTCTAAGTGCAACAATAACAGCAGCTGTTGCTGCTGCGTCAGTTGTAATCAACATTTCAGCAATTGTCAGTTACAGTTGCAGTTGTTGTGGTTGATATTCCGCTTGTTGCTGCTATCACTGTTGTTGTTGTTCTTGCTGTTGTGCAGTGGCGCGTGTCGCTGCAACAAACAGAGAAACAGTCAAAGACACAGAAACAGAAACTAAAAATGGCGACCAATTAACGTGGCTGCCATATTTGTTTTGTTTTTCTCGTACTTCTTTTGCTCTTTGTTGCTTTTGCTTTTGTTGTTGTCTGTTGCCGAGCAATAAAACATTTTATTTATTAGCCTGGCCAAAGCCACCACCAATCCATCCAAATTAAGGCTTGTCTGCAGTTCAACAACAACAGCAACAAAAAGCTGCCTGCAGTTTCATTGATTTTTTTTTTGCTGGCTTAGCTGGATAATGTTTGTTTGGTCGTGTCAGTAGGCAGTTAGTTAAATTTCGTGTGGCCGGCTGGCAGCTGTGGCCCCAAAACAGAAACTTTTTGGGAGACACGCCCCTTTGCAGCAACCACAACCCACGAGCACTTCACACTTTCACACAAACAGGCAGCCGCAGCAGCAGACAAACTCTAAGTCAAAAGGATGCGGCCGGAGAAGGAAACAAATTAAAACAAATTGGTCAACACAATTTCATTATAAAAGCAATAGCCAACAAAGAGCGAGAGAGAGAGAGAGAGAGATAGACGACACACATCACATTAGGGGCAGCTGGAGGCGCCGTCAAATCGATTATCCTTTCGCTTCCCCAGTTTTTAGTTCAATCCTTTTGCATACACAACGTGCCGCACCTGTTGTCATGGTTAATCGACAGGCGCATCACAAACATGGATCGTTCTTGTTCTTGTTTCCATCTTGCTGGCTTTGGGTGAATACTAAATGCTGTTAGCCATGCGATATTCTGGCTGAGATGATATCGCTCTAATGGCGACCAGGCCATCAAATTGGCCAGACCATTAATGAATGACGTGCCCGAATTGGACACGGGGCAACAATATGCACAGGATGCATGCCACAAACACGAAACTGCTCAAGAAGAAGGTGTGAAGTTCGGTGTCGCCTTTAAAGTGTTGCCGTTGCTCCTTGCCGCAGCCTGTGTTGCATAATTATATGCAATTTATATTGTTAGGCCCACTAAGGCACACTGAGTCCTTCTAGGAAGCGACAGCTACTGTGTTACCTGAACCTTAACTGCAGGCCCGAGCCGCCTCATCTAAGACAGGTCAAGGGTCACTTGCTGTTGTAAACGCACTTTAGGTCTATGCATTTGGTTTTAACTGGGCTGGACGAGCAATTGTTTGTCTTAAGTTGCATGCAGCTGCATTAATTAAAATTGCTAGCGTTTTAAAACGCACATAAAACGCGAGCGCGTGTTTTGCTGCTAATAACTTGACTATAACTTGCTTAATTAGCAGTCAATATCACGCACTTCATATTGTCCAATTAATGTAACATATTACTACAGCTTACTACAAACAGTCTAAGCAATTGCCGTTGTTCTTGTTGTTTTTGTTGTTGTTGTTAGCAATTACCTACGGTGCAGCAAACTGGATGCCTGACGTTGACGGCTTCGTTTGTTGCTGCTGTTGCAACAACGTAAAGCAGACCGAAGCCCGACATGCAAAACAAAAATCAGCATATTGCATGTTTTTGTCGCAGTCATGCCTATAGTATAGGCAACCAGCAGCCCCTCTACCAAACACCCTCAACTGCTTAGTCTACGGGGGGGAGGTTGCCTAATGATAGAGCCTGTCGGGTGGCGCAGCAAAACGTCAAAACGTCAAGCATCTATTAGCCTGATTTTAGTTATTCTTCTTCTTCTTCGTGTTCTTAATGTTGTTGTTGTTGTTGTTGTTGCATGCGTTGCCGTTCGTCTAGATTCAACGCCTTGTCCTGCTGCTCGTTGCCAACAAACAGCCTATGGCTAATATTTTGTTTACTTTACTACACTAGACGACACTTAGAGAAAACATTTTAGTTTTGTAGGTAACAGTTAGTATTAACACAAGTCAAAAAACGGAATAGTCAAAATCTAGAAGAAAGTAAACCAAATACTTTTTCTAAGTGTAAACTAACTACACACAGACACACACACATGCAAACACACACTGCACTATTTTAAATCAGCTAACAAAGTCTCAGGGCTGAGCTTAGTGTTTTTGCGTTTTGTGTTCGTTAACATTGTGATATGCAAATGCCAGAGTTGAGTGTTGCATGCAACCGATTTGTATATGCAGCTTTAGCTGCTCGTTCCGTACCGCTGTTGCAGTATCGAGCAATATTTTGTTAAATTCATATGTGCATATGTATTTTGTATGAAATTCGTGTCATGCGCCTGTGTAATTTAGCGTTTAATGAGAAGGCGTTTGTTGGTCATTAAACTATCGCCTCACTTGCCGCTGACGTTCCCTGCACCCTGTCTTCCCTGGCTCTCGCGTAATTGTGACCTGACTCTTTTCATACTATTTTGTATATATATTGTGTTTTGTGGCAATATATAAATATATCTGGTATAGCCGCTTATTAGTTGCACTAAGCAGCTTGAGGCAAGTTGCGTGCTAGTTTGGCGTGTTTTCAGTGCTTTTATTTAGTAGTTTTTATTAGTTTCGGCTTAGTGTGTAATCGAGGGTTAAGAGGCACGCTTAAAGAGGTGTGCCATAATCGGTTGCCATAAATATAATTTAACAATTACAAATAATCAATGGTATTGACAGAACGAATTGATCATCAACTTGGTCATGCGATGCTAACAGCAACAACAATAACTTGATATTAAACAATTTTTAATAATTAATGGCCATTAAAAATTGCTAAAGAGTTGGGTGCACAGAGAACATATAATGTTATTTAATTTTTTGAGATCATAAACAAAAAAAAATAATTATTTTAATAGTGATTTTTATAATGCCATTCAATATAATGTAAGCACATTGTGATTGCGTTTTGCAATTTTCAAAAGCTGCAATTAATTTTCGTCTAAAATGCATGTGAAATGCAATTAATTCAAGAGCCTTTAAAATTAACACACACACAGCGCGAGACACCCACAACCAAGCACATTGTTGTTATGAATAATAATAAAAGATAAATTTAATGACAATGTTGCCGCCATGTTTTATTTTGTTGTTTTTGTTTGAAACTGTGCCAACCAAAATATGTATACATATGTACGTATATATATATATATCTGATTGTGTCGTCTGTGTTTGTGGTGTTGTGCATTCATATTAATTATAATTATAGCGCTGGCAAGTTGCAAAAGTATCTCATTTTCCAAATTACACACAATCTGCAACTTCGACTTCGACTTCAATTCCCACTCCAGCTCCAATTTCAATTTTTTGCATTTCAGTACCAACTGTGGCATTTAACTTAAATATTTCTTTGTTTTGTCTGTCCCGCTCGCTGTTTGCCATTTTGCTGCATTTAAATTGGCGCATTAGTTGGCTAAATGTGTTTTGTTTGCCTTGCAACGAGACAACAACTGACGGACGGCCGTGACGAATTGCCATTGCCAACTCCACTCCACTGCAGGCCTATGTCTATGTATGCAGATGCAATTGCCACGCCCTTTACCCCAGCCCAACAACATCTACAAGCCTTATTTGTAATTCATAAGCTTGACGGCGGCTTTTTGATGTTTTGTGTTTCGTTTTCGTTTCTCATTTATTTTTCTTCATTTTTGGCGCATACATTTGTCATTTGGCGGCAAAACTTTTCCTCCAATTACACGTTGCAACGATATAATGACATAATGTGTCAGGCGATTCATGTGCCTGCTCCTGCTCCTGCCAGTTCCATATACAAATCTAGAGACATTCAGTAACATTCACAATGGTGTTTATGCAAATCGCACAATTCTGCGACTCATAATTGGCAATGCAGTCGCGGCAATTGCTGGCAAATCCTGGCCAAGTTCAGTACAGGTCCAGTTCAACATTTCAATCGTCGCACGAGAGTCGTTTCAAAGAGTCATAAACTGGAAACTGGCCGCTTTGATTGGCCAACTCGGGCCGAACGCCATTTGCCATTAAATTGAAGCGCGGCTTAGGAGGCGGCTTTGTCGGGAAGTTTATTTACGTGCACTTAGAGAAATGCATGTAGAACATAATGGTAGAAGTAAAGTTTATTTCATATACATAACGCATTCTTTTTTCGAGTGTAGCCAACACATATTGTGCAGCTGCCGCCATATTGTGGCATCATTAAGCTTTTTGACCATTGCATTCAGTCGTCTTGGCTATATTCGCATTCGTTATAACCAACTGCTCCGTCCTCATCTACAGCTACAGCCTCAGCTAGAGCTTCAGCTCCAGCCTAATTGCCTTAATTGCATCTTGTAGTTGGCATGAGTGTAAAACTTTAAGTGTTAATTTTGTATCTACAGCCACAGCATATTTATCAAATGGGCTAGTCTCAGGTGCTTTCAGCCCATTCCAATCGAGAGATTGTTGCATGTGACTGGTTGAGCACGGGATTTGGAAAGTTGATAATCCAAGTGCAAGTTAGGCAGGCGACTTGAACCGATCATGCCCGATAATGGCGATCAGGCATATGGGTTGCTAACCAAAGACACACAAAAATAAATCAATTAGCTGAATGAATATCTAGTGTTAGCCTAATGGCTACTAGACTAATTAGTGACTACCGATCAAAGACAAGTCTGTATACATTTTTATGCCTCTGACTGCGTCAATTAATTCATTTTAGGTTTCACCAATTAACACATTTTGTTTATGGTAATTTTCGATATCGCCAAAAGATAACCCATACCCGATCTTCAATATAAATGTTTTCGTTAATTTTAATAGTAGCAAAACAGTATTATTGCTTTATATAAGCATATGCTTTGATTATATACATATATATGTATAGATGAGTTTAATTTGCACATTGCAAAAGTAACACACAAAACCAAAGCGGCCAAAAGCGACAAAAAGCTGCTAATTGAAATTAGTTAAAACCCACTTGAACCCATTTTAGTATGGCGCAAATCACATTCAAATCAAGCTCAGATCTGAAACGGGGCCTAACTCTCTGGAAATACAAGTCAATTAGTGAATCTTCGGTTTAAATCGTGATTCAGTCATTATGACATTCAATTAATCAGTATAAGGAAACTGTTAACTGAAATGCTCAAAATCAAGTAAAAATATAAGAAAAAAATGTGCTCAAATGTTTGCTAGAAGGTTAATATATTTTACACCTATTAAAATGCCTTAAATAGGCAAAAACACGATAATGTTTGATCCCCAACCCCTTGACTTAGATTGAGGGGTTTGATTTTAGCGGGGCCTGGCAATATTCACTATAAGCACAAATCAATTAGCTGCCAACTTTGTCTGAGCATGAGTTTCATTAGCAACGTGGCCATAATTAAGCTAAACAATCAATGGCAACAATTGTCATAACTTAGTCATGGCAACAGGCAACAACAAAAAAACAGAAAATAGTCGTCTGGCTGGCAAACAGCTAGACAAGCAAACAAACAAACAAGACGACACCAATTAACATTAATATTCATCAAGAACACAAGCATTTGAGGTAACTAGAAGTTACTACATATATTATATACCATTGAACTTGGCGCCAACTGTACTATTCGAAAAAAAAAAACAAACACAGATATAAAATATCATTTGGCAGTATTATTTATGCGAGTTTTATTTAAAGCAATTGATGTCTGCTTAATAAAACTTAACGTTTCGTATAATTCCTAAGAATTGGCAGCGATGCATGCCAAATGACGAAATATATATATATACTTTTGTATAGGAAGCGGGACTTTGGCTTTATGCTTGGCTGGGGGCCTGGGAATTGGACTGGAGATCGTTTGGCGTTGGCGGCACTTAAAAATTCATATATGCATTAGCCGTAGCGCTTCTTTCTTTCATTTTTTTGGGTGCTCCATCACATCCGGCACAGATATACATATATGTGTGTATATATTATTATTTCTGCTAATTGGACTGTCAGTTTTGTTGAGTGGCTTTTGTTTTGCTGAATTTAACTGGCATAAATTTCACTTTAGTCAGCAACGCCCACTTCTTCTTACAAATATACAAATGTATTCGACAAACAACAAAATATTTGTTAATTATATGTTTAATATATGAGTCTGATATAACTCTATCATAAAGCATAACTTGACAAAGATTTATTTATTTTTTTCATTTTATTTCGAAAATAAATTTGTCAACTTATTCGCTAGACCACAACTTTTGTAGAATATGCGAAAAGAAATTGTAAAAATATATGAAATAAATTTTCATCTAGTCAGCCGCCATATTTGTGATCAGTGTCTGAAAAGCGTTTTATGCATGCCTCAATGCTGCGGCACAGTTGTTAATTAAGTGCCATTAACTGAAGGATATAAACGCAATTAGCGCCGCGGCGATCTCAAGCAAATCGTCAAAAACCTCAACACAAACCACACACCTCTCGCCCTTCAACCGCCCCCCACTCTACCCCAAAACGCGCCCGGCGCTGTTGTAGATGTTGCGTAGCCGCGAGCAAAGTGCCGTCTGCTTAATTAGTCTGCGTCAGTCACATGTAAAGAGAGAAAACATACAAGACAGAGAGAGAGAGAGCGAGCAACTGAGTCCCAACTCATTTAAGTCGCATTTAATAAAATCAGAATCCATTACGCGCAATTTTGATTAAAACATTGGAAAACAAAAAAAAAATTACACGAAGATATGTACAGCAGCTATAACAGCCACTGTGCTCATTAAATTGTCACGCATGTTGTGTGTCACACCCAGGAACGATCACTCCCAGGTCTCCAAATGCAACACTTTGAAGTTGTTGCTACAGCGGCCGCCAACGCTGACACTTGCCTGACATCCCGTTTGACAGTTTTGCATTGTGGCATGACACACACACACACAACATGTACTACAAACAGACACTCTTCACACATCTATTTTTCGAATATCTCACTGTTCGCTGCGTATATGGTTTATATTCGAACATTTGTGATTGGCTTGTGTGAGGATTGTAAGCGTCACCTCCGATCTAAGTATTTATGCAGCATCTGTCGGAGACGAGGAGGATTGTCGCTGGCAGCGGCATTCTTAAAAACGATTTAATTTAATTTTTATTGTTGACATAAACGTAATTGTCAGACCATTTATCCGCATTAAGTCTTGTGATGCGTAAGGATAACAGCAACACTGACAACAACAACAACAACAATAACACTGACAACGGCAACAATAACAACCACAAACAAATATGGCGACGACATTGGAGGGTTGTTACAGTGGAACAAGTCAGATGATTTACACTCAGTTTTAGCGCTACCAAGTTGAATTTAGCTTCACTGGGATCTTCTTCACCACTGTACATCATAGTGTAAGAATAACAACAACATAAATATTTACAATTTCGCACACCGTAAAATGAGTTTAACTTTATCTCGCTCTTTGTGGTTGTTTTTGCCACATTCACAGATTCAGGCTTTTTCTGGTATACTGCTCGATTTGAAGGATGGATACATATGGTAGGAGTTGTAGGTAGAGTTCCAGATGAACAGCGAGAACAGTTATTTTCGTTTGTTTCGTTGGTTATTTATATGCAAGTCAGGTTTTGTCAACAAAATGTTCTACTACATAATGGAGTCTACAGCAACAGCAGAGGTCGGTGAGGTAGGGGAGGGTTAACGCGCATCATGCGCCTCACTGGACAGTAATGGAAAAACTCGACCACCCCGAACAACATTTGACCGGAACCCAATCGGTGGTTGTTTCCACTTTCACGCCCAGCAGCTAAGCTGAACGGGCATTTAAAGTTGGCCAAAAATGTTGGCTTGTTGTTGCAAAACTTTACAATACGTATGTGCTGGTATATGAATTGGCTCAATTTTGTTTGTATATGGATACAAATCAATTTGTTTGATTTGCAATTAAAGCCACAATTTGTGGCTGCCACATGCTGAGTTTTAAATTTCCGCTGCGGGTGCGGCACGTGTGTGTTGGAGTGGGTGTAACTAATGTTACATGCGAGCCGTAAGCATAATAATATTATAATAACGTCTTCTTACTTGCACATGTGAATGGAAAGACTTTTAGCTAAGCTAAATGATGGCACACATTTCATATATCATATTCAATTTAATTATGCCATACTTTCTCTCTGCGCAATGTCTAATGATGATGTAATGTATACGCAACTGATTAGATTTTATCGGGATAATTTGACTGCAAGTTGCCTACATTAAAATCTAATTAAAGCAAACGATGCCAAGAACAAGCAAATGCAATTAGCATTTACATAAAACAAAATGGCTGGTAAAGTAAGCCTACAACAACAGCACCACTTCCTCCATAGTTGTACCTTATTGTTTGTTTTGTTTTTTGGGCGTTGGCTTGCGGCTACACAACATGGCGTATAATTAATAAATTTGTACACGCGCAGTAAATGTTCATTATTTAAGTTGATTGTGTCGGCTGTTGTTGGCGTTAATTGCACAAATACGTTTTTGAGCAGTCCATTTTGGGAATTACTTAAACCATGTTAGCTTACCCCTCCAACCCGAGCCACCACCCCGAACCTCCGCTTCTTTCCATTCATTCAAGCTGCGGCGCGCGTCAAAAGCGGAAATTTGTTTATAATCGTTGTTAGCGTGTGGTAAAATACCAATATATATAGTCTTTATATACAACTCTGAAAGGCCCTTTTGCCATATCAATTGCCTAAATGATTTCATTCCCAACACCAATCAAGCCAACAAAACGAAAACCCACAATACAAAAAAATAAAGAAAAACTTAAGGCTGAACTAAATTGATACATTACTCTGCAGCTCTTTCTCTCTCAGTCTGCCTCACCCCCTCACTGTATCTCTCTGAGCAATATTTCAAGTTCTTCTGTTCTACCATTCTTTGCTTCTGGGTGTTCCTGCCGTACCCATTGGCCATATGACATGACCACTTTCCTTGGGCCTATTGTCTTGTATTTTTATTTTTGGTTGTTTCCTAATTTGTTCGTTGTGTAATTTTCGTTTTTTGCCTTTCTTTAATAAATTTTTTATTGTTTGTTTGATGGCAGCCACAAAATAAAACAAAAAACCAAGCAAGTTGAGATATTTGATGGCCTCGAAGCACGCTCTATAAATGTATCTATTAGGTAATGTGCTGTATCTATTAGTGCGCCCTTTTCTTTCGATTATGTTGTGAGAAACCCTTTTGTGCGGGATTGTCCATCTATTGTTTTGATAAAGGATTCTTGGGTCTCATCTAATTGCCGAGTTGCCTGCTGGTATTCTCTATTCTTTGTGTTGTAAGTAATTTACCGGCTGAAAACCGCAACGAAAATGCACAACATATGAGCGTCATTAGAAAATTGTTTTGCCAAATGGTTTTTAAATTGTTTTTGTTTACATCCCGTCATCCGGCAAGCGTTTCTAAAACGCTTTCCACTCGTACCAACTGCCAACAGTTGTTTGTTAACCGCTCAAAATGAGTTAATCTCTCTCTGTCTCTCCATCTCATTGGCTCTTGTGGTCGACAATATACGTTTAGCAATTTCAAGCCAAAACGTTCCAGCAACTGTTGTTGGTATTTTTAATTTATAGCAGACAACCAAAGCGTTTTATTGATTGGCATTAATTAGTAATGCCGCTAGCTTCATATCAGATTGAGAATTAAACTATCAACTGGTACCAGTTGAAGGATATGCCAAACTCATTCGCATAGTTTGACTTAGATGCCAAAAAAAATGTTTACGAAGAACTTGGTTTCTACTTAAAGGTTTGAGCGTGAATCTTACTCATTTAAAAGGCTTTCAAGAACTCGTATACTCGTAATTCAATTAACTGTAAAAGCCGTCATTAAGGCCTTATAATGTACTCGGAATGGTATGGAATACATAGATGGTCTCATACAGAAGTAAGTAGCCCATCGTCGGCATCATAAAAAACCTGAACAACAAAGTCACACCTCAAAAGCGGCACAATAAATCAGCCAAAAGATCTGACCGATCTGCCTATGCATATATATGGTATGTATGGTATACATATGTATTAAATTAATGTTTAAACTGATGCTGCTGGCTGCGGGCGGTCAATTTTAATTATCAAAATTATGACAAAGTTGTTTATGACATTTTAGCGTGAGTTTTTCGGTTGGTTTCAGAATAAAAAATTTGACTGGAAATTTATTGATTTTTAAGAGTCTCGAGGGAGTCGGCAGCTCAAAGCTTACGAACAATTTATGCAGATACTATATAGATCCGCTTAGTCGTTGTGCCACATCAATAAACAACATTTGAGAGCCATAATAAAACAGCAACAAAAGCGCTAAACTGTTGCCAGAGGTTTGTAAGATGCGGACGCTGACACGGACACCTTGCTACCGTTTTGTGTTGGGGTGGTGATGGTGGTGCTGTTGTTGGGGGACAGAGATAAAGGGGGTAAGAAGATCGGGTCAGCCGCAAGCGTTGTAATTTTCGTCAGAACTCATGAGACCAACCACAAGCAGCCTGAAGAGGAACGAGGAAAATAAAAAACATGCCACACGAATTCATAATTTTAAACTAACCCGAAAAAAAGAAAAATAACAAAATCGAAAGAAGACAAAAAGAATCATGCACAAAACTGCGTCTGCGGCTTTGCATCAACATAAAAATCGATTTAATCCTTGGGATGCATTGTTGTCTACCCAGCGCCCGCCCAGCCGCACGCTCGCTTCCAGATTAATTGCTCAGACGCCAGACGGAGCTGGAGTTGGAGACTAGAGACCTACAGCAGCGCAACGAAGGCATCTGCCATGGAATGTGAGACTGGGAGAATCCAATAAAGTCAAAATTATCAATTTATTTCACGCCTCAAAATCACAGAGAGCAAGAGAACAAGAAAGAGGTGGGGGGTATAATATGGGGTAGGGGATGATGTGCCTTAGCCAGCCAACGGCTTAATTATAGTCGGTCGCCACTGACAGCATTTGATGATACAGCATATGTATCTTAAAGATACTGAGCACTCACTAAGAACTAATAAGCATGCGGTAGAGAAATCAAAAGAACAGATAATATGTTTACTCATCTGGAATAGAATCTGTTAGGTCTTTGAAATTAATGCACTGACAAACTATTAAGAAAAATGAGTAGTGTAGTGCAAATTGCAAGTAAGATGCACTCAATGGACAAAAAAACAAATACGAATGTTGTATATAATTAAAACTACCTGATATTTTGCCAAGACTTTTAAGTTGAAATACGGCAAAGGCTTTTGGCATCAATCTTTAATGAGTTTAAGCCTTACAAAAATAAGGTTTTACTCTTTAATCAAACGCTTTATTTTTGTATGTTCTTTAATGAATTTTAAACCCCGACAATGAACGGCTTTTTATAAGCCAATGTGTTCATGTGTGTTCCGATTCAATCAATGATTGGCCAATATTCCTGCTTGCGTAATTCACTTTGTGTTTGTGCCGGCAAGCAACAAACAAACAATGTTCTGGGTAGGCGTTAAGAGGGTGTTATCCTTTAGCGCCTTCGCTTTATACACACACACACAAAACACAACAAACCAAACCAAACCGAAATCGGCAGCCAAGCGTTCGTCGTTCACGTAATTGTAGCCTCGATCCAGAGAGTTAAGGCCAGGCCGAGCCCTCAAACACAAAAGAGAATTTACAATGCCCGCAAGGACAGCAACAACAGCAAAATTATGAAGAAGAAGTATTAAGGCAAGACGTGCGACTCTAGGCCCATTGTTGGGTATTGCCAATTTTAGAGTTTTTTTTAGTGCATTTTGTGTTTCGCTTTGTGGTCAAATCGAGCAGTTGAGTCGACCACCGCCTGCTGTCCATAATGAATGAACTCCTTTAAAGATTTATGCCAGTTTGATGATGCCGCACATTGCACATCGCACAGGGATCGAGGAGTAGGCAACGCCCAGGATTGTCTTGATTGAAGGTTGATTTGTTGCGTTTAGTTGGCCGATCTGTCGGTTATTCCCTCTGATGAGATTAGCACACGTGTTGAACACGCATAAAAATGCCATTGTGTAGGTGCAGAAAAAACCGGGGACATTGACTAAGAATCACGGTGAGGGTGATTGAGGGGGGCGACACTGAAGGCGTTGCAGCGGCTGCTTGAAAGGCTATTAAATTTTGTATTTTGACAAATGACATTTCAATTGCAATTGTTCACACAGCATGTGGCCAAAAAAAAAAGAAAAAGAAAACAACAACAATCGTTACCCTCTCCTTTCTTCTTCTCTTGCATTGCAGCCGCGGCCGAGGCATAATTCAAATTGAAACTGCGCAATTCATTTGGGGCAGATCAAACAAATCGTAAAAGGCAAGCAGCGCGCGAGAAAACGTGATTGGAGCCACCTCAAGCTAACGCCACCAACTTGGCCAGGCCGATCAACTTGCCCAGACGGGGCCAAGAGCAAAGCAAGTGTGTCTTTTGAGCAATGGCTTTGTGACTGGCCTCGCTACACTCCAAAAAAAAAATACGTTGCTAACAAATGCAAAAGAAATTTAATCTTGTGAAAAAAGCTTGACATGGGATTTTTATTAACGTATTTTTGTTAAACAAACAACAGCAAGTAGCAAGTATAATTTTTCTCAGTGCACCTACAGCGTCGCCTTGGTGCAGCAAAGTGATTTGATCTTTGCACCAAAGTGGTAATCCGCATCTAATAATGTGAAGCATTCGGCGCACGATCCGCGGCTAAGATGGAGCCCAAGCCTCTGGCCAGAGACAGCCACAGCAACTGCGACTGAGACCTCCCAGTTTGTTAGACCCCTCTCTATCTCTCTCTTTCTTTCTCTTTCTCTTGTTTGCTCTCCCTCTACTCTCTTAGTGAGTATCTTGTGGGCTGCGGGAGACTGCCAGACCAAAGTTGATTGGAGTCAACGATGGAGTTATTTGTACGATTGCAAAAGGCCTAGGCTGCCGCTGCCGCTGCCGCTGCCGCTGCCGCTGCCGGTTTGGACTGGACCAACAGCTGCTGGTTCGCCAATTTGCCGAACTGGGCGATCTGTTTTCGCTTCTCGCTGCCTTGCTGGCTGCTGCTGATCAGTGATTGTGCGGCATATAGCAACAAATTATATGCGTCGCCAGTAATTGAGTAGTATTGAGACATTATAAACGGCATCGCGCGATATGAGAAGTAAGAAACTGAGTGAAAGAGAGATATGATTTTCAAGAGGTGTGTCGACAAACAAAACTTCGAGCCCCATTCCAAGCTAACCCATTCCCTCCGCCCCTCGAGCTGGCATTATTACTAATTACAAATAGTTCGAAGTCAAAACTTGTGCTTGGGTAGTCCGACGACTACTTCGACTACTTGCGCCAACTGCTGCGTCATTCCCATTCCCCTCACTGCTCGTTGCGGGCGACGGGGCAATGAGAAACGAACGGTGATTTTATTTCATAGATAATTCGCTTAAATTATGGCGCAGCGGCGTTGACTTAATGCCCCAAAGCGACCTACAGCAGCGTCTGATTGGATTGCTTGCCTCTTCGCTCTCTCTTCCCCCCCCCCCCCTCGACTGCATCGTAACTCCAACTCACCGATCAATATCGATTGAGCGACGTCAATCATGCCACGATTTGGAGAGTAAGAGACCAAAGCCAACAAAATGGCCGCAACTAAGCCATAATATCAACTAGCAAGTAAAAAAAAGTATACAAACAATAATTATTTAGACGGGGAAATGGACCTCAAACCGAAGATTACAAGATTATTAACGATTCTTTGCTTGCAAATATTAGTTTAAAAGCTAAAAAACAATTTCATTAGCATACGTTTCCTGCACCTTTACAACTTAGTAGGGTGTAGCAAAACATAAAAGCAATTCAAGTGCATCACATTATGATTATGATAAAAATGTTTATAGCCCCTGTCACTGTGTGTATGTGTGCGCAATTGAAAAAGGCTGTCATGCATATTTTATGTCCGTATTGCAGTGTGGCATTTAGCGAAATTAAAACACGCCCCCGAGGCACACTCATGTGCAAAGAGACACTTGTGTCCAGAAGAGGGTGTAGTGGGGTGTGTGTGTGTGTGTGCGTGTGGTAAGCGAGATTGACAAATTGAAACGAATGTGGCCATTCACTTGGAAAAGTTCATTAAATGCCCCGCCTACCCTGACTGACTTGGCGGCATATCATAAAAAGCCAGGACAAGAAACAGACTTGGCTCAGGGACATGGGCATTATGACAATATGGCTAGTAAGCAAACAAACAAAACACCTCAGAAACTGACAACAGCCTAACTGGTCGAGGGGTTTTATTCCCAACACTCAACAGCTCATGGAATTGAAAATTCTTTACAGTCATCCAAGTTTATGTGACCATGGCCCGGCCAACCCGAGCAACCACCACCCAACGCACCCCACAAGCACACACACACACACACACACACACACACAAAAAGCGTAACATATTTCCGCATCACATTTGCACCTGCATTCATTATCCTGAAGTCACTGTTATTGTTGTGTTGTAGGTTTTTTCTTTTTGTGTTTTTGGTATGCGTAACTAAGTTTTTGCTGTCAGTTTTTATGTTCGCCGCATAATGAAGTCGGATACGGCAGTAGGGTGTTTTTTGGGCGTTTAACGGGTGGGTGTTGAAGCTGTCCAGTGTACAATGGGTTTTTGGTACAAGTGCGCGTGTCCAATACGATTAAATGCAGTCAAGTGACTTTATTTTTATTAGCACAACTTAATGAACTTGAAATATTCAAACATTTATTACAATCTCTATCTTCGTGTGTGTGTGTGTGTGTGTGTGTGTGTGTGTTTGGTGAAATTTGAAATTAGAAAGTCAAGTGATTTATGAACGTGCCGTGACTAAAGATTACTCTGTCGTTTATGTTTAATCTAAACAATAAAGTAATAACCATATAACTGAGGCTATGGAGGTGTTGAAGATGTTTTGATTAACTTAATTATAGCAGCATTTTAATATTTATCAATTATGATTATAGTCACAAACAACTCAGGGAATAATATGAACCTTTCACCTGTGATTTATGCTCACAATGCTTTCCTAATAACAAATATTACAACAAATCAACTATTTAACAACACACTTTACTAATTTGCCCCTTTCTCAAACACAACCCTCCTCCTCCGCCACACCCATAGCTCTGTACGCACACATTTTGGAGCCACCGGAACCGCCAAAGTTGCTCATTAATGAGCGCAAACGATGCATTTAATGGCAATGCAATCAACTGATAAAAGAGCGAGAAAGTTTAATTGCAGCTTTTTAGCTTTTGAAAAGCAAAAGTACACCGTAATTAAACATGCCTTCATATGTCTATCCAAATACGAGTACAAGCCAGCAACAAGAGGGGCACGAGGTGCTGGGTGCCGCCTTGACGCATGCGCGTAATTGCTGTAACGCACACGAAAAGCCGTCAAATAACGGCCTCATGCAACAACTAACAACTTACAAGCAACGAACAACGAACAACAACAATCAACCGGGTGAAGGGTGCAACGTTGCGGCCATTGTTGCTTAGCTTACGTGACTTATTTATATGGCCTGCATTGTTGTCTACCGATGACGCGAATGCGTCGACATCGTCGTCGTCGTCGGCGTCGTCGTTGCTGCAACTTAGCCAAATCGCATTCTCATTACTTACGAGGCGGTCAGCGTTGCCAGCGGAAGGGTCACACTTGAATAAAAATATATGACATTGAATGTATACAGAAGTATGTAAATTGTAAGTACAATTTTTTTTGCAGTGTAGGAATACAGTCATAGGGGTACTAAGCTAAACTACCATTAACGTCAGACTCGCGTTAAAAATCGATAGATAGATTGAGCACTGCCAACTACTGAAGACCCAAGCAGCCTCGTGGTCCCCAACGAAGCTCAAACGGAGGAGTCCAAAGGCGATCTCTGTGGCTGTGGCCTCCTTGCCTTTCAACTCTCTCGTTTGGCGGCACAGATCAAAGGCGCGCGAAAAACCACCATCATCTTCTTAAAGGTGGTAATTATGTCTCGACGATCGTCGTCGTCGTCGTCGTTGTCGTCTTTGCTGTTGTTGTTGTTGTTGTTGTTCTGACCAAGCTGTCCCATGACTTTGGTGGAGTTAGTTAAAGTCAGTGGGTAAAAAAGTTCTGTTTCTTTTTTTATATGTGTGCCAAACTGCTTTCAAGTTGATAAAGAACTTTAGAATCTTTTTCATTGATCGCGAATCGTTGATCGAACTTATTTTTTGGGACTCGTTTGCAGTGAAAGCTTCACAGTAAATTTGTACACACTTGTGGCCTGGAGAAGAAGAGAGAAATAAACTAAAATGGCCGACGGCTGCATAACCCGAAATTTAATTTAAGTAGCCTTATAGTAGCAATCGATGTAGCCCTTCATCATAACTCAGCTGTCAGCTGCATGTCACTTTTGTGGCTACCGTTGCTCTCAATGCTGTTGAGGCAGCCGATCGAAAATGTTGTGGCAATTAGTTTGAAATATTATTATCGACACGTACTCCACACTCTCCAAGTGGTGCCGCACCACAATTACCCTCAATTGAAGGTAACATCATTCGTGTTAAACTCTTTGACCACACTCTCGCACTTGCCACAAGTCTGTTGAGCTGATTTCACTTGCACCCAAACCTCAAGCAGCATTTATTGTATATGCTATATAAAATTGAAAAGCTGCTGACAAAAGTTGTCATTGATGATCTTACTCTGAACCGCTATTTGAAAATCAAATTGCGTCATTAAGTGGTGGCAATTAGTATACTCAGACACCGACATCGTAGCTATATACATATATAAAAAGATAGAAACGACTATAGACTGAGACCAAACGGTAGTGGAACGTTACTTTTTCAATTATGAATAGAGAATGATTGTTTCGTGCCATGCTAAATGATAAATGAATAGATGCTTGTATAGCTCCAACAACATACATATAAAGTAGACAATGCCAGGCCGGGGGAATGCTTCTTGTCTACTTTTTACCAATGCCCCCAAAGCCGTAAGCCGCAGTCATCAAGCCTAATGGGCAACACTCGTCTCTGTCTCTCTCTCTCTCTCTCTCTCTCTCTCTCTCTCTCTCTCTCTCTCTGGCTATGTGTTGAAGGCGGCATTAATTAATTTGTGACAGACAGTAACAGACAGAGACAGAGCTTATTAATTAGACAATAAGCTTCAGTTGAGAGCTCTTCAAAGCTAACTAACTGACTTTACTATTCGTTCGAATATGAATATGAATGCCGAGCTTAAGTGTAAGTGCGAGTATAATTAATGCTGAAAGCTAAAAGCGCAATTATCAATAATAATATGATATTATAATTTAGGTAAATGTATACAGCTCGATTACATACAAAATACGGGCACACAAATTATAGGTATACCTATCTCACTCTGTCTATCTCTTTTCCTCTCTCCATCTCCCTCTCTCTTGTCAGTGTTTTAACTGAATGACACAACAACCGAGCTCTGTCATGTGAATTCATTTCATTAATTTATATTCGAGTGTTGAAGCGCAATGCAAAAAAGGTAAACAGTGAAAACTCCATGCAGTGAACTTTAACACCAACAAAAAACATGGGCAGTGATAAATTTCTGTGAAAAGCTAGTTCACTGTACCATTCGACGTGCCATTGTACGTGTATGACAAAATAAAAATGACGACAGCAGAATAACAAACGAAAATTACACTGAAATTATAGCAACAATTATTTTCAAATTGAATTACATCCAATTACAAATAAAATTAAATGCAGATGGCATAAAGATACGCGAGTCTCTCATTCAGCATAATGGCGTCGTTGTTGGCCAAAACTCCGTCGGAGGCAGGGATGAACGGAACCTCTCTCTCTCCAGCTGAAGAGTTGTAGGCGGGTACGGTTGCAGGTCTGAGGCAGTGGCTCTGGCTGCGGCGGGATGCGGGTGAGTTTCTGCTCAGAGACGCCAAAAACCAAACACAACGAACAAAAAAAAACCAATTAGAGTTAGAGAGGTCTGTGCTGCCTGCGGCTGTCACAATTGGGAGGGCGAGAACGTTCGGTCGGGTGGTGTACGCTCATAAGTTATTATCCTGCAATTAATTTGGCTAAATGTTCCTCTTTGTGTTGGGCTTGTTGTCGAAACGTTTTTGCGCCGACGCGCAGCGCAAGCGCCTGAATGGGCCACGCTGATTGGCTGCTAACCGTTGTGACGTCACGGTTGCATAAGGCATGCAAGACACGCCTGCAACACGGCTTCACGAAGAGTCAAGATGATAAGCAGAGAAAGAGAAAGGAATAGAGAGAGAATATAGGTAACAATGTTGGCAAGAGGAAGCGTGAAAGCAAGTTCGAAGTAAAGTGTTTCATTGAAGTTGCAACATGTTTGATGTTCGATGCTGCAGCTAAAAGTTGGATGAGAATAAGCCAGATAGAGAACTTAATTTCAGTACTTTTCTTTAACTAATTTTAAATGCAATAAAATCAGATTCTTCCAAGTAGTAATTTAATATGATTTTTAAGTGATTTTATTATGTTATCACTTAAAATAATATAGTGAATTCTTGCCTCAAATGTAATTCTACAAGCATTAAGTGTTTGAAAATTGCTTTTATTAATTTAATACCTATGCTTGCTTCTAAATGTTGACTTTATATAGATAAGACATTAAATTTATCAAATTAAATTCTATCAAGCCCACACACACAGACATAAGACCCATATATGTAGATAAAATTAATGTTTAATTTTCAAGCATTGCATTCTCGCGCTTATGGGGAAATGGTGGAAACCTTTTAGGCACCGATTAATGCCTTGGAACTTTGTGTGGCAAGTTAGCAACGCTGCTGTGGCGACTCGACTCGACTTGTGTGGCAAATTAAAATTCAATTTTTCAAAATATCAAATCAAATCGCATCAAGTCGAACAAAACGAAGCAAACCCAAAGGGCTCTTAACAATTTTGTTTCTTATCTGTTATTGAGGGCAATCAGTGTGATGCATTATGGCCCAGAGCACAAATTGAATGTCAGTCCACTTAATTCGATTTATTTTAATATACTCTTTGTTAAAACTTATAGATGTTGCTGTTGTGTTTGTTGTGTGTCAGCGCGTGTGTTAATGACGCTTAACAAAATGTAACAACTGCAAGAGCTGTTCTATCGATGTGAGGCAGCATTGTCTGTGGCAAATAAAAAAAGGATGCGTAACAAATGCGCCTGACGCACAAAAGAGAAGGGAATTGGCACAGGTTTGCCAGCGGGTCTAGGAAAACGCATTACAATGCGTGTGATAATCCACACAGGCACAAAAGGACACATTAGCCACACATAGTTAGCGCAAGGACCTGCTCGGCATTGAACCTTCGATATTTCAGCGTAGGTGGCTAATGGAGAGAGAGTGCACTTTAGTTTTGGTCAATGCCTTTCACACCTACAACGACAGAGCGTGAAGAATCGTAAATAAGAAATAGACAGAGTCTAAGAGTGTGTGAGAGAGAGCGCAGAGCTGATCCTTTTGTCTTTCTGTATCTTTTTGATCAGTGCCGACTCACACAGGTGCCAAGTTGGCCAATAGCCATGCCGCAATTAGGATTTAATACGCATTCAAATACACAACATCTTACACAGAGAGATTTATAATTGTGTTAACGAACACAGAAGAAAAACCTCACATTCACATTTCATGAGAAAACCAAAGCAATCTGATTCAAACTGATCCAAAGTGAAGGGCGTCACACTATTTGCTGTTCGACAATTTTTTTTTTTGAAAACTAATTTACACATTTACACCAAAACATAAGGAAAAATGTAGCGTCACATCGTTAATTGTCGACTTAGCCTCCAAAATGTTGCCCTCTAATCTGTAAGCATCTGCATCTGTGTCTGTTCACGCCCCATATTAATCTCCATTATTTGGCGCTACACCCTTATAAGAAATCTCTCTTCTTGATTCTCTATCATCACGCGGAAGCAATAAAAACTCAAATTACTTTTCGTTTACATCCTGACTTTGTCTTAAGTCTCCTGCCACTTCCTAATTCTTATGTTAATGACATCAATTAATTTTCGTTCGCCCACACACACACACACTAAAGCAGCCCCTCAAATGACCCCAAATGTCGAAAAGTCAAACAAATCGTGAAACATATTTTTATTGTCGCATCGCAAAAATGCCGCTGGGAGCGATTAACAACAAGCAAACCCAAAATCTCTAACGTAGCGAATTCTTATCCCTTTTCAATTTCAACCAAAAACTTTCCTTCTCTCTCTCTTTCTCTATTTGATGTTTCACCCACGCAGTACGTGTCGCCTTGGACTGATTTATGGGCCCTGGGCAAACAATAAATTTCAGCACTCCAGGTGCTGAAGCACATAAATCAATCCATTAGTTTTTCGCACTCACATGTATTTCGATTTGTTGACGTTGACTTTTATTTGTTTGTGTGCGGGCGTTGGTTTGGATGTTTTGGCTTGACTTTGGGGTGCCTGCTCTTGGGGGTTTGTTCTCAATTCGTTGCACTGTTTGGCCAAGCTTTGCTTTGAGTGACAATAAATTATGGCCATGATTAGTCTAAATTTGCCAAATAAACGTTACACAATGCGGAATCTTTGCGAGATGCTTGCTGTTAATTCCCACAGCATAGCTAACTTCTTTGTTGGTTTTTTGATGATTGTTCGCCCTAATCGACGTTTCTCAACTTTTCCCGAAAAAAACAAACTTTTCTCACGGCTGAAAAGTGTTGGGAAAATTGAAAAAAATTGCCGCTTAACTAAATCATTAGCAAACATCAATAATAATAATGTGCGAAAGCGACAAAAGTGACATGAAATTTGTGCAACGCCGCAAGGTATGCAGCAAGTCTTTTGAGTTGTTTTTGTGTGTGTGCGGTGTGTGTGCTGTGTGTGGTGTGCGTGTGCAACACAGGTGGCAATGTGGCCATTATGGCTAATGGGCTAAACGCAACGAAAGCCTCCCGGCCAAATGAGTTAAGCCAACAAGAAGAGCAGGCGAGAAGACAAAGCAGACAATGCAGCAAACAGAAACAGCTCAAAGTAAAGCGTTAAAGTAAGCCATAAAAAAAGACAAAGCCGTCATTTTTCTAATGAACCAGCAGAAGTAGCAGCATATCCAAAGCAGCAGCAACAACCGAAGAGAGAGAGAAGAAGTTAAGAATGCTGCTGCCGCTGCTGCTGCTGACCAAGTAGAAGCCAGTTAAAGACTTTAGTTGCGGCTTTATAGCCAAGTTAGCTCAGCCAATCACGCAGCTGCGCCGAACTTCAAAGCCAAAATCAGACAGTTGGCTCTGGCAGAGGCGCGGATATGAGCCGCTTAACGCAGCAACAGATACGCACACTCACACACACACACACACAAACTGATATACACACTGTTGCCACAGCTTTGATAAATGAGCAGACAGGCGTACAAAGTGGAGAATAACGAGCGAAAAACAGGCTGCCGAGAAGGCTTTCAATGCGACTCTCCGAGAGAGCGTGTGTTCATCCGAGTGTGTGTGTGTGTGTGTGTGTGTGTAAAGCAGGCTTAATCACATTGCTTGGCCATTGGCCAGGCGGCAAAAGATCAAAGCGCGCTTTAGCTGTTAGATGTGGCTAGCTTGGTGGTCGCCTGGTCTTCCTCGGCTGCCTGGCTAGAATGATGGCTAGGTAATTGGCAGGTAGCTGATGCTGCAACCAAATGACATGCCAATGACAACAACAAAAGGAACAAAAATTATTGTTTGCACAACAACGAAAAAAAAAGCTCTTCCTCTCCGAATTGTGATATTTTTGCTGACTTTGTCTTCAACTGAGACTTGTCTTGCACTCCCATGACATCTCAGATCGATCTCACATCCAGCGGAAGTGGCAAAACTGTGTGGCGTTTCAAGACGCCGCCGACACCATCAACAGATAACCCGCTCTCCACACCACACTCTCCCTCTGGATTGGGGCATATTTATTCGCATGCGAATTGCGACAAAAGTGACAAGACAAAATTCTGTCAAATTAAAGTCAGTCATGGCGATGGCAACGCCCCATGAACTTCAAAACTGAAACTGAACCGAGCGCATGATATCATTAGCATAACTGTCAAAAGCCAGAAGCAAAAAACAGACGTCCCAGTGGCGTCTCAGTGAGAGAGGAAGCGGTGGCAGACAGGCAGCAGTCAGATCGACACGCATCGCTGCCAAGCAGACAAATTTTGAATGAATAACGACAAACGAATTCGCGCTATAGATATTAAACAGATGAAAGGCAGAGCAGACACAATGAGCACCAAAACAAGGGATTTAACTTGGCTAAAAATGTTTGATATTAATTTAATAGCCGCCTTCGAAAACAACGTGCTTTGATTTAAATTTATATCTAAAGACTAACGCCAACTGCTTACTTTGTGTATTTCCCAAGCCATCAGCTTAAGTGGCCTGATAGCTGCTGCTTAGTAGCTAAAATGAGGCACATCCTGAAGGAAATGCAGGACGTTAAGGATAGGCACTTCTCATGCTCAGTGACACAAGTGCCACCAAAAATGCGCGGCAAATTTGAAACTAATTGCTGTAAAAAATCGAAAGATTGAAAAGAAAAAACAACAAACAACAAGAATAACAATAATAAATGTATGTACAATAACAATCAAAACACACTTGCAACGCCCTCTCAACTTGGCCAGTTGTCAGCCTGAAACAACAAATAAAGCAATCAAACTAAGAAGCTGAAGATGCACAGAGATACATGCTGCAACAGGGAGTTACAGGCAGTGCGACATGTGTTCTCACACGCGGCACCTTTGTCCATCAGCATTACGTCAGAGATACACAGAGGCAGTGAGAGGGAGAGAAATACAAATTGTGGGATATTTATAAACGTCAAAATAGCCCAAAAAGGAGCGCGAGCGTGGAGGAATGTGAGTTCTTCGAGATCCCTTAAAATATATTTTATGACGCATAAGGCCAAGCCCTGGGCGTGTGAATGGCCAATCTTTAAGTTTGACATTGGCATTGCACAGAGTATCTATCTATAACTCTCTGCCTGTGTTTGTGTGTGTGTGTGTGTGAATAGAAACATCAAATAGAGCCAGAAGGGCTGCAGGAGTATGACCATCAAAGGGGCAGCCACAAATCGTAAAACACGTTGAGAATTTCACACTCGCGTTTATTTTTTTGTTACCACTAGTTTCGGGATCGTAATAAAAATTAAACGGTAGCTAGTTAGGATGCATTCTTGGTAAGTTCAAACAGTTTTGTTTGCATTGATCGGTGTCGGCGGTTTTTATCTGTTGCTGTTTTATCATTTTTGGGATTTTCATTAACAAATGAACTATTCGTGGAAATATGAGGTGGTGAGACGGTGCTTTTGAAGCAGGTTCCCGGAAGAAGAGCTAGATTGAATAATCAGGCTAACAATCGTTTACGTTTGTTGCTAATTATGGCCAAATTTAATGATATTCTCCCAAAACACCATATCTTATAATTCATTCATGAATTTGTTCTGGTAGAGAGATATTGAAAAAATCGAATGATCGTTGATATATATTGATGGCTTGATTGATAGAATCGAATGTGCAAAATTGTGCCAAAGCTGCCTATCAGTCGTGTCCGTAAGTGTGTATGTGTGTGTGTGTGTGTGGGGTAAATAAATAACAAACTAATCATTAAGAAATTAATCACAAATCAACATTTTGGCTGCTAATTAAAATGTTTACGCAAATGAACAGAGCGATGGCAATGAATATTCATGAACGAACAACCAACTCACGATCGAAAATTTAAAATAAATTAAATTAAAATAAATTCGAACGAAAATCCAAATCAAGCAACTGAAATATATATAAATGCCACCGACCGTGTGCTTCATGTTGCTTGCTTTGCCCCCACTAATAAACTTAATTAATTGTTTTCGCTCTCAAAGTCAAAGAAGCCGCTTCAACGGTAGCAAACACACACACACACACACACTCAGAAGAGCTGATATTTAAATGTGGCCATAATAAATTCCGAATAACGATCAAAATTAGTGGCAAGAACAACAACAAACAAAAACGTTGCGGTGCCAATAGACCAATAGCAAAAGCGCTTGCAACTAATCATAGTTTATTATAGCTTTATAAAGCTAGTATCATTTGTTCTTGTTGTTGTTGTTTTTGTTGTTGTCACCTGTGACAGCATCGAAATGAAGCTGTCGACTGTAACGATCAACAAAAAATAATTGCTATCAAGAAAATCGTAAATAAGTCATCAACTTTAAAACATACGCCAAAAATTTCAAATGCCAAAGTGTTATATGAAGTTGTACAGTAGATACTGCTGTGAAAGGAACTACGTTTACTTAAATAATGCAAAAAAAATCAAGAAGACTTGCTACAATTAATCAACTCAAACAAAACTTAAAGAAATCAGAACTTTTTGTCCTTTCAACGCAGTGTTTACTGTAGTAGACGACCATTTGTAATATTATTATTTATTTTGTTTGTGATGCTGAGCATTTAATTTGGTTGAGATTTAATTGACTGAACGCCACTAAATAAAAATGAAGATGAGATTTATGCTGCAATTTGCGAAAAATTATGTTAATTGCTGTCAGAGTGTGGAGAGGGTGTGTGGCGGGCTGAAAGGGGGTTGTCACCCCGATGGCATAGCATTAAGTTTTTTAAATGCAGTTGAGCGCACACACACACGTTTTGTATATGTATATCATTGATTTAAATTAATGGACATGTCAAGCAATTAATAAATGCAAAAACCATGGCAAGCTCTCTAGGAAGGCGGAGGTGATGGAGCTGGCGGTTCAATGGGGGTGTGAGACGAGGCCAAAACAGCGACACGAGAATAGCACAGATCATTTGTGGCCTATACTATAGCTCCTATGGGTTGTGAGTTTTGCTGATCACACATTCGAGAGCTCGTAAATAACTGATGCATTTTGCTACATTTCTTTATTTTTCTCTCTGTGCTGTCCATTGGTCGCGCTGTCAATCAAATAAACTGGCACAGAGGCACACAGTCGCCCTGACTTTAATAGACTCATAAATGAGACAGAGAGTGAGCAAATTTTT
Organism: Scaptomyza caliginosa; assembly: GCA_035044725.1. NCBI lineage: Eukaryota > Metazoa > Arthropoda > Insecta > Diptera > Drosophilidae > Scaptomyza > Scaptomyza caliginosa. Next base: position 2,931,116 of record JAWNNR010000686.1, read on the forward strand.
GACGCCCAGCTGCATGTGTTTCCAATCAATTTGGGCCCTATTGTGTCCTGTGATTGTGTCCTGATTGCACTCGAAACTCTTCAGTCGTGGGTTCGAGTCGACTCTAATGAGTTTTCGATTAAGTGTGACATGCTAACGTGTTTTCCACGGCTAATAGATGAGGCATATTGTCTGCTTGCAGTCAGCTCTTCAACCCTCTCGTTTGGGCCATTTGGCGTTTGCTCCATTTTCCACTCGAGTGCAAAGTTTTAATTTGTTTACATTAAAATGCTATAAATTCAAGTACAGTTGACTGCGTTTGCTAGCTGGCTGGCTGTACACTGTGCACAGTGGGCAGTGGGCAGTGGGCATGCCCCGAATAGTGTTTAGTCATGCCGCATGCGCCAAAGTTGAAAATGTTTCTGATACACGCAGTATGAGATGCCTTCATTTCCGGTGAGTATATTGGCTGGCACTCGCCATTTTCACACTCATGCAGCTAATGAGCAATAAAGCTAAATGAAAATGCCGCCAAGGAAAAGGTAAAAAGAACAAAAGACGAAAAAAAAACTGAGAGTACAAAGAGGAAAAGCGAAGACAAGAAATCGATTTGGTCAATTTGTTATTGTTGCTTTTGTTGTTGATGTTGTTGTTCAGTGGATTCTGTGTGGATGCTACTCTCCCCAACACACACTTTGACCCATCCTGCTTTGGCCAGCATTCTGCATTTTTTCTCTGTTCTTTTTGTGCTTTGTTTTTTTTGTTTCCTTTTTCTTTTTGCACGGGCCAGAGAGCGCGAGAACAGCGTGCAAAACTGGAGTCTGCTTGGGCTTTAGCCGGCAAAGTTGAAACGTGTCGGCATCCTTTGATCAGTTCATATTATAAAATACTATGGTCACGCCTTAAAGGCATTAAACGAGATGGCGCTCAGCTCCACACACACACTTATACATTCAGAGTATAGCAATAGATTCCAGCTTGAAAAGTTCTCGACTGCATTGGCTTCCACATGAAGCACACCAACAAGCTTCATCATCATCTTGGCCCCAGAGCCAGAGCCAGAACAGGAATTGTTATTTCCACATATGGGCAAGCAAGCAAGCAACAACAATATTTCCTCGCTTCCTGCCTCAACTTTGCTGCCTCTCGGCATCTCAGCATCTTGGAGTCAGCGTCGCAAATGCAACGTCATCTGAAGCGAGGCGCGCGGCAATCAACTAATATGCTCTCTCTCTCTCTCTCACTCTCTGCGGAGTTTTGGTGCTGAGTCCAGGGCCAGAGCCAGAGCCAGAATCTCTTGGGCAGCAGCAGCTCTTAATGCTCACTCGAGGCGTTGTGGACCACCAAACGAGCGACTCTCGGCGACTGCGACGAGTCTTCGAGGTGTTTGAAATGCGTTTTTTAACTGCATTGTCGTTGATTTGATATTCATACGTGCACGCAATGATGCCCCTTAATACCTCTTTGGTGAATATATATACGAGTCTATGTATGTATGTATGTGCAGTCTCTTTAGTAATAAAAAAGAACAGCAAGTCGTAGAACTAATACTCTTTTCCTATTGCTCTTCAAGTAACGATTGTGTGTAAGAGTAGAGATAGTAAGGCATTTTTATAAGTTTATACAAGTCTATTCGAAAGTGAATAAGCTCTTTTACTAAAGTATTTATGTGGTCACAACAATGTTCAGCCATATAATTAGTGTAGTGTATTTTGCATGCAAATGTTGATTGCATTTACTACTACAATACAACAACAACTACAAGGCTATTTCCTTTCGGCTGATTGCCATGGCTACTGTAATTGCCACTTGCATTAATTATGTTAAACACAAGTCTCAATATTTAAACAAGCAGCCGCCAAAAAAACAACAACAAAACCAGCAGCAACGTCAACAAAAAAGTGCAGTACAAATGGCAGTGAACCGTTTGTTTGCGCACGGCCAAAAGCAAACTTCAAGTAAAAGAAGAAGAGAAAGACCGCTCAGCCAGCGTTTTGGCCTCCGCCTGCGCCTTTTGGGCAGCATCAAAGCGGACCGCAGCATCGATACTAGTATAATTATCACACATCGGTCAACGGGGAAAAGAAACCAGCATCCACGCGCAGCAGCAGCAGCCGCAACAGCTTCTGGCCAACTTCTCCACTCAACTAACTCAATTAAGAGGCCAACGGACAAATATTTGTATGCGGCACTCAGTCGAAAAAGTATCTAAACAAAGTTCTCAAAAGAGATGTAAATGTGCCGCCAACGTATCGAACATAGGCATGGAGTGGTGCGGAATGAAGCGTGTGAGTAGCTGGATCAGGGGTCAATATTGATATAGCCAAGAATGTACACCACCGGTAACAACAACAATAACAACAACCACATGTGATACATGGCTCGAACGGAGTTCTGGCCAGTGTTAGCTCGTTTTGAGCTGGCTTACACCGCTGCCAAACCCATTCGATCTACGAGTAGTTAGTATCAATAGTTATATTCAGATATACAAAGATATCCTGTAAACTTAAAGTTAAGTAAGACTTCTTCTTGTTCTTTTATGAAGTACTATTAGCCATAACAATTAAAATAGTGCGGATGTCATTTAACTGAAAGTATTTAAAGCTAACTAACTTTTAAACTAGTTTTATATAAGACCAGTACACCTCAAAAGTCTAAAGTCTTACTAGCCCCCTTGAATCAACGTTTACAGGGTATTAGCAGCAAAAGTTTAACATTTCAATTTTAGTATCACTTTAATTAGCATTCGTTTGTTCATTGTTTTCCCCATTTTTCGTGCTTTCCATTTGCAGTAAGCGTTTGATTTGTTGTCGTTGTTGTTTCTCGCTTTTAGTTTTTTTTTTCCTCTTAGCTCTTAACTTTTCGGCTATTAACTTTTAGCTGGCCATTGTGGAGTAGCTTGATTAGCGTAGCCGCGTGGCTGTGTGGCTGCGTAGCTGCTACCAATGTTGACCTGAAACCTAACATACATTTTCTTTGGCTGCTCTTTGACAGCGCTTTGCTCTCAATGTGGGTGGCCATAAACGGCTTAGTTCGATTTGCTACTCTTTTTCTTTGTCTCTTGTCGACTGTTGCGCACTTTGTTGCTTTTGGGCCAAGCTGTCTTGGCCATGCCGATGATTACTGTGAAATTGGCAATGTTTAATGCTCGCTTGAGCTCAAAGTGCTGCCACACATTTCAGTGTCTTAACAGTTTAGGTCTAACTACATTTTTTTTATTGTTGTGATGAGTTTTCTTTGCTGGCACAAAACATTAGAAATGTTTTCAGACTTTCTCTACGACAGTGGCTGAAATAACTTTAAACGTTTAAACTTAGTACGTTTTGTGGGTCATAGGGGAAAACTAGCTCCCGCTACTGAAAAAGCGCAAACGCATTCAAAACATACACTAACCAGATACAGATAGTTATATGATAGACCAACTTTAAATAAATTCTTAGTCAAATTCTATCAAACACACCCAAGTTAATCAAGCAGAATAATAGCCGTATAGCCGTAGCACAAGCGTGTAAATTTATAATTCTTGAATATCATACCCATAATAATTACAAAACGTAGTCAGATAATTTTCGATATGCTACCAAAACGGCAGCAATTCCGATGCTAAGAATTGCTTATCTAGCACTAAAATCAACAGTCAGCAGCCGGCAGTCGACAGTCAAGTGGCAATGACAGCCATGTGTCAATCCAGCGTGGGTTGCCTAGCTGTCTGTCGAGTTGTCGACTTGTCAAGTTTGTTGTTGAGCTGACTCCATGGCATATGCAAATTGGCAGCTACAGAGCTGCTCCCACAAAAAGAACACTATCAAGGGGAAACTCTCAAAAATAAATGGAAGCTGTGACTCGACTGTGGCAGCCACTGCGGCTGCTGCTGCTGCTGTTGTTGAAAGCTTGCTAATTGACAATTACAGGCAAGTTGTTGCAGTGGCCATGATTTGGTGCCCGCAGCCACAAGCTCATAACAAATATGCCAATGTGGGCGTGCAACCGTTGACTTTTAAGAATGTGCCGCATTATTTCAAGTCTTATAGCTAGATTCTAGGCACAAGAAACTGAAGTGGAAATCATTTAAAAGCGTTATCGAAGCGATAACTTAAATCAGCTAAATTATGGATAGTATTTGTATGCAGCTGCCACAGTGTTGTGTGGTGCAGCTGCCCCGGTTAACCCTACCCCAACCCCATATTAGCCCCTGGCGATAAACCAATGAAATCGTCGCCATTTGCCCTGCATTTGAATATTAATGAACCCTTTCCACCACTTTCCTCCAACAACCACAATTTATCAGCGTGTGAATGAAGCCACACACGTTCACACGGCAAGCAGGAGAAGAGAGGTTGAGTAGGAAGCAGCAGGCACAGGTGTAAGGTGTAAATTGACTTTAGTATGGCCATGGAAGGATTTAACGAAAATTGACTTTGGCTCAAGGACTTTGCGCCGGCATAATTAACACCGCAGGTTTTCCCACGCAGCGTGCCGTATTTTTTTCTATCTCCGTTTGTGTATCGAATAGATACACTAATAGCCGACAAGAAGAAAGAACGAAATAAGAAATTAGAATTATAAAAAAAGATATACAGAGAACACCAAAACAGAAGCGCTAAAGTTGAGAAATCAAACGTGCCGCTTTATTTTGGCCGCCGCGGCGAAACTCAATCACACAAACCCAAATGCTCAAATATTTGTGTGATTAGTCCTTATCAACAATAGGTTCTAGTAGTAGCTCTGATCTCCAGGTAGCTTCACTCTCACTCTCCCTCTCTCTCTCTATGTCTCCTATTTCTCTTCAAGACCCACTGCTGCTAAAGTCGAGCGCTTCTGCTGCTGCTTCTGCCGGCTGGTGGTCGGTCGGTCCTTTTTCATTTAGCATCCTGCAGCGACGGCAATTGGTTTCGATTTTTCTTTCTTTAGTTCGTTTAGCTAATAGACTTTTGGGTCCATTGTTTTCGAGACGCCTTGACGCCTATTGTATTCAGTTACCCTGTGTTATGTTCATGGCCTCTTTTTTGTTGGGCCTTTTGTTCTGTTTTGGGTGTTGGAGTAATGCGCATTTGTTTCAATTAAAAGGATTATAAGAACTCTGCTGTGCCTGTGTAAATGCCAGCAATGTGTTTAAGTCCAACACAAAATGTGTCGACAACTGGACAATTAACTGAAGAAGCTGCCATATACAAGAGCTAAGAGGTAGACATTTGTACAGAGATTGTTAATTTTGATATGCAGATTAGCTTTGAAGAGAAGGTTTTAGCTATCTGAATTCAATACTTTCAGTATTTTATCTTTTAAATATTGAAAAAGTCTTGGATTGCAGGCATTAGTTTCTTACAGGATCTAAAGATACTAATTTCCATTAAAGTCCTCTCACTACACCGTCGGCACATAATACGATTTTATATAACACTTTAAAACTATTTCATTTATTGAATTACCCAAAAGCCTTTTCAAATCCCAATGTTTTAGAATATTTTATACCCATGTTATTGATGGACAATCTTTCCTAACTTAAAGCCATTTTAAATTTCAATTTGCCATTTCTACTGACCCCTTTTTTGCTCAATGCAATTTGAAAAACATATTTATATCATATCTTATTCAAGTTGTCCCCACGAAATCACATTTGCTGGGTCCTCAAATTAATTAAACGTTTTTCTTGCAACAAATTAAATGCAAACGCTTGACAATTATACACGACTGCTGTCTCTGTCATTGCCTCTGTCTCTGCCGCTGTTGACGTCTGCAGCGCTGTCACTGGAGGCACGGCACAGATAGTCTGTTGTGTGCGTCATTAAAAGCATAGACCAGAAGAGGAAGGCGAAACGGGCGCAAGTCTCGGTCGACGGCGCTGCCGAAGTTGTGAAAACTTTTGCAGAGGCTAAAATACTAAATACAGTCTCGTTACAAACTGAGGAGCGTCGCGTTTGTGTTTGGGGTTTTTTTTTCTGTGTTCGCTTGTCTCGTGTTTTTGTGTTGTTTGCTCCCACTCGGCGCTGTTGCTGTCTCGCTCGAGCGCGTGGCGCATGATGAACGCCATAATTACCGTTACGTATACGCCACCATTGCTATTTTTTGTTGGCTTTACTCTCCGGCCAGCCGATTGGTTGGCGAGCAAGAGAGCGCACAGCTGAATGCTGCCTCGCTTGCACTTGCGGCTGCAAAGGTAAACTGGTTGTCTGAGCAGAGAGAGCGTAAAGAGAGGGAGAGAGAAAGAGAGAGTGAGTGCGACGCTTGTTGTGTGCAGTTATGATTTGATTGCCGAGTTTAACCACCGACAAACGAGACACGACACGACGAGAGAGCAAACGATGTTAAAGAGACGGCACACACACTGACACGAGCACGAACGTAACGAAGTGAGCATTGCGGAGAGCGGCGCGGGCAGCAAAAGAACTGAAGAAATATCGACGTGTCTAGTTAGCAAACCAATCTTCAATCTAGTTTCGAACAGTTGACTGTGAAACGTCGAGTTGAGAGGTCCTCCTATTGGATCAGCGTCGTTTTCGTTTTCGTTGTCGTTGCCATTGCCGTTTATCGTTAAACGTTGCACGTCACAGTTTGATATAAGCATACAGATATATACATATATAGATTTATTAACAAGAGTCGGACACAAAAGTGAATATATTTACACTTACAAAGTTTCTTGACATTGGCATCTAAAAAAGGCCAACAGTTGAACGCAGACCGTTTAGTGCTTTAACTGAAAGCAAAGTGAGAACTTCTCTACAAAGTGTGTGAAATTGTGAGATTGTGTGTGTGTGTGTAAGATAGAAAAATTTTGAGCTTGTGCCAAGTGCTTAAATGCTCTGTCCGCCCACAATGCGTCCGGCCAGCCCTGCCGAATCTGAGATCTCCGTCGGTGGTGCTCCCAGCCCTCTGCCGGCCCAGCATCATCAGCATCAACATCATCACCAACATCAGCATCATCTGCAGCTGCATCATCCTCGCGCTAGCACCATTGATCTCCTCCAGCAACAGCAGCTGCTGATGCAACAACATGCCGCTGCCGCAGCGGCTGCTGCTGCCGCTGGACTAACTCGTAGTGCCGTCGGCACATTGCCAGAGGATTACTTTCAACCGTTGAAGCGCCTGCGCATGTCCTCCTCCTCATCGGAGCCCAGGGAGCAGACACCAAGTCCGCCTCCAGCAACCCAGACCAATGCCACAACAGCAGCAACAACAACAACCACATCTCCCAGCAATAGCAGCAACACAAAGTCTGCCATTGAGGGCGTCAAGAGTTTCTCCATTGCGGACATTCTGGGACACTCGGAGAAGCAACGTTGCAACTCCAATTCACCACCACCGACTGCCACACTGCTGGCACCACCAGCTGCCCGGCCCGTTGCCGGCTTGCTGCAGCCACGCTCCGAACCGCTGGACATGCATCCGGCTGCAGCAGCCATGTTGTTGCCCGGCGCACAGATTGTGCGTCCCTGGGATCATCTGCTCGGTCCCATGCCAGTGCGTCCATTCATTCCCTCAGCACTGCTGCACTACGAACAGCGTCTGGCCTTAGACTATCATCGTCAGCTGCAGGAGCACTTCAATGCCCAGGCCCAACTATTGCGACACATGGGCATGGACATCATACCCTCGGAGAGCGGTTCAGATCGCTCCAGTTCCGCTGCCAGCGATTGCTGCTCCCCAGAGATTGCTCGGGACTCGGCGGCTGCTGCTGCCGCTGCCGGAGCTGCCATGCGTCGCAGCCATAGCCCCCAATCCTCGGCTCAAGCTGAACGCGAACGTGAACGTCATGCATCCAGTGGCTCTGCAAATGCCTCAAGTCCCTCCCAATCAGGGGGCAGTGCTAGTGCGGCAGCTGTTGCCGCTGCCGAGGCAAAGGCCAAGGCGAATGGCACTCCACTCGATGCACTCTTCCAGATGACCACCAAGGACTTTGATGAGTCACAAGGTAAATACAACAATCAAATTAAACCTAACCGATTAGCATTAACAAATGTCTCAATTATTGTTAGTGTTTTGGTTTATTTCACTCGAAAATCGAAAATGAATTTGTTTTGCGGCCTTTAATTAAAATAACAGCCCCACCATTAATTTTGTAGCAATTTCCAATTGAATGAATGTGTTTGTGTTTGACGTGGTTGCTTAATTGAAATGAACGATTGATCGTTCCGTTTATATTCATTCGATTGTGTTATCGATTTCAATTTGTATTTTTATTCTCTACCATTATGCTTTTGTTATGCAAATGTGTATTGGATTAATTCTTAGTTGATGATTTTTTTTTTTGTTTTTTCAATTAATTGGCGGCATGTGGCAAAAGCTTCAAGACAAATTACACAAATCTAAATATTTGAGGCAAAGATTTGTTAATAGTAAGCTGAATGGGTTAAATACTTTAACACACTGAAAACAATTTCTGTTTTTTAAATGTAAATCTCTTACAAATCTGAAATTTATTAAACAAGTTTATTCCAAGTTCAGTACAGAAACCAACTTAACACCAGAACAATTAATATAAACAAGAAACCAGTAAAAAAATGACTGTTTATGGCGATTTGAAATGCAAATCGTTCGTTTTAATTGTGGCGCATGTGTAACTCGTTGTTTTGTTTAAGTGTTGCAGCTGCGTGTTGCACATAATATTCCTTTAGCTAATTACTTCAATTTTCCATATCATCGAGAATTCAAACGCATCTGTCACACTCAACGCAGTCACAGTTCATGTTTACACTCATTTTCGCTGTATTAAGTGGGCGTTTTAGTGTCACTCTCCCATCCCCAACAACCCTCTCTACCCGTACACCCACATTCACATCTCTCTGAACTCCTCGCCAGAGCATTCACTCAATTTGTGTGTGTTTTCATGGTAATTATTATTTAATACTCATAGTATATGTACATATCTATGTTTGTAGCCAATACTTGTTTTTTTTTTCTGCTTTTTTTGCTTTTGCACTCGTGTCGATTCTGCAACGATTAGCAACAATTAGCCAGCGGCCAACTTAGCTCATGTTCATTACCTAATAGAGTTTGACTATTTTTTAGTTTTTATATTCATTTTTATTACTGTTGTTAGTTTTAACAACAATTAACATGCCGTTTCCATTTGCGTAAATTACTGTGTAGCTACTAATAGCTGACAAGCCTTAGTTTTGCAGCTGATAGTCGTATACATATTTATTGTTGTTGCATGTAGTTTTATCAAATATTGTGTAACCCAAAACAGTCGAAATATTTATGACTGCAACAAAAACAAAACAAAGAGCCTTTTTTACTCCACGCTTCCTCGTTAGTCAATCAGCAAGAAGACGATATCGCGCCGATAAACATGTAAAATATATTAAATATGATTTTCATACTTACTTAATATATGCTTGATCCCCAGTAAGAGGGAGCGATTGCAACACATTAAAATCATTGACACTTCAAAAGAGGGGGCAGCAGGAAGCGACTGTTGAAAATGCTTCGACAGCGTTTAGGAAAAATTCTGAATTATGTGTAATAAGTATATGTATAGACATTTAGCTTAATATATATATTTCTTTAACTTACCTCCATGCTAGTATCTCTTTTCATTGACAGACTTTGCCAGACACACTGTCGCCAGTTACAATTTGAATTCCTCGAATTCAAACAAATTAAAACATAAGAATATTAAATGCAACTGTTACAACACAGGTTCCTTAGAAAGAAATTGAACATAGTTGAGTCCATTTAGCATTTGAACTCAAATTTCAACCATATTTTAACATATTGTAAGCAGTGAAGATTTCCAGTACAAGACATTGCTGACAAATGCAGCCAAAACAAATCCACCCCTTAACTTAAGTGAACATATCCACAGTTTAAGTGGACACCTGAGACTCGGAGAAAGGACCTAAATTTCTCTGTGTCTCTCTCTTTCAGGGTTGAGTAGATAAGACACACAAAAATGACTTAATGAGTCTCTGATAATAATAAATACTTTATGTGTTTTTTTTTTACCTCCCTAACAACACACATACTCACTCAAGTGCCTAATGGGTTTTTGGTTACAAAACGTGCTCGAGATAACAAATAGGCCAAATTAATGTGTGTTTTGCATTTGAAATATATACACAGTTTTTAGAGCAGAGCTCAAAGCGTTTAATTAGTTTTTAATGCTGGGCTAGTTTGTTTGACAAGCAATCGGTATTGGAATGGGCGTGTAACACTTCAATCCGAACCGGTTCAAAAAATAATACACAACGTCTATGCATATGAAAGTCAGTCAGCAACAATATCTGCATATTTATGAATGTGAGGATGAAAGGGCAAGCTGCTCTCGCTTCAGTCACAGTAGCATTTGGAATTTGGTAGGCGCCCATAAATTAGCTTTGAAATGAGCCGCGTTTCAAAAAAAAATATGAAAAACAAAAAGCTCTCATCTCTGATTGTCAATCTCTGAAAACAGGAAGCATTATGCAAGCCACACATTTGTTTATTTTAATTGACTAGCTCATTAATCAGGCAACAATAGCAATTGTAGGTGTCAATAATTATGAAGAATAAATCACACGGCAAATAAGCCAAAGTCCAGACCAAGTCAGAGTCAGTGACGACGCCCATAACTTGAACGCAATTAATCAAATCGAAATTACAACTGCATATTTATATATATATATATATGCGAGGAGATTTGCAATTAAATCATTCATTTAAATGTATAAATCAAAGCATTTTAATTAACACTTGCTGCAACAGCTCACTTGTCTCGCAGGAATTAGGAATTATATCTAATGCGACTTACAAATTCGCTTGTTAACACTCGTGTACCAGTTTAAAGACTGTCTTGAGAACCGGTTTCCTTAAATGCTGCATGCAAAGTAACTTTATTCTAATTGCATCTTTATCTCACTTGTTCTCTCTCTTCAGATAAATCTCACTTGGACATCTTTTCGAACCGGCCGCAGCCAAAGAAGAAACGCAAATCACGCACCGCATTCACAAATCATCAGATCTTTGAGCTGGAGAAACGTTTCCTCTACCAGAAGTATCTCTCGCCTGCGGATCGGGATGAGATTGCCGCCTCGTTGGGTCTCTCCAATGCCCAGGTGATCACCTGGTTCCAGAATCGTCGTGCCAAGCAGAAGCGTGACATTGAGGAGCTCAAGAAGGATTTCGATAGCGTTAAGGTCTTCTCGGCACACAAATCGTTCCTGGAGAATGTCAATGATCTGAGCATACTAAAGAAGAAGCCCATGCATGAAGCAGATATGGTGGGACTGGCTGCTGCTGCTGCTGCCGCTGGCATGGTGGGCGTTGGAGTGGGCGTGCCCGTGTCTGCTGCCCAGGCACAAGCTGCCGCCCAGGCGCTGAATGCGCCACCCAAATGAATGGGCGGCTGGATGCGTTTAGCGCATTTGCAACCTGATGAACGATGGTACAGAAAGTAGAGCAAAGTATTGAGGACGACATTAATCATTGAATGCGACTCCGACTGTGAGACGAGTTGCATTTTCAAGCATTTTGTTTAATTTTGGAGCCAAGTGCGCGAGGAGGCCGTAAGCAGGGCACTAGCGCAGCCCAAACCCTCCCCACTCGCCACTTGCAGCAGGAGGAAGACAGAGTATAAGAGAGAGGGAGAGATTTTCGAACAAGAGCTTACTCAGCTAACTGTTTGAAAGAATATCAAGCGATATTATTTCACACGATTATGGCAAAAGGACACAGAGAGCCAAGCCAAAAATGGACAAAGGCCACACAAATGAGGCATGCAACACTCGTGCGGCCTTCTAACGGCTTAAGTGGCCGGACCAAGGCGTTTTTCGGCCAGCCCTGCAGCAGGGCTCCAACAAACCAACACCAGCTACGACACAAGAACTTAACAATTGTATTAAATCGGCTCTTTTCAGAGCCACCACAGCAAGCGTCAAAGAGTCTTGAATATATTCAATACATACGTTAGAAGTTACTTAGCATTACATTCAATTATCCTAAGCAAAGCTCTTTAATCTAAAAGTTGTTGATCAGCTTTGCGTTGATATACACATCTTAACCCATTTTATGGTATGCAAATTAGTTCAAGTCTGTTGCCAATAAATTTGAACATATTTAAGCAAACAACGCAAAAGTCGTGGGTCATTAGGGAAACAACAAACAAGTCGAAAAAAAAGAAGAGCTTCCATTTCTCCGCATCCCTCGTTTGTATCGTTTGCATTCATTTTGATATTTGGTATTAAAAAATTCTTTAATAATGTTGCTGCGTATTTTGTTAGGGTCTTAAAAATAAAAGAAATCTTTTTTAATTTTTATTAATGATTATTTACAACCGTTATTTAAATTTTTAAACTAATTAATTATTAATTTAATCACTTGGCAACAACAAAGAAACAACAACAACTAAAACGAGTTGTCTACACATAAAGTATGATAATCAGAAAAAATCCAAACGATTCAAGTGTTTAAAGCCGAGCGCGTTTTGCAGCTCGCAACACGACAAAGCAAACGCCATGCAATTTGCATAGAAACAAAAAAAATTTAACTGAAATTATTTCAGTATTTATTAATTTTTAACTAATCATTATGCCCTGTTATCAAGTATGATCCGAAGGAGTATTCAACGGACACAAAGTGACTCTGAAATACAAGACCAAAGACAGTTTTCACTTATTTTGAGGACCACTTGAGCTTGGCTTGAGACTTGACTTATTATTTTTCACTGAAGTAAGTAGAAACACAAGTATTCCTTTAAGTGTTTTCTTAAATCAAGATTCAAATAGTGAAAGCCAAATTTACAGGGTATTCATTTGTATGTCTTTCCCTCTTCTACGCTTGTTTTCAAATATTTCCAAGTGAAACGGACGGACAGATCTTGCGTTTGGCTACCGTTTGCGGGCAAGTTCAAAGGTTTTGAACACAGCCGCTGGCGCACACATTTTTCACTCTCAACTTGAATTGAGTCAGAGTCAACTCTTCCAACTCTATGGTGACCTGGCAGCACCTGAGCACTTTCCGAAAACTGAAGCGCGCCATCAATCGTCGCTTTTGGCCCGGTCAACAGAAACAACAACAACAACAACACTATACAACAGCCGTCTGCCGATCGTTTGTTAATAATTTGAATAATCAAGCTATCAATTCCGTTGCTAATGATGCCGACCAAGTGATTGGGTAGAGAGCTGGTAGCTAGTAGCTGGTAGCTGGTAGTTTGAGATCAGTTCGGTTTTATGAAATCGGTTTAATTTGGCGCTTATCGCACCAAGCCAACGAACCATTGTCGATTGTCTCTCTAACAGTTCGTAAACTAGACGGAAAACCCTATTTTACATATGCATGAGATTGCCGTAGGAATTGGGTAGATTTTGGGGATTTGTTGCTTGGATTTGGTTTGGAGAGCATTTGGTTAAAAGCAATTTATTTTCATTTTCAAATGTGTGACAATGCGACGCATGCCTCAAGATAAAGCAACTTTTCTCAACTTACCGACCAACATATCCCTCTCTCTGTCACTCTCTCTCTCTCTCTCTCTCTTTCGTTCTCTGTCTCTCTCGCTCTGTTACACTGGGCGTGATTAATGCGTTTTGAAAGTGCTGGGCGAAAGTTGCACTGGAAATTGTTTAATTAAAATCAACTCATTGGCTAGATGAGGCGTAAAAGAGATGGATCAAATATTAGTGTGAGAGAAATAGATAGCTAGGGCGTTGGAGAGGAAGGGGGGTGGGGGGCTAGGGACGGAGTCAAACAAATGACCAGCCATTACCGGTAGCATTTAGTTTGAGTAGCTGAGAAATTTGCTCAGCCAAATTGAGGCAAACTCTAGGCTCTAATTATGGGAAAATCTACCAGCACTTCCGTAAAAAACAAATAGAAAACCACCCGACATCAACAAACGGCGCTTAAACATGGCCATTATATGTATGTATGAGTGTACGAACTGGTACTAGAAGTGCGTAACTGTCGAAACTCATTAATCGAATCAACTAAAAATGACTAATGAACGAAGCACACGAGAAGTTGGATCCGTTACTTCGCACTCTATCTATCTCTCTCTCCCGCTCTCTCCTTGGTTTAATGGGCGATACTTTATTGCGATGGCATTGCAAAAGAGCAAACTTGAGTTCATTGTGCAGTTAAGTGAAAAGCTTTGATTTCGTTTAGTGATGGACAGGCATAATGATGTAAGAGATTAGGACACTACCGGAAACATAGACAAATGTGCTTCCTTCCTTTTAACACCTTGTGTTCTTTGCTTCGTAAAATGTGATTCTAAACATAAGGGATTGATATAAAAACTGAAAAGCGACACAGCGACAAAACAATTCACTTGTTTAACTAATTAACTTATTTCAAAGGCTACATTGAATTACAGGGTATCGTCAGGCCAGCACTCTCGCCTTGTACAATTTAAACATATTTTGTTTGATTGCTTGTTAAACACTTTTACGTACTTCCTGCTCAGTCACATTGTCAGCAATTACTCTGCGTTACTCTGCCTCCTTTTGCCACAGCTCAAACGATCAAGTTCTGCCCTTTAGTCGACCTACATCATTCCCCAGCTTCACAGCACAACAGGCCCAGCCCTGGTCCGGCCAGCCCTCTCTGTTGCAAGCTGCCACGTTGGCCGCTTAACTGGCGCCGTTGCCCAAAAGAAAAGTTGCGCCTGCGGCGCTTACAGGCAACATTTGCCCAGTGCTCAGTGCCTGATTATGATAAATGTAAACAATTCAGCTTGGCACACAAATGCAATCAAAGGACTGCAATTACAACTTCTTTTTTGTACTAGTGAGCAGCAAGCAAACCAGTTAAGAGAAACAGAGAGATTGTGAGAGAGAGAGAGAGAGAGAGAGGAGTAGTAGTGGGGAATGAGAACAAGAGAGTGACCGGACAAGTGACTCTCTCGTCTCTCAAACTGAATTGTTGCCCCCCCAAAGCGATGATCAGTGCATTTGTGGCCGTATCTGTGTGTTGTAGAACGAATGTTTGTGTGTGTGTATGAGTATGTGTGCGATAGAGATATAAAAGCTAAATTGGTAACTCATACTTAATTTGGTGGCGGTGCCTTTGAACATGCTTCCAATTAGCTTACAGCCGACACCTCGGGCCTCTTTAATACCAAAAAAAAAAAAAAAAACTAAAACCAAAAACGCCGCTCCGGGGACTTCCAGTGCCTGCCGCGTCTGGCTTTATGTGTGTGCGGCCAAAAGGATAACCATGCAACAAGCATCCAAATACACAAAAAACTAAGCCAAAATGGAAATGGAAATGATACAGCAGAAAATGGCAACGCACTCAAAGTAATTTGTTTCATTCATCCATTCAGAGTTGATTCAGTTGATTCTTCGGTTCATATCGTGATTTGGCGCATTTCTATAAAGCATAGCACAACATTACTTTATGAATGAAACCGTTTGATTCGATTCAATCTGAACTTATTGTTAATGAAGTTGTAAATTATGAGAGGCAACATTGAAGACATCTAAATCAAAATTCAGACAATAATCGAAATTCTTAGTGTGTACATACCAAATACAAATTAAAAGCCAAGAACTTTTATTCGACCTACTTTTTTTCATTTCTAGATAACCCAAAGTGGCTCCAAAGTATCAACTTTACTTTAGTTTTAATGCCTAATCCTAGTACACCTTGATTTTAATGTCAAAATAGTTTCCTGCTACACTGTATAATTACAAATATTTGTTCACTTACTGTCCAGCTCTAGTAAACTAATATTCAATTTTAAATATAGACGCAATAATCGTGTTTTAATAAACATTTATTATTTTCATTATTATTGAACAAAAGTTGCAAAAACAATATTATTTTTGTTTTCGTTTAATATACTGTAAGTACGATAGCATATTGATAGTAAAAATCTGATTAATACATTTTAAATAAACAACAAGCTACAAACACAATGCTTTACGAACAAAGAGAGGCTCAGGAAGAAGCTCAGGAAGTAGCTATGGAAGGAGCGGAGGAAGTTTTCGGCGAGGAAGATGGCAGTCTAGAAAACGTTAAAGAAAACTATTCTCTGTACTCACAGCTTCAAATTCTTGATAAGGCTATCAAGAAGCTTGGTAAACTGATGCTCAAAGTCGAAAATCAAAAGGTAAAGGTGCTAAAATTGCGTACCGAACTGCTGATCGCTGACTTGGAGCAGGGACATGAATGTCATCAAGAATATGCTATGCAAATTATTCAGGAACTTAGAAAACACCCTAGCTTGATGGATTTATCAGCTAAATTGGCAACTATGGAACAGATTGAAGACATTCTTGATGCTAACAATGCAAATGAGGATATGGCTGAAGATGTGAATTATGAGAATGATGCAGACGATGATGTGGATAGTGTGAATGATGAAATGGATGGTAGTGTAGATGATAGTGGAGATAAAAGTGCGAGTGATATTGTCGATGATAGTGTAGATGATAATGTGAACGACAATGTTATTCCCGAGAATAACGATGATGATGATGATGCTGATGATGCTGATGATGATGATGATGATGCTGATGATGATGATGATGATGATGCTGATGATGATGATGACATGATTGAAGTCATGCCAAATTAAGATGTGTCATTACATTATAATTTATGGGCACATGAATAAACTAAAATATTGTTAGCTAATTTTTTTCAATGCATTATAAACACACACTGACACAAAGTTGGAATAAACAATGCGAGGTTCATATCTGCCAAAAGCTTGAATTCTAATCAACCCAAATGATATTTAGCTTCCAAACGGCAGCAACTTATGTTATCTCTAAGATGCACTGCTCCATTTCGAACTGATAAATGCATGCTATAGGCTAAGATGTTCTGAAGATCACATACAAAAGCCGACACAATCTTATAGCTACCAGCCAATTAGTTTCTTCTCGTGCAGAACACACACGTAGTGCGCCCTTAAGCTCTCTACTTAATATATGTACATATATATGTATGTAAGTCTCATCTATATTGTGGAATTTTGATACACGCGCCTGCCATGTGTGTCCCAAAAAAAAAACGAATAAAAAAAAAATAAAAGTCGTTATGGCCACTTAATTCGTTTGATGCCAATGAATTGACATTGACGCCAAACGCCATATGCCATACCGCTATATCATCGATAAGATGAAAGACAAACCCACACACAAACAAGCTGAAATTGTGAAAATCAAAAGTTTCACAGCTATCACAGCTATAACTACAAAAGTGTTAATGTCTGTCACTTAACTAAGAGTTCCCTCCACCACCCCTTACTACTATATCCATCTCCACAGACACACACACACACACACACACACACACACATAACACACAAGACATTAAGCTTCATCAAAAATACAACTTTAACTCCAATTTGCATACAAATTAAAGACAAGCACTCAAAAATGTATTTCTCAGTTGCTGTTTCGTATCGTTTCGTTTCTTTTCTTTGGTTTGACCACAACAAAGGGCCGAATAAAATCCCCTTTAAATGCACCCAAGGGGCAAACAGCTACCGATTTTATTATTGATAATGTTTTGATTTATCACAATGATATACAAATTGCCATTGACTGAAAATTTGTTTCTTACTTTTTGGTATCTTCTTCGTGTTTCGTTCTTCGATCTCTTCTTTTCATTTAATAATTTGAATGCGGTTAGCGGCAACAACTGCATTCAAGTGGCAAAACCAATTTTCTTGTTGTCACTTTAGTTTCTGATTCTTTGTGGCTTTTGGAGACTCAATTTGGTTGATATAATTGCTATAGATATTTGTTTGATTGCCTGACGCAAAGTGCTTTTCGGGCTTGTGGTCGATATCTGCATAATTGTTTTGGCCAAAAACTTTTGAATGTTTGACAGCTGCAGGTGTAGAAAAGAGCTGAGGTTTTTGTGGCAATCACAATCACAATCACAATCATCATTGCTATCGGTATCATCATCATAATCATTATAATCATCATCATCTTCATTATAAGCACATTCGTCACAGTTTTTTTGGCCACAGTTTTGAGACAGGATTCGTGCTGCAAGCCGTCCTTAATTGGCATGCATTTGGCTTTGTGCTATTGACAACTGCATGGCACAACTTCATCAACAGTTGTACACTGGAAAAAACTATATAGGCATAAGAAGAATACAGTTTTTCTGTAGTGGAATTTTAGTTCCTATTCGAGTGCTGCACTGATTTCTTTGAGTGTAGCAATGTAACTAAATAAAAGGTGACATTAATGCATTGCCGGCAGCCGAGACCGCCGAAGGGGCGTGACAAATTTGACAACAGCAACAACAACAACAAAGACAATGGCAATGGCAATGACTTTATTACCAAGTGACACTCTCGTGGCTGCTGCCGCTTGCCTCCCTATGATGCTCCTACCCCTAACCATAGTCAAAACCATAGCCATAACCATAACCGACAACTATCAAAAGCCGATGACAATGTATACAAATGCTCATACTCGAGCTGATACTCGCACTCGAAGAGCCCTCTCATGAATTGTTGTCTCGAGGGATTTGGGCTTGCCAGCTGGATCTGAATATGTATACACAGATCGGTCTGTCTGTCTGTCAGTCTGTGTGACAATAAACACTTTAGCTATTTATGAGGTTTTAATGAACACACACTACGACGAGGGCAACGCCAGTGTCGGCCATCTTGTGCTGACTAATGAAAAGGATACCGATATGCGAGCTGCATTTGGCTTATGAATTTGCAGAATTAGAGGCGTGTCGAATGGGCAAACAGAGTGCCTCTTCTCAACTGAATCGAGTGGTTTTTTTTCTCTTCCTCTTCTCCTTTTTTGCTAGGGGCGCGCACTAATTATGATTGACAGGGCGTGTCGCATCTATTGAGGCGCCCAATTAAGTGGCAGTTTGTAATTGATTTTGAATATACACTCGAGACAGCAAAACAGCTGATATGTACGTAATGCAAACGCGTTACTATGCGTTAACATTGGATACAAATTGAACCATACCAGAAACAAATACACAATACCAACAACTGTATTTAAGTCAGTCAAGTGCAGGCATTAATCAAGCCACACGGCCATCTTTTAAACGATTCGAAACCGAAATGAAACGATACGTAAGCAACTAACGGCAAATGCCAGGCAACGGCATTGAAAGCAAACAACAAATGAAAGTAATACAACTTTAATGCCCTCGGAAAACTAATCTTACACAGTGCATTAAGAACTCTGAAATAAGTTATTGAAACTAAGTTTAAAGCTAAATTGATGGTGAATCGTATAGCTTCATACAAATACTATGTATAACAAAAAACACTAAACTTGTGACATAGCGAATGTACAACTTTCAAGAAAGGGTAAACAGCGAAGGGAGAATAAAATGTATTATCGATTCCGGTTCAACAGTTGCATCATTTCACTTAGCCTGAAATCCACTGCAAAAGGGGACAGCGCGTTGCAGTTAAATAGACATTTGCATGCAAAAGATATGTCAAGAAAAAACCAGGACAAACAACGTTCAAGCCAAAATTGAAAAAAACACACAAACACATGTGACACAAACTAATACATGGACACAATGGCTGTACTAGTATGTGTGTAACTTTGCAAACTAAGCAAAGCGGCAAATGTGATTTACTGCAATCAATTTAAATGCAATGCAATGCAATGCAGGACAGACAGAAAGAGCTGCAAAAGGGAAAGCAAAAGGAATAGCAAGTATGGCAAACGTTGGCAGCTGGCAGAATACAAAAAAAAGAAAAACTTAAAGACAAAACGGATGTGTGCCAATATGAAGCAACAAACAATCGTATGTGTATATGTGTGTGTGTTTTTGTGTATTTGCCCATAAGAATGAGAATGGGGTAATGAAAACAACGCAACGGCAACGTTGGACTGAGACGGCGACACCTTCCCAAAGCTGATTTTAAAGACTTTTTTTGTTTGCGCAAATTGCCGCAGTCAGCGAATACATCAGCGGCGAAAATAGGCGCTCACAAATGCCAAAAACGAAAAAAAACAACAAAAACAATAAACAAAAAACGAAAAAAACAAACGGTACAAGACGAGTCTCGAAAACTAGACATCATTATTGATGACAATTGAGGGCGCCAACGAAGCAGCTGCCACAGGAGTAGCAGTACAAGAAGATGAAGTGCAAGAGAGCAAGTGAGTGAAAAGAGGACAGAAAGTTCAGCAGCAATTACGATAATTAACACAGTCAGCCGCATGGAAAGGCAGCCGCCAAACATCCACATAGCGAGAACGAGAGGACATGACAAACGCAAGAAGAGAGCAAGAGAAAGAGAGAGAGCGAGAGCGAGAGCCGAGCTGAATTAAGCTGAGCGCATGTCAAATTGTAAAAATTGATGACGTTCACAGGCCGTTGACAGCCCCCGTTGAGCACTCAACTTGGGAAAGAGTGTAAGAGGCAGGGGGGGGCTTTGCTTGTGAGAGCAAATATGTATGTGCTGTACGCTGATTGGTTGAGCACATCACTAAAGCACGCCTCTCAACATTTCCAATTAGAAGGCGGACTGCGCAGCTGCGCAGCTGTGACGTCATCAAACTCGTTTGTCTGTTCGTTTCAAACCGGCTAGCGCCAAACTGAGCGCCAAGAGAGACAGAGCGAGAGCGACTGAGAGAGAACAAAGCCATTTTATTTGTGTGCAATGATGAGGAGAGCCTCAAATGCTTGCACGTTTTACGTTTTGTTGTGTTGAATGTTGAACGTTGCACGTTTAGAGCGCTTCTCGCTATCGTTTCTTCGCGTTTTTGCCGACGCGTTTTCGATGTGTTTCGAATGTGAAATGTGTGCCCAGAACAACTAGTTAACGTGCAATTGAACAATGCCGCAACGTACACCAAGTCCCGTAGAAATGATTGCGCCGCGTAGTTGCAGCAGTCCGGCTGTATCCGAGATCTCTGTGGGCTCGCCCAGTCCACCGCCGCCAACGATAAGGCCTCTAAACATAAAACGCTTACGTTTGTTACGTAGTCCGGCGACTATACAAAGTATACGCAAGTGCAGCCAATCTGGGCCCGGTGAACGCATCAAAAGCTTTTCCATTGCTGATATTTTGGGTTGTGGAGATGATCGCAAGGCGGCGACAGCTACGACAACAACGATTCCAGTGCCAGTGCAAGCGCCAGTTCCAGCTCCAATCTTGCTACAGGAGCGCTTACAGGCGCCAGCAACAGCTGCAGCAGCTCCATTGTTGCATGCCGGACTACATCCGTTCTTGCCACCCGGTCTATTGCATAGCTATGAACAGCGTTTGGCCTGGGACTATCAGCGTCAGCTGCAGGAGCACTTTCAGGCGCAGCTATTGCGCCAGATGAGCATGGATCCCGCCCGTATACCCATACCTTCAGAGGATGGTAGCTCGGAGCATTCACAGCGCTCCAGCAGCAGCAATGGCAGCACCGACTGCTGCCCAGTCAGAGAGCACGAGGAGATGCTGAAAGCAAAGCCAGTCAAAGCAAACACTGATCCCAGCCAGAAATCCACAGCAACAGGAGCAGCAGCGGCAGCAGCTGCTGCTGGAGGTGATACTCCATTGGATGCACTTTTCCAGCTATCCACCAAAAACTTTGATGAGGAACAGGGTAAGTGATGAAATAGTGTAAGACGAGTAGGCCGCAAGTAACCGCAAGTAAATTATATTAAATATAAACTGATTTTGATATTGACCAACAACAACAACAACTGCAAAAGCAACAACAAAGAAGCAACATCATTAACTTGAAGCTCAACCGAACGCGATTGATCAATTGTTGTCATTACGTCTTGATGAGATTCTGCTTAAAGCGTAAAAACAGTAGTAAGGTCAGGCAGCCCCGAGGTGGCTAAATCAATTTTAGCCATTACCCCAGACAGAGCGACAGACAGACAGATAGACAGACAGTCAGTTTCACCGTCTCCACTTTGATTGTTTCGTTGGCTTTCTCAATCATTATCTGAACAACGCTGATCAACGAACGCTCTGATCTGATCTGGCGCATGCGTATCGTTCGGCATAATTTGCTTAGCGGCGTTGATTTCTCGTTAAGCTCTGTGCAACCCAGAGACCTGCACACTCAATGTAACAATCCATCCATCGGTGATTATGTTGTTTTTTTTTTTGTATTTTTTTCCGTGTGAGTTTCATAAAGTAATCTTTCTATATGTATCGCAGCTACTGAAATTGAATTTACGCGCCGCACGTACAAACCACAATTCGTGGCATCCATCCATCCATCCAACCTCCTCAAAACTGAACTGCCGGCACATCTAATCAGTTACTTATGCGCCAGCTACTGGCATTGAATGCTGACTGTGCTGACTGTGCTGTTGGCTGACTGACTGCCATCAATATGATTATGATTATGCTGATGCTGATGCTGTTACGACGCTGTTTATGATTATGTTTATTATATGCAATACACTTAGCGAAAATGTTGTTACAAACCACAGCTATGGGAAAAGAGCTATACAGTTTAACATTTTTTTGCTTAGTGCAAAGGTTTTGGGTGCTGCATTCAGCGTAACTGATACTTTAGCGCCACGTTTTTATTTTTTATTTGCAAAAATTGTTTTCCCAAGGCTGCCCGGCAGTTCATTCCGTCATCCGGTTTGCAATTCCATTGCTCTTGCACTTTGGCAACAATCATTTGTTAATAAGAACTTGATCAAAAGCGCTGATCGCCGACTGAGTTCAGCGGTGTTGAGAGCTCTAGCTCCATAAAATCTTCTGCACTTCCGGCTGAGTGCAGTTGGTAATTAGGAGGAGTACTTGAATGTTCTTAATAACCCTCATTGCGGGCACTGCGACAAAACTATGAGAGAGTGCTCTTTAAACATAATTACTTGCACACAATGAAAATGGAAAATAGAAAATGAAAAAAAAAAATGAATACACATAAGAGGGAAAAATGGCTGAAAAGTTGTTGCTATTTTGAACAATGAAATTGTCGTTAAGGCTTGTCAATTATGAGCGTAACTTTATCAACTAAAATAATTCTTAATAATGGTGGAAAGTGGAAATGGAAAGCGAGGGTGGATGAGGGGCATTGGCACGGGCTGGTTGATAAAACGCTAAGACAATTGGCACAGACAGTTGAGTTATTGAACGCACAGACGCACAAAGAGGCAACAACTAACAGAGAAGCAGAAGAAACGGATGCAGCCCTAATTACAATTTAATTACTGAAAAACTTTTCCCACTTGACAAAAGGCAAGCCGCAATGGCAGCCAAAGACTACAAAACCAGCCAAGCATGAACAGAAACATCAGCAACAACAACAATAAAAAGATCTTGCGATGGCACTTTTGAGTTGACAGTTGATTTGACAGATAGCAGTGTAAACATTTTACAACATGCGGGACCAAGCACTCGAAACAAATTAGTTCAACTAGACGTATACTTAATGCTAAGTCAAAAGGGTGCCAAAAATCATATTATACTATCTACATGTACATAGAGCATTATGTTTAGCATAAATTTGTATAATTACGTTTGCCGTCGAGAAGGAGAAAATGTGTGTGTCGAGCTGAATCTTCTGCTGCTAACTACCATGTAAACTAGATTTTAACCAACATCGTTAGAATGCAATTTTCAGTCACGTCATCGACAAATGGCAGAACATTGAGTAAACTATCCATCTATGCATTTCCCGTTCATATCCATAATAAATCGACAGTTGACTGGGTTGGCAGGCAAATTGCTTTTCTGTGTTGAACACGTAACCAAAACATGGCTATAGATAAAAATACAACGTGACATTGATTCAAAATGGCGTGCAATGATTATCGAACAAGCCCACAACTGCCACGCCCATACTGATGTTTTGTACATGAAACATTAATAATGTTTCTCTTTCCCTCTCTCTCTTTCTCGTCCACTTTATCAGATATCTAACAGACATTTAAGTGGCAATTGGATTTTTAATTTCACTTGCATTATTTGCTATGGTCTTTTAACATCTGATAACAATAATCGATAGGGTCAGTGTGTATTATTAATTATTATGAAAATAGTTTGCAATCTTTGATAATAATCTAATAACAAGTGGTTACTGTAGCGCCAGCAAAAGGTTAAATAAATTTATCAACTATTTACATCTTCAACTTGAAGCAAAATATTTCTGGGAGGACTGCTTGTTGCATATAAACATTGTTCAATTTCGCATCCATGAAATTCCAAATTTAATTGCAATACACAGGAATAATTATAAACAAATCAGTGAAACACTTCAAAATCAATTGCGTAGACTAACCATAAAGATTTCAGCCTTCATTACAAATGCAGTTTCATTCATTTTAAATGTTTTTAGCTTGCAAAAAAAAAAAGGCTAAACGCGTCACGCGGCAATCTTAGCCCATTGAATAATAATAAAAGTGGCTTTGGCAAAAATCAACAACATAAATCAAGCAAACAAAAAGAAAATCCAATAAAGTGTTAACACAATAAAAAAAATTAAAAAAAAAACAATTCATTTCAAATGATTAATAGCAGCGCAAAGTTTTAACAAAAATCTGTTAATGACATTAAAACGGGAGAAAAACAAAACACAGGCAAACAAAAACAACAACAACAGAAATGACTATAAAAATTACAAAGTAAGAACCGCGAATCTCGATTGCCTTAATAAAATTAATAAAAATGACTGCAGGCAGCAGATAAGAACACAAGAAAAATACAAAATTCTAAAAAGATACTTGGAGAGATCGGCACGTGTGATGTTGGCTGGGCGTCAGGGGGAACATGTGGAATGGCATGAAAAATCGCAAAAAATAACTAAATGCCTTTGAGCATGGCTAGCTAAACAAGTTGACAAGCTGGCGCTCGCATAAATTTACTAATTAACGGTTGCGCCTCAAACAAAACAACGAAAAAGAAACCACAAAATGCTAAAAAAAAATAACATAAATACTTTAATAAATACAAATTTGTGTGCTTCTAGTAAAATTGGCAACAGAAATATGAGTTAGCGTGTTGTGTGGTCATAAAGCATTTGCATTTTCTAGTTGGGCATTAAAAATTTGCAAAATACCAAAGCAAAACTTTGCGTGGCAACAGATTTTTCCAGCGATTTTTTTGCTTTCACTCTGCCCCTGCTGCAGTGCCCCGGAGCTGCATACCACACTCACACACACACAACCACACACACGGGTGGTCTGCACACAACAACAGCCGAAGACCCTTTGAGCAAATTGCAGCCAAACAACAGCAAGTTACTTGGCTTGCTAAAAGACCAACATACACATTGCTATACTGTATATATATCTTTATATGTGTGTGTGTGTGTGTATATGAGGCTGTATAAAAGAGGTGTGCAAAAGCAACGCACTGAAGGTGTTACCTGCACGCTTTTGATGAGCACTAATTGAGCTCAAGTTGCATTTTTCTTTGGCTTGGCCCATTACCCCTCTGCGCCACGTCAAGATCAAAGCCGGCAAGCCGGCTATATAAAAGTGTTGTATATAACTATGTGAGGAGACAAGCGAAAATCAAGCATCGACAGCAAAGAGAAAACAAGAGAGAGAGAGTGAGAAAAAGAGAGAGAGAGTTAAGTTTTTGGTAATAACTTTATCATACTCTGGGCCATATGGGAGGCCCAACTGTTGCCATAAAAAAAAAGGTAGCCACAAACAAATGAGTCGACACCAAAAACAGTCGAGAGTTGCATTTAAAGAAAGATACGCTGCCAGACATATGGGCGGCCCGATGTTGAAGTCAGGACCTTGTCAAAGTTCTTAAAAACGCATTCGCATTCACATTCGCGTTTATGCTAAACATTAATCAACCAAGCCAGCAGCAGTCTCGGACCGCCAGAGCTGTGAATTTTTCGGCATGTGGTGTCGAGTCTGGCGGAGAGGAGTAGAAGAACATCAAAAGCCTGCGCGCCACGCACATAAAAAGCCATTTAAAAACGCATTTTCTGCAAAAGGCAAGAGAATCAACAACTCCAAGTGACCCCTTTGGGGCACATTGGGCACAATGCAATTGCAACTAACCAAGAAGTAAAGAATTCTTGCTTGCCGTAGAGATTGATGCGTTCAAAGACAGCCCAACAGGCCAAAACGCCAAATGGGGGAGTTAACAGGGCCAAAAACGCACTGATTGACGAACTTAACCGACTGTCGGTAGAAGTCTTGTGAGTCTCGTTATCGCATTTTACATTGTGGGGGTTTTCTCAAAATGGGTCACTTGGCGCCTGACTAGAGCCGTAGACATAGTGAAAAACCAGTTTTCCATCAACGTGTGGGCAATTAACCCAACTTGCTGCCAAACAGGTACTGTGTGTGTGTATGAGTTAAAGATACAGCTGCAGCTAGATAGATACAACAAGAAAGATCAGTAATCTTTGGCACGACGAAGTTAACACACCCTTGCATAATGGAGAGCAGCTGCATACAGCTCAATTTTGCATAAGCTCACAGATGTTACAAAGTTTGCTTAAACTTTAATCTATAATGTTTATAGGAACGACCAGCACCATTAAAAATTAGCCAGAAATAGGTTTTCAGTTGACTTCTTAAAGCAACACAACTTTTAATGCCCTTAACAAGATACTCTCGATAATGTAGTGCGACAAATCATATTTTTATGAAGCACTACGTGCTTCCCTCTTTCTCTGTCTAATGTCCGGTAGTCTCTACTTTGAGTCTTTGATGATAAATGCTGAAAAGCCAGCATAAATTATAGCATTGAAATCATTAGCAACGATGCCGAACCAACGAGCCAAAAAGGGGCTCAGACGAAAGGCGAACGGATGGGGAAATTATTCACAGCTACGGCTTCAACACTGACATTAAGGAGCTACATACACATATGCATATTGCGGGCTACTCCAAAAGGAAGTGACTGCACAAAGTGTCCCAAACGGGTGTCTGTAAGGCAGACAAGGTGTTTCTTGTGTGTTTGTTTCTTGTACCATTCGTTGCGCTTTGGCAGGTGCTTTGGCTGATGAGCCCCAAAACTGTATGTCGACACTTCTTCTTCTTTGGTGCGGTGTGTTCTAGTTACAGCTAAGAGGGAGCATTTGATGCAAGATGAATGCACATTGTAATGCAAAATTTAAGGTTGAGCAGCGTCAATTAGTTTAACTCAAGCAAACAACGACATGTGGCTTCAATTTGATACGTGAGTTTCATTCATGACGAATTGTTAACATCAATAAAGTGATGTTTATTCGATAAGTGCTATAGATAAGTGATATAGGAAGACATGATAGTTAAGACAATGCTTAAGAGATAAGACTTAATGGGTTTTGCACTTCTTTTGTGATTGCTTTCATAACTTTTTTATTAGCTTCACATATTTTTCACACCTATCACATATTAACTACTCTATCATCTCTACCATTTCCTTTACTTTCCCCATTACTTGTTATTGCAAGTCACTTTAACACTTCTCTCTCCACGCTCACACACCGAAAGAACATTTTCAACCCTCATAACACATAGCAAGCATCCTTGCGGATACCCTAACCCTAATGCCATAATAAAAGCATAACAAATTTCTAACAATTTCGAAGCAATCAAAGCGAAAATTGAAAAGAAATTCAGTGATTTGGAAAAATGCACACAAGTTGTTTACAACAACAAGCAACAAGCAATAAAACAACCACCGCAAAGAGAAAATAAGAACCAGCCAGTCAAAGAACAACAACAACAACAACCAGTCTAAAGTCAGCGACAAACTTCACGCTAAAAATCTGTGGAAGCTGTGAAAAATGTTTCTTTCCCCGAAAAACATAAAACTCAACACACAGACAAAAGGAAAGAGGCGGCTGCTGCTGTTGTTGTTGTTGCTGGCAATGTCAACAAAACATTTAACACCTTCATCCGCCCACAGCAAGGCCCTTGGCTGGGTGGAGAGGGTCGGCAGACTGCCAGTGCTGTATTTGTATAATCGTTTATTAAAGTGTGAAGTAAATTAATTTGACTATTTTGATGCATGCTGTCGCTGTTGCAGTTGTTGTTGTTGTTTAAAGGCAATGACTTGCAGCCGTTGACAAGATTAATTAATCCGCTGTCGCGTTTCGTTGGTCGAGTGGGTGAGCGCTGCCTACGGCGCGTATACGTGTTGCGTACAAGTAAAAATAAAAAAAGTCCCACATTGGCAATAATTGATTTTGTGTTTTGTTTGAATTCCCTTTTTGCTTTGCTCGTTTTAGCAATTGTTGTGACAAGTCTTGTTATGCCAACGAATATGCTTATACTTATGCGATATATATACCCTACCCTAAGCACAAGCCTAACCCCTATCCCAAGTCATCATCAGCGTCATCAGCGTCGTCGGGCTGTTTCATGTTTGCCGGGCCCAAACGCAAAGCTGGCCAGTTCAGTTTAAGCCAGCTCACAGACAACACGACTCGCGTGCGTTTTTCTCTCTCTCTATGTATGTGTGTGTGAGTGTGCACTTTTGACAAGTAATTTAATAAAGCCAGCGAAATGACGCGCTCGTTGTTGCATGCACATTCACATAAGCCAAAACCCAAGCCCAAGCCAGAGTCAGAGACTTTTTAGCCGTGGCTAAAAGTCAAAATAAAAAAAAAAAAATAACACTGGAAGTGGAAGCGCAAGCCGCCGGCTCGAGTGCCAATGTCAGTCACTTAGTCATTTAGTCATATATCGTATATATATAGAGGCAGCCAAAGACTTGATAGCTCCAACAACCTTTGTGTTTTCTTTTCTTTTGTTTGCTTGATTCCAAAACGTTTTGTTGGCTGTTTGATTGCAGCTTGTAATCACAATTAAAGTGTTAAACATAAATGCCAGGGGCTAAGCTGGCCAAAAAAAACAATGAACGTACAAAAAAAAAACATCACAAGGGTTGCCCAAGTGGCACTTAACTTGGTATCGGTGTTTTTTGTGTTTGGGTTTGAGCTTTTAGCTTACACCTTAGCTGGTGCTTGAGGCTTATCAATTCATTTACATGTCGACTAGTTGACATGACATGCTTAAACCAAACAACAAAAAAAAAAAACCATCAACAACACCAAATTCAATAAAATTTTGCAGCTTATCTAAGAAAAACTAAAATGTTGACTTCCAGCTAGTTTCAATCTCTCTTCATTAAACAAGTATAACATTTAAATGCCTGTAACCGTAGGACTATAAAAATGATTAAATCCCACCAAGAGTCTTAACAGCCTCATTAGATTGTGCTTAACTTTAAACTGAACCTAAACTCAAACCCAAACAAGGGCTGCCATCAAAGTACACAGCTTAATTGATTTTAATGTGCCAATATTGCAAGTGACTTTGGACTCTGACTACACAAAACATGTGTAACGATAGGGATCGGCACTTTTCACTAATCGGTTTGGTGTTAATTTATAGCATATATGTATATATATGATTGCTGGTTGGCTGAGTTTCCACTGAACTAAACTGCTTCCGCCTTGGCGGCCATATTGAAGCAGCCAGTCGGCAGCTGGTATGCTTCAGCATTCCACTTGAATAACGCTCTCTTGCTCGCTCGCTAATTACGGCAATTAAAATGCACTAAATACAAGAAACGCATTGGAACAAATGTTCAATCGGTATTCCTCAATCGGCTGCAGTCGCCTTCAAGTGGCTGACAGTAGCGCCAGTTTGAGACTCAAGTGCTTTTTCTTAGAGCGAAGATTCAATGAAAATTATTAATAAAGCATCTTTAACTAATCGTCTCTGAGCTACTAATTAGAGTCAAATGGATGTTTAAAGTGTGTGTGTGTATACTTTCCATTTGATGATCCTTTTGTTGCAGGATCTGGAGTTTAGATGTCGCCGCTGATTAGCCCAAGTGCTATGCTTTATAGAGTTGAATAATGCCGCTATTCCATTAGGCTGCAGTCTTTGCCAATTGCATCATATTGTTAACAGCAACAACAACAACAACAACAACAGCAACTGCAAGTCATAAACAATTTCAAATGCCGTTGCACATTCGCAACACTCAATTAACGCTTTTCAACAAAGACCTAACAAAGTATGCACAACAACAACAACAACAGCAACAAGAACTACAAGCAGTCAGGCAGCAGCAGCGGCTACAACAATAACAATAATAATAATAATAATGCATTCATCACTTTATGACAGCCACATACAAACTTGGCCTAGACAATAGTGTCAACTATAAAGAGAAAGAGAGATAGAAGAGGCAAAACTTTTCGTCATGTATCTATTAAATTATGCTTAACTATGCGCTTTGTGTTGCGCCTCAGCACTAACAATGTATACAACAGCAACAGTTGTTTGTGTGATCGTGGCTTACAATGGCCCAGTTACTTACGGTCCAGCCAGGCAGCTTGTAACTGGACTCGGCTAACAAAAGCAAGCTCGGCTAACTCTTTCAACAACTGTATTCAGCTGCCGTTAAGTCTGGCGAAAAGCCCAAAAAAGCGAAAAGCAACCAAATCAATTGGCAGTATAAGAAAAGCGCTAAAGGATTTAACTTTTGTATATATATATGACAAACAAGGAATCTCGAGTGTATCGAATTAAGTGTGAGTTGTGAGTGTGTAGAATGTGGCCAGTAAATGATGTGAATTCCATATAAAATGCTTCTTTATAAGCTTTTCTGATTACTCATTTAAAAAGAATTTCGGAGTGTGTGGCGAGAATTTGGGCAATTTTTACCAAAAGAGATAGATAGAGAGAAAGAGAGAGAAATAGAATAAGGTAAAAATGTATGTTTGACTGCTTATATGGTTGAGTATCTAAGATTGTAAACGCGTTAAACTTTCCTTGAAAACTTTGATAGGCTAATCAACTTTAAATCGCTTTTAAACTTAACATCTCACTTTCCACAAGCACATTTACTAACAGCGCTTTAAAATTCATAAACCTAAACACTTTGCTCGTAAGTTGGCTCAGTTGGCGGCCAACGTGCAACTGAACCGCATTTTTATGTCAATTGAATTGATGCAGTTAAGAGATTTAGCTGCCTTTCAGCCGGCCGCAAGTCTATAACATTTGTAAACGCCAACGGGATTGTCATAAGACATCATTTGTTGGCCACTTGCTGAGGCCACTCAACTGGCTGCAACAACGCTGCGTATGCGTAATGGCCAAAACAACTGCTGCTGCAACTGCCCCTGCGGCATCATGCAAAAATGCATAAACAACGCAATTTATGCGTATTTGCCAGATCAGAGCCGCAACCGGCTGCCAACGGGGCGTAGATTTAATTAAATAAATTCCAAGAGCGCGCAATGCCGGCGACAACATTGACTGCGGCAGCGACTGCGACAGCGACGTCGACTTTGACTGAGACACAAAAAAAAAAATATTGTTGTCGCATTTAAAACGCACAAACACACACACTTATACACACTTGGTGTGTTTGTTGTAAGCAATTTAATAAATCTGCAGCAAAACAGCCTCAAATAGTTGTATATTATTGCTGTAAATTTATTGTTTTTCATATTTTATTTGCCTTGCTTCAACGAGCATTGCAATTACACACGCAAAAGCCCGATACGCCTCCAACCGCCTCGCCTCGCCTCGCCTCGCCTGCCTCGCCATGCATAACCATGTATGTGTAATAACATGTATGCGCATACTTATGTAAGTGTCTGTAAGTACTTGGCGAAATATATATCAACGGCTTAACAATTGCCTCTGACATGTCGTCAGGTGGCCGCTGACTTCAACACGAACTTCGTGTGCCCCATACCTTGTTGCACACGCTCTGCGTGCGACACACGCATTTTGATACTATAATTTATAGCTTTGTCATGCCAACCGTCCATAACTGTAACTAGTTCTTTTCGTTTAAAGCAAGCAGCAGTGCAAATGGTTGCTTATTTTAAGTATGTATTAGCTGGATGTCATAGGTCTGGATCAGTTGTGGCAAACTTGTTTTTACTAAAGGGAACCATTGCAATATGTTTTTAATGACTACCGAATAAAATGGAAACAATTAAATGCCCAAAAAGATTATGGCTAATCTTAATGCGTCTATAAAAATATTTATAAATATTTGTCATAATTTTAAATTGATCATTACAAACGCTTAAAACTTAAGTTTTGTAATAAAACTAATATATAAAATGTTTTTTTTATTTAAAAATAGCAAGTAAGAAAATCAACATTAAATTAAAGACGCAGTTTTATATCTAGTTTTTAATATTTTTTGCAACACAAATAAATTTGTTGTTTAATATAAATGGTATTTTTAATATGCATACAAATTTAATATTTTTTAAATACGATGGAAAAATATATTTCCTGTTTAAAATGTATAATATTCACACTTAACTTATGCAAATCATAATTATTTAATGTATCTAGTTTTTAGACTAAGTATATCATTTAGATCCATCTCTCTCTCTCCCTCTCTCTTACGTTTTTTTTATGTTTCTTTATCTCGCTCTTCGTTTATGCATCTTATCCGGCATTTTAGTGCCTTGACGGCAACTGTGGCAACTGGTGATTTTATGGCGTCCACTAAAAATGAAACCTACGAGCGCACCTACATAAGTAATACAATCGATTGGCTGGCTGGATGGCTGGCTGCCTGCTTATCTTGCTGGCAATATCGATAAACATAAATAAAATAATATTGTCCCAGTCGAGTGGTCAACTTCCAACTGCATTCGGCATGCAAAGTGTTAGCGGGGTTGGCAAGAGAAAGACGCAGTCAACCGACGCCTTTTGGCCAAGTTGGCAGGCAGTCAACATGCAGGCGCACATAAAAACTCGCAATAATGATAACGATAACGATAACGATGCGCAGCGGTTGTTTTACAAGAAAATTATGTGTTATTAACACACGCACACTTACACTTACACTTACACTCAAACACACACACACACACACACTTGTTTTATAGCCCAGACATTTGGTCGTCCTGCTGCGTGTGTTATAAAGTTGGCTGCTTTATCACAGCGGCGATCCCTGGACTTGAATCTGACCCGTAGCCAAAGGGGAAGGGGTAGAGTGAGATTATCAAGCTGAAAATTAACTTGTTTTTGAATTGTGAGTTCTGCTTGTGCTTTGGCTGCTGCCGTGGCTGCTGCTGCTGCTGCTTTGGCGCATTAACGGAAATTTATCATAAATTCCAATACTCTTGCCTACTAATGGGCGTTGATTAGCTAATTTGCTGCGCTCGTTTCGTTTTCCACTCTCCCAACACTGGCAATGCCGGAAAATCATTTCAAATACTTTATTTATGCTGCTGTTGATAATGATCATCATCGATGTTGTTGTTGTTCGATCAAAAAATCGTCTACATATTTGCCACGTTTGATTGCCTACCTCATCCCCAATACCTTAACCGAATGCTCTCTTGGCCCCGGCGGCATGTTTACTTTGATCTCACGCACAACAAAAACTGAATAAGATGAGCAACGATGGGAGAGAGAGACAGAGAGAGAGAGAGAGAGAGAGAGAGAGAGCGGAAAAAACTAACTTTGCCAACTGATTTGCTTTGCTCGATCAGTGTGAAACGCCTCTCTCTCTCTCTCTTTACCTCATTCACACTATGGTCCAGCTTGAATTAATGAATGAAATCAAATCCAAATCAAAATTCAAATTAAATGCCGTTTTTTGTTGCTTTGCGTTAAATGGATCTGGTTAGGCCATGAAAGAATGTAGACTGCAGATCGTTTGCGTGTTCTTCTTCAATTCTCTGTTTTCATTCGTTATTTTGGCACGCATGCACATGCAACAATTCCCATTCTCTACCCCCACCCTATCTAACTATCTCACTCTCACTCTCTCTCCCTCTCGCTTTTTGGCCCTATACGGCCCTGCAAGTTGCTTAACAATGAGAAGATTAATTTATGTTATTAAGTCGGCAATGCGGTCTTTGATCTCGGCTTCTCGCTTCTCCCTCAAGGTGTAAGATAGAGGCAGAGTCAATGCGGTGGCAATGCTGCCACCTAAAGAACCTAACACACACACAGAACAAGGTTAGTATGAACTGCATAACGATAAAGTGAATCGAGTCGGAGATCTAGATGGATCGCAATAGCGAGCATAGACTCGAGTCGGGCTACCTGCTGTCTCTTTGATTGCCCTGCTGAACTGTCTCCTTGGCCATTCGCTTTGAACTTGGCTGTTGTTTCTGAGCTACCTCAACATTTAAGAATATATTGGATACCCAGTACTACAAGTCTTTAATTTCAAAGACTACAAGATGTTCCCATTTATGTGAATATAAGGGACTAAAAACAGTTAAAAGAGCACAAACTGTTAGTCTTAACTCGATCCTGGCTAAATATTGCGTGCTGTCCAACTCGAGCGATTCATTAATTTGTTATTTATGACAGCTTGTCATAATATCAACGCTTTGTCTACCTCTTCTTTCTACCGCCGCTGTTGTTGTTGTTATTGTTTATTATAATACAAATTGAGCTAATGCTCATTAAGCAGCAACAGCAGCAACAACAGCAACAGCTGAGTTACCAAACTTATTGAACAATGTCTTACGGCCATGTTAGCGGTGGTTTGTTTAACAACGCATCATCATCTTCGATTCGTTCATTTGTCTATTCGTCTCTCCTCTGTGGATCCCTTCATCTATGGATCGATTGCTGCTGCTGCTGCTGCTTCTGCTTGGGGGCATTGTTGTTGTTGGCTTTATGCTGTTGTCAACGCTTTTTGTTGTGCCACCAATAAAACGTCGGCCTCTTTCATCTGTCGGCCAGTTCAAAGACCCAACGAACTTCTAACTCAATTAGTGTGTAGTTTTTTAAACGGTTTTGATTACAAGCATATTTTTTTTTTGTTCCATCTTGTTTCTCTTTTCTTACCCTTCTGTTAAACTAACCACACACAAATATATGTACATAGTTGCTATGTATTTAAGCACAAATGCTACTTATAAAGACATTAAGCCAACTAACATTGGTGCGGCCCAGTTCGGCCTCCGTTTGGCCTACTTTGGCCAGAGTTACGCAGAAGGTCACTCAATCAGTGCACAGGACTTTAAAAGAGGGGGTTGGGTGCAAGGGGCATAAGGGGCGGGTAACGAGCGAATCTTCAAAACCGCGCCGCGCTTTGATCGCATTTTAATGATGATGACCATTGTTAGCTGATGTTAGCGATTGCACATACAGATTTTCACTTAACAATGCCGCCGCCAAAGCTGCGGCCACCCCCTTTACCGAGGATCCAACTGCCCCAGAGCCAACAACAACAACAGCAGAACTCACTCGTCTCGCCTCTCGCTTAAGCAGTGGCTTTTAAAAGCCGTGCAAACATAAAAATGATGTAGCACGGCCAAAACGGCAACGGCAACAGCAGTGGCAGCAATAACCCAATGTACCCGATTCCCCCTTTCAAACCTAACAACAACACCAAAAGCCAAGTGCCAAGTGCACAGAAACTCCAAAAGGCTGTAGTCTCTGCCCCCGCTGCTCTTGCCACAGCATCTGTGCAGCAACCAAATTGCAACGCTACATAATTTTTATTATTTCTCCTCTGACCAAGCAATTCTCGCACTGTGGCACAAAAATGTCATTTAAAATGCAATAATAAATAGAATGAAATATGGTTTAGACAGCTCGATTGCATATAAATGCATAATCTTAGATAAATAACATCCAATAAATAAATATAAAAGCCAATCACACATAAATAAAAGAATAGTGAATTATGTTTTTTTGAAGACTGAAGTTGTTTTAACATATATGAACACAACTATTTATTATAAGTTGTATTTATATTTCTGTTTATTGAACTACGAAATATAGCAATATTTTTAGTTTATTTCATACTTTTCTGCCATCTGTTGTATGTTCTTCTTGTTAGTTGTCTAGTATATTTTAACTACTAATCGATCACTGCAATGCCACTGTACAAAACAAATCGTGCGACTGCAGCCAAGTGCGCCTCGGGATGTAAGCGTCATGCTGGACCATGGAACTGCAGCTTGGGGTCGAAGTGGACGCGACGCGTCGTCTTGATCGTGTTCGTGTTCGTCGTCTACCGTCTGACTGACTTCATTGCTCTTTACGTAACGTTAACTTAAGTATACGTTGGACTGAGCGCCATCTCGTTTAATCTACCTTTTAAGGGGCGTGGCCATAGTATTTTATATATGCTGATCAAAGAGTGCCGACGCTTTGTGCCTGGGCCGACACGACGATGACGACGAAGACGTTGTGGCAAACGAAGACCAAAACGAAGTCGACGCTTTTGGTTGTTGTAAAGCTTTGCAGCAGCTTCAAGATTCGCAAGATTGTGTCGATTTGCGAAGAGAGTGAAAAAGAAAGAGAGAGGAAGAAACAGAGCACAGAGTGTGTGGTCGTTTGGTAGGAGGTGTGGGGTGGGGTTACTAAGCATTGCTTTACGTATTCATTATTGAATTAAGGATGACCACGTTTTCGGCGCTTCGTTTGGCTGCGTTGGAGTTGCAATTGATTTGCCAGCCATTTAAATCAATCAAAATATCACAAAAATACAACAAAAACTTATATAGTATGTGTGTGTGTGTGTAAGCAAGTCCGGTCTTGTAATTATATATTGTTGTGTTTGTGAAAGCGGTTGAGATTCTTTTTTACTTTCCGCCTGATCGATTGCTGGCGCTCGCATCCCTTCTGCCTTTAGTGGGCCATCAAAAGTAAAGGAACATGGCTTGCTAACGGTTTATTGATATACCATGTTCATGTTCTTCTCTTGTGTATACCTTTCAGTGACTAAATAAAAGAAAGTCGTCGACATTATGAAGAAATTTAGCAACCTCTGCTGAGGCTTTTGATTACGACAAGAGCACTTGATTATTGGCCCTGCGGTACCATTGACATGTTCTTGGGTCTCGTAAGTTGCAATTTAGTGTACATGTTTATGTTTACAAGATGTAATTCAGCAATCAAAATAGCTGCAGGCTGATATTATCGAAATTTACTCTCAAGAAAAACAAAACAAACAGGAGGTAGAAAGCGATAAAGAAGTGGTAAGAAGCTGGTGAACGATATTTAATATACACTTTTAAGAGCTTTTTAAAAGTTAAGATCATGAGCCTATACTAGAAACTTATTGTTTGCATTGACTGCTGTTAACGCATAAGCCAAGAGTTAAGATATCAGT
The DNA here is from genome assembly GCA_035044725.1 of Scaptomyza caliginosa. Classification (NCBI taxonomy): domain Eukaryota; kingdom Metazoa; phylum Arthropoda; class Insecta; order Diptera; family Drosophilidae; genus Scaptomyza; species Scaptomyza caliginosa. The sequence goes on from JAWNNR010000686.1 coordinate 2,967,987, forward strand.
TTTAAGGTCAATAATTTCTTGTTTCTTTTGAATATTGAAATATTAGTATATATAATTAATTATTCAACGCCTCATAAACAAGTCTCATTGCCACTTTTGGTACAGCTGTGAAGTTATTCAAGCAATAACTTAAACCAACACGTATTCAAATTTGTTTCAAAACCCTATTTGGAGCCTATATTCTAAGCAAAAAGAGTAGTCGTTTCGCAAGCCAACAAATAATTGCCATATATATAAAGCCAACTCATTGCCTTGTTAAGCATCGCTTACCACTTTCAATCTAGTCCAAGCTAGTTACCTAAGCTTCCCTCAACCGCAACCCACCCACGCCACTTACCTTTAAAGAAATTATAGCGAGCATTACAAGCGTGTAAACAAGCAGCCAACGATGACAGTTGGAGACCCCACCAGTTGAATGTTCGAGACGATGCTACACACTAAATGAAAATACCTAAATTTATAACTTTCTCGTTATAGAGCTGTGCATTTGAGTTTTTATTATTGTGATTTGGGATCGCTTCGTTTCGAACTGTGCGCAACTCTCTTTTGTCGGCGGCTAAATTTGTCTCATCTTCTTATATTAATTTGTGTTATTGTATTTCGGCTTATTGGTAGTAGCAACAACAGCAACAAAATAACAATAATAACAAAGGTAGCCAAAAGGTATCGAGTTTTATAACCTGCTCGAACTCATCAATTTTGTTGCTAACAACACGCAGACACGCCAAAAGTGAGAAAAGGTATGCAACCCGAATCTGAATCTGAATCATCATCTCTTCTATCTCACTCTCGCTCTCACATTCCCTCTCTTTCTGTGGTTATGTGTTATGGTGTTTTTTTCCTATACGTCATAAGTAAATTTCTTGTGTTGTTTCGGAGTTTTCAAAAAGCCATTTAGAATAAATTAACGTGGACCTACCGCTAAAAATGATCGGGCGATCCTCTTAGCTAAGCCAGACGTTTCTGTTCCGTTCATGGGTGGCGAGAGGATCTAAGCTAGGGGCTATAAAGATATCTAACCCCTTTTGGCCACGTCCATGTTTATGTGTTGTTCCATGATTTGCCTTTTGTCTTCTTCGTTGCCGTTTATGTTTTGGGTCTCTTCGGCTGCATCGCAGCTGAGTGAGTGCGTCGCATTAATCTGATCCCTCATCAGCGTGGCCCCAAACAGGATTAAAATTAGTTTTTGATTACGCTTTCGAGCTTCTGGACAACGCAATTTGTACTACGAAATGGCAGCCCAAAAACCCTAAAGGGGCATACGGAGCATGGGGCGTATAATTAACGCTTTTAGCAAAACTCTTTGTCGCTGTGCGGCAATCTTTTGCATTTTGTTTCGAAGGTCGAACTCGGGGCCGCTTTGTCATAATTTCTGTGTGGCTGCCGCCAAGCGGCGGCAAAACTTATAAAGCTATTGGCAGCTATTTAGCCAGGCTAAGCCGAAAAAAATGTGAAATTCCTTGTGCTCATAAATCCCCACAATCGGCTTCTAATTGAGTCTTCCGCCGACAAAACCACAACGCATATCTACATTCCACATGTCATGGTACTTCTCGCTCCCCTCTGCATCTACCTAAGCCAGAGCTCATCTTACCAAAAAACCGAGCCACGCTCTTTTTTTTTTTTGGCCGCATTTGATGAGCGTGTGAAACGAGCACCTTGTGTGTTCAAACGAACACTATTTTTCCAGCCGGCGATACTCATCTTGGTAGCACCATTTGAGTGCTGATCTTAAGATTTCAATCTCCTCAGGCTTTTACTTCTCTCTTTCTCTTTCTTTCTCTCTCTCTCTGATAGCTGATTGATCTCCATCGAGTTTGGCTTTAATTGAATCGTTTTTCTATCGAGCTCTACTCTTGATTAACATAATTGCTGCTGTTCCACTTTTGACACTTAAGCGGCTCAATGATGCACTTCTTCTTTTTTACTTTAGATGCACTACAAGATCTAATCCATTGAGCTCTGCTCTCAATAATAGTTCAGTGGTGGGTTTTTTTGTGTGTGCAGCTACTTAATTTACCTAATTACCGCCAACGCCATTAGGCCGAGTTCTCTGATCTGACAGCGATAAGGCACGACAAGCTACAAATATATATATATATATATAACATAATGGCTTATGCGAGGTGTCAGTTGGAGCCAAGCCCTTGCCTTTTCTGAGCACAATGCGTCATTTTGTTTGTTTGTTGTTGGTATCTCAATTAGCAACGCTGGCCAACTGGCATAACTTATGCGTATTTTGGCCAAACAACAGGCAACAACTTCTTTGTGCTTCTGTTTTGTTCTGCACTAAGCCAAAGTTTGGCTAAAGAACTTGCATTATGCATAGTAGCTAACAGCTTAAAGTTCATATTTTCTCTAAGTGTATTACAACACATACTTCCTACTCGCCCACTGCCATGCCTTTTGCTCTGTCTCTCGCCTGTCATTCTGATTAGTTATGCTGATGACATTGTTTGTTCCAGCCCATTCCCTCACCACGTTCTAGGCCAATTTTGAAGTGTGTTAGTCTAGCTCTTACAAAACCTAGCAACTTGTTAGTGCAACATGAGTTTGAAGCCAAAAGCATGACTTGACCTGGGGGGCCTGGTCTCTGCTGGTTACTCTATAATTAATAAAGCGCAACAAATGGCCAAAAAAAAACGTTTGGCTTTTTGGTCAACACTAGACAGCGTTTGCTTTAATGAGAGGCGTGGCAGTCTCTCTTATATAGCATGACTGACCAACCCACACACTTGCAGTGGGCGGAACTTAATTGACCAAGGTTTAATTGGTGGCTCGTAACTGGATTTGTTGCAAAGTAGAAATTGAAGTGTACTGCCAAAACTTGCATCAAAAAACAAACACTAATACTAATACATTCAATATTCCAAGTTGAAAGAAGATAATGCGCGCTTCCTTAGCCTGCAGCAGGACGAGAAAAGGGCGTGTTTCGGCTCGATAAATGAACTTTACAATAAACACATCACAAGGGTGTCAAAATGGCTGTGGGACAAAACTGTAGGGAACAACCCTTCAATACGTTGCTTGTTGTCCTTCAAAGGATCCAGTTGAGTTCATTATTTGTGCGTCTTAATTGTTAATTGTTCTTCAACATGTTTTACAACAACTCAGAATGTACAGCTGCCATTACCAGCTAACTTCCTGCTCCTGTTCTTTCCTGTCTCTTTCTGGCGCACCTGGCGGCCATTTCCGTTAGCACTAGAGCTGAGCGAGATCTATGATGGAAATCCATAAAAATAAAATGCTCTTAAAAGCCGCAAAAAATTAAAAAAAAGCTGAAATAAAAATCATAGCTGGTGCAATAAATAAACAATGCTTAATGTGATATCCGGCGGCAAGAAAGCGGAATACTTTCGAAAAATATCAATCAGCTGGCGTATTACCTTTAAACATGCTAACAAAACAAATATACCTGGCAATCAAAACCAAATCAAATTAAATTCCCAATCGAAACGCTTAAGAAAACAACAATAACAAAAATATTCCCATCAAGGAAATCATTCAACGCGTTGCGGCCAATAAAAAAACAACAACAAATCTATGGCGGCGTGAACGCCCATAAAAATCTATTTGACGATCGGGCCAACATCAAGCGATTTCTATATATATACACATATTGTGTTTAGCTTCAGTTTAAGCCAATGCTCTTTTATTCGTTTTGTTTTGTTTTGTTTTATTGGAGTGCTACGATTTTATGTCTATTATGAATTCCATTCAATACTAACTGAGCTGATTGCATTCAAAAGTGAGCTTAAAAGTTTATTAAGGCCAAATTCATAACACAGATTAAGTTAATAGTGCCACTTACAAAACGAAAACCATTTTACACATTGCTTCTTCTTTCGTTTTGTAGATCCCTCGACGCTAAACATCTTTGCGACCAGAACAAATCCAAAGAAGAAACGCAAATCTCGCACTGCCTTTACAAATCAGCAGATCTTTGAGCTGGAAAAGCGTTTTCTCTATCAAAAATATCTATCACCCGCAGATCGTGATGAGATTGCTTTGGGTCTAGGTCTGTCCAATGCGCAGGTGAGTATTGGCAGATCTTCGCATAGACAACTCTATATATGCGTATATGTTCCTTAGGTCATCACCTGGTTTCAAAATCGTCGAGCCAAACTCAAACGGGATATGGAAGAGCTGAAAAAGGATGTGCAGAGCGTGAACAAATTGTCAGCGAATAGTTGCTTTTTAGAGAATGTTAATGACTTGAGTATTTTAAAGACCCGACCAGTCAGCAGATCCCACACGATGCCCCAGGCAAACACAGCACCATCATCATCATCATCCGAGCCAGAGTAGCTCCTCTGGCAGCAGTCGGGACAAGGAGGATTTACGCATGCTGAAAATGATGACCCTGATGCGATATTCCGATGGCAAGCTGCTCTACAATCCACAACCGGAACCACCAAAAGGCCACTAAACACACGAACACACACACACACACAAACACACACATACTTACCCCTTGATTAGCCCAATTTGTAAATTGCTCTGATTATAAACTGACAGAAAAACAAAAAAATTTGCCAAAAAAAAAAACCGAACAAACAAAATGAAAAGTAAAACCGCAAACAATTTTCTTTTGATTATGATTTTCCTAATTGTAGTATTAAATTTCGTATAAGTTGCTTGTGATTTGTGTCTATTATATAAATACATACATACATACACACACATACATACATATATAAAGTATGTTATTGCCACACAGCATAAATACTCGATGTATTTATGGTGTTAACTGATTTGTGGCATATGCCACATTTATTATTATAAGTCTATGCAATTTAAAATAAATTATAGTTGGCGTATTGAAATCATGAAAAATTTAATTCATAACTTTGTGTTTATTGGGTAAGCAACGAAAAAATCCTTTTAAATTTCCTTGCCCTTAAGACTGATAAGAATTAATGGGATTTTATTTAACTAGATTACCCCCAATTGTTTTCCAACTGGCGTTATAGTTCCCCCTTAGTAAATTCCAATAAGACGTGAACTGCTTGCAGCATACCAAATCAAGTACTAAACTGTTTCATAGGTTGGTGTCTAGACTAAGTGCAGGGTTTCACAAGCAGTTCAATAAATACTGGTGTTTTATTCGGTTTCGAACTAGTTCAATTGGAAAAGAGACTGCTTGCACTAAGCAGTGCAAACAACTAATGGTTTATGCATTGACTAATTTTACAAGTTATCCGTTAGCATAGCCACACTTTAAAGCTTCTTTGTAGTTGAGCAACAAACCTAGTAACAAAGCACAGTCAATGTTCACACCAAAAGCTCAGCCGCAAATATCGTTAGATTTTAATTTGAAAAAAATATCAAGAAAAAATATTATAATTATAAATCACTACTGTTTTTGTAAACATTTAAGATAGATTTATGTTATTTTATTGCCATAACAATATTTAGCTCTTGTTAACTGTGGCGCCACAGATTCTTGCCACGCTTATTGCTTGCTGTTTAGCGATTAAGGCACATTGGGACCTGTTCGGCCGTAAAAATAGAAATCAATCAAGTATTGCTGTGAATGTACAGCGCGTCTCTATATCTCATAAAGCTGTGAACAACTGAGTGCAAATTATGAAGACGTAAATATGAAATTGGCAAAAATTAACGCAAATGAGAAAACAGCAAAATGATTTAGCATGAACGATTTGTTTTCATTTGATGCTTGTTGATGCGATGCGCAAATCAAAATGTAAATGATGTCGATTTTATTGACAAGTGAAAATAAATAGATCTACCTAGAAACAACAAATTGAAATCATTCCAAATCATCGCATTTGGGTTCAAAGTTACACCAAAGAGGTTACGACAAAAGTTCAACAAACCCAAAAGATCAGCATTAATGGTTTCAAAGTCACGCTCTTGACTTGAGTACGGCTGCACTTTTCCCAGGCCCCACACTTTCACTCTCACTCTCTGTCTATCCATGTAGCTAGATAGCACTACATAATGACACAATTAAGTCAAATTATGTGGCTGCCACTCCAGAGTTTTGGAGATACATAGAAATGGAGTAGCTTCTACCGACACTTACAAGTGGCTGCTTTCATCAGAAATCAATTGCAATTATGACACAATATGCTCTCACAGGGATTAGATGAAGGCCAGACATCCTTTCTGCTGCACAAACACAATGAAACGGCAATTAATTCCACACGAGCAACTTTGAAGAGTTGCTGATGATTAGCAAAAGCGCCGCTCTCGCTCTCGCTCTATCTCTTCCTCTTGCTCTGGGCATTTACATAATCCACCCGGGCAGAGATCATATGCTGAGCATAGCGACCACCCAACATGATGTTCCAGCGCTTTTATTGCTCACAAAGTAGCATAAACAATTTTGCGCTTGCTTTGCCATCTAACTTGGGGCGGGGGGAGCCACAAAGTCAACGCCACCGCACACCTGATGAGGGTAGGGCTGGTTTGGGTGGCGCAAACTGACTGACTTGTGTTTGTGGAGTGCATTAAAATGTGGCGTTGCCTCTGTGTTTGTGTGTGTGTCGTTGTTGTTGTTGTTTGTTGCCTCGCATTGCTTATTTGAAGTATGGTTATTTGGTTATTTGCATCTGCTTTGTTGTGTGGTCGTGTGGATGCAGCACATAGACATACGTTCTAGAGACTAGAGCCACTCAGGGGCGACAAAGCATTGGCCGAAGCTAATGTGTCGCAATTGTGGATAACCGCCATGTCCTGTGGCGCAAATCAAACAAACAATAAACAAACAACTTCAGGACCACCGCAGAACAGCTTTGTCTAGACAAGGTTTGGCGGCCAGTATGGCCCGAAGGCCACGCTACTAGCTGGTCAAAATATTGAAGCAATTCATTCAGTCTGCTGCCGCGTCCACTTGAGATCATTCACACATTGATCATGTCCTGCCGACACACTCGAGTGCCTGTCCTGTCCTGTCTGGGCGACAAGTAGCCCAAAAACAAGCGTGATTTGTAAACAAACAACCTAAAAGCCACACACGCATGATTAGATGATCAGTTGACGGTCAAATGCCACTGGCGACCAGTCCAACGCAGCTAAAGGTCACACGACATGGATCTAGGCAGGGTTGGGGTGATTGCAATACAAAACTGTTCTTTGTTCTTATAACTTTTAAGCTTTTAAGTGCCGGGCAATTCACTTTGGCCAATGTGCGCTTTTCATTTCATTTAAGAAATTCGTTTTGCTATTTTAATTTCAATTATTATGGGCATTGGGTATTGGACAAGTACGCGTATTATTAATGTAATAGCGGCTAATTGCGCATTTGACCATTTGGCCTGGCCCAAAGCAAAATACACAAAAAAATTAGAACACAACGCAAGCACTTCAGTCCAAAGACTTAAAAGCTTCAATTTGATGGAACACTTGGAGGCACAGCGAGCCGCAGAGCTGCACTTGGAGAAAATTAGACAAAGAATTCTTTAATTTTGTTAACTACTCCGGTTTTCTAGTCTTATTGTTAACAACAGTATTTAAATCTATCTTGTAACTTTCTATCCAAATCACACCAAAGCTGTCTACGCTTTTTCGAGTGTACTCTTTGGAATTTCTGATTGCATTTTGCTGCCGTTGAGATTGAGTTTGAGATCATTGCAACGATTGCATTTGCCAAAGTGGATGCGATTTTGCTTAGAAAACAACAACTATATCTATATGCAGATAGAAAAGAACATAATACCACTTGAGTAGCATTTAAAAGTGCGTCGGCGACTGTTCAAGGTTCCTTTGCAATCTGATGATTTATAGCAAAAGCAAAAGCGCAAAAAAAAAAAGGAATGCAAAAGCTGTTGCATTTATTTGGCCAATACGTGCTAATAAACAAAGTATCATTGGCCTGTGGCATGTGGCAACAAATAAAATCCAATATACACATCGATATGTGTGCATTGGCTCGTTGAAGAACAAGAACAATAATATGACAAATGTAAACAACAATAAGCCCAATGACATCATGATAATGATCAAGCTCATTATCATTGTTGTTGCAAGCCGAATAGACCAAAATTGCGTTGGATTCGCCGCCGCTGCCGCCGCCAAATCAAAATTCCAACATACGAAAATCAAATTTAATTGCCTACAAATTGGCGCGTTGAGTTTTATTGCATTTTTAACATCCATATACTATATACTATACAAACCTGGCCGATTTTCAACTCCTTCCCTCTTCGAGCCCATTGTGCTCTTGGTGGATGTGGGTGGCAATTTTTTACTGCAGCCGGCAAACAAATATTTAATTAAGACAAATGCCAATGATTTATTTACGATTTCCTAATGTTTTCGACTAATTTGTCTGGGAAGTTCATAAAAAATAAAAAAACTGAGCATTAAAAAGGAAATAAGCTTTAACGGATGGCATAATCAATTAAATATTCAAGAATTCTCAAGTATTATCGAATTAACGAATAAACTATTGTTATGCCAACTTCTTACTTAAAACTTATATTTTCACTTTCGTCTTTGTTTTCGTATTAATTTTTACCTACGATGACCTAATTTATATTTCGCTAATAGCTTCAAGACAACAAAAAAAACAAAAAAGAAAGAGTTCATAAATAAAGCATTCACACATAGCGTCTCTAATCCAACATGTATGAATATATTTTTGTAGATTCGCTTTTTAATTGGATTACAGGTTCCCCACTGTTTGATAAGAGCATGCCAAAACCGGTTTCCAAGCTTTTCGGCTCTTATCACCTGAGGCGTAAATGAGAGCGTATTTTATATTATTCGAAATAGATTGTATTTCAGTACTGTTTCAACGTTGAGTCGAGGCACAAGCAAAGCGGAGATAATAGCGAAATGGTGTGTGTGTGTGTGTGTTTGTGTGTAAAAAAATATAAATGTTTGCTATTTAATTGATAAGCGAAACTTGACATTGGATTTATTGAAGCTATAACTGTCTTATATAAACGTTTTAAATTACTTACACTTTGGATAAAAAAGATTACAAACAAAGTGTCGATTAGTTGTAACACGTTAAGATCTCGTGTTTCTTATCATTAAGCTGCCTTCCAAGCAGATAAACATATAGATTATGATCAAGTTAACAATTTCTGCCTTCCAACAGCAAACAAAATGTGCCCTCAAATTTTTACTACTATGTCTGGTGACGCTACAAGGTTTAAGCATCGGAACTGGAGCTAGAATTCTAGCTGCATTTTTCTTTCCCGGTAAAAGTCATTTTATGATGACAAATGCAATCATTCGACAACTGGTTAAGAATGGACATGAGGTGAGCATGTTCTCTGAAAGATAAGTTCGGTTTTTTAAGACAAATCTCTTTTTTTAGGTCACTTTTATAACACCATTTTCATTGGAGAGTGAAAACTTGGGCTCTAATTACAAGGAAGTTCTACTGCCGCACTACGATTTTTGGACAGAAAGTGAGTCAACACAATCTAAAAGCTTTATTCTCCAATAACTTCTTCCTTTAGTGAAGGAAATGTCTCAGAGGGAAATCATTTTGGATATGGCTGATGTGACAACACTGAAATTTATTCGCATGTTGCATGTTATGGGTGTACATAGCACAGATTTTGCATTTGAGCAGCCGGGTGTTAAATCTATTATAAATGCCAAGGATAAGATTGGCAAATACGATCTACTTTTGGCTGAGCAATTCTACAATGATGGTGCTCTGATCTTGGGTCATCTGTATCAAATACCTGTTATTACTGTCTCCACATTTGGCAACACCAACTATTTTACAGAATTGGCCGGCATTATATCGCCCTGGTCATATAATCCGCATAACTTTCTCACCTACACCAATCGCATGACATTTACGGAGCGTGTTTTTAACTTTTTCATCTGTGGCACGGAGAGTTTAATGCGCAACTTCCTCTACTATCCGGAACACGATGCTGTTCTGCGCAAACACTTCTCCGATTTGCTGGTTGAGGTGCCTACGGTGAAGCAATTGCATCGCAATATCTCCGCCATATTGATGAACAACTATATGCCATTGGAACCGCCTAGGCCTCTGTCCTACAACATGATCTCTGTGGGTGGATTGCACATTATGCCAACCAAACCATTGCCAAAGCAACTCCAAACGTTTCTGGATGGAGCCACACATGGTGCCATTTACTTTAGCCTAGGTAAGCTATTGATACCTTGTCTTCTAACTATTTCTAAGTTTTTATTACAATTCCAGGCTCACAGGTTCGCAGTGCTGATCTGCCAGTCGAGAAGCTGAATGTTTTTCTAGATGCATTTCGTAGTTTGAAGCAGCGCATCTTGTGGAAATTTGAAAACGAAAGTTTTGCGAATCTCCCATCGAATGTCATGATCCAGAAGTGGATGCCACAGGGCGATATTCTGGCACATCCCAATGTCAAGGTGTTCATTGCCCATGGCGGACTCTTTGGCATGCAGGAGGCACTGCAGTATGGTGTGCCAGTCCTGGGCATGCCTGTCTACTGTGATCAGCACTATAATATCAATATGGGCAAGGCAGCTGGCTATGCTCTGGGCTTGGATTATCGCACCATTTCGGCAGAGCAACTGCGCTCCTCGCTGCTGGAGCTGCTCGAGAATCCCAAGTACAGACGCACCATGGAGAGTGCTTCGCGCATCTTCCGCCAACGACCGTTGAATGCCATGGATACGGCCATGTTCTGGATTGATTATGTCATTGAACATCGTGGTGCACCTCATATGGTAGATACAGGCATGAGTCTACCATGGTATCAGTTCTACTCACTCGATGTTATGGCTTTAATATTGGTAGCCATTATTGTGCCCTTTTTATTATTGCTTTTCTGCCTTCGCAAACCTACTCAAAAACCTAAAATTGTAAGCAAAAAACAGAAAAATCAGTGAAAAGAATATCTAAGCGTTATAATAAGAAAAAAAACATGAACTTTTGGGTGATAAAGACGAAGGAAAATTCAGCTAACAACATTTTGTCTTTGTAAATATTATAAATATTAGTGCTGAACTTTTAACAAACAGCTGCCTTATTCACCTACACTTAAACCTATATATAAAGAATATTTCATTACCATATGCTTAAGTATAGATGGCCCCTTTACTTTATACATATGTACATAAATACGTATATATATTTTTGCAATAATAATAACCTCAAACACTTAAACTTTGGCACTTGAGTCGTCTACTTAAGTATTTAATGAATCAGTTTCTTTAGCTATTGCTCACATGCATATGATTTCTACTTAAGGCGCCAGAGTGCCAGGCCAAGTGTTCTTAAGAAATTGAGCAAAAAACGTCCAAAGATCATATAGATTCATCATATTCTCAAATGGATTTCAACATCTAAAACCCAGTGATTGCCTCATAGCTGGCCAAGTGTTTGCGGCTTACCAAATCAACGAGCATTTGACCAACTTTTTGTGGCATAAACAATGTTTGGCAAAAAGACATTTGCTTCCTGCAATTGGAATGCCTAAAGGCATTCCGCCCAAAGTGCACTTGAACCGAGTACGAGTCCCGGCAACAATCTGCTGTTGGAGCTGCTCATTATGCATGCACGAACTGACATTAAAGTGGGTGCGACAACAGCGCCGGAGCGCCACAGGCAACATTCAAAATATCATTTCACTTGGAGAGAGGGAGAGAAAGAGTTGAAGCATCGTTAGGGTTAGATGGCCTATTGCCTGGTTATTATTGGTATTAGTAGCACATGATTACGCTTTATTGTAAACAAAAGCGCAGATAAACAGACAAACAGACAAACAGAAGCAGCAGAAGCATATGCATGCAAAACACGAATACCAACAAACAACACCACACACACACACACACATCTAGCCTAGGCTAATGATATGTTAATGCACATGGCGCACGCACTGCCTACAGAAAGAGAGAGAAAGAGCAAAAGAGAGAGCGAGAGTTTCATGTATGAGTGTGTGAAGCGGCGGCAACTGTTTGTCTGTCAACGGCTTAAGCAAATAAACTTCATTTGGGGCTTATTTGTCGTTGGGTTGGAATTTGTAGCTGGCGCTGTAAACAACAACAACGAAATCGTGAAGAGTGGAGAGGAAAGAGGGGAGAAGAAGCACGCACATTGCTCCTGACATTAAAGTGTGAGGCGAAGTTCATTGAGTTGTTTCAGCCAGATTTGTGAATGGCTTTTCAAGTGAATTAAGTTAATTGAGTGACTGGCAATTAGCTATTCGAGGAATACCAAAGTTTCCGGGTTTGATTTTAGTTAGCAATTTAAGGAGATAGCGAAGGAACAACGGGCCAATATTGTTAGGCAACAAGTAACTTGTTAGACTTAAACGACCTGAACAAGGTACGTTGCTGCTTCTAAACTGTGATGAATGCAATCCAATCAAAGACAGCCAACAAATGCTGACCCATCTTGGTCATAATGACACTGACCCAACCCCTGTTCCACTAAGTTCTTTCGGGTAGTTGGCAACACGCCGCAGCGTTTAAGTGTAATTTTCTTCTTATTCAATTGAAGCATGTCCTTTGCAGGCAGGCTGACAGCCAATGCCCCAAAAGGATAACTCACTGCAACGCACTGCGAACTGTTAGCTGCGAGTTGGTCGTCGACTTTTGGACAGCTTTTTTTTTTCTTTTTGGTGGATTTTTGGGCTCGTTACAAATTCACTTCAGATGCTGCTTTCACTTGAGAACAACATAATGGCCGTTCATTTGCGCCGTTGGAAAATTGCAAAAGAAAATCTTCAACCATACGAATTGAGTCAGAGAACTCAGGACTCAGGACAATTGTGTACGTGCGCCAGGACTAAGCACAAGCAGCACAGAAATGAAAAGAAAAAATTGTTAAGAAAAGTGAATGTATAAAGAAATAAAATGGGTATGTCTCATCGTGTGCTGTGTGCCATGTAATTTGCTCTCTTGCCATGTGCTTCATCAGAAAGGAAATTGAAAATTGCTACTAATGGCTGTTCTGGGTGGTGGTGGTGGTGGGGAGGTGTGCTAGTGGGTGTGGCCATTAGCAGAAGAGAAGAAAAAAAAATGCTAAAGAAATACCAAATAAATTATCCCATTTAATGATTATGAAAAAAAATCTATATATATATATATATATATATATATATATATATGTACTTGTATAAAGAGAAAATGACACTATGGCAAATGTGGGTGGAATTCATTTAAATCGTAATTTGCGCTCTCTCTCTCTCTCTCTCTCTTTCTGTCTTCACTTGTGCCACACGAGGCAAGGTTAAAGGTCTAACGAAGCGTTAAGAAGACGAAGGAGCAAGAATAAGCACATGAATAGAAATTGAATGGACAGCAGGTTTGACTCCTCATGAAGTTGATTTATGCGTACCGTAAAATTTGAGTAAATTCTTGTGTTAGGATTCCAATTAGCTTGTGTTCCACATGACAAAGAATACCCTGCAATCCGTTACAAGCTTTCTAGCATACCTAGGCTTTACTGTACAAGTTATTCACATATAAAGTTTGTTTACACTAAGAAATGAACACTTAAACAGACTTTAAGCGCTTTACTTTTTTTTATGATCTTCCAAATAAATACAAGGCATAAATAAAAACAACAATAGAAAGAACTTTGCCAGTATTTTAAAGCAGCTATCGAAAGTGCTTTCAAAGGTGTGTTAAGCATACTAAAGCATTCAGGCGTCATACTATTAGAGGAAAAAAGAAAACTGATTAACAAGTCTGAAGAATATTTATATTTGCCAGCTGATCTGCTGTAGAAAGAAACACTTTAAGTTGCCAAATATGTAGTGGAAGGAAAATTGTTTGCAGCTAGATCAAATTCGATTGATAGGCAAAGGCTTCAAGTGTTTTTGCTTTTTTACTCGCCTATTAGTAGCGCTCTGGCAGCTGATAAGGCCAAATAGAACAAGTAGAAGAAGATTGTGCAAGAAAAAGCTCAACACAAATCTTACGCGCACTTCTATTGAAATCTTTTTCTGGTTTTGTCTTAGGCATCTTTAATTGTCGAGGCATTACGAGCAGTCGGCAGCTCCATTAAAAATGCTAATTAAGTTGCCCCCAATGGCACATGTGTGTGCTACACCACAAATTTTTATCTAAACAGCTCACAAAACAACAACAACAGCAACAACAACAACTAGGATCTAAACTCGAACAGTTTGCCGATTTGAATGGCTGCCTATAAAAGATTCGTTTTATACATGCGGTAAAATTTGAAATTTTTTAGGCGAAATTTGAACAATAAACAAAATCACAAAAACCAAAACATTTATCATTCCAATTTTTGCCGGGTGAAGCTACCAAAATCGTTTTAAATGCTTTTTTATTTCAAGCCAAATAAGCAAAGGAGTGCCTTCCAGCCAAGGGGTGTGGAAGTAGGGCGGAGAGCCACATTGCGCAAAGATTTCAGCAGCAACAGCAGCTGCCGACGGTGGTTGAGGTTGAGGTGGGTGGCCATTTTGTTGGGCCGAGGGCGAGTGCCGTTAGATTCTTTGGTTATTGGGCGGCGCATAAGGCGCATAAGGCAGCACCAAAGGGGCACAAAGAGGTGTGTGCTAGTGTGTGTGTGTCTATGTGGGTGCACCACCATCAACACAACTTGCGCAAATGGCATCATCATCATCATTATCATCATCATTATTATGAACAACAATTGGTAGGAGTATTATTTCATGGGCGTGTGTCAATGTGTGTGTGTGTGTGGGTTGGATTTCCCATGAATTTGTTTTTGGGGGGACCGCACACAGTCAGTTTGGTTTTTACCGTTTGGTTAATGAAATGCTGAAAAACAATTAACTATAAATTAAACGCACAATTTTCAAAACAAAATAAACATAAATAGCACACACAACGCATCATCATTTTCCTATACTTTGTTTTCATGTTTTGTTTACAACGTATTTAATTTTTTTTTTTTTTTTTTTTGGGTAAAACGTTTTCATTTACTCACAAACATTGTGATGCACTCTCCAACGTTTAACCCTAATTTTACTTGCCACTTTCCATTGACTCGACGACAGCAGCAGGCAATTAGGAAATTTAATCTCAGCTTCTGTGTTGTTGTCTTTTCAATTCCCTGCTCTTTAGTACCATTAACTTAAGAGTACAATTTTGATAAGAATTTCAGTAAGTTTGACAAAGTAAAACCAATACTTTTAAATATTGTTTAACATATTGTTAGACCTTTTCCAAGAAAGTATGACTCTACAACATATTTTATAACATTTGTATATATATAATATACCTTTAAAGCCCATTAAGCTCCCTAATAGAGCATAAACGCCAAATTGATAAATTCTGTCGCTGAGTTATTTCTACCAAGAAGTTTGGCTCTTACATAAACAAGCCCGCCTAAGGACAACACGTGCAACAACAGCAACAATTGTAGAAGCAAAACAAAGCGTTAGCTGCAAAATCAAAGTGTCAGTCGATGCAGTCGCCTCAAACCCAATCTCATACTCATTCTTATTCCCATACCCATTCACATAGTACTCATGATGCTGACGCTCCTTTTATGGCTGGCACACATGTGTGCAACAGACGTGGTGGAAGGCAAACAGTCGGGTAAGGGGTTGCGGGCAGGGGTATTAAATGAACGATGAGACAACAACGCTAAAAACGCTAAAGCAAAGTGCATGCAAATGGGCTAAGACGAGGAGCTGAAGAAGAAGAAGAACGAAAATGCATTTTACAATTTTACAATAAGTGAACATTTTCTGGCGGCGCAAGTGCATTTTGTTTATACTTTAATCTGTCCGGATTCTGGATTCTATACGTTGCTGTTATGTTCTATCGTTTTTGTTGTTGTTGTTGCTTTTAATATTCGCAACGGCATCTTGCCATTAAATGCACTCTCAATGGCCGCTTAAGAATGCCTGGCCCCAAAAATGTTTAAGCAAATATTGCATGAAAACTTTGTTGTTTTGTTTATGCCTAATTTTCCTGCTGACCGCCACCAACGGCGTTCGTTAACAGACGGGCTGCGACAGTTGGCTAATTGTAGTTCAAAGATTGCGCATACGCCACATACAACCTCGATCCTAGCACTCATCAAAAGTAGGCGGCCTGTTAAAAGGATTGCCCTCAAGTAGCTGCCGCCTCTTTATGTGTGTAAATCGGTCATGTGCATGTGTCATAAAAACCAAAAAAAAGGGTTGCATAAACAAATCAATGCTCCAGACAACGCTCAATAATGTAAACAAATTAGTAGGGAAGCCGCCACATGCAATATGCAATACAGTAAGTAAGGGTGTTATATATCCTGTAAAAAAAACAAAAACAACTTGTGCAACTATGCCACATGCAGCGCAACTCTTAAGCGTGGTAGGTTAGTAAAATATACTTTTAAGATGTTATTACAATACACTAAAAGAAACTTGAGGAAGAACAAATTCTTGCTTTGCTTTTGCATTGATATTGATGGCAACATATTATTAAAATATTATTCTTAATTTAACTAGACCACTTCCTGTGTTGGCGCCAAAAACGTAAGAAAAAGGTCGAGAGCCTCAAAAATATTTAGTTCTAGTTTAGACAGAGACACTCGGCCAGACGCCGCTTATTGACACAAGTAATTACAACTGTCAATTGATTTTAGTGTCCCAAATTTGTCATCTTTTTTTTGGCTATGGCTTTTAGCTAGACAGTTTGTTAAAACTATGAAACTCTTGTTTATACAGTTGCTAGTCGCACGCTTCACTTGCACAAATACTAAAAGGGCGGCTGAAAGGGGTTGCCGATCAATTTGTTTATAGCAATTTGTAATATGAGCAACATTGTTGCCAGGCTACCGTCTTGAAGTGTTTGTGATCATGCAATTGTTTGTATCCTTGGCGAGAGTTTGCATTTGTTTGTTTATAAACATGGTGAAACACTTGAGTCATGTCCTTTTTGTTGTCGTCAGCCACCAACTGTGCGCCTAAGGACATCTAACTCTGGCTGATCTTGTGCAAAAGTGTGAGTGTTAGTCAGTGGGTCAGAGACATTGCGCCCGTCTGCTAAATGACACATTGAAGCACTTTTCTGCCGACATTGAGTGGACGTCGTCGTCGTCATCATTATCATTTGGCTGTGTTCTCGTTACTTATATTTGCAAGATTTAGCCCACACGCATGGAGCACTTCAGTTCTTGAGGCACTTTCTGCTTGATCTGAACTGACATTTCTGAAGTAGAGTTTGAAAAGCCAGAAAATGAGGTCACTTAAATGTAAGACGAATTATTCAGATAGATATTATCATAATCATTTATTTTTGGTTGTGATATTAACATGCATATATTTTAATATATATATATATAGCTAAAACTTAAACCTACTAAAGCTATTCACTACCTCCTCGTGCCACCAGCTGGCCTGCCATTAAGACTAAGAATCTTTCTCTATTGTTATCACATAGGCCAAATTGCTTTTGGTAGCTATTGAATCTAATCAATTTCCACATTCTCTTCACAATCCTCCGTTGCTGAATGATTGCTTTCGGCGCCGCTCTCCAAGTTGAGTACAGGCAGCTGGCTGGGACTGGGGCAGGGACTGCGTTGATTGCGCACTGGCGACGAAGATGCCGAGGAGCCGTTCACATAGGTGGATGGCAGACCATTCTGCTGACTTGGAGGTGGAATGGGCTGCGGCACCTTCGGATGCGGATAGAAGTAGGGAAAGTGCACCTGAGGCAGCGGCAATCCGCCATAGGCCAGCTGCAGCTGATGTCTGTAGATGTTGAGCAGAGCCGGATCAAGGCCGTGTGGGTAGCCCGCTGCAGCTGCTGCTCCGGGTGCCATATGAGCATAGGCAGTGCTGCCATCTTCCCGTACAAGCACCTGGACAGGCACACGCTTGGTGGCACTGAGCAGAGCTGCCTCATGTTGCTGGATCTGCTTGCGTTTGGTCTTGTAGCGACGATTCTGAAACCAGATCTTCACCTGTGTCTCCGTCAGACGCAACGTCTTGGCCATCTCACTGCGCTCGGGGCCGGACAGATATCGCTGCTGGGCAAAACGACGTTCTAGCTCAAAGACCTGGGCATGACTGAAGGCGGCACGCGAACGCTTCTTGCGACTAAGGCTGCTGCCACCGCCTAAACTGTCGTCGTGGGAGAGCGGCGAGTGGCCGCGTCCATAGCCACCCGCATTGCAGGAGGAGGGGGAGCTGCTCAAAGGCGGCGGTGAATCGCAATCTATAGAAATGAGTTGCAAATTTGGCAAAAAGTTAGCACAAAAGCCCAAAAGACGAACAATGACGCATCCATTAGCTGGAGCAAACAAAGAGCCAGAACTTACCGGAATCGTTGCTAGTACAACGTCGCATGTCCAGGGGACCAGCAGCGGAGGCGGCGGATAGGGCGGCGCCAAAGTAGCCCAATTTACGTTGCATGTAGTCGACGGGTAGGCCAACTGTTGTGGTGGAGTTTGAGTTGGCTGTCTGATTATTGTTATCCATGGCAGCAGCAGCTGCATAATACTGTAAATAGGTTGACTGCTGGCCACGATTGTTGGCATGCTCCGGATTGTCTGCACCCAGTTTGCACTGGGCCAACTTATAGATGCTGAGATCGCGACAACACAGCGGCGGTGACTTGGAACCACTGCGATCCATACTCTTAGCTCCCAGCTCTGTATCTGCATCTAGATCCACGCTGGACAGACGACGCGTTGGATTCGCGGGCTTATTGCGCGTCAATATATCATTGATGGAGAATGGTGTTGTTAGCGTCTTGCTCAAACCCGCAATTGCTGCGCCCGCACTTGCACTTTCCATATTTAACATAATCTATTTTGTTTTATATATTTTTAAAATATTTATTCTTTAATTAGTTCACTTTACACACAATTTGCTTTTTGCGTCAGGCGTTGTTCTTGCTCACTTCTCAGAGGCTGAGTCACGAATGCGCTCTGCTGTCGCCGTCCGTGCGCTCTTTAAATAACCGCGCTGTTGATCCCGGCGTACAAGAAACACTCACCGAGTGCCCACACTCAAGTGGTGCCTCTCTGTTGGTCGCATTGCTGGTTTCGGCTGGTGTTGGTGGTGGATTCTATGCTATTTTTGAGCTACTTGGCGTGGGCAGGTCGAATGCCTATTGGCCAACAATAATGCGAACCCAAAGAGCGTTTGAGTTGCTCTCAAGTGCGAGTGCTGTAAACATACACACACATATATATATATATAGATATAGTTTACTCACAACAGTGTGTGCGTTATTTTTGGAAGTGTGTGCATCCTGTTTATTGTTTAGATAGTGTTAACTATTGAATAATCGCTTAGGGTTTGCTTTAGGGTACAGTCAGTTAGTTAGTTTATCTTTCTGTTTACTTTATTGTTTGTTTGGTTTGGAAATTATGCCGAAATCTCTTGGGTCGCAAGAGAAAAAACGAGCACACTTCTGATTTTAAATAAATTGTATAGCGCAAAGTTTTAGAAGCTTAAAAATTGTAAGTTCTTTAACCCGAAAAGCTGTAGCTTACACATACTTAAGTTTCCTTACCTAAAAGTGCCTTTGAGTGCTTTAACAACAGCAAAATATATCATTGGCTTATGGTCACAAACACAATGCGCTCCCATTGGCCGCAGCTGCAAAATGGCTGCACGCTCAGGCGCGCGCTCTTGCTTTTCAGCCTTGCCAGATTGAGTGAATTGATGCTGAGTGAGAGCACATGCTCTCGCTCTTGTGCTTGTGCATTTGGTGGCTGCTTTGTTATTGTCAACGTTGTTGTTGGTGCTCGCTGGCTTTTTTTTTTTGTTGTTCTCTCTGGTACACTTCACACCTTCGGGCTATATAATCTTTTTATTGCCAATTCAATGACTCTTAATGTCGCCGCCGCGGGCAGCGTAAAGTCAGGAGTTAGAGCGTCTGGCTGTAACGGCGGGTGGCAAATACTTTGTATTGTATTATTGTTGCGATTCTTTTGCGGTCAGAACTGAGTAAAGTAAGTAACCAATTTTCAAGTGCGCTCGAAGTGATGCCAACAAGGGTGGAGATGGTGAGGGATTGTCGTTTGCTCGTTATACGTTTTCAATTGAATGCATTTCAATAATACTTGAGTAATTAGTATAATGATGCTTGCCACGCGTTCTTTATCCCATTGTCCTGCAGCAGGACACTAGGCTAACGCTAATTCTGCCGTTGTGGCTGCTTTGATGCGATTATCTTCGTAATAGTTTATTCAATATTGTCGCCAAGCAGGTATTAAATTACAGTGGGTTGAGATTGAAGGCACTACACAAATCGAATGATGAATAGACATTTTCAATTAACTGAGACATTTGTTTGGATTTCTTGTTTGATTTGAGCACTCAGCCACCCCTGTTCGACACTTGCTTCTATGTTCAATGTTTGTATATTTGTGGTATTAAATTCGCTTTAATGGTTTCTCAAAAAGCACTTCAATTGTTTGCATTGCCTCAACGCTGACATTCATTGTCTTTGCATTAGGATATCTAAACTAACATTGGTTAGTGATTGATTTTGGCAAGTGTTTTTAGGTTGTCATGTTTGTTTTCACTACACACAACTTAGCCATATCGATTCTTATTCACTTGTACATTTTGGTCTATTCAAAAGTGTGCTTTAATACAATAAGCTTTTAGTTACTAACAATAAGCGCTTCCTATTTAAATTCTCCGTTATAAAACTATATTCAACTAACAACTGTGGATTTTAAAAGCATCTGTGTGAACTGCTTTCATTCACAGTTTACTGCTTAACAGCATCCACATTTCACACTGCTTCACTCTTTGTGTACTGCACTGCTATAATCTGCTTGTCAACCAAGCAGTAAGCAAGCTGTTAGCAAGCAGTTTACTGACAGTTCTCGTCCTATTGAAAACATTTTGTAATTTTTAATTTTAAACTTGTTCCATTGATTTAATCTTATTTTGACTGTGTATTTGTTAGAGACAATGTACTACACGGATTATGTAGTAAACGAAGCCATTAAAAGATTAATTTTCTTTATATTCTTTGGATAAATTTAAACCGTATTTCGTTTAAGCTATTTTCCATACCTATAAATCTATCTTTAATTAAATACCAAGGCATCTATTCCATCTCGATTACCTAATTGACTTTGTTTACAGGTGCTTCAAGTGATTAAGGAAACTGATACAGCGGAAGGCATGTCAATATTAACTAACTCAACAAGTTTTCACAACTCAAAGCAAAATCAATGCCTTTAACTTTTCATAGCACTCGAGTGTTGTTTTCCACAGGCCATAAATCAAATGCTTTTAAATGACACTTCTACAGTTTCGAATGCAATTACTCAATTAATTTGAATATAATTGTCACAATTTTCCACTTGAAGCGCCACACAAAGTCACAAACTGATGGACATAAAACAGAAACAAAAACATTTTTATATATATAAATAAAAACACGATGTAAAATGAGCTCGCCATTTTTATGGCCACATCAAATGGAAATGTACAACAACAAAACCGAGGAGAAAAAATATCTCAATGGGTTTTTTTTTCTATGTTTTTGATATAATGTCAAAGGCTTTAAATCCAACTGATGGTTAGGAGAGTGAGGGAGCTGCCAAATCCACTTGACAGCGCTGGCTGGGATTAAAGGCAAAGACTCGCAATGACAGCGGAAAGCAGAAGGCGGAGAAATGGGAAATTGAGAAATGAAAGCAATGAGAATGAACAGAAAATTACGCAATATGCGGCAAAAGAAGAAAAGCGCGGAAATTGAAACAGAAAGAACTGCGCCAATTGACAATTGTTGTTATTGTTTATTTATTGTTTGTTAATAAATCTTAATTTGCTTACCTAACTCTTACTTTGGCGGCAACTCGCGTCACATGCCTTAATTGAGGAAATGCAAATGAGTGCGGTGAAAGCAGTGAAAGAGACAGAGAGAGAGAGAGAGAGAGCGAACACAGCTGCCGGCTTGTGGCGCCTTTGATCCTTTAACGCAACATGAATTAAATGGCGCTACAAGCCATGCAACGATCCTTGCTTACATCACTTGCCTTATCGCCTTGGCAGCCTGCGATTCCCATACCCTATTCTCCCGATCCTCATGTGATATATGGCAAAATGACAAATTTTCCACTTGAGAGCGTCCCGGTTATGGTCTAGACTCTAGACTGATGCCATTGCAGCACACGTCGCCGCAACATTGCCGCCGACATTGTAAGATGAAACCTTAATGTAATACATAATTTTGTTCCTTGATTTTAGTTTATGTTGTCTTTTTTGTTGGTCAGTGTGGTCCATTAGGCAACGTTTAAAGGCACTTGACTTTGCTTAGTATCCCTTTGGGGGGCGTTTTGTTTGCCACTGTGCTGCCGACGCCTATTTGCTTGGGGTTTGCTAACAAGCAAGTCTTTCTTTCTTTCCTTTTGTACCTTACTTAAATATAACCTAACTTTAGCTTACTCTCCTTTTGAGTACTTATTCATACCTAACTTGAATATTCCTTTATTCTTAAACAGTTTTCCAACACTCTTTTTGAACTGTTTGTTCATTCCTTATGCCTTGATAGTATCACTTAGAAAATTCTTTTCTTCTCTGCTCTTCGGTAGCAACTTGTTATCTTTTTTATCCCAAGACAAACCCGCGTGATTGCCCCTGATTGACATTTAGCCCAAAACACTCCAAAAACTCATTCCATAGTTCAGTCTGTCAAAAATGCTCCAGATCAAACTATTTAACTCCACCCAGCTATAAAAGCAGCCAAGAACAACAAAAAAAGTGTGATCAGCTGCACTTGCCCCGCTTTTCGCTATTCGCCCCCGCTCGTTGCCCGTTCCGGTTGCTGTGACCGAGGCCTGTGGCATGTGTTTGTAGAGTAATTGATATGCCAACAACAAGGAACAAGCAACTTTGCCCCCAACACACAACACACTCCATGAAATATTAGCCCAATGCGCGCATCGGCCTGTCATAAATGTCGAGTTTCGGATGCCCTGTATGCATCTGTATCTGTGG
This sequence comes from Scaptomyza caliginosa, assembly GCA_035044725.1. Lineage (NCBI taxonomy): Eukaryota > Metazoa > Arthropoda > Insecta > Diptera > Drosophilidae > Scaptomyza > Scaptomyza caliginosa. Next base: position 2,990,831 of record JAWNNR010000686.1, read on the forward strand.
CTGTATCTGGCCTGCTTGTATCTGTATCTTTGCTGTAGAAAAAACATTATACAGTTGCATTGCTGCCACTTAAACGTTTCATAAAAGCAACCTTTGTGATGCGTGCAACGCCGACAATGCCACACTGTTACTCACCACCCCCATCTCCCCGCACAATCCCTTCTCAGGCTCAGTGCTCAGCCCCTTTGCAATGCGAAAAGTGAAAAATGTAGAAAAGAAGGAAAAACAATATTTGGTATTTTCAAGAATTGAAACGGAAATTGTTGTTGTTGTTGCTGTGTTTTCTTCATTTTGTGTTCATAAAACTGATCGTTTCGTTTTGATAAAATTGATTTATGCGGCGATCGACAACAATTATACGCAGATGCGGTGCCTAATGGATCGGTGGCAGATACTCGTACAACATCCCCACCAGAGACATATACATATATACGTATATCATGAAAAGTGAAATCAAAGTAGAGTAAAAAAAAACCAAAAACCACAGTTAAAAGTCAACTTTCATTTGATATTGTGTCTTAAACTTTATTTATTGTCCAATGGTAGGTATATATATATACAACAAGAAGGTACTAGAGTTATGAGGCATTTTCGTTAGCTAAAAACCAAACACATTTACATAAAGTGTAATAACTTAAAATTGTTGTGTATGAACATTAAACTATTGCATTTGTAACTGTTGCGTCTGCTGCGCTGTCGGTGGCCACATCATGTGATTGGGCAGCGGTGGTGGCAGCGATGTGGACGACGTGGATGTTGGTGATTGCAGCGGTTCGGGTTTCATTTTCAGATGTTTCACATAGCCCTCGCCATCGATGTCGCCACGTTTGGACTTGTAGCGACGATTCTGGAACCAAATCTTCACCTGCGTTGCCGAGAGATTCAGTTTCTGTGCAATTATCTCACGCTCTGCGCCAGTTAGATACTTTTTCAGACGAAAGCGGCATTCCAGCTCCAGGACCTGGGCCTGTGAGAATAAAACACGTGGCTTGCGTTTCATTCGCGGTTTTCCCGATACGTTATTGTTGTTGTTGTTATTATTGTTGTTGTTATTGTTATTGTTGCCGTTTACATTGTTATTCTTGCGCAACTCGGAGCGGGATGAGGTCACTTGGCTCTCCTCTGTGAAAGGAACAGATAGTGAAAGATAATTAATCTAGCTATATTAACACAACCAGGAAAGGATTAAAACAAGTCCAAGTACTTACTTCGCTTTGCGCACTCTCCCGCTCCGTTCAAGCCCCTCGGCTCGTGCAGACGCTGTGCAATGCCATTGGCATTTAGCTTATGTGTGTTGCCATGTCCCTCCACCTCCGCCGAGCTGTTCAGATCCAGGGTGGGTGATGGCGTGACATAGGGCGTGGGTATATATTCACTCTTGATGCTAACAGCGGCAGGCGGCACTATGGGCAGCGTGGAGGTGGCGGCGGAGGTGGAGCCGGCATAGACATCGCCCGTGCCCGTGTAGTTGTAGTTGTAGCCGGCGGAGCTCTGATAGGCGCTCGCTGTGGGTCCGCCATAGAACTGTGTAGCAGCCACATTGGCATACGCTGTCTGATAGCTCTGGTGAGGATGTGGATGTGTGTGTGTGTGCTGCAGCATGTGAGTGGGCATGCCATAGTCCTGATGATAGCTGGCATACAGCTGATGATGATGATGACCATGTGGTGGCGGGAGTAGCGGTGACAAGGATGTTGTGGCCAAAACATCCTCCTCCTGTTCAACAAGCTGATGTTGCAATTGCTGTTGCTGCTGGAGTTGTTGCGAGAGATGTTGCTGCTGTTGTTGCTGTTGCTGTTGCTGCTGCTGAAGCTGAAGTTGCTGCTGTTGATGTTGCAATTGTTGGTGCTGGTACTCGCCGGCGCCATAGAGCGCCGAAGCCGTTGCAGCGCTAAGAACAAAAAGCAGACAAGAAAGTCAATTGATTTCCTCTTTTTTTTCTGGACAGCACATGTTGCATCATGCAGCTAGAGAAACGAGGAAGCAGAGAGAGAGAGAGAGAGAGCTTGAAAATGGCAACTTCCTGCTGTTGAAGGAACCTTTTTTGCCCTTTTGGTGACATCATTTCATGCCTCATCACAATTAAGGACGCCCCTTCGTGAGGCGATGCGCATGTCCAGCATACAATAGGGACATGCGAATCACATGTGTTGACCAGGCCCAACAAGCTCAGCCAAACAGCGGCGCTGACTGCCTGCCTGCCTAACTGACTGACCACAATCCGTACTTCGACTTCGATACTGACTTTGTTTTTCTTATTGTTAACACTTTGTGCGTGTGTGTGTGTCTGTCTGCATCTTGTCTTTGTCCTTGCCTCTTGTATAAATAACGATGATTTGTCCTTTAGATCCTATTTGCAATTCATGCTGCTCATATGTTTTGATAGGATTGCTTTAGCTCAACTCAGCTCGCTCTCTCTCTCTCTCTCCTTCTCTTTCTTACTCTCACGCAGAAGGTTAGATAAATATTATTCTTATGTGGAAAATTGGTAGAAATTAATTTCCTATGGAGCCTTATTATAAATAAATAAATACAAAAAAAAGAGATGCACCAAAGATTTGAGTTTAAGAAAGTTGGGTTTTAAGACAGGTAGGTTAAGGAAAAAATAACTGAACAAAGATATACGTATAGATATAAAGATTATAGTTAAAAGAAAATGTTTTAAATAGATTCAAGATTGTTTTTCTTATATTAAAATAAATAAAATCTATGAAAATTTATATAAAAATTCTAAACAAAATGTTATATATAATGTATACCTTTCTAAATGTCCATAGGCGCCTTCGTATGCTTCGGTTTGATTAACCATATTTAGTATATCCTTGACGGAGAATGGTGTTGTATTGAGTGCATCCGCATTGGTCATACTGCTGCTAGGACTGGGCGCTTGATTGTAGTCATAGTAGCCCGTGGATTGTGACTGGTGTTGATGATGTTGCAACATTTTGTTAACTTTAAATATCGGCCTCAATGCCAACACAACCACTAAAATTTCAAATCACTTGAATCACTTGATGCGTATGGCACTTTAAATTAAAATAAATATAACAATTTGCCAAAATGCACTTGAGAATCACAAATATCGAACGACACTTGACGGCAACCAACGATTAAGCGTAGAGGAGGCTTTGGTTTACTAAGGGCGGTGTTTTTAAGGGGGTGTTGTAGCGCACCCCTTGTATGCAAACGTATTTGTACTTTACTTGACTTTAGCTTAAGCCACACAGATATAAACGATGCGCCGTTCCGCTGCGCACTCGAGCGTGTCCTCAATTTGTCAGCGCGTTTTTCGTACTGAATGAAAACTGAATCTATTCACAATGCTGCCAGAGAACCACCCGCACACATCTACACACCATCGCACAGAACTGTAGGCAAGCAAAATGGCTGCTATACAGCCAATCACAGCTAAGCACAGTGAAAAACAAACTGAATGCTTGTCTGTTTGTATGTGTGTGTATTTATTTGTTTTGTTGTTCTTGCTGCTGTTTGTTCGCAGCCACTTTATGCAGATTTAATTTCGCTGCTTGAGCTTAAGTACGTGTGTTTATGTACAATATTTATTACTGCAAAGTCCTTAAGTTCGTGTCTACCATATAATCTCTTCTCTTGTGCTAATTGGGAATTTTTTTTCTTGTTTTACCGCTACGATCCGATTTCAAGTGGGGCTCAAGTGCAGATTTTCGCACACTTGTCGCTGCTGATGTGGCACTCAGTAAACAAATCTTGCGCAAAAGTTTACAAGTGTGTTTCGATATTAAGTGTTTTTAAATTAAAAATGTATTCCAAATGGCACACAATGTAATTATATATAAGTGATAGGGCTTTTTAACCTTACAAAATTAATAATATAACTATATTTAAAAAGCAATCTAGCGAATAGTTCACACTCGCACCAACAGTTTCCTTAAGCGTTCAAATACATAAAATTCTTAAGTTGTTACTACTTGTACCAGCTCTGGGAATAGGTAGTGAAAAATACATTACACCAATGGATCTAGCCAAAATTTAATTTAAATATATCAATAAATAAATATTAAATCAGACAATGTTAGTTTATATTTCAGTTTTTAACCGTTGGCAGTTAGCTTCTTAAATTTTTGAATTCCATTAATCAGCACTGGTTTCTTAGTGCAATGTTGGTAAACTATCGCATAGTCGGCGTGAATATCGATACATCGACCGTGCACCAGCATTCCTACCCAGTATAATTCCGACGTTCATCCCTAACTAGTATACATTTATTCCGTTTCACTCGTTGGAAAAGTTGGACGCATTCTGCGCAGCGTCAGCGCAGAAAAGTAATTATTTTTAATTTGTGCTTAAAAAAAGTATATAATAATTAAATATATTCTAATAGGTGAGTAGCGTTTATCTTAAATAAGCTTCTTATGATTGTTAACAATATGTGATTTTTGAAAAGATGCAATTGAGTCTGCAAAATAGTACACAGTTTTTTTTTGCTGTCTGTGCACGCGTGAAAAATTTCCCAGTTTTTTTTCTTAAATATTTGTATTCGTCTGCATTTTTGATGTGTCTTGACAATTGTAAACAAATAATTACCCACAATTGCGTTAGCTTTGAATGCATCGTAACAAAGTTGAACTAATTTCCATGCAATTTTAATATTTTTTTTCTTACAGAGCACAACCACAGCAGATACAGAAAATTCTATTGATTTGTACGCTCGTCCAAGATGGCGGACGACGAGCAATTCAGTTTGTGTTGGAATAATTTCAACACAAATCTGTCCGCTGGCTTTCACGAATCGCTATGTCGTGAAGATTTGGTGGACGTATCGTTGGCTGCGGAGGGGCACATTGTGAAGGCGCACCGTTTGGTGCTTTCCGTATGCTCGCCCTTCTTCCGCAAAATGTTTACGCAGATGCCAACCAATGCCCACGCTTTTGGTATGTACCACAACTAAACTAAAAAATAATATGCATGACCTAATAGTTTTGTTACCTATTTTCAGTGTTTTTAAACAATGTTAGTCATTCGGCATTGAAGGACTTAATTCAGTTTATGTATTGTGGCGAAGTGAACGTTAAACAGGACGCATTACCAGCTTTCATCAGCACAGCGGAGTCGCTGCAGATAAAGGGGCTCACAGACGTAAGTAGACAAAAAGAGAAGGAACACACAAACACCAAGCGGCACATTTCGCGCTCAATACATACACAGAAAATACAATGCACACACACACACACACACACATAAAAACGGCGAAATTTGTCTGTATAAGAGCTTGCTTGACTGTACCCCAAGCTAAACAGCGAAGTATCTCGAAACACACGCCACAGTCACAGCATGGATTGTATGTGTGCGAATGAGATGCCATGTGTTTGCTGACGTTGCGCTATGTAGCTGTCTCGCTCTTAGCAATTGCATTGCGCGCGCACTTTGGTGGTTGTTTGCCTTATTTTGAAATTGGACAATAGCAATATATATTTGTTTCAAATTTGCTTGCAGAATGACCCTCCACCACAGCCCCCACAGGAACCCACACCCCCACCCCCACCAGCAGCACCACAGGTACAACAACAGCAACAAATCCCAGCCCAGCGTGTACAACGTCAACAACAGCCGCGCTCAACGGCCCGTTACAAAATCGAAACCGTCGATGATGGACGCGATGACAAGGGCACTACACAAATTGTAATACAGACAGCCGCCCCACCACAAGCCACCATCGTACAACAACAACAACAGCAGCCGCAACACATACAAACACAGCAGCTGCAAGCGGCGACCACAACAACCGCCACGCTGGTGTCGACAAACAAGCGTAGCGCTCAACGTAGCAGCCAAGGTGGAACCGGTGCTGTCAAACGCTCAAAGACATCAGCCGCAACCGCCAATGTAATTGACCCCCTGGAATCGCAAACTGAAACTACGACTACGGCAACATCCACTCAACATGTTCCACAGCAAATAACAGTGCAGACTACTGTTGTGCAGAGCAGCGAACCGGCAGTGCAACAAGTACGCCAACATCAGCAGGCGGCCGCGGCACAAGAGGAAGCTGAATACATTGATCTCCCCATGGATATGCCCACTAAATCGGAACCGGACTACAGCGAAGAGCATGCCGAAGTTGCTGGCGATGGCGATACGGCTTATGTAGAGGATGATGCTTACGGCGATATGCGCTACGATGATAGCTACTTCACTGAAAATGAAGATGCCGGTGCCCAACCCGCTACCAACACAAGCACCAGCGTCGCAGCAACAACGTCAAAGGCCGTGGTCAAGCAGCAGCAATCGCAGAGCTATAGCGATTCATCGTTTGTCGACACTGGCGGGGATCAAGGCAACACTGAGGCTCAAGGTTGGTTGAATTCTACTTTGCTGGTCCGTCGAGCCGACTGCATATAATATGCGTTGTGTCCAATGGATCGGCTAGAATTAGCTAGTGTTAAGCAAAGGCAGTCGACTGGGAATTTCGCATAGGGTCAACTTCATTAATCGAAATTTTTAAACTTTATTTTCGCATCTTAAAGAAACCTGATTGCTCCGATGCGCAGCTCCCAATTCGACAAATGCCATTTGGTTGTAAAATGCTCTTAAATCTGCTTTATTCATTAACTGCGTTCTCATTATCGCTTCAATTTTCAAAATTTTAAGCATCTGTAATTGCAATGCGCATTTAAGAGCTGTTTTATGAGCCATTAGCTTTTATAAGTAAAATTTTGAAAGCCTTTGCTCTATTTTTTCGACTCGCAAAAGAGTATTTGGCCGAGCGGCTGCCCATAGCAAATGCAAGTTTGCTTAGGCGGCTGCTCTCGTGGTAAATTCGCGTATTTATTTGCTTTAGTAAAAGGTAAGTAGAGTGTTTAATATTTGCATCGATTGCTGATTCTGCTGTACGGAGAGGCTGTTCATAGAAGTGCCATAAGGAAGCTCAGGAGATGTATTCACTGGACTGCATCGATGGATCCGTATATAAAAGGTACTCTGATAATGCAGGTAACACTGCTATGTTTTTATGTTGAATTGCATTTTATTTAACCCTTTCACAGCACGAGGGTAGGTCTGGGAAAAGTACTTTCGGCATCTTGAACTGTTGTCTGCCATGGCCTTGCCACCTAGGGTAATTTTGTCATACCGAAAATGTTTCCGATTTATCTCACTTTGTGTTCACTTTTATTTGAGATGTTGTTACGTCTGTTTGGAGCAACGTAAAAGCTTGCTGCCAGCAGTACGAACAACGGCATTAATTGCCGAATCTGTAAACTGTAATGCATTTATTTTGTGTTTAGTTAATTACCAAGCAAGTTGTGTGTGCAGCATCGTTGTATACAGATTCAGTTAGCACTCAATTTCAAGAATTTTATGCAGTATCAGTTTTCTATTAACTTAATTTGGGTAACGTAATGCATGATTTCATTTGTTAATGTTGGTTTGTCGATGAAGGTGTTTTTTAATTTATGTTGGCCAATGTAATTCAATTTTCCGTGCGGTGGTGTGGTCTGACCCAAATTATATATGAGGCAGGTGCGTTTAAACACGATGTGTAAATTTATATACATATTTATCCAGGTTCGTATTTATGCTCTAATTATTCCTTAGTTACTGTGTATTATGGATATTTTCAATAAAGCAAGATGCATATGACCGGTTATTGTTTATTTCTGTAGAGTGTTGCCATATGTTTATTTTATAAAATGGGTAAATGCAACCCTGTGATTGCATAGTGTGGCAACACTTTTCATAAGGGTTGATAAAACAAGCTACATACATATTTTTGTTGGTGCGTTAATTTGTGCATTTTTGTTAATATAAAAAGAGTGTAGCAATAAGAACACAGTACATACATATATATAGTGATACATGTGACGCCAAAAATAACACAAAAAAAGTGATTTTCTGTTCTTATTTTTAGCAATCGCTTGTGTGTATTTTTTGTGACTAAAATGTTTTGTGAATTATTAAAGTTGGCTTACACGTTTCCCGGCCTGCAGTAAGTGAAGTTAATAAAGAAAATAATGTAGCATCATCAGTAGAAACGTCAACATGTAAGTGCCTTTGTAGATAAATGTGTATGTTGAGTAGTTGCAGATCCTTGTCAAGTGTTTTGGTGGTTTGTGCCTGTTTCTTGTTGCCAATAAAATGCTTAAATCCAATGTTTAATGTGCGTTGTTTTATTTCACATAGCTTAAGTCAATTATAAGTAGTTTTTTCGCACATTCAGTCTAGGGCAGACTTTAACTCACTCTCTTCTTCTCCATTTTTGTCATCCTCGTCTGTTGTACTTAATTGCCTCACGCAGCAACTGGAAAAATCCAGTTTATACGCAGCCAGAAGAAAAATGCTCAACTAGTCTACAAGGATTACATCTACAACAAAAAACTAACACAGGCCAACGGGCAGACAACCTGGCGCTGTGCGGATGTGCTGAAAGAACGCTGCAAAGCGGTGGTCATCACCAAAAATGGAGAGTTTCTGGACGCACGTCGTCAACACAATCATGAGTCGCATGATAGTCGCATTGGACAACGCCAGCTCTACAATGTGGAGGAGGAGCTCGACGAATATATCGAGATAAGCACTTCAAACCCAAAGATATCGCAATACCTTAATAGCAGCAACATAAGCATCATGACCGCCAAGGATGGCAAGGAGTGCAAGTTGTATGTGCCAGCATCGGAGGCAACGGAAATCGAAATGCAGGCTTTAGTCGATGCATCGGATGACGGTATCATCGATCAAGTTGTGGAGCTGAAGCCAATACTTCGTTTGCCGCACAAAACCAAGCTGCATTAAACGCATCTTTGCCAATTGCCAATTTGAACATTAAATTACGTACTTGTATTCTTTGTCTAACCCTATTTAATAAAAACCAACCTACAACAATAAAACCAGTTACATTTCAATTGATATAAATACATATATATATAAGCACTATGTGTCCTGATATTAAGCCATACAATTAAAACTAATCCTTAACCATTTTATTCACAGATGAAAGCGATTTAATGTTCATCGAGAGTCCATGGTCGACACCTTGCCTGGTCTTAAATGGCTTTATGTACAACTGTCACAGTCGAAAAAACAATAAGGAATACTGGCGCTGCCACAACTACTCCAAGAAGGTGCATGAGCAACGTTGCCGGTCACGTTGCGTCTTGGAGAACGCCAAGCTAAAGAGTATTACCGGTGGACTTCATAATCATCCGCCACATACAGAGAAGATTGAAAAAATCATCCAACGAAATCGTCTGGCAGCTGTCGGCACAGGTCGCACCAAGCTCGGCCGAGTTCATAGTATTACCCATTTCCAGCCAGAGCACCTTAAACAAGAACATGAGCAGGAGCAGCAGGTGTTTGTGCAAACGCAACACCAACAGCATCATATACTATCCGATGGTGCGACACTGCAGCTAACGGAACACGAACTGATGCACACCTCGCTGATGCTCATACACGATTAGGGCAACGATAAAGGCGTTGCATTCTCTTAAATGTGACAGTGCAATTTCGTTTTTAAGTACATAAAAGTCGAATAAAATTAAAAAATTATGTCAACCAGCAGTCATGGACATCAATCAGTATTTAATATAGAATGAACGTATAACATCTATATCTAAAATTGACACTCATATATTTTTTATTTCGCAGTCCTGATGTACAATTACCGCGGCCAGTTGGTGCATGAAGGATTCACATTTAGCTGCCACTCGCAAAATATACCCCGATGTGTGGCTATTTGGCGTTGCACTCTGTATAAGAAACGTCGTTGTCCTGCTGTGATAATCACAAAAAATAAGTCGATAGCGGCGCAACTACAGACGCATAATCATGAAGCGGTTAAACCGCTAAAAGCGTTTGTACCAAGGATTTATGGTAGCGATGAGCAGTAAAAGGCTTAAAGCATGTAAATATTACAAACAATAAACTATGCTTCCGACAATAACTTATGAATCAACCTTACAGAAATGATCCAGTTGCTTGTCGCTGATGAAACAGATTGCTGACCGCAGTTTAAACTCTCTTTAGGTTCGAAACTACCAAAAAGCATTCTTAACGAACAATTAATACAGCATTTACATGTTTAATAAAGAATCGAAAATAGTTTCCTATCTTAAGATGTTTAACTTTTAATTTAATTACTTTTATATTTTCTTTATATTCTTTTATATTAACCAATGCTATTCTTTTTCAGAGTTTACGTATGTTCATAAGACACGCTCTTTTAATGCAACCACACCCTCGATCTTGCGCCGTGATTCGCAACGCGTTCCAGTGCCTAGGGTAACAATCAAACAGTTAACACCCGAATCTGCTGTAAATCGTCGCGTCTTTACGCCAACGAAAGTAATCCTGAACACTGAAGCTGTGGCTGCCGTCACCCAGATGGAACCTGTGCGCACCAAACTGAACTTGAGCAATCCGGAAAACATTTTACGTACCTCGGCTAATAACCATAACTTTGTATTTGTGGGAATGCCGCGCTTAAAGGGAAAATGTGTGACTTGTCTAAAGAAGGGCAAATCCAATCTGGAGAGGCTTACAACCTGCTGTGACTCTTGTCCCGGCAGCAATTGGATGTGTGAGCCGTGCTTTGAGAAGCTGCATTAACAGTGGATTCAGTTACACTTACTTAAAAATATATATATTTTCATTAATTGTAATGACCGTAAACAAATTTTCTACTATTTTCAAATTAAGAATAAAGTACGTATTGAGAACTATATGAAGAGCTTGAAATTCAGGTAGTCTGACTGCGTTGCCTGGAACGATCACCTTCTCGACGGGCTACCATGTGATTGTGCGGTCCATGAAGCACCTCAAGCGTATTATCCTTGGTGCGCACTCGAGCCCGACACCTGGTTGTTGACCTAGTCGCACAGATCCATTTGGTCCCGCGACTATTCTCCATAAACTTCACGAAGCTGTGACCTTCATAGTTTAGTTTTGTTGACTTGCGCTGACCCTTGGTGAAGAAAAACATTGGAGCTGCAATGGAATTGTAAATGGGAACCAATTGGTTAGTAGTGCTCTAAAGAAAATTAAAATCCATGTTCATGTTGGTGCAGTAAATCAAGTTGTTGCTTTCGGCTGTTAAAGCCTAGATTAGGTTTATTTAAGTTGCGTTCTTGAATAGATTTGAATAGGTTTGTAAACTAGTATGTAAGCTGAATGTATTATTATTATTATTAGACATTAAGATTGTTTAAAAACTACGTATGCTTGTATACCCTTCTCCCAGGTTTTTTACTTCTTGCGTCCAATAATGCGAGGTGGCGCATGGGTTGAGTGAGTGGCACCCACAATGCCGGTAACATCGGCAACAATTTCTTCATATTTTAAATGCATTCCCAATTCGTTGACATCAATCGTTGCAGAGGACTCATCCGATAGCGCTGTGGTAAGTATGGCATCGCTTTGCAATTGTTCTTCATTATGCTCCTCCTGCTGCTGCTGCTGATCATGTTGCGCCGTTGCCTGCTCCTCAATCTTGGCCGTATTGACCATGCCAATGACAGCTTCTGGCGGTGGCACGCGACGAACTCGCTTCTTGCGGCGCACAATCTCCTCGTGAGTATGGAAACGATTTAGTGGGCAAACGATATCGTTTATGGTAAACACACGAGAGCGACACTTCTGATTCCACCACTGATTGCAGCGCCAATAGCGTTTCTCCTCACCAGTTGACAGCTTCAGCGTCTTCTCAAAGATGAAAGGTTGCCCGCCATAGATGAGCTGCATGCGACCTCGTGATGTGGCCGAGTAGATAGCAATGCTGCTTTCTATATATATACATAAGATCAAGTACAAAAAACAAATTAGTTAGTATATATATTTGCTACACTTAAGGCCAAACTATTTACTAGTGTAGAGATCAGAAAGTCATTTTTATGCTGTGCGCTTTAAGGCAGCCAATATATTTGTGACTTAAAATCTATATCTTTAAAATCAGGATAGGTTTTTCAACATTCGCGCCATGCGCTTGGATGGCGCATGATTGTGTTCCGTGCGTGTTAAGCACACTTTGTAGCTTCCATTTGGCAGCTTTGTGGTTGAAAGTCGTGCATTGCATGCCAGACCGGTGCTTCGAATGCGGCAGTTCCAATAGGTAGTGCTGCGATGCTTATTATTCTTAGCATACGCATATTGACCGTAGAGAAGCTGAACGGAATTGCGCTGTCCACGAATAAAGCGCAACCTGGGATATTTGACCGGTGAGCAGTTGCCTTCCGCATTGACCACCGATGTAACTTGTAAATAGTTAGAAAGCCCTGAAAATGTACAAGAAAGGAAATATATTAGTGATGACTAAAACAAAACAACTACAGTTGTGCCTGCCAAATGAAATAATAAAGACAAAAATATACAATAATCATGTTTTATTTGCTTTGTGAAAAGCATTGGCTTATGTTTAGATGTGAGCTTCTTGTTTAAACAGATCGGCTTTTGTAGGACGTATGCTGACACAAAGTGGATTAGGAGCCAGGCAAAGCTTATCAGCATCCATGCCCTCCTGCTGTTGCAGCATAAACATTGCAGCATGCGTGTGCCGCCAGCTTGTAACATGAATGAGATCTCCTTGATGGGTGAGTCGGGTCACAAGTCGGGCGCGACACTTGGCCTTGTGATACATGGAGCATTTCCAGTCACGTGACTTCTGGCCCTCACGCAGTTTCTCATTGGGCGTATAGGTGTTGCCCTCGAAGTAGACCAGATCGGTGCCACGATTAGAGCGCACATATTGTGCTAAAATCGCTTGCGTCTGTGCACCAGCAACTAGAAAGTGACAAAAATACAGTTTTAAATTGATTTAATAGTTATTAAAGTTAAGTGATTACTGTGGTTTTCGATGAGAGCATGAGTTAGTAGGTTAGACAAAAGCAGGCGACGTAATTTTGAATTTGAAAAAACTGTTTATTAAACATATATGTTTGGTGGCATGTATTGAGTGCTTGAGTGTACTTGCTCATTTTTTAAAATAATGATGCTGCTGCTGCTCCAGTTTGTGATTGTGTTTTTCTTGGCGCAACTGCACCTGACCCGTCATCTTATTCTGTATAGCTCGGGCGCGACAGTTGTATCGAAAGCTGGCGCATCTTAGGTAGCAACGCTGCTCCTGCTGATAGCTTATTACAAAGCGATATCCATCGATGAGCAAGCCACCAGTGCGGCCTCTATAAGCACGCCGAATGCGGCTAACTGGGCCTACATGCAACAAAACAAAAACAGAGAATGCAATATGCGTTAGTAAAGCGAATGAATGAGTTAGTTACACTTAAGCAAAACGACTTATTAGATGTATACTATTGGATATATATATACATAGCTATGGGGTATTATGGGCTACGTATTCGCCGACGCTGACGACGTGCGTTCGGCTTGTGCATGTTGAAGAGATTGCTGGCATGATTGTGGGCGCGTCGGCTCAGTTTAATACTCCGATAACCGGCGGTCACACAACGTGCGGGACATCGAAGCTGCCGATTGCTGTTTTTAGTACACACCCAATTGATGGTTGTAAGGTTTTTACGCTCCACGCTATACATGTGACCGCTGTACAAGAGATTCTGGCCGCCGCGACGATTGGCCACCAGCCTATAGCTGCGCTGCAGCCAAACATCTTCATCTGCAAAAAGTAAAAATGATTAGTTGTAAAGATTCAGCAAAATAATATTACTTAAACTACACACAAATGACAACATGGAGTACATATTTGATAACTTCTTGATAGATTTATTTAAGTAAACATTGTTATGGATTTTGTACACACACTTTCTTAGGGATGATTGTGTTGGTTACGGAATGCGGAGATCCGATTCGATTTGGTCACTACTCGCGCTGGACACTTGATTTTCTTGCAGCTCCGCTTCACGCACTCCCAGTAGCAGGCATCCTTAGTGCGTCGATTTAATGTGAAACATTTGCCATTGATGGTTAGCAGATTGTTGCCGCGATTGCTGCGCGTATAGCCCACATCGAGATGATCAAAGGATTCCTTCTTGGGCGGCTTTCGCGTTAATAGCGGCAAATGGATTTTAAAATCACTCACCAGTTCTGAAAGAAATAAGTTTTTTACGTTATAAGAAGCGATATACTACCTTAAAGTGTTTTTTAATTTTCACTACACAACATCAATAGAATTTGTTTTTCAGTTCATATTTATTTTCTTATAGTTTTCATAGCCTTACAAACTTTAAATTCGCACAATGTTGTATATTTTAAAGCTATTTACAAACTAACAATCTTATGCGTTAAATATCTTATCTTTTATTTATGTTAAAGCAACCTTTTACTTAATACTCTCTTAAATACAAGCTACTCAGAAATAATTGGAAAATATTTGTACATACCAGACTCTTAATGGGAAATGCAAAATGTGGAAAAGGCAGTTGGAAGGGAACATGCAGACAACTCCACCATGGAAGTTAACACCATATTGATAAAGGAATTTTTACAAACACACATAAATGTATAAGAACACACAACTAGATGAAAGGGGTTTGCATATACATACATATAGGGAAGCAACAGTAGTCACAAACTTCCAAGAACAAGAGGGGTTGATTGGTTTAATATGCGAAAACTGCATTTCAATGCAGAGTCAATCACTATGCCTGTCTACGCTTGAGTTATTGATTAAGCAAACTTAGTCTGTTCCATAATTGGCCAAATTGTAGCAATAATTGAAGAACTAGGCGGAATTTATAGATGCGATGCTGCAATTTGTACAATTTATTGTTTTATTTGACAAACTACACAAATACAATTTACATATGTACACACAAAAATATAACACTTTGTCTCACAAATATCGTCGCAATCAAAACGGCACAAATGCACTTTAAATTCAACAGTAGTGTTATTAGCACTTTGTTATTTTAGCGTTAATGTTTTACTAGCGTTTGTTAGACAATTAATAATAAATTCTTACACAAATAGCTGAAATTGTTTTTTTCGACTCCGGCGACTTTAGGCGTTGCCATATGATGATAGTGCTGCCATACGGTAAGAGTTAAATGCAACTCTGATATTTGGCATTTATTGTATGCTTGCGTCTTCTACAGTAAAAGGACTTAATCTGTCATTGCAAATTCACTAGCTATTTTGTGTTCCTAAAATGTGTTAACTGTGATTTTAAGTAAAATTTATATATTCAAAAGTGCGTGATACGTTGAAGATGTTATCTGTGAAATGTGTGTTGTTAGAGTGTTAAGCCGACGAAGCTTAATGTGCGCGGAGCATCTGCCACGCCGTGTTCGCTTTGCAAACGTAGGATCTTATTTATTATTGCCATGCACAATAAAATAATACCACAACAAAGTCAATGTGTTTTTTTCGTTTTCTCTTTAATTTATAATTATAAATACTATGTATGTAGATATATTTATGCATAATCTGTAAATACTTACTAAAAGAATGATGTATTAATATATTTTAGTGGAATTGGAACCAAGGACTAGCGTAGAAAGCACAAAGGAAACGGAGAAAACTGAAGAGACCAAAGGATCAAAGGATGCACCTATTCCATTATATACCGGGAGCAAAGTGCTTGTGTCCAAAACAGACTTAGCCAAAGCGTTTGTGCCCATTCCTCCGATTTACACATCACGTGTCGCTGATTTGGTCATTGGCAAGGAGCAGTTAAAACTTATTGCAACGGGACAGACTGGACCGGACAAGGAGAAGTTCCAGGCAATCATAAGTACATACAAATATTGACTTTATTCCACTTAATGCACACATTTTCAACTAAAAAACTTTGTTTTCTTACAGTTCATGTATGCCAAGTCTTTGCTATATACGGTGACAAGCTGCAAGAAGCCACTGTACAGGAATTTATTGATCACAAACTGGCCACTATCAAATCCAATTTGAATAGCAACAATAGTTAGGCATAAGCATGTTAAACAAGTGCCAAATTGTATGTTAAGTTTTGTTAAATGAAATAAAAAAGAGAACGTAGTTAAATTGACAAATGCCCTTTATCCCTAGTTATGTTAGACTATGTGATTGTTTGTTTTTTTTTTTTGTAAACCATTTTCGGCTACCTAACCATTTATAATTGTTTTTGTTCTACATATATTTTAGGTGTTATGCAATCCATTAAGGCGCTAATTGATGACAAAAATCCAAGCCCGAATCTACAGTATACAACAACGCAACGTGGTCGAATCATGTTGATTTATAATGGGTTTCGATTTGTTGTAAATCGTCAGAGTCAAAAGAATGTTTTCTGGCGTTGTTCACGCTACGTTAAGCACTGCTGTCGGGCCACATTGGTCACGTCCAAGATAAACGATGTGCCACTGCGTCTTGCAGGATCTCCACATACTCACGGGCCGGAAATTAGACCAGATGATTGCAGCTCGCCGGAGTTTACTGTAGAAATTATGGACGATCTGTCGAACATCCAATAATAAAATCTGTAGTCATTGTGTAAAAGTGAATATGTTGAATTAGCAGCATAAGTGAATAAATTTTATGTACATGTATTTAATTCAACTTTTATAACTCATGTAGTTTTAAGTTAGTAATTAAGATATTCTACCTAAGCTCTTGCTAATACAATTTCCAACTTTGATTTTCAGTTCCTATTAAGCAAGAGATCAATGCGGAGCCCACCTTTAACACAAATGTCATAGGAAGCGATGCCGAGTCTGCTGTGAATGCAATGGCCATGACCTGTTATGGTGATGATGACTCGATATCCTTGCGCAAACCGAATACTCTGCCAAAAATTCTAGATGGTAAGTTCTACAAGAATATACAACCCAATCAGAAGACGCCTGGCGGCATACAGGCAACATGCACCAGCTGCTATAGCCTCATCTCCGGCACAACCAAATCCACTGGCAACTTTCTTAGCCACATTAAGCGACGCCACAAGGAGCTTCTACCCCTCTGTCAACTGTACTGTCAGGCCAAAAGTAATGTCAGTTCTAGTGCCAAGACCGAAGTATTGGATACATCGAATGCAATTGAGCCGACGCCAAGTGTAACGCAGCTGTCTCTGCCCACATCCTATGCCACAACAACAACCCACCTAGCCATGCCTATGCCTCTGACAATGTCAATGCCAGTGGCCGTGCAGGCGCCTCAGATGTTGGCTCTGATGCATCATCAACGACAGCAACAGAATCCAACTCACCAATTGCCTCAGCTACAGACTTTAGGTCAAGCGCATAGTGCTGTATACATCAGCAAGGATTACTAAACCTGGTTCGTGGAGTACCTATCTTAAGTGCAACTTTGTATAAATCTTTATATATATATTGTATGAATTGTCAATTAAATATAATTACTATGTAAATGCAGTGAACGTTCAAGAATAAGATCTGTACTTTGTGACAAACAAAAAAGACTTCCAGAAACAATGACAATCCTTTCTTGGAATTACTGCTGCTTATAATTTAAGCTTTGAAAGGTTTCGTAAGTTTCATAAGCTTTATTTGTACATAGTTCTAATGATATTATTCTTTACCCAATTTTACTAATTTTTTAAAACTTTTTAATAAAGCAATAAAATCGATGGTATTGCTGGCTTTAATAAAGCCAAACATAATACTCAGAATGTAAAACTTAAAACATTTTAAGCTGGCGTCTTACTTTTTTCTATTTAAAACATAATAATAATCTTCCTTCCTTAGCATATGTTTCATAAAATATTTTTTCCTATTTTTTTCAGTTACCATTCGACGATTTATGGGAAGAGATTTGATTGAGCAAAGAGACTTTGATGGCAACGCAGTATTCTACAAGGTGGGTCGTAAAAAACCCAAGTTGATAATTGGACAACATCATTTCCTAACCCATCGTGGTGATGGCAAGATCGGCTCATGGCGTTGCACACAACATTCGCGGGGCTGCAAGGCAAGGGTTTTTACCTTTATGGTTGGCTCTGAAGTAAAATATCGCTTCTCCTGCGCTTCGCATACGCATCAAAATGCAACGGACAAGAAAACATTGGCTAGAAGGAAGTATCTAAATAAACGTTAGAATTAAGGTATAAGCATATTATCGATATATCAATACAATCTTAAATTACATAATGGTAACGTTACATTTTTTAGAAAATGCATTAATTCACATTAAACGATCTTATTGCTCCAAGCTTCTTATCTTAACTGTATTGTTGTTTTGTTTTTTATAATAATTGACAAAATTTGTAAACGCGATTTTAAGATTTTCTACTATAGGTTCAACAATAAATTTTGCACTTTACTTATTCAGGAGCCTATGACGGATTCAGACTTGACACTGTGATCTAATCTAGGCTCTGAGCGATTCCAGCCATGTATACGATCAGCGGCCGTCAGGGAACTCAGTTTCTTGTGTATTAACATGCCAGATGCTCTGGCCGCCTCGATGCGTTTGGTATCGCCCATATGGTTGTGCACATCTATTAAAAATATATAAAATGTTAAAAATGTTTCCATCAACTAGTGCTGTTCGTTTTGAAGACAAACCATTTGTTACATATAGATCGTCTCCAATGGTCTTAAGGCGACTGCGACACTTATTTGAACGATTTTGCACACATTCCCAGTACAAGATGTCACAGCTCTTGCCATAGAACTTGAGATTCGAGCGATAAACAAAGTTATTAATGGTTAGTAGTGTGCCGCCCTTGCGACTGATGAGGAACGTCTGTGGACCGCAGTTGTGGACATGTTGGGTAACTGCAATAGACGAATTGAATTGCAGAAATAAATGTTAATAATGGATTTCATGTTACATTACAAATGATATTATTCATTGGTCAACACTTGAATTCAGTTTGTGGAGCTTACATGCTATTATAATTAAAATGGAATTTTCTTTTTTATTGTTCTCAAAATTAATTACAATATATTTAATTGAAACATAATATGAAGTTATAGTTGCGATTTCAAAAAGTTTGTGTGATATGGTATAGTATAGAATAGTAAAAATTGTTGTAAATCTTATATAGGGAGCGCCAAGTGGTAGTTATTTCTTCCTGTTTTGTAATGCCTTTTGCAAACGACGCTTAATCTTTTCCCGCAATTCATTGGGATCTACTTTTTTGCCAGCAGCCGAAGTTGGTGATAAACGTGAGTTTTCCTCCTCTCCAGCAGCAGGCGCAGCAGGAGAATCCGAGCCAGTTTCAGGCTCTTCAATTTCATGGATTTCAAAGAATTCGGCCTCCTCATCCGCATCGTCAACCTCAGTGTCGATGGTCTTTTCAATTAGAATCTCGACATTGGATTCAACGACAGGAGCGCTCTCGCCCGGCATAAACTGCGATGAGGTGACGCTCTTGTCGCTGGCCTGCATAAAGTGAACATGCTCGCCATCGAAGGGGAACACATTTTTTTGGTCACAAACCACGCGCACTTTGCACTCCTCACCGTGCTCTCGGAAGCAGCATTGAAATACCGAAAACTCTGCTTTGCGGAACGAGAACTTAAACAAGTGTCCCTCATAAACCAGCTTAACGCCACCTGCACAAAAAAAAACCTCATTATTCATATAGTTTGAAGATGCAACAAGTGATTGATTTGAGCTTACCCTTTGTAGTGGAGGCATAGACGGCTGGCTTGCTGGCAGCTATGTTGTTGGTGGCTGCTTTAAGTTTGTCAAGCAGCTTGAGTTTTGGCACTGCATCGTCTACCTTAGTTTTAGGTCGACCGCGTTTACGTATAGGAATTAGCTCAGAGTTTAATGTGGATGTGGCTGTGGTTTTCTTTGAGGCTGTGGCGGGTGCTAAGAATAAAAGAGGTTGTTGGTTAAAACACGTGCTCAGCTTGTAAACGGCTTAACGAAAATCAAATAAAACACAAATTTAAAACATTTGGGCCACAATGGTGGAGATTTATTAAATTATAAAAGAAATAAAATACAAATTAATAAAATATTATGCGCTGCAATGGAAATCACAAGTTAAGAAGAAGCACTGTACTTGTTGGTAAAATATTGCCACCTGGCTGCAGTTGTTTTACAGTGTTGCCGTATTAATGTGTGCAGCCATCTTGTTATTATTTCGCTGTGTTCTAATGCTTTATTCGCCGTGTTTGCTTGGCTCTTTCCAAACAGCGTTTGTACAACTTGCAAAAATTTAATAAAAACCTCTTTAAAAATGTCTATTTTAATGTGCAAAACCAAAAAGTGGTGTGTGTGTCAATGTGGCAAAAGTGCACAAAACAAAGAATGTGCTCAAGTGCTGACGCTGAATCTTTTGCGTTCTGGTGTTTTGTGTGGGCGAAAATTGGCGTGGAATTGTTTGTGTGAAAAAATATGCAGCCAATGATGGCAGTTAATTTGAATTGTGAAAATAATTTGCTAAAGCAACAACAATGGTAAGTCTGCAAGCCTATATATGTACTTTAGAACCTACATTTTACCCATAGAACTTATGCCCAATGTAAACTGCTTAATATACGAAAGTGTATGTATGTATGCGTGTATGTACACATGAAAATATATTTATGTATGTATATGTGTTTCTTGAATAAAATGTTTTCTGCTCAAAATGCTGTGTTTTTATTTTTGTTGCTGTTAAAAGCACAAAGCGATTAAAAAACAAATAAAAAGAACGCCAATCGCACACTCCAAACTTTATATGTTGCTCCTCAATTGCAGCCCAGCGCGGACAGTTCATCGCTGAGCTGCCGACAGGCATTTGGATGAGCAAATATGAATACTTCTTTGTGCGTAACCAGAAGCAAGGCTACAATCTCATCTTCAATGGCTATATGTACAAGAAGGAAGCCAGCTTTCGATCTACAATCAACTGGATTTGCTCCGATGGCAATGGCAAGCGGATAAAAGAGAACAAATGCTCAGCACGTGCAATAACCAAATTCGATGGAGGCATTAAGCTGGGCAAGAATCTGCACAATCATCCGCCGCGCTTCACTGGAAACTCGGTGCCCGCCAAGCTGATAAAGAACGATATGTTACTCCAACAACAAAATGCAAATTAAAAGCATATGCAAAACTATAACAGAACACCAAATATGCACGCGTCTAGTAGTTAATTTAGTTGTGTTTTACGTATTTAAGAATATATATATATATATAATACTGTAGACGATATGGCATACATTATCATATTTGTAGATCGATTTGCTCCTAACATGTACTTACCAATCCACACCGCATCTCTCTCAGAGTTTCTATTGATTAACGGACGCTCCTACAAGAAAACGCGTGCTATGCAATATCGTACTTACTACCATTGTTTGACACCAAACTGCACGGCTCATTATATACTTGGAGAGCTTAGCCGGCGGCCGCGTCTGACCAAGTACAATGTGCATGCGATCCATTGTGTGGCTAGCTCTAGTATATCATAGTGATATATAACAAAATATCATGTAACTGCTTGACTAAATGAAAACCAAAATGAAAATCAAAAGACCAGTCTTTTATTTACCAAAAGCAGATCATTTGTAGGCAGAATTTAATTGTATTTTCTGAATCTGTTTCACACCTTCATCTCTTTTCAATTGCAGTCAAATTCGACTATCAGATCAGCTTAGATGTGGGCGATGATGCCGCCTTGGCAGAATGCCAACTACGAGGCTCCAATCCAGCTGACATCAATGCACCATTCTTCATTGTCAGCAAGTATGGCACCAAGCAGATAATGTTAAAACAGCACACATTCAATCGGCATATTACGCGCGAGGATGTCACTTACTGGCGCTGCAGTCAGTTTGCTGTGCTGCGATGTCGTGCTCGTTTAAAGACGAAGCTGGACACGCTCACCATTCTGAACAGTGAGCACAATCACGAGGTTATCTCGAAGGCGCGCAAATATGGTTCACTGAAGCGTCAACGTGCCGAAGCTGAGGCAGCGGCTCGAGCTTCCGATATGCCGTTGCTGATTGATGTAAAACCAGAGACTAGGAGCTCCTAATTTATGTTAGACCTAAGCCCAATGTACATACGTAAATAGCAAAACAAAATCAGTAATCAAATCATACATTCAAATCATCATTATTTTATTCTCTTTAAATGTTTTAAAATAAAGTCAAGCTATCAATGTGCCCCATTCTGTGAACTATTTATAGAATATATATAGATGTATGGATAGGCTATTGGGATAAATGTAATTACAACTCTTCAACTAATGTGCTTCTTCACCTTTGTACATTTTAGTAGATGCCATATCATGCTACTCCTACATAACGGGCTTTCGAGGCAGCCGCAAACTAAAGATTGGCGAGTTCACCTTCACCAGGAATAAGGCAACGGGGGCCAAAACCTATTGGTCTTGTGCACGCGCTGGCGCACACAAATGCAAGGCGCGCGTTGTCACTGTGCAGGATCATGATGTGATTGTGAAGTGCAGCCAACATAACCATCCGCCATACTAGTCGTGTTTATTAGCCTTAGGCAATAATACTTTTAAATAAAACATTAAATTTCCACTAAAAACAAAATAAAACTCCAGTGCTGCATTTACAGAAATACTATCCTCAGTTATAAGTATAAACATCAAATACATTTCTAACTTTAGCTTTGACTTCTTCACAGATGCCTTGGACGAACTGGATGAGTTGAATGGATCTGTTATCAAGCATTCCCTGCTCTCGTTTGTCAAAGGACAGCGCGGCTGCAAGCTGTTGGCCTTTAATGGTCACAACTATGTTCGCAATCGGCGCAGTGGTCTTAAAACTTACTGGATATGCTCCAAGAAGGTAAGTTCGGTATGAAAAAAAACTGTCCCTTATTAAAATATGTTTAATTTTTCACTTTAGGGCAGCACCAAATGCAGTGCACGCGTCGTCACAAATGTGATTGAGGGCGTGCATAAGATAGTGCTCGAATCCTGTCATCATACCTGCCTCAATATCGATCGCAAGAAGCGTTTATCCATTACCAGTCCGCTGGCCAAAACGGGACCCAAAGCATTGGCCAAGGCAATGGCCAGTTTTGTGAAAACGGAAACCGATGAGGATTTGACGTTGGAGTTGCGTTCTCTTAATCTAAGCATCGAAGATCTGCAGCAATTGCAGTAGCCATAACAGTTGCAAAGTTAGGATTAGTTTGCATAGAGACTTATAAATAAAATAAAATGGACACAACTCAATGTCCATAAGTACTTAACGTAACCAAGCTGACAAACGCTTTATATCGTAATATTAAATAAGTTGTAGAAGAGTTTTTTTTTTGGAAAAAATTGCCAACTAATCGTATTATATTTTGACTTTCAGTGCACATTCAGGTGGTAAGCACACAACGTCGTGCGTCGGCACCAGCGCTGCTGAAGCGAGTTCGTGTCGCTAAAACCATGGAGGAATTACGCTTCATTAAAACGCCAGCAGGCAACTGTGTGCTGCACTGTGGTGAGCATCGCTATTTACGCAATGCCTCCTACAAGGACAAAGTGTACTGGAAGTGCAGCAAGTGGCGTAAACAATGTCGCGCCAGGATCATCACAAACATTGCAGACAACAGTCAGGCACGCTATGCAATCAGTGGCGCCCACA
Organism: Scaptomyza caliginosa; assembly: GCA_035044725.1. Lineage (NCBI taxonomy): Eukaryota > Metazoa > Arthropoda > Insecta > Diptera > Drosophilidae > Scaptomyza > Scaptomyza caliginosa. The sequence continues at coordinate 3,014,260 of JAWNNR010000686.1, forward strand.
ATCATGCGTAGTTTTTTTAACTATTAGGTTATTAGCAAAATGACAAAACTTATAACTTAGTTTAGAAAATAGTTTACATACTCGCATTGATTTTGAATTTGCTCAGGTGAGTTTTTGTTTGCTTATTTGCTTTTAACAATTTAGATTGACTTTTCTTTTCCTTTTGTTTTTAGCTGCTTGAAGTCACAGCTCATGTTTTATTTATAACAGAATTTTTATTAACTTTTGTGAATTAAAAATACATAAAATAAGCTTAAAAACCTAAACAAGTGGTTATGTTTTGTTACTCATTTATGCAATTCTCTATGTTTTAAGCCAAACTAATTTATAATCCATGCAATCTTTGCAGCGCGTACCAAACGTCGTGTCAGCAATCTGGGCAACTATGGCAACGAAAGCTTCTTGCCTCCTCCGCCATTGGTCAAGATACGACCGACAGTATACAAGGGCACCAAGGGCAAACTCACCCGCACTCTAGATGACTGGGATCGTGTTCGTTATCAGCGCACTGCAAGCGGCGATGTTCTAATCTACGACGGGCAGCGCTTTACTTGCAGTGGAACCTATAAGCAAGTTAGATACTGGGCGTGCATTAAGAAGGCGCACAGTTGTAAAGTCTATATGATCACGAACAAGGATAAGCCAACTGATGTGGCCATATCCGGCGTGCACAATCACACATAGCAAACGGGACACAATACAATACATTAAACATTTTATCGAATTCTTAATAAATATTCACACAACAACAGTTCAACATATGCTAGCCTTATAATTGTTCATAATTTACCACATAATGTTAACAATAAGGTTTGTTTTGTAAACATTTGCTTAATAATGATTGCACAATATTTCAGAGCTGGCTGTCTTTGGTACGGGTCAGCGAGGACGCACTGTTCTGCTGCACAATGAACATAAGTTTGTAAAGAATCGTAGCTCAGCCAAACGAACCTATTGGATATGCTCACGAAAGGTGCGTATAAACAACTTAACAAATATCAAATTATCATTCTAATCGATTTACTTACATAGGATGTAACTGTGTGTCGTGCCCGAGTTGTTACTGCTTTGGATAATGCTGGCAATGCAAGGATTATAAAGCGTAACTTTGAGCACAATCACAAGCCCAAGTTCTTGCATCGTGGGGTTAGCATAACCCATCAGCTGGCCATCATAGAGAACGAGGAGAGAGCTAATGCGGCACTGCTCAAGAAGGGCAAAACTAAAGTAAATTTACTGCCCGTTGCTCGCAAATAAGCTTAGGCTTAAGCCCAAAACTAGTTGTTTAGTTAATTGAGCCCAAATAAATAACAATTTGTATAGGAATTTCTTACTGATTATCTGAATATCAACTGTATTTACCATATAATTGATGTTGTTTATGTTAATACACATAATGCTGATTGTCACTAATCTTGTCTCTCTTTTGCCACTTGCAGCATTTCATATTGATTTTGCGGACTCCAAAAAGAACGGCGGCAAGCTGTTGGTCATCAACGGCTTTCGTTTCTTTAGGAACAAGAAACGCGGTCACTTGCAATACTGGAAGTGTCGCAATTATTACAAGGAACGTTGTCCGGCTATCGCTATACATGATGAGTCGACGCTCATCCTGAGATTGTGCCATCAGCATCAGCACATGGAGAGCAATGATATTGAAATTAAACCATTTCTAACAGCAGTCAAGGAGCAGACAGTCGAAGTTGAAGAGACACGAGAGCAAACTGATCTCGTTGAAAGCCGTGAACAGATGCTAGAGCTGGAGAACCGTGAACAGTTTGTGAAAGTTAAATCCCCCGAGCAACATCATCATCATCTGATGGAGCTGGGTCCAGCTAGTAGTGAACCGGTCGAGGAGGTCATAATACTCTCACCACCACAGCAACAAAAATCACAATTGTCACCATCCTTTACGCCGCCACCGTTGCGCGGTTTCAAGACCAAACATTGCTTCGATTTTTAGATACATATGTTTAAATTGCTAGCTAATAAGGGTGTTTAATTTCTGTATTAAAATACACAAATGTCCAAGTGGTTTTTCAATGTAAGCATACATGCGTAGCAATTGTTTTTAACCAATTTTAAGCATGCACAACTATTACTAATCTAAACTTAATTTCACTTTTCCAATTTCCTTTGCAGTTTCGATTCATGGCCAGTACATTGGCAGTAAGCCCAAGATTCAGTTTTCGATCTCGAAGCGTGGCGGTCAATTGCTTTGGCTGGATGGCTTAAAGTTTTTCCGTAACAACGAGAATCGTACGAACTTCTTTTGGCGCTGTCATTGGTATTATCGACATGTGCGCTGTCCGGTACTCATCTGTATGAATAAGTTCAACTGTAACGATTTTCGTCAAATTCATCAGCATTGCCATGTGAAGCCGGATCGCAAGGAGAAACAACAGCAGGATACGTCCCGGAAAAGGGTTGCCCGCGTGCCAAGTTTGCCAGCCGTTGATCTTGAGGTTGGCACACCGGAGATCTTCAATATCGTTTAAGTGACTTTAAAACTAACGTTTTTTTCGCTTGTAAATAAATGGAAACAAAAACAAACTTTTGAAAAGAACATATTCTCCAAAGAGGCGGCTTATCCTCATCCTAACAATTATTATTTGTAACACTTTAACTTACTCAATTTTTTGTGTTCATTCCATTTGCAGTTGTGCTGTCGAACGAGGAAGTGCCCAATCCGGAAGATGTGCTCGTCTTTTTCACACAATCGCTACGCGGACGTCCAGCCATAATGGCCAACGGCATACGGTTCCTGATCATGAGCGAGAACAAAAAGAAGATATTGTGGCGCTGCAGTTCAATGGCCACCAAAAAGCTCAAGTGTCCGGCACGCATAACCATGCTTAAAGAGAGTCCTCCCAAATTCATAATCAACAAGGCCGAGCATATACATGCCGAGCTTAAGCGCAACAAATACAGCTCCAGCAAGGTGCATGTCATGGAGCAGGCACAGGATGCGGCCCAATTGAAGCTGGAGCGTGAAATGGAAGAGGGTGCTGTTAGCTTTGAGCTGCACCAGGAGGAGGTTCATGAGCTGCAGGAACTGACAGACGATGCACTCTAAGCACAGACAGTCATAGCATAGTAGACGATATGTTTGAACCCCATTTGTATTGTTGAGAAACGCATCAAAAAGTTATCTATATCTAAGAATAAAACATGTAAATTGTACCAACTGTGGCAAAACCAGAAAATAGCTAAGCGTACACTTATTAGCCTATACACATATATTTCAATTGTATCTACTTAATATCTCTTTAATATATTGCGATTTTTGTATATTTTAGAGCTGGAGAACTGTAGCTATGTAATGAGCCAAAAGAATCGCATTCTTCTGCAGCACGAGGGCTTCTACTACGTGCGAGAGAAGTGCATCAATCGGAAAACCTATTGGCGCTGCTCCCAATACACCACAGCACGCAGATGTCACGGTCGTCTTCACTCTCTCAATGGCAAGATTGTGCACATATCCAAGCATAATCATAGTATCAAAGAAACTGGACGTACGCCCAGATCAAAGCGATTAATTTGAACGCTGAAGCTTTAAATACACTAAACACAATATTGATTTCCATAGTATTATGTATAAATAAACCAATTTGGATAATGTAAACACTTCCAAAAAAAAAATACTTCTACACAATAAGATAGTTACGCTTACTGTCTTTAATATGCATATATACTTTAGCACTAATCATTGTAAACCTCTCCCTTGCAGATCTGATGTTACTGGCTAGCTTTTCGAGCACACGCAAAAAGAAACGCAAATTGTTAATTGATAAACACGAATTTGTCATGGATCGCAAGTTGAAGAGCAGCATCAATTGGCGCTGTGCTCGCTATCGTAGTGCCAATTGTAAAGTACGGGCCACAACACATGAGCTTAAAAGCGGAATGGAGGTCTATAGACTCAAATACGCCAGGCATTCGCATCAATAAACATAATTGTCACTTACGTTCCACAGCAAGAACAAGAACGAATAACAACAAACTTCAAGCCTTTATAATAAATGGTGTTATTGCAAAAGAAATGTTTTAGCCCTATGCATAGGATAATGCACGCTACTTTATAGTAAACATTCTTCTATCTTATACGATCCATTTAGCTAATGTACTCGTTACTCCTTTATTTTCTATTCTTGCAGAGCTGGTTCGCAAGCAGGGCATCATGATTGTCAAGGGTACCAAAGGCAAGCCGAAACTGTTGATGGCCGGTTTCGAATATTTCCGTAATAATAGTCGTGGCACAAAGACATATTGGCTGTGCGCCCGGAATCGTTATTTACGCTGTGCGGCGCGCATTATCACCTGTTCCAGCACCGGTGAATTGATTGTGAAAAATCAACAGCATAATCATGGGCCGCAGATCTCAATGCAGCAGGCGAAGAAACAAACTCAAGAGATGTCCAGTTCTAGCTCACAGTAGCTGCAATCCAAAGTTCGCTCTACTTTAGTTTTAATAAATCCGTTTCTCGTAGGTTGTTTAGTTTTTTCTGACAGCTAGTATGAAATTTGAGGTAAGTAATTAGTTCAGCATAACTGTAAATAGTAAACAGCTAAGGTTCCACGAAGTTTCCAGTGACATTGATTTCCAATAGCTTCATAATTGAATTATTCTTTTGTATTACAATATTATTCTTTGTCGCTGTCGTAAAGTGATATTGTACACTCCACCGATTTGTTTATTTCTTGTGTAAACGTTGTGGGTGTTTTTGTTTACACAAAAGCTTTGCACGTCCAAGAAATGAAAAGAATAACGAAGACGACAAGAAAGCTGACTCAGGTTTTCAGTCATTGGAATTCCGGCTCTCATAAATTCCTTGCGATGTGTGTGATATTCCTTTGCACACACACACAGCCACAAACGCATAAACAATGCACATATACGAGTTTTTGCTTAAGACTGCGTTGCGACAAAGCTGTGTAAATAAGGATGACTAACTGCATAACGGTAAGGCGTTAAGTGCCTGCAATTAGTAAGGAATTTAGCTGCGCGCCAAAGTTTATAATCTTTGATTTTAATACGCACGCACTTCAATTCATCGAATAATGGCATGTCTTTCGACTTTTCGAATTGGCTGTTTGCCATTTAAGAATTAAATAGTGCAGGTCATTGATGAGCTTTGAATATGGTAAAGTAAATTCGTGGGGTCATAAAATATACTAATGCTTATAAGCAGTATTTCATTGATTAGCAATTTTGAAACGAGTGTTTAATGTTACTCCATAAGTCGCTCATCAGAACTAGCTCACACTTATCGATAGTATCATTCAAACAGAGAGCGATGCTTAAGGTATCGTCCATAATTTTTGAACGTATTGTGGCATCGATACCAGTTTCGCTCATTCTTTTTCATAGAATCGTAGCGTACGGACGTCTCGCGCGTCGCGTAGATATTTTATTATTTTCTCAGCTTCTAGGTAGGTGGTGCGCGCAGCAAATAAGACAGAAGAAATTTGTGTATTGCAGCAGAAGTTTTCCGCTGCGCACAGGCTGTGCCGCTGCTCGCGAGACACTATCGAAGCAAAAGATAATACTATGTAACAAAGAAAAGTGAGAAAAAGTGTGTGTGAGAAAAATCCAAAATAGCATTGCAACAAAAACATAAAGTTCAAGGTTTAAATTCACACAACGCCAGAACCGAAGTTCATTCAAATCGAGTTAAAAAATTGTGTGCAGATTTTTTGTATACACTGTCGTGTCCGTGTGTGTGTGTTTGTGAGTGCTGCAAGAGTGGTTAGTAGATGTGACTGCTGCATTTTCTTTCATAAAAAATTCAACTCGCCTAATTGGAAGCCAGCGCAATTATTAAATAAACAAAAATTATATAAAAGTGCACACAATAAGACAGAAATAAAACATTGTCTCGATATCGTTGGAAAAATATCTAAACCCAATTACTCAGTTTGCTCTCAGTTTAATTCGATTGACACAGAGGCAGCAGGCGGCAGAGCGCGAGCGCAAGCAGCAGCAGCAGCCCCAACAAAATATATAAGTCGACAGACTTAACTTACCCACTGCGCCTGCTGATGGTGGTGGGAGACGCAAACACACAATACAGCAGTAGCGAAAGCAACAACAACCAGAGCCAAAGCCTTCTCAGAGCAGCTCTCAGCTCTGCTTTTGCGCAGACAGACGACGCTCTGAATTCGCCGCAACGCTGCAGCTCAACGGTTGTCGCTGTTTGGAAACACCTTGCTCCAATATTTTGCCTCTCCCCTCAACTCCAAAACACTTTGTGAGCACAAAGAGCAGCGCACGACTCAGTCGCCGTCTCAGTTTCGTTTCGTGTGCCGCGGCGTATTGCGATTCTTTTGCTGCAGCGGAAAAATTCGTCTGACAAAATCGCAGCAGCAGCAACAAAGAAAGGCAAACACTTTTTTTTGTACATTTTTCCAATGCTGCTTGGCTACGCTTTGCACGCGATTTCCTTCAATTTGGATACGGCTGAGGCTGGAGCTGCAGCAACTGCAACAGCAACAGCAACAAGAATAGGAACAACAACAATATCAACGATAACAAGCAGCGCAGCAGCAGCTTTAACATTGTCGCCGTGTAGCCAGCATCGCAGCATTGCCAGCCCATTGGACTCGCCATGTACTACAAGTACACAAACAACAACAACAACAGCGACGCTAACATAGAACAGGTTTGTATTGTAGCTTTAAACTGATTTTACTCAGCTTTTTAGCCTTTATGCTAAGTAATTTGTAACAAAGATTTCGTGAAAATCGCTATGCATATCGGGAAAACAGAAAAATGAGGTATTTTTTTAAGTAAAGAAAAACCCTTGCTGCCATTTGACGCAGTCGCTGCCTCTGCCGCTTCTGCTGCCTTTCGCTCAGTTGCTTCGTTTTCGTTTCGTTTCGCTTATTCATAACTTTTTTGGTTATAGATTTTTGTCACTCATTCCCACTCCTCTGCCCAGCTTTTGACTTGGCTACCTATGTTTTGGCATCCACTTTCCCCTCAGCCATCCTCCTCCACTCAATATTCTCACTCACATGCTCAACTGTTTCAGTTTTTCAATTATTAATGGTGGCCATTAGTGCGCCCGCTTGCGACGCCACGCCCCCGCCGCCTTCACCTGGTGTCGTCTGTGTCTGTGTCGTGTAGACTTTTTGTTGTTTCTTTTTGCCTTATCGGACAAATTGTGTGTTGTCTGAAAAGTTCAATGAGGTGCGCGCACTGCAATTGCCTTTCAGTCCTGTCATATTTATGTTATCGACACATGCATACATACATACATACGTACATATAGATTTATGCATATGTATTTGATAGATAAAAATCATGTTGGCTATAGCGATAACGTTTTCCAAACCCGCAGCACAACGGAAATGCATTGCATTAAGTGAATTACTCTCGCGGGTGAATTTTCTCTCTCTCGCTCGTTGTAACCTACTCCCTATCGCCTATCCCTTTCCCCCACTCCAATGCTTGACAGTTGTTTTATGTGTGTTGACTAATTTCCAACCAACATTGCGTGAATGTATACATGTGTGTGTGTGTGTGCTTGTGTGTATGTGTGAGTGTTGGGAATTAAGAAAATGCTCTGACTACAATGCTACTAACTTGGGCTACTTCACAGCGATAAGATCAATACACATTGTGTAGACTACGCAACACTTCTCAAGAAAACAGTTACGCTCGCGTTGTGCAAATCTTAAAGTATGTGTATCATAATTAGATACGTATAACAGTCATACATAGATTGCAGTTTGTATTGTCAAAAGAGATAAAGAAAAAACAGTCATCGCCAAAACGTTGCCAAACAGCATAACACACAAAAAATGATGTCACAACAAACGATTGTTTTATTTTAGTCGAAGTTACTTTGTACTGCATGAAAAAAGTATTTTGAATACCTAATAGAGAAATCAGTTGTTAAATCTAAATATATACTATTACCTAGTTGAAATTCTTATCTCATTTATGTGCGACTTTCTAGCATTGTATTAAATAACCTTTTCTACAGCAAAACACATTGCTATTGATTACGTTCTCTTGCTTCTTGTACAATTTATATGGTGCTTACTGTCTGTCTGTCAAATACTTTATTATTTCAGCTTAACCTTGCGTAACCCAAGCTCTTTGTCTTCTACGGCACACACATACATGTGTGTGTGCGTGTGTGTGTGTGTGTGTGTGGTTTGTCTCTTTTTGCTACCCTTGGCAAAATGTGTGTGTTTTCTGCCCACAAGAACCAATAAAGTCATTTCACAGTCAAAATGAAAGAACCCCAATTTTAACATTTATACCGGCTGAGTCCATTTGATAATTGCTTAAAGCTGGACGGTAGCGCATCTTTGAACGCCCCATCTTAACAACTTGCAACACTTTGTCATGCTACATGGTGCAAAAACACATGCGGCACTCGTGTGTGTTGTGGGTCGAATATGTTGCCTCAAAGTGATTATTTTCACTAAAAATAAACGAAATGAATGATTGATGAAGTGAGACAAGGGAGCGAAATGATGCCTCTTCCTTCAAACGTAATGTCAGCCCATCAACACCAAGATGGGTAAGAAGCAATGCCCGTTCCAAGTAATTGTGCCCATTTCGAATTGGCAACAAAGAGTAAACAACAAAACATTTCAATCGTAATGAGAAATAAGCCGCGTCGCATCGTAAACTGATGGAGAAGGGAAAGTGTCATTTAATTGAAGGCAGGTGAGAAGGGAGGCAGCAGATGTGCAGGGGGAGTGGGGGGGGGGGGGAGTTAGGTGGCAAGTAGCCTGCCTTCACGGGTCCAGCCGCCTTTGCAACTACTGCTGCTGCCAGACGGAAATCATAAAAATGTTGCATAAAAATATTTTTATGTGTCTTCGGTTTTCGTCTGCAACTCTTTGGTCCTCTGGTCGGGCGAAAAATAATAATAAAATGAAAATAAAATAAAACAAGTGCCACAAGACGCAAAGCGGAACGTCACCGCGTGGAACGGCATGGCTAACCGTGCCACATATTTCGTTTATATATACAAACATATATATATTTACTTGACAAGTTTTGCAATGCGACGATGAGGAGTCGTCTGTTGTACCCTGTTACAATTGTGCTTATGTGTGGCAAGTGTGGGAAAGACGCGAATTTTATTTTTTATAACCTAAAAGAGATAGAGTATCTTTTAGTCGTAGTTCTACAGACTGAAGCACTTTTACTTATTGTCTCTTGGTTGGTTTTTTGTCTTTTTTGGGGGACTTGGTGTCTTGCTGCTTGCCATTTCGTTGCAGGCGCCCCAAACGCTGCATGTCATCAACAACATCATCAGCGACTCCGGCCCGGGTCTGGCAAGTAGAAGACTCCAGTCAGACTGTAGACGAGACTCCTCGTTGCTTCTGCTCTCTTTTGCTGTTTTATAGTCCAAACGTGATGGTAAAATGTGCCTTTTTCGGTGCCTTGATATAGCGTCTTCATTGGGTATTGTTTTTTTTTTATTTTGCCTGCTGTGCATTTTCGTGTGCAGTGCCGTACCCATTTCAATGGGCGGGAAAGTGGCAAGCTGGCTGGTGGTATGACATTTTCCTGCAGAGGCGCACGCCTGCCTTTTGGTAAAAGTAAATTAATGTGAAACATGCAAACATAAATTCCTTTTTTAGCTGTCAGGTGTTTCACATTTTAAAACGTAAATTATAAATATATATATATATATAGAACAAACATAAAATTATAATTTTGCCTAAATGCTTTATTGGCCCAACGCCTGCTGATCCGCCTCATTTGAGCGACGTTTTTCTTTTTGGCTTTGTGTCGGAATTTAATTTTATTTAAATTAATGATGAAGCTTATAATTGGCCTCGTTTTTATTTTCTATTTTATCTTCGTTTTCGCTTCTGTGTGTGTGTGTGTGTGTGTGTGTGTAGACACTTGAGAGTATGTGAATGACATCTATGTTTCCAACTGTATTACATTTTTGTTAACGTATCTTTATTTTGTACATGCACAAAAGCATCTGTAGCAAGAGTACTCCTTTTTGGCTTTTTAAGAGCATTTGACATGACTTGGGCTTCTTCCCTTGCCCATGCAAGAGAGAGAGAGAGAGAGAGAGAGAGAGAGAGAGCGAGAGATGCGCTTCAACTTTGATTATGACGTGAAGTTGGCCAAGTGCAAATACTTTGCTGGTACTTTTTAATTAACTTAATTAGCATAGATGATGGGCTAAGAGCAGCGCTTACACAACATGAAAATTGCATTATGTCTTCTTCTACATCAGGCCCTCTCCCCTCCCCCCCCACTCGTTACCTCCAGTTCCATTCATCGCATGAGGAAACTTGGCCAAATGTCAAGCAGAAAGCTTGAGAAGGGAAGGCGGGAGAGTATGTTTCTAGCCTTTTGATTTCGGCTCTGGAAGCCATACACACACACACATACACACACAATGCTTACGGGGAGGTTGGTTGGCTTTCATTCACATACTCATTAGTGTGCATAATGTGCTCAAAGATATTCGAAGCAATTGCTCTTTTAAGTACTCCCGACATACTTTTATACACACACAAACACACACACAGTAAAAGTCCACCCTCATCATCACAGAGAGCAGATTTATAATTCTTGCTGCTAAAACACAAGATTCTAGCACTAATTAGTTATATAAATTTGAGCTGCCTCTCAATTAGTCACATTTTTGGCTAAAGACTAAAGGGAATAAAGTTATTTCAATGTAACGTAAGCAAGAAATTGATTTTAGTAAATATAATTGCTTGTAATCTAATCAAAACTTGCAACAAAATACCTGAGAAACTTTTTTGCCTAACTTCCTTATGGAAATAATTATTTTAATAATCCAATAGACATAAACAAAAACTTATTTGTATGCTAATCTCTTTGAAATAGCCGGAACAACGAACAAAAAACTTTACCTTAAACCTAATGCTTATTATAGACACGATCATTTTTATATTTCTTTGTGGCAATAACTTACACAAATCATTTTCATCTCAGTCTTTGCGACCTAAATTATGTGTCTTGTATTGCCAGCATAATTTCTTAGCTTTTTTGTAACACATAAATCTCTCAAGTGGTTTTTTGTTGATATTGTTTGATTGTTGCCCCCAATGCCCGAAGGCGCTAAATGCAGGAAAACACCGGAGAAAACAAAAAAAACGTAGCGGAAGACGGCAACGCCAGAAATTTGTATACAAAATCTATAAATTTTGTCTTAATTTTTTTTCTGCCTTTACTCTGCGCATTTTTTTAAATGCGTGATTTTTGATTTACGCGCCATTGGACATTTGATTTGGATTGGAGTGTTTGGTTTCCTCCCCAAGCACATATTTATTTTTATTTTTATTGCTTTTTAATGCGCCGCCAAGGAAGTTTTTGTCTTGGTGGCAACAACTGCATTTTCCCCCCAACACTTCGGCCTCTTGTGCCGTTGTGCTTAGGCCGTGCGTGTGGATTGTTCAACAATGAATTTTGTGGGATTATTTATGCATATAAATATAAATACACTTGAACAAAAATATGAATCCACCTTTTAAAATCTATAAATATATTTGTAAAATCCAGAACGTGATTCTTTCCTGAAAGTAGAGTTAACTCTGAATCCGTTCTTAAGCCTAGTTCACTTTTGGATAACTGGTAAAACTCTTATAAGATGTATTTTTTATTAGATTAAATTTTTCTTTTTTTTTTATTGTGTTGTCATTGTCATATTTTCTTTTGCTTAAGTGTAGTATGCAAATACATGCGAAGCATGCTGTGGCAGGCAACAATGGCGCTGCGGTGGCGCTTTATTTTAAATTCAAATGCGGCAATTGTCAAGAGTGTTTGCCACCTTATATCATATTTACTTGCCATCAGACACTGTGACTCTGTCGGCCATGTTTTTTGTGTTTGCTTTATAATGCTTTCTCGTACATACAAATACATACATACATGCATATATAATAATCATCAAATATTCCACTCTTGTCTTTTGTCACCCCACAGACGCAAATGCAGCAAAAGCAGCAGCAGCAGCGGCAGCAGGCAACAGCCTCAGGCACAACGAAGGATCGAAGTAGCTGCCACAGGACTATTGTTGGCAATGCCACGTCCAAGGCAAGAGCAAGAGCCACGTCGTTAATCTATTTACCGCCTTTCTGCTATCCATGCGGACATGTGCCTGCGGCCAACAATAACAACAACAACAACAGCAGCAGCAACATCATCAGTAAGAGCAACAACATTGAGCTAAGCCCGAGCCAGCAAGGCAGCAGCTGCTGTTGTCAGCGACGGGAACACTGGGAACATAAAAATTATGATAAACATGCCACAGCGCCGGCGCTGACAGCAGCTACGACGACAGCAGCAGCAACAATGTCCTCATCCTTAATAGCAACGGCGTCGGTGGCGCGCAAATTCCTGCAGCGTGATATCCAGTTACCCGCAATGGACGACTGCATCGATCTCAGACAGGCGTCGCAATTAGTTATGCCAATTGTTGTAGGTGCTGCAGATGCCTCAGCTGGTGTTGCCGGTTTCAACGTCTTGGAATGTCTGCGGCGCCAGCGACGTGAGCGAATGCGGCGCGAACGACAAAGTCATGCGTCGCAACTGGCCACAACAGCAACAAATTCAATCAGCAGCAATGCAACAACAACAAACAGTTCGCAAACAACGACAACAACAACAACAGCGTTGGCCACAACTGGCGTAATGCTGCCACAAAATGTGGAAGAAGTGGTAGTAGTAGCCACCGAGGTGGCGGATAACGATGATGATGAAGATGAATGTAGGTGCTTTAACTCAAACGCTGATATTAGTGCGCTCGAACGTCTAGAGCTAAAGCAACAACAACAGCAAAAGAAAGAGCATACGGAACAACTTGCGTGGTATCAACTTCCTAGCATTACGTGGCTAAAATTCTGGCAGCAGCTGGGCGACAGCACCAACGACAACAACAACAATGCCTCCAACTTTAATGCGACAACGAAAACAACGACTACGACAGAGACGACGGAGACGACGTCGCTGACAGGGTGTGGGAGTAGGCAGCCAATCACAAGGATGGATGCGAAATGTAGCAGCAACAGCAACAGCAGCATGACGTCGACAAAAAGTTGGCTGGGACCGCTGCTGCTGACGCTGCTGTTGGCCACGTCCGTGAGCGGTTATGGTGGCCGTCAAGATGGTGAGTACAAGAACCCCCAAGTACACTAAGAGTTCCCAATGGGTAAGGGGCTAAAGGAGAGAAGACTGCGCGTAACGCATGCCGATAAGTAGCGCTATGATAAGAATTTATAATTTGAGTCGCGAGCAAGTGAAACGTTCTCCTCCACCAAAATAAGAACGTCAAAACCGAAGACCATGGGGAAAATGTACAAATTTTGTGGCGTTTATATGCATTAGGCTTTAAGTTGACTTTCTTCTACAAAGCGTTAATATTATGTTATGTTATGTTACGTTCAGGAGTGATTATCCAGCTGGCATACGTTTTCATTGCATTTATAATATTCCATTAAAAGTCGCTCTTAATATTCAGCTTTATTAACAATCCAATTAATACTTTCTTGAACAATTTCGTTTAATTGTTATAACATTTTCGGGTGCATAAACGTTAAAGAGTACTTCAATTAATTGTTTTATAATCTACCAGCTAAAGTTGTTCGTTTCACTATAGTGTCCGAATAGCTTCCCCACTCCACGCTCCTTCATCTACAACGACAAACAACATTTCATTTAATTTTGAGCATCATTTTTAATGGGCAACAAAACATAAAGAGCAAGAATAAGCGTCAGCTGTCGCTGTTTTGTGTCTACGCCCATCACCCTACTCCTCCCACCCTTGGCCAACGCTAGCGCCTCTGGTTTTCCATTTCCATCTGCGCCTCGGTCATGCTCAATTGAATCCATAAGTAGTTTGTGACCACAGATCTGCGTGCTCGTATAATGCGTTTCAACTGTTTCAACATGAGCGAATTTACCCAAAAAAAAAACCCAAAAACCAACAATTTTTTTTTGGAAAACAATAAGAAAACAACAGCAACAGCCGCTACAAAAACAGCAGCAACAACAAATGGCAAATTGTACGGAAATTGCCCGAAACAAACAGTCAGCAACTGTCTGACTGTCCCTCCGTCTGTCTGTTTTCATCCAACCACCGACCGCTGACCATAATTCACTCAAGTTAGACAAAAGCATTTCGGAGCTCAACCGCCAATCCATCCTCTCCCTCTTCCTCTCCCCTAGCGTCCAGTGTGCTCCACCCGCGTCAGTACTGGCTTCCCTTCTTGTGTTCGACTGTAGCTAACCATAACCGAAACGAAAGTCCAAATTCCAAATGCGAACGCAAATGAGTCTAAAACGAAGCGTCATGCTCTTTGAGTTACTCTTATAAATGTGTGTGTGTGTGTGTTGTCGATGTTGTAGTAGTTGTATTTTGTGCGTACATATAGCCATTGTCCCGTCAATAAGGGTGGTCCATATACTCTTCATAAGCACTTAATGTGTCCACACCCAAATTCACACACACACACAGACGCACATGAATAAGGTGGAACACTGTGTAAGGGAGAGGAAGAGAGGGAGAGCGGTGAAGGGGCGTTTTAATTGGGTTAAGGAGCTGTTAGCGCGTTAAAGCTGTCATTACACATCCAGATCGAGCTACTACTTGACCAGATAAGTGCACACATGTTAAACACCAACAACAAAATCGTTTGTCGTTTGTCGTACTGGTAAAATGATGATTGGTATAATAAGGATATTTAATAGTTGTGTGTGAGAGGAAAACTAGTTTGTTGGTATATATATATTTAGCTAATAAGATACGAGGCATTTTTTAACTTGTTGATAGTAAAATCTTTTACATCAGTTCTTTAATCGAATCTGTTAAAAATTGTATACAACAAACTTCTATAACATTACATTAAATTCCATTAAACTTCTGTTTGCTACATTTATTTTTAACATTCTTTTTGTGCTCCGCCTTCTTGTTAAGCTCCCCTTTGTGAAATCTTGTAGGTGTGATGTTAACTCCTTTAAAAATGAAATCATAAAACGCATCTGTACCAACACAATACATACGCTTATATATATATATATATACATTATGCCTTTGGCATCCGACAAACCTTTTAGTTATTTGAAATGTTTGCACAACATTTTTATACACAACTGTGTTTTTAAGCTCTTAAATAGACAGCTTCTGTTGAAATGTAAAGTTACTTTAAATGAAATAAATAACCAAAAGCGCATATTCGAAGAGGCTTTAGGCTACGATACGTTGTTAATGCCCTCGATTACTGTCAGCTTGATAAGAGCGAAATAAACCAAACGCAACTCTTTGAGTTAACTAAATACCATTAACACCCAGAAAGCCTTACCTTCTCGCTACGTATTAGAGCTACTCTAATCCACACGAAACATGCCAAACATAAAAAAAAAAACACACACACACATACTTACATATATCCTTTGTATGTATGTGTAAAGCCCGTCATTTCAACTGTCCATACGTATTTGCACGCTTGTCTGTCTGTCGATTCGTCTGCTTGCTTGCGTTGCGTATAATTTTTGGTATATTTGCTTTTAGCGTGTAGTTTTGTTGTTTCGGGTTTCTTATGTCCTGCAGCTAAATTTCAGGGGTAGCTGCTGCTGTTGCCCTGTTGTGGTTGCTGCTGCTGCTGCTGGGGCACTCAGGCAAAAGTATTGAATCATGTTGGAGGAATTATGCACGGCACTTGAAATTGGCGAAACAATTACAATGCGCGGCGTTCTCAACGCTTTTTGGGTTTTTGGCCCTGTAAAGTATGCTACACTTTATGCACACCCACACATGGATATGCGTGCGTGCGTGGGTGTAAGGGGTTTGGCTGTGTGAATGCGAGTGGGAGTGGAAGGTTCACATTATGACAGCTACAGAAACAACAACATCGCTAGCTGAACAAATGTACAAGTCATTGGACAATGAAACAGCGAGTGAAGCAGCGGGCAAGAGAGGACAGGCAGGGCAGGCAGGGATGGGATGGGGGCCTCAGAGTTCACAGCGATTCGCTGATCCTGCGCAGGAGCACCTTTTGTTTGCCACAAATGTGAAAAACAACAAAACGTAAATGAAAAGCAGAACAAAAAAAAAAAGCCGCACAAAAGCGAAAAAATAAAATAAAATAAAGTAAGGTAAAGTAAAATAAAAGAAAGGACAGGAATAATAAAATAAAATGTGTATCGCTATAAATGTATAAGTGTGTGTGTGTGTGTGTGTGTCGGATTCGTTCGCATACACATTCGTCTCTACTTTCTGGTGTTGCTGCTGCTGCTGCTGCTGCTGCCGTTGGGCGACTTTTGTATATTTGAATGCGTAGAGCACTCGGCTTCGGTTTTTGGTTTCGTTTGCCGTTTCGGTCGCTGGCCTAGCTCCGGCTAGCAGCAGGCCCCTCTATACCATCACCACCACCACCACCCTTAAGCCCAAAAACTGCCTGGCAATTGTGCACAGAACACAGGGCATAAAGCTACAACACAACTCGCCGCCTGGCTAGCCAACGAGGGTGGTTTTACCATTTCTGTCTATGTGTGTGTGTGTGTGTATTGAATATACTTATTGTTTTCGCTCTGTATGTGTGTGCTTGTGCCACGTTTGCAGCCCCGTCGCCGTTTTTCCGTTGCCTCTTAGCTTAGGTTTTGTGTGTGTGTGTGTGTGTGTGTTCGTGTGGCATGCCTTTAGCCTAACAATTCGTTTTCTTTTGCCTTCTTTCTATGCATTGGCTTGCCAGTTCTCTACTCTTCTTTTCTCTCTCTCTTTCTTTTCTCTATTTATGCTTCTTCTTTTTTTAATATTCACAATTGCCATTTCGGTAGTTTTTATGTGTGTGTGTGTGTTTGTGTGTGCGACATTATTATTATTACGAGCCGTTTCTGGTTGTGTTTGCTGCCTTGTTCAACTTATTTATGCGCCCTTGCTCAGCCAGAGGGTCGTAAATATATTCGGGTCTCTTAGACTCACACACACACACACACATACACACATACAGAGAGACAAACAGACACTTATGCGCACGCACTTAAATACAATCATAATAATAATAATTGAAACAATTTATAAATTAAAAAGCCACAAATCTTGGCATAAAAATTGTCATTACAATTATTAGAAAAAGACTCTCCTCTCTCTCTCTCTCTCTGTATACCCAAAAGAAAGTGTAAAATTGAACGTAACGCATTTATATCTTATTTAACGTGCCAGATTCTTTATTATTTTATTATTTGTTTTTTTGGGGGCCAAACTGCGCTTTTATGTGCTTCTTGTTGTGTTCTTGTTGCTGCTGGTTGCTGTTTTGTGTCGTTAAATGAACAATGAACCACAATTGAGGTCACACAAATAAACAATTGTTGTGCAATTCAAAATATCGCTCACTTATTGGGCCACATAGTATGTAAATATGTTTGTATATATTAATAAATGCATTATTATATTCTTGTTTCTTGCAGCGCCCACAAATTGCACATTTCCGGCTAGATGGGAGGGCTCCTGGTTTCTATCGGGCTATCAGCAATCTATACACATCAAGGGCTCACAGTTTAGCTATCGGGGCAGGTGTGCGGCCTCCGAGGGTAAAAAATATCTGCTTGTCGATGAGTAAGTACCAACAGTACAATAATAACAATGAATAATCCAACAAACTACAACAACAATATAACCTAACATATCTCAAACTCGTAAACGAAACATTGGCTGGCAAAATACTAGAATGTATGCACGATACGATAAATCATGATAATCAACATCATGATCAAGATGTTCAAGAAAAGGTGGAGCAGATAAAAGAACAAGCAATAGATGAACAAAAAAAAGGAGCAGTACAAGCGTCAAAAGTGCTTGTACTTGTACTTGTACTTTGGCTTCCCCTTTTTTTAAGGTTTTTTTTATTCTGAAGGTTATTTTTTGAGAAGCATTTTGACTTTTGAGTGTGTTTGCGCCAAGTGCCTATAATTGAATAAGTTTTCGTTTTGTCAACTGAAGAAGAAGCAAGTGCCTTTTACCTGTGTGTGCCATAAACTGTGTGCGGAACGGTAAGAACCCAAAAAAAAAACAAACTCAAACCATACGAGCAGCTAAATGCAGCAGTCAGTCGGTGTAACCCCATTAAGAGCGAAACGTTAAAACGTTGCTGCTGCTGCAACGTTCCAGTTGGCCAATAACTGGGCGCCATTTGGCTTTCAAATACACAGCATATACTCACACACACACACAGACAGAGCAGCAGAGGCATTGACATAAAGACACATATACATAGTTAGATATTAGAAGATACGAAGAAGAGTTTGAAATACAAAAAAAAACCTGTCGTTTGAGCGTTCTTCGTTCTCCAACATCTGCTCTTAACTTTGCCTATGGAAACGAGTTTTGTTTTCCCTACGCTGTTTCGCTTTATTCTCTGTGTGTGAGTTAATTTCCAATGCCTAAGCCAAGTACTCTTTAGCCTAGTCTGAAACAAGCCAATCCATCATTATATACATATAAAATAAATACTTTTTTTTTTAGTACTTCTACTCTTGTGTAATGCTCTAAAATATAACTTTTTTCTATAGGTTTGAGAAAAAAATTTAATAATAATTATAATAAGGTGCCACGGCGCAACTTTCTAACTTTTAACTATGCATCTTTTGTGTATTGACAATCTTTGCTTTTTGTATAATAATTCGAAACTACAAATATTTTGTATTGTTTTTTGAATGTTTTTTGTATATGATAAAGAAAAGTTATCATCATTCTGGGCTGCTATAACATTTTTAGTTTTGCCAATTTTGTTTCAATGCCATGTTTCCATTTACTATATATAATATCTAACCCTATATCTCTATTCATAAGATATATATATTACTATGCCTAAGCAACAAAGTCATGCGATATTTTAAGTTGTAGCTGAAATGTGAATAACTTAAATGTTTTGTTTTTATTTTTGAACCAAAAAACAAAAAAAAAACCGAAAAGATGTTTTTTTCACATCTAACTTATTCTTGTTTTAGTTTTTGTAAGTATTTTTGTCGTGTACTCAATTTGTTTTTCATCTAAATAATACTTATTCGTAACATATTGAAAATACAAAAACTAATTTAAGTATCGTACTACAAAATATGATCGTATGTGCCATTTACCAATTTACCAACTAGGAAACTAACAACAAAAAGCCCCAAAACATTTTGCATAACCTCTGAAAAAAAAAACAAAAAAACATAAAAAAAAAAAATACATCTATTTTGATTTTGAAAATGTTTCAATTGAATTATTACCAGATTGATTTAACATCACTTTTCAACAAATATATATATTTTGTTAAATTTTCATTTATTAAGTGTACGTCCTTTCAGTTTGTTGTTATTAACATTTATCAGTTTACAACAATATAACGAAATATCTATATAGCTTTCAATTGAATAAAGTAGCCAATTTGGAACTGGGTTGGCTTCAAAACAAACATTATACGACTACTACACAATATATATCTAATCCAAACCAGCATCCATTTTGGTTCACAAACATAGACTACAACTATACTCTATATTCACTACATGTTGCTTCAGTTACTTACTTTACATTGGGATCACTGGGTTTTAACATAAAATCAAATAGTACGAATACTTGTAGGCGATTGTCGCCTGCTTCATTATGCACCACTATGTATTAATAAATTGGAAAATTGAATATATTTCATTCATTCCATATATATACCAAACAATATATGAACATGAATTTCCAACTGAAGTTAAGACAACTTAACACTCTTTTGGTTTGTCGTTTTTTTTTTCGGTTGTTTTATAACAATAGTAAAAAGTTTTGCCAAAAACCGATAACAAGCCAAAAAAACTTACGAAACATACATACAAACAGTCCAACAGTTATTATCAGATAAAACTAAAACACCAATACCAAAAAACCAACTAATACCATTTTATATCTATATAAATATATATACCATACACAACTACAATCCTAAGAAAACAAAAACAAATACAAACATAAAATACAAAACTTTTCCGTTGCAACCAAAAACTTTTTTAGGAAAGGATGTCATCGTTGCCTGGTTATCTATGAGAAGCATAAGAATGTGCTCCAGTATAAAGAAAGTGAGTGCGAAGGTGATAGTATGTATATGCATCAGTCGAATCCATCTGCACTGGCGATGCGTAGCTCTATTAAACAAAGTGATCATAGGGGGGGAGCTCATCCCAATACGAACGGGCATTTAAGACTATCATCATCGGATCAGTACATAATGAGATCCAATGACGATATGAATGATTGTAAGCATTAACTTTATATTTTTTATTACTTCTCTATATAAACTTAAGCAGAAATAATACAAAAGACTCTATATCTCTTTTTTAAAACAAAAAAAATTTAAAACTCGCTATCTCAAAAATACCAGTTATGATTTATTTTTACTTTTCTGTTCATTTTCACCTCTTTAACATTTCGATCTCTATTCCTCAGTTGATAACCAACATTACTAACATAACCTTATGATTTAATCGCATTTTACATTTAAATCCTCTTTTTATTTCGTAACAAACAAAATCAAAGATACAAAAGTTTTTTTTTGCATTCGAAAGGCTGACAAAATAATAAAAAAAAAAACCAAAGAAATGAAAAAGAAGAAAAGAACACATAAACTGAAGGATTCTCTAAATCTAAATATAATTTTATTTTGGTATTTTTTTGTTACCTTAAAATATAATTTATTCAATTATTATATAAGTTTTCTTATTATTATTTATCATATTCTTTTCTTGCAACAGTTGATTTCGTTACATTTCTTTCTGAAAAAAAACAAAAACAGAAAAAAATAAATATCAAAACCAACCAAACTTGTAAATAGTCTCAAAAACAAACAAAAATACTCTGCATACGAAAAAGAAATAATAATAATGATATATCAAAATTCTCCCCGTTTACTTTTGACATGGCAAGGGTCCTCTCTTTCACTCTCTCTCTAAAAAAAAAAAAAAAAAAAACAATTAAACAAAACATGAAAACAAATTAAATAATATAATGAATAAACTAATATATGTATATATATATAACATTAAACAAAATCAATCAACAATACATACGAACTGTATATTTTTCTCAACATACCACACGTTGCAATTTATCCGATACGATACAAATAACAAATATCCTATATATATATATATATAAATGTATATATATATCAACTATTTATCGTTAGTGTCAATCCAATTAAGCTACTTAGTTGCGATTCTCAAACGTATTAGCGGATTAGCAGTTTAACCCGTCCCAACAGAACCAAACTAAATACAAATAAACAACGCAATAAATGCTAAAGCGATTTGACAATAAACGCAATAGAAACGATAAAACAAAAAATTCGCGAAACTTGCCCGAAAAGAATTTAAGAAAAAAAAAACTATAACCAACTTAAGTTCAACAAATCTTTAGTTTTGTCTTAATTTCTGCTTGGTTTCCGTTCTTATTTTCGTTTTTAGTTTCACATTAATTGTAAATAATTATAAATTTTAAAACCAAAAAACAAAAAAAAATGCTGTAAATATATTAAAAACATTTTCTTAACGAATCAAATTGTTTGTTCTGAATATATTTTTTAACAAAACATTTACATATACATATATATCTATATATATATATTTGCAAACTCTATTCAATATTTATATGATATGTATATTTGTTTATTTCCAATATTTTTTATATTTTCTTTTACTTCAAATATTTTTAAACAAACTCCCAAACTACAACTACAATAACAGCAAACAACAACAACAACAAGAACTAGTACAACAACAACAACAACAGCAAACACAACGAATACAAATCGATTTCAATTCAGCATTTCAAATATGTACAAAATATATATTCAATACACTTTTCCGTTACTATTGCTATCTGTGTGTATGTGTGTGTGTGTGTGCGTTAGTGTGTGTGTGTGAGTTTAAGATATATGTACATATAAGTAAATATATGTATATGTTCGTTATAACAATCCAAAGTGCACACATATAGAAAAAAAAACATGATTGGATTTATGGAAATTGTTGTAATGAAAAAAAACTTTTCTATTGTATATGAATATATATATTTGTTTTTTTTTTCTTCTTCTTTTCTGAAAAGCTGTCCATCTGCCGAGATTTGTTGTAAATGGCGCGTTATACAAAATTTCTATAGTTATTGTACATATAACAGAACATTAAACGCACCTTCTAACAACTACAAACTACAAAACTATCCAAACATTATTTGTATATACATACATATATATAATATATTTTTGTATTTACTCGTACATAGAGCTTTAAACGTAAACCATTAAGCAAACTTGTATATTGTTGGCCCAAAGTGTGCGTCGTTTCGACTCATTTGTAAATAAAATAAACTCATCTTAATTCATATGCCAAATCTCGAAATATTTTCCAACTATGGACACACAAAACGAGCAAAACGAGCACCTTTATCACAATTAATAATAATTTGTAATGCTTTAATGCTTAGGCATTATATTATATTAACTGGCGCTCCTACTAGATTTTTACTCTAGTTAATCACGCTGTTCTAATACACACACACATAGATACACACGCATACACAGACACACACAGTTTTTCACAGATCTCTCTCGCTACTCACTGTAAAAATCCATTCTCTCATCTCACAGAAATGCTAGTTTCTGCAGATAATCTAACTCGCAAATATATATGAAAATATATAAATATGTATTTACCTAATTGCATACATACATATATCAACAATAATAATAATAATTTTCGGTCCAAATGAATCTTCTTCTTTCGATTGTTTTCTTTATTTTTTTCTTTGTTACTTTTGTTCTGTAAAGTTCACAAATTATTTGCACGTTCAGCAAAAATTTTCAGTTGGTCGCCAACCGATTTACACAATTCATTTTGTATTTTATTTTTGTTTCATTTGGAATTGTCGCTCGAACATGATTTATTTATAAGTCTTCACGCAATGGCACCAACAAACCAAAAATATCGAAATGCTGCGAAAACCAGAAACAGAAACAGAACCAGAAACCCAAAACCCAGACCCCAAACCATCTCATGTTAAGTCCACATATGTGTGTGTGCGTGTGTGTGTACGATTTTCATTTTATTTCGGATAAAAACTGTAGCTTTAATTTTTAAAACGAAAAATCACTAAATGTGAAAAGCCGGTTCTACGAGCATAAAACACTTGACGTGTACATTCGATACCCTATATGCAGTTGGCTAATGCAAATGGGGTAGCTACTGTTTTACTGTAGGAATGTATTATGAGTCAATGCAATTCCTCAGCTTCTTACATCTTTCAAAGTTGCTTAGCGTAAATTCATTAAAGCATTTTCTCTAGTACACTTGGAAAGTTCAGCAACGAGTTTTCATGTAGTATTCCAGATATTCACTTAAGTGTAATGTAGAACATCTTTTAGTCGTGCTTCATGATTTGTTTTTTTAATCTTTGGACGCTATGAGCGGGAGGGGGGAAGGAAAGGTCTTTCTCTTTCAGTCACTCTGGGAAATTTGTGTGTGAATAGTTTTAGCTAACCAATCCCTTTGAGTGCAGTCGAGAAGTGCTACAGAAATAGTACATATACATATATATTGCAGGTCTGCCAATGGTCTCGTTGCTTGCTGCTGCTTCTGGCTGGCTTATAAGTTATATGTATATATATTATATACATTTATATGCAGAATAAAGCCCAACTAGTTCAGTGCTTAATTGCTGTAATCCGCTTACTAGTCATGTCAAGAGTGCTGAAGTTTTCGCTTGTCTCCACGGCACCCACTAGACAAGCACAAGCACAGGCACAAGCACTGTATGCAATTATAGCCAACTAATTGTATGGGCTAAGACCATAATTGCATGCGTTGGCGAAGTATTGCGCACTGCCGCCACATAATGCAGCAGCAATAGAAACATCTCTAGCTTCTAGACCGCTCTGTTTGCCCTTACTTTCCTTTTGGCCAAGTTGTATGTGCTTGTCTTTTGGCTTAGTATGTATGTAGCTATGAGACGTTCAACACACACACACACACAGACACACGCATAGAAATGTAAATTCATTATTTATTATTTGTTTGCCTCAATAGAAATCAAATTAGTTTAAGTGGTGCCCCACAAGCACCAACACCAAGCTACACACACACACACATCATTCAGAGGCAGTTTCTCAGTGTTAGTCCCTAGCTTGAATCGATTTGAAAAGCGCCAACTCATGAAGCAACTACCGCCCCTTTGATACGCCCAATGGTACACAGTGTTCCAATTTAATATATATATAGATACATATCTAAGTTGAGCTAACCAACTGAATGACTGAATGACTGACTGACTGAATGACTGTGTGTGTATGTGTGTGTTGTATTTTTTTTTTGTATTTTGATTTGATTTTGTTTAAATATTAAACGAGAGTTTTAGATCTCATTTATAATTCAAAGAACAGGCGACAAGCGAAGGTAAAGAGGGAAGAGACAGACGGGCTGGGGTGGGTTGGGGGCGGAGCGGTTTGCGGAGAATAGCTGTTTATTTTGATTAGCAGGCCGTAAAACAATCGCTTTCAATAGCACAATGGCATTATTAGGTTTATGTCATTATTTGTTCGCTGACTATAACACACACGCACACACACAGACACACGCTCAAGTGTACATGTGTGTGTGTGTTTATGCCTGTAGGCATTAGTTCGTTTTGATTAAAAGAGCAGCTTACAATATTCAAAACTCTGTGCAAACACATTCTACAAAACCCAACAAACACACACACGTACACACACACACTCTTGTAACATTAAATGTGCAATAATTGAATTTTGTTTTGAGGCACATTTTCACAATTTGGCCCAAGACAAAGGTTAATTGTTGCCTGTTGTACATGCAGAGAGGCAGTCAGGCAACAGTTTCAATTACTGACAGGCTTGCCAAAGGATTTACAACTAATTCCCAACTATTATTTTACGCTCCATAACACACACACACACCCGCACACACACACCCGCACACACACACATCAAACAGGTCATAGTTAGTTGTAGTTGATAACTAATTATCATATTGCACAGAAATTCGACACTCATTTGTTTATATTTACACCCGTTGAACGTGTATTTGAGTTTTGAATATCAAAGGATGCGCTGTGATTTTCGTTAATGTATATCCATTTAATATGTTATTAATTAATTTAAAAGCATTGAGTGAAGCAGGGAAGGCATCTCTTTTAGTCACTGATTATCATAGTTAGTGTTAGGGATAGTAAAACTCTTTAACACTTGCACACAAAAACCCACAATTGAAATGATTCTGTTAGCAGGCTCAAAAACAAACCATTAAATCCAAATAGCTATAGTATCCATAAGCTAGATGCGTGTGCCTATCATTAACTGTATTTAAGTACTTAGTAGTTATAGGTTTTCCCAACCATGCCACACTGCCACTGCCACAAACTACACACACTTCACATAATGGAGCCAAGCCAACCCCAAACCATTTTATGTGTGTTTTTGGCCCATTTTGCTTGGCTTCGTTCGCATAATATTTCGGTTGTTTTTCCATATTTTCTACGAAGGCGTTCGCACACCCTTCACCCCTTCCACCCATCCCGCAGCATCTTGCGAGACGTTGGTTTTGAAGTTGCTGTTTTTATCACTATTTGCATAGCAATGCCATGAACCACGACTCGGAGCGGTTGGAAGTGCCAAGCAGGCATTCAATGAAGGACATTCTAGAGTGGTGGGTTGGGTTAGGGCTGAGTGGGTGGCACGCGGCCACATTTTAATTGCTATGCAGCAAAAGCAGCAGCAGCAGCAGAGCGCAAAAATGTAGGCAGCATAAAAAATAATTAAAATAATTAAGCGAAAAAGCTGCGCTACCGTATTGCCACGCCCATCACCACCCACCATCAGACGCCCACATTCAAGCTCGCTGTCTACCTGAACTATGTTTTTTCTTTATTAATATATACATTTTTTTTTTTGCGTTCATCGTTTGCGCATTCGTTCACTTTTCTTTTCAATGCAATTTTTATTTTGACGTTAATTTTTCTCTTGTATTTTTCGTGCATTCTTTTTTTTGGCTTGCAATTTGAATTTATCTCTCTTGTTTTGTTTTTTTGTTCGTTGTCCTTCCGGATTTTTATGTTCATTCGTAACACGTAACAAAGCAGCTTTAGCCAATTTTCGTGCGAGGAGGTTATATTTAAATTTAATCAAATGTCTGTAAAAATGTTTACCCTGTCTCCCCCCTTTTACGCATATGAGTGAGTGTGTGTGTGTGGGAGTGTGTGGGTGTGTGGCACAACCTGTTTTTGGTACGTTGACTGGATATAATTTGTTAGTCGCACCAAAGCGAACAGGTCAGGAGAACGGCAACGGCAACAGAAGCCCGAAACTGGCAATTTTATTTTATTTTATATAGTTTTTGGCATTTTCATTGTGGCTCGGTCGCTTCAGGCGCCATTTTGTTCTCTGCGTGTGTCGGTACAGTTTTCGCATACTATATATAATATATATACACACATATATATATATATATATCTGAATATGCCGCGCATATTTTCACCTGGGGGAACCCCCAATGGAACCGACCGAGTTTGTTGGAGTCCGTGAGTCGCGTGTTGTGTTTGCGCCCAGGGTGTCAACCAATTTCGCGTGTCTCTCGCTCTTTCTCTTTCTCTGTTACCCCTCTCTCTTACTCTAACTCTGTCATAGCAGGAAAAAAAAAAATAAGGAAAGGAAGTTATTTTTTTTATTTGGTTGGCGCAGTTGTGAATATATATAGACTATATTTTCACATTGCTATTTCATTTGAATTCATTTCATTTATTTATGCAATATTTTATGTGCTCATTCATTTTGGTTTTTTTTCATTTCTATTCAGTTAATTTGTTGTCGTTCGGTTGCGTTGTCAATTCTGTACATATTGTATATAGACAAGTTGTGCCATAAACCTAATTCATCTTAACTTGATTTGCTTTACGTTTCTAATATTATGATAATTTTGTTGTTGTTTTATTTTCATGTCTTTGGATCGAAACGAATGTTTCCTTGTCAAGGATTGTGCTGAAGAAAAGGCATAAATCAATTGTGTATTATTATAATGAAAATCAAGAACCTAACTAACGATATATAACAACTACTTACAACCACTTAACAAACCACAAGAACAATAACAATAACAATAACTACTACAAAAACAACAACAACAACACACGCTGTAAATAAAGACTCCTTCCTCCATATCTCTTGTACAGATGTACATATATATTTATTGTGTTTGTTTGTTTGTTTGTTCGTTTGTTGATACTTCTTTAAGTATATTTTTTATGTTTCGAATTATTTTTGAAAAAAAAAAAAACAAAAAAAATTAATATATATAAAAATAAAAAATAAAACTGTTGTTTGTTGTCATCACAATTGAAGCGCTTCGATTGAATTTTGTTTTTGGATAATACCTAAAAATAACTCTTTGTACATGATTATTATAATTATTAATGTTTATAATTAATCCACTGCTAACAACAAAAAAAATAAATCATCATCATCATCATTACGTGAAATTATCGCCTCAATTTTTGTACAGTTCTCGCTCTCTCTCTCTCTCTCTCTCTATCTATCTATCTATCTCTCTCCTTCTCACTGTCTGTCTTCAGCGAGTGAAATTTTCATAAAAATTTCGGCATTGAACGAAACTTAAATATGATTTCCGGAATGGGTCCAATTTGCATGTTTTTAGTACAAATTTTTGTTATCTTATCTTTTTCTTACTTTTTTTCATATGTATATACTTAACAAATCTAGTGTGGTGATCCGATCTTATCGAACTGATAAATCTAAACACAATGTAAATATGTAGTTTTATCATAAATATATATATACTTTTAAAAATCTGACTGCCTCGGCCCGCTTCTTTGGAAATCATATTGCAAACCACCCTTTATATATATATCTATATATTTTTTGTACAAAAAATAATTCGGAATTTTCGTTAAACGGGTTTCTTCATCTATATATGCATATATTATTCATTTGTCCGCTCCCAAAAATCCTTCACAAAATTTTCCTAATTAATTTTCTGTTTCTATTAATTTGTCACTTTATAATTCATAAGTTTTAATATTTTTTTATACGTTGAAGATCCGAAATCTCAAAAACACATTTTGTATAATAAAAGCAAATACTCTCATAAATTTAATTTTTTGTTATTCTCTGTCAACACTTAGTTTTCTCGATTTGGAAGTAACAAAAACTCAAGGATTTCAGCTAAATTGTTAACAAATCAAAACGAAATAATGACAAAAAAAAAATCAACATATATATTTTTTTCCATCTTTTGCTGTGCGCTTTTGCACATGCCAAAATAATGAATTAAAAAAAAAGCGAAAAAGAAAAATGACAAAAAAAAAAAACCAGAAATACGAAATATATTTTGTATACATATTGTACATGATGATAAAAATGTTGGGATGGGCTGCCCGGTGACCGCTAGTATAATTGTCTCTCTCTCTCTCTCTCTCTCTCATTTATCAATTACTTGTTGTACTTTCTTCTTACTACATTCCACCTAACCTAAAAAAAATAATCAACCTACTACTATTTAACCCTACTACTATTTGTACTTCTACTACTATTCGCTCTATGAGTTAACACTTTTTCTTTCCCAACTCCTTTTCCATCCTTAACCTAACCCTCCGTGTTGTTGTTTCTCCTTTTATATCAATATATATATATATGTATATGTATATATATATATATGTAAAACATATGTGTGTGTCCGTGTTTGTACCTTTTAGTTAGTTGATACTGTTCTTAACTTACTTTAATCACTGTTTTAATTTATTATTATCATGTTTTGTGTCGTTAATTTAGTTTCAGTTTCATGTTTTTCTGTACATAATACTATATATATGTATGTGTGTGTGTGTGTGTTATTTAATTAATGTAATTTTAACATGAAACTCAACAATTTCTGCTCTCGGTTCTTCATAATTTCACTAACTACAAATAGAACTACTACTATTCCCAACTAACTAACTAAACTAGATGTGTGTGTCATTTTTTCATTATGTTCGTTCCGTTTTAAGTGTTATTTGTGCGTGTGTGTTTGTCTTTGTGTCCACCACATACATTTATAACCAAATTTACACACACACACACAGTCCGAAAGTAAAAGAAATGAAATTCAACAACATACAAAAAAAAAAGTAAAATATACTTCTAATTATTATACATAGTTTATTTGTTAATGTCTGTGCTGTCGTATTTTTGCCTTGTCATGATATAATACAAAGCTTCTCAGTAGTAGTTGTTGCTACCATCACCAACATCAACACACACACACGCATACATACAAAGAGACACCTTAAAACACACAGCCACGCCCTAAGCAGCGCCTTGTTATACCATTTGCTTTTCATCAAGTGTAGTTGCTACTTAATTACAATCATTACTCAAAAAGGCCACAAGAGCCAGTCCCACACAATCTTACACACCCGCAAACACAAACAAACACACACTCACACACACACACACATATGTTCTGCATATAAATTCTGGCTTATAAAAGTTTTGTACAACAATTTTGGTTTTTTTTCCTTTCGTCCTTCTTTCAGTTTATCCAATTTATTGTGTATTTTCCAACACTACTCTGCGTGTGCTTGTTTTTATATGGTATATTATTAGTTTTTAGTTATTGCCGTAGAGAGATTCCAGCAAAAAAAATAACGCTCCCAAAAAATATGTTTGTTGTGCCAATTTTGTATTTGCTATTTTTTTTCATATAGCTGTTTAAAATTTTATAATACATATATATTTACGACTATGCCTGTATTGTTGGTTTTCTAACCATATCTATATTATTATTATTATAAAACTAAAATGGATAAAAGAAAAGCAAAAAAAAATATATACAAAACTCCAAAATTACTAAAAAGAGAGGACCCTTTTACCAAATATCAACGACTATATTTGCCAAATGCAAATCAAAATACTTTTTAATTACATAAATATATTGTTTGTTTTTTTTTTTTAGCATATGAGTATCTATCTTAATATATATTTTTTTTTGTAATTAAAAAAAATTTTTGTTGTTTGTTTTTTATGTTTATGCTTGCCCTAGCAACGAAAAAAAAAAAAACACTATAACTATTTATACGGCTACAGAGTTTTTGAAACAACAAAAAAATTTTCCTTTGCCTTGTTGTACTTACTTTGGTTTGGTTTATCTTTACAAAAAAAAAAAAAAAATCCACCAAAAAAAAAAAGAGAGCCAGAACGACCGTGTGTTCTTTTTATCTTTATCTTTTTGTTTTTATTATGTACCTAACTCTTAAACGTGTTGTGCTTTTCAGTTTCTACATACATATATACACCGAACACCAAAGTAAAGCAATGCAAACCCAGCAACAACAACAAAATGTTGGAGCATTGTCTGAACTGAAAAAAAAAAAAGAAAACCAAAAACAAAATGAAGCAAAAAAATACTCTTGTCCTGTTTTGATTTGAGTTTGTGTTAAACGTTAAATGCGCCTCATTTTCCTCTTTTACTCTACTTACTTTTAAACACACATTTCAACAGAAATCGTTGTTGTTTCTGTCATTTGTTGTACCGCACTCGAAACTGCTCCAGCAGCAGCAGCAGCAGCAGCAGCAGCAGCAAAGAGCACCCAAGCGACATTTCTGTTGCTGATTTCAAGTATTCATTTTGCGCAATTTTCTCAGCAGCAGCAACATCAACGAGCGAGCCACTTAATTAAACAAATATCTGTGTAATTTAAATGGCATTCTTGACGTTGCATTGCAAATTGTGTTTAAGGGGCGGGGCAGCTTCTAGTGTGGTGCTCAATGAAAGGAAAGAAACAAAACAACTTTTGAACCTTTGTAGAATTTGATATTTTTATTTTATCCTAAAACAAAACATACTTTAAAAATGAAAAAAAAAAACAAACTCACCTAAATGTGTTGCTTTCTATCTAACTAACTAACTATCTACTGACTAAACTAATTCTATCCCATATCCCTCAAAAAAAAATCTTCCACTTTCAACTACAACTACTTTCCTCTTTCTATGTATATGTATGTGTCGTGTATTGATTTTTGTTGATGATTATATCTATAATCTATATATATATATTTTGTGTGCGACAAGGAGTTTTAGCGATTTGCATTAATTGTATTTTTATGTGTGCTTTTAAAATAATCATGTCCCCCAGACTTTTGCAAGGGCCGTGAGACTTTACAGAATCTCTGCGATCAAATACCGGGCGATGCTCTGCTCTATTCGCTGTTCCGTGAGAGCGCCGAACCGGTCAAGTGTCCGCTAAAGGGTAAGTTTTTTTCTTCTTCTTGTCTTGCATTCCTCATACCTCAACGGCAATTAACGCTCATTGCAATCTGTGCACAGGTCCCTTCAACTTCATATATAATAGCGGTCATGGTGAATGCAAGTCGCCCGTTTCAAACATTGAGAGCTGCACCGAGGAGAGTCGCCTGCTATTAAGTTTTCAGGCCTGTCCCGATGTACTGGGCACCGAGAGTACGGGTAAGTCTACCAAATTAGCTTGCATTGTGTTTGTCTCAGAACGCAAGAGGAGAACAACATTTATGCAGGTTCTTTACTGAATACAACAGCTACTATTTAGAATGTACGTTTTTCGTTTCGTTTTTGTGCGCAGTTGAGGAATTGACCTGCCTGGCAACGTGGAAGGATGGCAACTCGCGCTATTTGGTGGGACTTGTATCGCATCATCATGCCATTTCGAATGAGGAGCGTTATCGTTGCTTTGTTTACGAGAAAATCTCCTCGCTGATGGGTAAGCAATCTGGCAGAAGCAGAAAAACAAACCAAACAATGTCTGAGCCTTTATAACCCTTCGCAGGCGGTCCCAGCATGCTCAGCTCCAAGGATGCCGAGTATAAGCTGGCCCAATCCGGCGACGCCACTTGCAACGGCTTAGACAGCGCCGAGGTAAGGCACTTTTTCGCCCATACTCAAAAGCGAAAAACCAACCCTATACAGCATTAAATGTGCTTTTCACTTAACTGCTCCCTTTTTTCATCTTGTCTATGTATATGTATATGTTTTCTTGTGTTTTTCCTCTGTCTCAGGTCGGTTCGCGTACAATGTTGTTGCGGAAACCGCCAGCGGCTGAGCGCTGCGATTTTCCCGCTTGGTTCAAGGGTCCGAAACACTGGCATGCACTTATGGGCAATGCCGTCTACAATTATCATTCCAAGTGAGTGGCAACAGTAGTGTGCCGATGGCGTCAGTCAGACAGCCAATAAAAACGGTTCCAATTTTCTTTTACAGCGATGGCTCTGTGCACATTATTAAGCCCAACGGCTATATGGAGACACGTGCGCTCTGCGAACAGATAAACAAACAGACCTCAACCGAAATGATGGCTGTGGTGCACTATACAACCGGCTGGTAAGTAAAAACCGTATATGAAATCAAACTGAATAACCATCATCCCCATTTGTGATTTGCAGCCAATCGGGCTTTATGTGCATGATGTTTTACCGTCGGGATACGCATGTCATTGAGATACAAACGGGCAAGCCGGCAATACGTCTAGAGGATGCTTGTGCACCGGATCACTTTGACTTCAATAAGATGGCCTACATAACACTGTTGGGTAAGTCACACATCCAACCACATGTGATTACTGTTTTGACAATTCGTTTGGACCGTTTAAATCACAGCAAGCAATCCGGAACCGCATATTTGTCCCATGGAGGGCCTGTATAATCTGCGTGGCGCAATAGGCCCGCCCTACCTGGTCACGCGCCACAAGCGCAATCACAATGGCAAATCGCATCTTGGACATGGACATCATCATCAGCACGGCGATATGGCTGGTTCAGATACAGCCTCGCTGGGTCACAAGGGGTATATACTTTGAACTTTTCTAAAAACGCATACACACACACACACACACACATACAGAATTCTTCTAAAGTTGTGCTCTCTATTTGTTACACAGGCACAGCACACTCAGTTTTCGCAATGCGGAGCGCATTGAGCGCAGCTCCTGGCATGCCAATACACGCGGCCTGCCCGTTCGCAGTCGACGCAATGCACCCCCGGCACAACAGGAAGAACAGCAACAAGAACAGCAGCAAGCATTGGTTTTAAGCGGTCTAGGGAACAATGATACGAGTGTGGGTTTTATTGCCACACGAAGTCGTCGCGACGTACCGGGCTGTGTGACCAACTACAACTCACAGCGACAACTTTTGGTTGGCTGCAGTGCAGCCAATGTTATCGATGTGAGTCCAATGTGCAGTGTAGATGGTGAGGAAGGTAAGGAAAAGCAGTCGGTGACTTTGCCAATAAATGCAGCTACTAATAACGCTTCTATTGTTCTTTGTGCAGAGTACTCGTGCCATGGGTCTTGGAGTGAGAACAGCACAGTATATATTATAGCCAGGCACAAAGGCACTAAGCACGGTGTCTGTATTAGCTACAGGCCCACAGAGGGCAATGCAGCCAAGCTGGTTGTGGGCGATGCTTGCTATCGTGGCACACAGAAGCCGCCAGATCATCATCTGGTGGCTAATCTATCCGTTTTCGGTGAGCTTTTATATTTTATAGAACTTATGCCAACTATCTGCTAAACATTCTGTCTTTCTTTCCTTTTAGGTAAATGCGGGGAAACGGGCTCGAGTGCCAGCACAGAACATTTGGCCAACGGGCTGCTATTGTTGGCCATGTTGACGTGGCTAACGCTGCAGAGTTGAGTTTATGTGCCACACACAGCACAATTACGCACTAAATGCAACACTAAACCCAAAACCACAACCAAACTCCCAATATGATAAACATGTATACAAGACACACATTTAAGACTTATTGTACATTTGCATATTGTATATGTAAGGCGCAAGCGATTCAAATATGTTTTGCTGTACATAACTAATTTGTTTATTTTTTTATATGTATTTTAATGAACACACATTTGTTTTGTTTAGTTCTAAGTGCTTATATTAAACTTGATATATTATATTAAAAAGAAAGTGAAAAACGAAAACAATATTCAATGAAAATGAAACAAAAATGGTTTGCAATAAAGCCTTAGATCAAGCGCTGTTTGTATTAGGCCTAGTTAAACGCGTCTATTTGCTAAATGTAGCGCTGAAAAATTTAAATAAATATATATATACATATGCAACAAAAAATGCTATTTATTTATATGTAATAATATTATGCAAAAATGAGAAACGAAATATAAAGCGCAGCAACAAAAAAATTATTAAGCAAAAGACAAGTAACAAATAACAAGAACTACATATACGAATAGAAAGAAGCTTAAAGCTTATCATTCTGTATGCTAAATAGTGTTCGATGCATTTATTTTTCTATATTATTTCCAAAATGTTTCCTACAATAAAAGTACACACACAACAACAAACAACAAATACAAACGACATAATTATTAAGATGAGAAGTAAACAAACACTTTCTAGCAACTACGTATGTGTATGTAAAAGGTTAAATTAATTTTTTTATAGTTTTCAAATTGTACAAAAAAAAAAATGAAGCAAAAGATATAAACCACTTGGAGTACACACATGTATTTAGATGTACATACAGCGCAAAATAGTACAGAATAAGCATATTATTATACAAATTACATACATACATATATATAGTTATATATAATAATAATACAATTTTGCATAGGATCACATTGGTTTCATAATACATAATTAATACCTTGCAAAATATACATAAACACACATGCATAGACTTATATATATATTGTATGATTCATTATAGCTACAGACATATAGCGCAAGCATAAGACAGAAAAGTTAACTGAAGCATTTGAACTTCAAAACTTTAATAAGTAGCAGCACTCACGTTTATATTCAATCAACTAATTTATAAAAAAGACACACAGACATACACATACAGACAACCAACCAAACAAACAAAGACAACAATGAATCAGCAAGAAATGCTAAAAATAATTAGAGTGTTTAAGGCAATTAAGCGGTGATATAGGTCTAGAATAAACAAAACAACTGTATAAAGCTCTTATAAAAGCGCAACAACAGCAAACGACAAGAACAAGGCAGACAGGCATTGAAGATTTAACATAAAAACATAGAAGATTGTATCCAAAGGATTTCAGAAACTAGCATTTTTCCCTCGATTACATAGCGACTAATGATACAAAAAAAAAAAACACAAAACATTTTTGTCCTAATTGAAAAAATAAAATAAAAATGAAAAAACCCAATGCGGTTTATAAAGTAACTAACAATTCCGAAGCCCTCTTCAAGGTGCATACATAAATAACTAGTCAAAATTTATAAGGCGTTCCCAAAATAGAAAACGGAAAAGAAAATGAAACGATTGAGTAATTAAAATACAAAATCCATGTAAATATCGAATGTTATGCGAATTGATTCACAAATTTCAAATTGTACGCGGTGTATACATATGTAACTAATTGCTAGTTAGCTAAAAGTATTGAGCATGTGAAAAACGAAGAAAATAACTACATACTATACATTAGGCGAAACGCTGGGAGCGCATACAAAGTGGGCTAAGAGTTACTTTATAAGTACTAAAATATATAATTAAACTTAAACTGCAGAAGCAGCGAACAAGCATAAGTAGTTAGTGGAGAGTGCGTTACACAAAAACGAGAAGAAAAAAAAACACAACCGAATGAAAAGAACACTTAATTCTTGGAATTACCTTACCCTCCCTATCACGTTCATGCAATAGCAAATGATTAAGGCACTCGATTGAGCTCCACTCCCAGGACATGACAAATCAATAAATAGCAATATGGTATAATGGTTATATTGTATATGGCACTAGCAGCCGAACAGCAGTCGGAGCGCAATAACTAATATGCATACATATTTTTGAGTGTACCTATCAAATAAGTATTTCAATTTGTTGTCAGCTTTTACTAAGTAAAAAAAATATGTAATAACATTGAAGACAAACAAACGACAAACTAACAATTAAAGCGAGAATGCATTTTAAAAGAAAACAAAAGAAAATGAGAGACAAGTTTTAAGCGCAAACCTTTCCAAACAAACTATAAGCTATTAAATTTGTTTAACGCTTAGCTGTTTTTGTTTTGCAATTGTTAAACTAAAACACTTTTCAAACCGTGTTCCCATTTACAATTGTGGTCCAACTAAATCCAGCCACTTTTCCTAACTTTTGTTGTGTCTCTATCCTGTTTTTACTTATCACAGCGTAAACGTGTTATCAATGTTCCAAAATAAAAAAGGTCTCCACAAATGTATTCGATGTTTCTGAGAACTACATTAAATATAAAAACGAAACATAAGCAAATAATGCAAAATCATACATATTTTTGTAAATAGTTCCAATGCAACGCTTGAATTTTTATCCAATTTTTGTGTATTATGGCCTGTAACTGCAAAATCTTGTGTAAATGCGGCCACGCCCACTCATTTTGCAGGCGCATTTTGGCCCGATGGACTCCCGATTTGAATGTGAACGCTAAGCATTTAGTATTAAGTGATTTTTATATTCGAAAAAAAAAACACAAAACAAAGAAAAAGATTTTATAAAATCATTTTAATTGTCTATTTTAAAAGCAAAAGTGCAAGTTGTACACAACAAACAGAAATTAGTAACGCAATTAGTTTAGTTGATGTGTGTGAAAAACTTCTGAAATTTTTGTCAATAATTAAATGTTTTTGAGTCCTATGTTCTTAAATTAATTGTTTCAGTTTTTTTAAGCAAAATATAAATAAAACTACAAACTAATTACAAATATATCTACATATGTGTTTGTATTACCTTTCAGTAACTGAAAATTGCAAATTAATTTTGACATAACCACATCAAAAAAAATAAAACTAGGTTTTTTGGAATACAACGTTTATTGTTTATATCATGTTATTTAATTTGTTTATAAAATTAAGGCTGAACGACGTGCAGCATCTTGGTTAAGGGTCTTCCTTCGGGATCCACATATAGGTGAGTCGTCGATAAACGAGAAAGAGATTCCTTTACAGCTGGATGGCGCTGGCAAATCGTCTGAACATCCTTCTTGGTTGTCCCAGTAGCTCATGAGGGGTCATCTCCGAACATCTTTGTCGGTGTAGTTGTTATATTGAAATATTTTTTCTCTTTGTTCATATATTTGGTGGGTGAGGTTTTTTCTTTTTGGTATAATTTTTATTATTCTTTTTTTTGATTAATCTGAGAGAAACGCATCTAAAACCTCACCCGAAAGTTAGATGCATTTGTTAAAGTCGTACGACGTTTTTGAAATGGGACAGAAGCTTGGTAATGATATATAGACATGCATATTCGAATATATGTATATCTAATTGAGCTAATAAGTTAACTCAATTTCATATGGTTACAATCGTTTGTAATATAAATTGTAAATTTTATCAATTAGATTTGTTATATATTTTATATGTGTTTGTATGCATAGAAGAGTAAAGTATATTTGCATGTATAATATACATTATAATAATATACTTTTATAACTATATATATAAATAAATAAAATAAAATAAACAGATAGTAAAGAAGGAATCTTTAATTAGAGTTATTATTAAACCGTTAATAACATATTGTACAAATTAAAAAAAAGTAGTCAAGTGTTTTTTTTTTGTATAAGTTATTAGTGTTTTGGATAAAAAAAATATTAATCTGGTTTGTTTATTTTTGTAGCTAAACGAAAAATAACTTTAATAACCAAGTTTTCCAACAAAAAAATAAAACAATTTAAAACATTTTAGATCTGTTAATCCAAGGTAAATTAAAAAAAAATATCAAAATAATTTTAAAAAAATAAATCCAAGGAAACATAATTTATCAATTTTTTTTTTTAAATGGTTATAGACATTCTTATCGCATGGTTAGTTTATTAAAGTTGGTAGCAGTAATAAAGTTTGATTTATAAACGGTGTTTTCTGTGTTTTGGGTGGACAGAATAAATTAAAAATGATTTTAGAAAATGTTTATAATTTGTAGGATAGTTTAAAGCAAACTAAATATTCAATATTTTTATTTTAAATATGAATAAAATACAGATTAATTATAAAAGGTGAAGTAAATTCAGATCATTATGTTTAAGATACATAAATTGTGGGTCAAGAAGCATGTAAACTAATTTACTTGATTGCTATTATTGTGGCCAAATTTGAAGAACAACGTATTGTATAGTATCGTATTATTTATATCAATCAACAAGCTTTTATTATTTCAAAAGAACTCTAATTATCGATATTAAAAATATTCACATACTAATATTTTTTTATTAAATTGGTTTAGGTATAATAATTATATACTATTTAAGACAAATTAAATCATTCAGAAGGCATTCGGTACATTTTCACATACGAATTTTGGAAACTAAACGTATTTTTCATAAAACCTTTAACAGTTCAACACCAACATTCAATACACTCGTTCTGTTAATAAAACATATATAAATAATCTTTACACTCTGTGAAATTAAGCCAATTTGTTTTTGAATTTTACGAGAAAGGTCATACACATTGATTTAAGTGGTGAGACTTATATTATAAGCGAGTAGGACAAAACATTTTGAATTTAAATAATCGCACACAACGTAGCATTGAATACCAAATGATCTTGTGGTTTTCGAGAGAAGAACTTGAAATTTATAGGATAAACACACACAGTATTAAAAAACGGAAGCGGATACATTATAAATGTTTGGTTTTGTAATAAAAATAAAATGTATATGTTATTTATATTCTTAGCGGGGTGTCCTGTAAGTCAAATATTAACATTAACACACAACACAAACATAATAGTTTTCTATTGTAAACGAAAGCAGTAAATTTCTGAGATAAAAACTATTTTTAATAGAAAAATTTTACGATACCTCAGATTTAACATAAAAAAATAGTTAAAAATTTACGAAATCAAGTTTGATTTCTTTTATGTTGCTAGACAGACAGTGATAGATCAGAGATTAATCAGAATGAAAAAAGTTATAGAATATATGAATACAAAAATAAAAAACAGTTTTTAAAAAAATATTTATAAAAAAGCCAATGTTGAAAACAAAAAATAAAAGAAATAAAATGTAAAAATAAAAAATCAGCATATTAAGATAATTTGAAGATAACCAGAGAGGTGACGAATCTCTAGTATAGTTAACTGTATTTAATAACTTTATGCCCAGTAACCTTCCATAAATGTGGATATATATATGTTATACAAATAAGTATATATATGTATATGTATATCTGTGCAACTGGTTGATATATAAAGTGTTAGATGTTTGACAAAAATGGAGCATGGTTTATTTATTTAGATTAATTAAAAACTGTTTGTAAGTATCATCTGATGAATCATAACATGTTAATATCTATAATTGTTGTAAAAGGACTTTAACAGATGAGAAGGCATTATTCCTACTTTGTGGTACTTTAGAAAATACATAAGGAATCCAGAAGCATAATGAAATTAAGTTCATTTGTGTGCTTGTTGTCAGTTTAAAACAGGAGCCAGTTAATTTGTGTACATAGAAGATTAAGCTGGTGTATATAATATAAAATATATAACAAACAATATATATAAAAACCCATTTGACATGATAACTTGTATTCAAAGAGTACAGAAAGTGTTATGTTCTTATATTTTTACTGTGCATCGACTGCAAACAATGGGTTTAATGTTTGTTCTGTTAAGTGTATAGTACCATACAGTAATTTTAGTATAAAACAATATATAACAAACTGTTTAATAAACTATATACACATCGAAATTTAAAGCAAGAAGATACGCATAACACATAAATTACATATTATTATATAAGTTCCAACTGAAAAACAAAAATATCTGTTAGCATTAGCTGGATTCTGATTTAAAAATTTCCGAATTTGAACAAAAAATATAAAAATTTAATTTTTTTAGTTTGTTGGGCAAACAAAACAATTTGATAACTTAAGATTTTGTAGGGGCATAAAGAAAATTCAAAATTAAATAAAGTTTAAAAATATGTTTCAAAGACATAAACATTGTTTTCAAATTAAACATAGGTTCGCATACTATAAATTCAACAAACCTTCAAGTGTTTTAGAAGTCTGTATAAAGGAATTATGTTTTCAGTTATAAGTACCATACACACTTTTCAATAATATTTTCGAAGTTTTCGTATAGCATACACTCTATATATTGTACCAAACTCTTAACCATTCTTGTGTTTCAGGGATTTCTTTGAGGGACTTGTGTTTTCTCGTTTTATGACCATACTCTCTATTCAATAATATTTTCGTAGTTTTCGTTTACCATACACTTTATATATTGTACCAAACTCTTAACCATAATTGTGTTTCAGGGATTTCTTTGAGGGACTTGTGTTTTCTCGTATTACTGTAACCATACACTCTATAAATTGTACCAAAATCTTAAATATTCATGTGTTTCAGGGAATTCTTTGAGGGACTTGTGTTTTCTCGTATTATAACCATACTCTCTATTCAATAATATTTTCGTATACCATACACTCTATAAATTGTACCAAACTCTTAACCATTCTTGTGTTTCAGGGATTTCTTTGAGGGATTTGTGTTTTCTCGTATTATAACCATACTCTCTATTCAATAATATTTTCGTAGTTTTCGTTTACCGTACACTCTATATATTGTACCAAACTCTTAACCATTCTTGTGTTTCAGGGATTTCTTTGAGGGACTTGTGTTTTCTCGTATTATTATAACCATACACTCTATATATTGTACCAAACTCTTAACCATTCTTGTGTTTCAGGGATTTCTTTGAGGGACTTGTGTTTTCTCGTATTATTATAACCATACACTCTATATATTGTACCAAACTCTTAACCATTCTTGTGTTTCAGGGATTTCTTTGAGGGACTTGTGTTTTCTCGTATTATTATAACCATACACTCTATATATTGTACCAAACTCTTAACCATTCTTGTGTTTCAGGGATTTCTTTGAGGGACTTGTGTTTTCTCGTATTATAACCATACACTCTATTCAATAATGTTGTCGCAGTTTTCTCGTATTATAACCATACACTCTATATATTGTACCAAACTCTTAACCATTCTTGTGTTTCAGGGATTTCTTTGAGGGACTTGTGTTTTCTCGTATTTATAACCATACTCTCTATTCAATAATGTTATCGCAGTTTTCTCGTATTATAACCATACACTCTATATATTGTACCAAACTCTTAACCATTATTGAATAGAGTGTATGGTATATAATACGAGAAAACACAAGTCCCTCAAAGAAATCCCTGAAACACAAGAATGGTTAAGAGTTTGGTACAATATATAGAGTGTATGGTTATAATAATACGAGAAAACACAAGTCCCTCAAAGAAATCCCTGAAACACAAGAATGGTTAAGAGTTTGGTACAATATATAGAGTGTATGGTTATAATAATACGAGAAAACACAAGTCCCTCAAAGAAATCCCTGAAACACAAGAATGGTTAAGAGTTTGGTACAATATATAGAGTGTATGGTTATATAATACGAGAAAACACAAGTCCCTCAAAGAAATCCCTGAAACACAAGAATGGTTAAGAGTTTGGTACA
Source organism: Scaptomyza caliginosa (assembly GCA_035044725.1). Lineage (NCBI taxonomy): Eukaryota > Metazoa > Arthropoda > Insecta > Diptera > Drosophilidae > Scaptomyza > Scaptomyza caliginosa. Next base: position 3,055,786 of record JAWNNR010000686.1, read on the forward strand.
ATATATAGAGTGTATGGTTATAATAATACGAGAAAACACAAGTCCCTCAAAGAAATCCCTGAAACACAAGAATGGTTAAGAGTTTGGTACAATATATAGAGTGTATGGTAAACGAAAACTGCGATAACATTATTGAATAGAGAGTATGGTTATAAATCGAGAAAACACAAGTCCCTCAAAGAAATCCCTGAAACACAAGAATGGTTAAGAGTTTGGTACAATATATAGAGTGTATGGTTATAATACGAGAAAACTGCGATAACATTATTGAATAGAGAGTATGGTTATAAATACGAGAAAACACAAGTCCCTCAAAGAAATCCCTGAAACACAAGAATGGTTAAGAGTTTGGTACAATATATAGAGTGTATGGTTATATTACGAGAATACTGCGATAACATTATTGAATAGAGTGTATGGTTATAATACGAGAAAACTGCGACAACATTATTAAATAGAGTGTATGGTAATAATACGAGAAAACACAAGGCCCTCAAGAAAATCCCTGAAACACATGAATGGTGAAGAGTTTGGTACAATATATGGAGTGTATGGTTATAATAATACGAAAAAACACAAGTCCCTCAAAGAAATCCCTGAAACACAAGAATGGTTAAGAGTTTGGTACAATATATAGAGTGTATGGTAAACGAAAACTACGAAAATATTATTGAATAGAGAGTATGGTTATAAATACGAGAAAACACAAGTCCCTCAAAGAAATCCCTGAAACACAAGAATGGTTAAGAGTTTGGTACAATATATAGAGTGTATGGTTATAATAATACGAGAAAACACAAGTCCCTCAAAGAAATCCCTGAAACACAAGAATGGTTAAGAGTTTGGTACAATATATAGAGTGTATGGTTATAATAATACAGAAACACAAGTCCGCTGAAACACAAGAATGGTTAAGAGTTTGGTACAATATATAGAGTGTATGGTTATAATACGAGAAAACTGCGATAACATTATTGAATAGAGAGTATGGTTATAATACGAGAAAACACAAGTCCCTCAAAGAAATCCCTGAAACACAAGAATGGTTAAGAGTTTGGTACAATATATAGAGTGTACTGAAACACGAAAATATTATTGAATAGAGGTATGGTTATAATACGAGAAAACACAAGTCCCTCAAAGAAATCCCTGAAACACAAGAATGGTTAAGAGTTTGGTACAATATATAGAGTGTATGGTAAACGAAAATATTATTGAATAGAGAGTATGGTTATAATACGAGAAAACACAAGTCCCTCAAAGAAATCCCTGAAACACAAGAATGGTTAAGAGTTTGGTACAATATATAGAGTGTATGGTTATATTACGAGAATACTGCGATAACATTATTGAATAGAGTGTATGGTTATAATACGAGAAAACTGCGACAACATTATTAAATAGAGTGTATGGTAATAATACGAGAAAACACAAGTCCCTCAAAGAAATCCCTGAAACACAAGAATGGTTAAGAGTTTGGTACAATATATAGAGTGTATGGTTATAATACGAGAAAACTGCGATAACATTATTGAATAGAGAGTATGGTTATAAATCGAGAAAAAACAAGTCCATCAAAGAAATCCTTGAAACACAAGAATGGTTAAGAGTTTGGTACAATATATAGAGTGTATGGTTATAATAATACGAGAAAACACAAGTCCCTCAAAGAAATCCCTGAAACACAAGAATGGTTAAGAGTTTGGTACAATATATAGAGTGTATGGTACCAAACTCATAACCATTCTTGTGTTTCAAGGATTTCTTTGAGGGACTTGTGTTTTCTCGTATTATTACCATACACTCTATTGTAATAATGTTGTCGCAGTTTTCTCGTATTATAACCATACACTCTATTCAATAATGTTATCGCAGTATTCTCGTAATATAACCATACACTCTATATATTGTACCAAACTCTTAACCATTCTTGTGTTTCAGGGATTTCTTTGAGGGACTTGTGTTTTCTCGTATTATTATAACCATACACTCTATATATTGTACCAAACTCTTAACCATTCTTGTGTTTCAGGGATTTCTTTGAGGGACTTGTGTTTTCTCGTATTATTATAACCATACACTCTATATATTGTACCAAACTCTTAACCATTCTTGTGTTTCAGGGATTTCTTTGAGGGACTTGTGTTTTCTCGTATTATTACCATACACTCTATTTAATAATGTTGTCGCAGTTTTCTCGTATTATAACCATACACTCTATATATTGTACCAAACTCTTAACCATTCTTGTGTTTCAGGGATTTCGTATGAGGGACTTCTGTATACCATTCTTGTATTGTACAGGCCGATATTCTTTGTTCAGGGATTTCTTGCGTGTTTTCTCGTATTATTATAACCATACACTCTATATATTGTACCAAACTCTTAACCATTCTTGTGTTTCAGGGATTTCTTTGAGGGACTTGTGTTTTCTCGTATTATTATAACCATACACTCTATATATTGAACCAAACTTTTAACCATTCTTGTGTTTCAGGGATTTCGTTGAGGGACTTGTGTTTTCTCGTATTATTATAACCATACACTCTATATATTGTACAAAACTTTTAACCATTCTTGTGTTTCAAGGATTTCTTTGATGGACTTGTTTTTTCTCGATTTATAACCATACTCTCTATTCAATAATGTTATCGCAGTTTTCTCGTATTATAACCATACACTCTATATATTGTACCAAACTCTTAACCATTCTTGTGTTTCAGGGATTTCTTTGAAGGACTTGTGTTTTCTCGTATTATTACCATACACTCTATTTAATAATGTTATCTCAGTTTTCTCGTATTATAACCATACACTCTATTCAATACGTTATCGCAGTATTCTCGTAATATAACCATACACTCTATATATTGTACCAAACTCTTAACCATTCTTGTGTTTCAGGGATTTCTTTGAAGGACTTGTGTTTTCTCGTATTATTACCATACACTCTATTTAATAATGTTATCTCAGTTTTCTCGTATTATAACCATACACTCTATTCAATACGTTATCGCAGTATTCTCGTAATATAACCATACACTCTATATATTGTACCAAACTCTTAACCATTCTTGTGTTTTAGGGATTTTTTTGAAGGACTTGTGTTTTCTCGTATTATTATAACCATACACTCTATATATTGAACCAAACTTTTAACCATTCTTGTGTTTCAAGGATTTCGTTGAGGGACTTGTGTTTTCTCATATTATAACCATACACTCTATTTAATAATTTTTTCGTAGTTTTCGTATACCATACACTCTATATATTGTACCAAACTCATAACCATTCTTGTGTTTGAGGGATTTCGTTGAGGGACTTGTGTTTTCTCGTATTATTACCATACACTCTATTTAATAATGTTATCTCAGTTTTCTCGTATTATAACCATACACTCTATTCAATAATGTTATCGCAGTATTCTCGTAATATAACCATACACTCCATATATTGTACCAAACTCTTAACCATTCTTGTGTTTCAGGGATTTCTTTGATGGACTTGTTTTTTCTCGATTTATAACCATACTCTCTATTCAATAATGTTATCGCAGTATTCTCGTAATATAACCATACACTCTATATATTGTACCAAACTCTTAACCATTCTTGTGTTTCAGGGATTTCGTTGAGGGACTTGTGTTTTCTCGTATTATTACCATACACTCTATTTAATAATGTTGTCGCAGTTTTCTCGTATTATAACCATACACTCTTTTCAATAATGTTGTCGCAGTTTTCTCGTATTATAACCATACACTCTATATATTGAACCAAACTTTTAACCATTCTTGTGTTTCAAGGATTTCGTTGAGGGACTTTTGTTTTCTCGTATTATAACCATACTCTCTATATATTGTACCAAACTCTTAACCATTCTTGTGTTTCAAGGATTTCTTTGATGGACTTGTTTTTTCTCGATTTATAACCATACTCTCTATTCAATAATGTTATCGCAGTATTCTCGTAATATAACCATACACTCTATATATTGTACCAAACTCTTAACCATTCTTGTGTTTCAGGGATTTCGTTGAGGGACTTGTGTTTTCTCGTATTATTACCATACACTCTATTTAATAATGTTGTCGCAGTTTTCTCGTATTATAACCATACACTCTTTTCAATAATGTTGTCGCAGTTTTCTCGTATTATAACCATACACTCTATATATTGTACCAAACTCTCAACCATTCTTGTGTTTCAGGGATTTCTTTGAGGGACTTGTGTTTTCTCGTATTATAACCATACTCTCTATATATTGTACCAAACTCTTAACCATTCTTGTGTTTCAGTGATTTCTTTGAGGGATTTGTGTTTTCTCGTATTATTACCATACACTCTATTTAATAATGTTGTCTCAGTTTTCTCGTATTATAACCATACACTCTATTCAATAATGTTATCGCAGTATTCTCGTAATATAACCATACACTCTATATATTGTACCAAACTCTTAACCATTCTTGTGTTTTAGGGATTTCTTTGAAGGACTTGTGTTTTCTCGTATTATTATAACCATACACTCTATATATTGAACCAAACTTTTAACCATTCTTGTGTTTCAAGGATTTCGTTGGGGGACTTGTGTTTTCTCATATTATAACCATACACTCTATTTAATAATTTTTTCGTAGTTTTCGTATACCATACACTCTATATATTGTACCAAACTCTTAACCATTCTTGTGTTTCAGGGATTTCGTTGAGGGACTTGTGTTTTCTCGTATTATTATAACCATACACTCTATATATTGTACCAAACTCTTAACCATTCTTGTGTTTCAGGGATTTCTTTGAGGGATTTGTGTTTTCTCGTATTATTATAACCATACACTCTATATATTGTACCAAACTCTTAACCATTCTTGTGTTTCAGGGATTTCTTTGAGGGACTTGTGTTTTCTCGTATTATTATAACCATACACTCTATATATTGAACCAAACTCTTAACCATTCTTGTGTTTCAGGGATTTCTTTGAGGGATTTGTGTTTTCTCGTATTATTACCATACACTCTATTTAATAATGTTGTCTCAGTTTTCTCGTATTATAACCATACACTCTATTCAATAATGTTATCGCAGTATTCTCGTAATATAACCATACACTCTATATATTGTACCAAACTCTTAACCATTCTTGTGTTTTAGGGATTTCTTTGAAGGACTTGTGTTTTCTCGTATTATTATAACCATACACTCTATATATTGAACCAAACTTTTAACCATTCTTGTGTTTCAAGGATTTCGTTGAGGGACTTGTGTTTTCTCATATTATAACCATACACCCTATTTAATAATGTTGTCTCAGTTTTCTCGTATTATAACCATACACTCTATTCAATAATGTTATCGCAGTATTCTGTAATATAACCATACACTCTATATATTGTACCAAACTCTTAACCATTCTTGTGTTTCAGGGATTTCGTTGAGGGACTTGTGTTTTCTCGTATTATTATAACCATACACTCTATATATTGTACCAAACTCTTAACCATTCTTGTGTTTCAAGGATTTCTTTGATGGACTTGTTTTTTCTCGATTTATAACCATACTCTCTATTCAATAATGTTATCACAATTTTCTCGTATTATAACCATACACTCTATATATTGTACCAAACTCTTAACCATTCTTGTGTTTCAGGGATTTCGTTGAGGGATTTGTGTGTTCTCGTATTATTATAACCATACACTCTATTCAATAATATTTTCGTAGTTTTCGTATACCTTACACTCTATATATTGTACCAAACTCTTAACCATTCTTGTGTTTCAGGGATTTCGTTGAGGGACTTGTTTTTTCTCGATTTATAACCATACTCTCTATTCAATAATGTTATCGCAGTTTTCTCGTATTATAACCATACACTCTATATATTGTACCAAACTCTTTACCATTCGTGTGTTTCAGGGATTTTCTTGAGGGCCTTGTGTTTTCTCGTATTATTACCAAACACTCTATTTAATAATGTTGTCTCAGTTTTCTCGTATTATTACCATACACTCTATTTAATAATGTTGTCGCAGTTTTCTCGTAATATAACCATACACTCTATATATTGTACCAAACTCTTAATTATTTATGTATTTAGGGGATTTGTGTTTTTTGTATCATAACCACACTCTCTATTCAATAATATTTTCTATATATTTAGGGAATTGTTTGAGGGATTTATGTTTTCATATATATTGACGCATTTGTTTAAAAACGATATACTTATTTCGATATATATTTGCAGATGTCGTAAGACATATCATATTTTTAGGTCTATGCTGATCGTATTTTAAGAATTATTTTTGAGATTAAGTAAAGTTTTATATCCTTTGATTTTTTCTATGTATTTTTGATTGTTTTGTGTAATTGTTGTATTAAATTTCACAGTGTTGCCGTTGCTACGTATTGTGGAGTTGTATTAAGTAGAGATAGAAGAGAAATATATATTGTTGATATTGATGTAACTTATGGAGATGTAAAATTTGTACGGTAAGCACCGGAAGTTGTGTTAATTGATGATTTGATTCGTGTTGTATTTCCTTAGGTTGTTTACAGAAATTTTTATGTTTAGGAGCTAAAATACAGTATGTTTCCATATTGTTATCGGAGATAAGATCAGATATATGTTTTCTTTGGAGTTTTTTTTTTTGCGAAGTTTTGGTGTTTGTGATTGTATGTTGTTTTTAATTGTTACGCTTAAAAAAAGGTTCCATTTGATAGGTTTGAGTGAATATTGAATATTTGTTTCCATTTTTTATCATTTAACTATTTTGGAGTGATCCTTATATTGATTGTAGTATGTTTCTTTAAATTTGTTTTGGTATATTTTTCAATCTTATGTTGAGGTCGATTTTTGATGCATTAGGTTGTTTATTAGTGACTCTGTATATAGTGTATGTTGTTTATAGATATATACTTAAGGTACAATATGTTTTGGTTTTGTTTCGAAGAAGAACTCGGTACGGCATTGACAAACAAAGAAAATATTCTTGGGAAATTCGGTTGTTGATTGTAAAATTCGTTTTAATTATATACGTATACCTTATTGTTAACCTTTTTTTTTCTGAGGGAGGAATATTTATACTTAGTTCTATGGGTTTTTGAGATCAGTGGCCCTTCCTCCATTTGTACGCACTAAATGTTGACTGAAATTTATATAGAATTTTTAGCTTAAAATAAAAATATGGCGAACAATTGTTTCGAGATTTATTGGAACTTTAGATTTCTTTTATTCTTTTTTTGTTTATAGCTTCTTTTCATTTCACTTGGTGAGCTAAGTATTTTTCTCATTTTCTATTGCTGGATCTTAGTATTTACAACAATGGTGGACAAAAAGTTTTCTTAAATCTTGAATGTGTACAAAACAGGAAAAAATATTTAAACAGATTCTGGTAGTATTGAGCTTAAGAATCACACATAACTGTGAACTTTCCATTTGTTTATGTTAACATCAAATTGAATACGTAACAAGAAAATAAAATATATATTTATATATTTTAAACGCAGTGCGATGTATAAAGAACTAGCAATCGTCTCGTTCAGTTGCTAATCCAGATACGGTTATTGATCGATCGATGTCAGTACTGTGAGATATTTCTGTTTCTGATCGGTATTGATATCGGTTCGATGATGATAGGTAAACACAACGGAAGACCGTATAGAGATAATGTAATTGTGCGCCTTTTTAAACAAGTCTTAGTAGAGCAGAGAAGTCGATAGAGGTTCCTATAATTCATTCCACGATCAATCATTCAGATAAAAAACGTTGTATAGTACCCCTGTGTTGGCCGCGACACAGTCGCAGATCAGTTAAAACATGGCTAATCGGGCCAAAAGCATATAACAGCTATTGTAATTGCCCATTTAGCACGCAAGCGACTCGAGTTCAATATCGATCGATTCGCGTATCAACTTTTCACGCCCAACTATAAAGTTTAGAGAAAGAAATACATATTGCTTGGTTAACTTGTTAAAAGATTGAACAAAATGGCGTAAATAAATGAAATACATTAGATTAACAAATAGTTATTTATATAGTACATAGTAGTAGAAGTTGCCAATAAAAGCGAAATAGACGTACAAAACGTTTACTTTGTGGAATTTTCCACAGATACTTCTTCGTATGCAAGAGAGATGAAAACACTCAGGTACGCTTAAACAAGGGAGGGCTCAAATATGCTGCGCAGCTGCTGTAGCTTAACGGCAGCTGGCGTTAGAGCGAGTGAGATAGAAATATACGTATTTACGATAAGTAAAATGTATGTACATGCAAATACAATGCGAGCGATGTATTTTTAGAGAAGGCCAGCTACTCTTCTGTGGGGTGTGTGAATTATACAAAGAGAGAATTCGAGAAGAACTCAAGAAGACCCAAATAGCTGTAGCACATTGCATTTGACAATGTGATGAAAAATTTTCTTCAACAGCAACTATAAATGAGATTACGTAATACGAATGAAAATATTACACAACATTTGTAAATTCAAATTAGTACAAAACGTTTACTTGTAAAAGCAAGAGAGAAAGAAAAAATTCACGTTGACTTCACGTTTGAAAACGTTTTGATTATGAGTCATTTTTCGACGGGTACTAAAAACTACGCCTTAATTGCTTATAAATTTTTGCTTACGTATGGGAAAAGCACAGCACAAGCCTGGCTTGCTATGCAAACTCCTCAAATCCTGGTTAACCTTTGACACTTGGCTATCGTTGCCTGCCCCTTAGCCTTAAGATTCTGGCGTCTGAGACTCAGGTACAGTTTTCAGCCTGCCTAAGAGACCAACTCTCTAGCCAAAGATGGAAAAACTGGGTTTTCGCCATTTCCTCATTTGTGAAATTTGCCTGACGTGCCCACGTTGATGACGACGTTAACGACGACAGTCATTTTCTTTTTCTTTGTTCAAAGCGCAAATGCTTGATATGCTAGCAATTATTTTAGCCTTCTTTCCATGTTGTAACTTCGCAGCCTCGACTTTCCAAAAGTTAATTTACACTTATTCATTGCTTTAATGCAGTTTTTGCAGTATGCAGCTAATCTATGTGTGTATACAGCTGCACTTGGATCTGGGACAATATCTATGAATAATATATTTTTTTCCCCAACTTGTTTTTATTTTCACGGTAAAACTTCACTTGAACACTGATATTTTGCTAATGCGTGCATTGCTGGCTGTGGCCTCTATTTATACTCTGGCCAAGTGTGCCAGTCGATTCTTCGAGAATCCATTTGTCTCCCTTATTTCCAGTCGAAGTCTCTCGAAGGTGTGAGCGAGAAAGCTGCTGTGTTGAGCATACGTGATGCGTTGCTTTGTATACGTTTGTCTCAGCTATTATGCCTTTGTCATGGAAGTTGCTACGTTCCAGAAATACACCCCTTAATATTGATTTATCATTTACAGATGTGAAATTTAGGGCAATCTTTAACTGTGTATAAGCTGGCATAATAACTTTATGTGAACTATTTTGCAGTTCAAACAACTAAATTCTATACGCAGTGTAGCGTCTGTTAGCTAAAGAGTATACCTGTATCGGCGTAATTAAGCATTTAATTTTCGCTTGCTCGCAACTCGCATTTGAATGCTGCCGGATCGCTGCTGTGCAAGCGAAGCAAATATATTGTGCTGCATTGCTTTACAATGCTGCCAGATGTGTGCTACTAGAAGCTTCTAGAGTATTTCGCTTCGTTTCTCTAGTTGTGTTATACTGTTATACGCTTAGCCAAGTTTATAACCAAGCTAAATTATTGTATTTGATAAACGTATAAAAACACCGACAATAAAAAGAACATCGAAAAAGTAAGGAACCTTTTGATTATCTTTTTTGCGATTATATTACAAAAAATAATCAATCAGTTTTTGTTACATGCTGACAAACTTTAATTTTATTTAGATGTTTCGTTTATTTTAAAAATCAGTTCTCTTTATGCTATGCATTAGTAGTAGTTTCTTCATATTTTAGGCTTTTACGTTTAACCTACTACTAACATTTTTGCGCAGTGTGCAAATCATTCTCGTATTGTTTGTGTGTGTTGAACCAAGCACAAGGTTTTTGAACCTTTGCGTGGCACAGCACAAAAGCCAGCTGTTTTGACAGCGCGCGCGCATCCTGTGCTCAACGCCTTCTCAGGGGTTGAGTATACCCATTCACTCACTCACTCACTTTCACCCACTCCCATTGAGTGATTTGTTGATGAGAGAGAGAGAGAGAGAGAGAGAGAGAGAGAGAGAGAGAGAGAGAGAGTGATTTGTTTGAGTGAGTGAATTTAGAGCGCGCTAAATATGAATGCGTGCGAGCTAAACTGAACTGAAACTGAAAACTTGCCAAACTGCCATTAAACTTTAAACAAGAAGTATGCTAAAAACAATAGAGGTCAAGCCGGGGGTTATGTTTGGGGTGTTCTCGTACCAAATTGCTGACCCAGCTTAGGCAATGCCATCCCAAAACTTAACTGCTCCCAAAGCCAAGTGCCAAACGGAAAGCGACAGAGAGTTAAGCCCAAGAGTTTTGTGAAGGAAACACAACAATAACAGCATGGAAGTCGTCAGAGAATCGCATAAACTGTGCGGCAATTGGCAATGCAAACAATAACACAAAAAAGAAAAGATGGGAATAGAAACATTTACAATAACAGCGGCAATAGTAATGGGACAACTTTGACGGAAATTGCGTATACGCTGTGGGCGCCCGTATGTATCCGACAATGATGAAAGGACAAGAGCAAATGCTTGTTGCTTTTGTGTTTGTTTCCTGCGGCAATTCACACAAAATAACAACACAACACAACAGGAGAAGAAAGAGAAAGTACAGCAAACAAAAGAAGAATGGGGGAAACAGTCAAATGGCATAATAAACGTATTTACCAAAGAATAAGACTCGAACATCAACATGCTTTATTATGGCACAAAATGCGACCCTAGGGAGGGGCAAAGGGTGTGTGTGTGTGTGGTAATGCTTCTGCTGCTGGTTAAGTAAAGTGTTTTTTTCTTTTTTACTTTGCCACACATCAGTCGCAGTCATGAGCCAGCGGTGGCAGCTTCTCTCAGGGTCTGGCCACAATGTTCCCTGACATTTTGAGAAAATTCAACCTTGTGTATTGCCAAATGTAGTCCTTCAATTATTCGAGCCTACAATGTTGAAATATATCTATATAAAAAAAAAAAACAGAACTGGCAAAAAAAAACAAAAACACAACCAGCAACAACAAATGTTTGTAGCATAACTCTGTCAATGCATTTGAGGGCCGTTCGGTTTCAGTTCAGGCACCAGCCATTCCCAACTCAGTGTATTACAGGCGGCAAGGACGAGCGAGCCCGACCAACCCAGCCACCCACACTCACCCACACTCGTGGCGCGTTTGAGCGGATACGAAGCCTAAGTGCTGGCAGCTGACAGCGGGCGCGGTTTGGCAACAAGGACCTACATTCAGTCGTTTCTTGGTCTTCGTCGCAATCAACTGTTTGCACATTCGGCTTTATTCGTGTGTCGTATACCTCAAAAGCTAGCTGGCTGTGCAGCATTTGCAGCAGTGCTCCTTCAGACACGCAAACGTTAACAGCTCGCGGTCTTCAACGCAAATTGTTAGCCATGGCTTGGCAATACGGAAACGACAACGCGTAGTGATTGTGTAGGTGGATGTTCTGTGTGTGTGTGTGTGTGTGTGTTTTGTGGAAGTTGTGCGAAGTTGCAGTTTGTGAGTTAGTTTGGTGTTATGCACTTTTAACCCAAATTTAGCAAAGCAACTTAATTAGTTTGTCTTGGCCTCATTGCCTGTAAGCAATTTTTAGCTGATATTTTTATTATTATTATTATTGTCCTATTGTTGTTGTTATTGTTTAAACGCAACCAAATGGAGCATTGAATGTGCGGTCAGGCAGGATGTCATTTTCGAAACATTTTTACGCTTCACTTTCTCTTTAACTTTCGTAGCTGTTTCCCATTCGGCCAAAGCATGTCAAACATTTTGGGTCTCTTAATGGGTCTATTGGCGTCTGTTTGTCTGTCAGGGCCAACAGTTTTGGCCCACACAGCCCAACAATAAGAAACAAAATAATAAAATTCTTATATAAAATGGCTGTCACTTCATCAAATTGCTTCATTTTTTTTTATGAGAGCCTAATGGATTTTTTTTTGTAGCATTGAAGTTTCGATTTGTTGTTCGCTTGTCGATTTTTGTAGTTCGTACTTGTGGCACGCCTCTTTTGAGGTCAAAGTGCAGCAAGAAAAACCAAACGGGCCGAAGTATAATGGCAATTCAATTAGTTAATAACAGATGCCGCGCTGCGCATGTGTGAATGTTTGGCCATGTCCCTGTCCCTGAGCCAGCTAAACAGCTACAGCCTCCAATGCATCTGCCTCTTGTTTTTGGGCGCGAGCGTTCAATGCTACCGCGGCATGTTGTTGTTGCTGCTGCTGCTGCTACTGCTGCTTCTGTCCATGCCTTGTCCAGGGCACCCAACATTTGGCCTTATCTAAAATATGCACACCGAGTCCTTGGGGGTCTCGCAGAGTTTTCGTAATGCCATCCCAAGGCAACCGTCAGCGACGACTAACCGAACAAAACTAGCGAACAGCCGACAACAACAATTATACCAAGAAGAAGAAAAACAACAACAACAGCTACATACATATGTATATGTATGCAGTTACAAATATTTTGCGAACTGCAACTATCAACCTTGGGAAGCGCTCAAATTGCCAGTGTTGTGCAACAACAAACTAAGCCAAACACAAACACACACACATTAAGAAGAGAGAGGGAGAAAAAAACATTGTTGTGAATTTTATTTAATTGAATGTTGCTTAATTCAGCACAGCCACGAAAATATCTACATATCCTCGAAACAAAAAGAAACCCCAACTAACAACTTAAACTCCGAAAAAATATAAAGCAAATATTTTTAAATGTCAGCTCAAATGCCAAGTGACGCCAATTTTATAGACCTTTTCTAAAATAAAAACCAAAAAAAATAAAATAAAATAAAATAAACGAAAGTAGCAGCAATAAGGACGAGCATAAGTATTTCACAGGCACAAATCACGGCATCATAAAAATTTATACCAGCCAGATTTCTGTCCGAAATTCATGATGGCAGCCAACGGACGAATTCGTAAGCGTAAACATCGGAATCATACAGTTGGCGACAACTTGCCGACAACAGCAGCAACAGCGACAGCGACAACAACAACAACAGCAGCAAGAATAACTAGCAGCAGCAACATAAGAGCAGAAGAAACAACACCAACAGCAGATCCTGACGAACCCTGGCCCATGTCGGAGAAAAATGATTTAGCAGAAGATGCGGAACAACAACAGCAGCAAACAGACAGTGCTAATAATTTCACGCATAATTTCGTCGATTTGCAGAAACTCTTGAATTTTAACGACAGCAGCAACTTTTCGAGCACATCGAGTGCTATTAAATTGAGTAACGGCCCCATTACGGACACACTTTTGGGCACCATTTTGACCACGGCAACAGCAACAGTGGCACCCGCCGCCAGCTCCTTGCTATCCAGTATTGCAGCAACAACAACGACAGCAGCAACGGCAACATCAGCAACATCTTCCCAGTTAGCTTTAGTCTCCACACAGCATGGAATTGCAATGGGTCAGAATGGTGTTGCTTTAGCGGATGCCACCTCATCCACCTATTATGCCAACTTGCTGAGCATGTCGCCGGCAACGACAAGCCTGATCTCAGCAGTGGCTGCCACCAAATCCTACAACGATAGCATTTTACGCTGGGAACAACTCGATGGCACCGTGGACTTTGGCTTCGATCCACTCTATCGCCACTCGCTGGCCATGTCCATTGTCTATTGTGTGGCGTATATTGTGGTATTCCTCGTCGGACTCATCGGCAATAGTTTTGTGATTGCTGTCGTTCTGCGTGCTCCACGTATGCGCACCGTTACCAACTATTTCATTGTGAACCTCGCCATTGCCGATATCCTGGTGATTGTCTTCTGTCTGCCAGCCACACTCATTGGCAACATCTTTGTCCGTAAGTAGCTATGCGGTTTGTATATATAAACTTTTAAATACTTCATAGCGAATGAGAAATGCTGATCGTTATCACATAACGGTTATTTCATCCGTATCTTAAGCCCCACCCGTATACAAATATGCATACGATTTGTATTGCCTAATAGCGTGTGTGTTTTATGTACGCAGATTTATGTACTGCTCGTTAGCGCTTTGGTCGATGTAAGACTTGCGTTTCGCGTTTTTTTTTGTGGGCTACGCATATTAGCTGAATTTATGTTTCGCAATTAATCGACGCTGGGATTAGGCCAGGCCAACGACACGCTGCCTTACGCCATACACAATTTGTCGTCGGAGTGTATCGGAGGCGAACTGCTAATGGCAACATAAATACTGGACGCTCGGTCCTTTCGTTTAATGCTGAAATCAACTAAATGTTCTGAATTATTATCATGCATTATCATCAGCTTAATGGGGCTGCTTGCAGAGCAAAAAAAAAACTCACATCACATTTTATATTGAATTTTCTCATGCAATTAACATTCGGCATTTACAACCTTGCCATAGAATATGAATGAGGCACGACAGGAAGGAAGTTGCTCCGACTACGATGAGTTCATCTAAACATATCCGTTTCAACGCTATCTAACTAGAAGTTTTTGTCATGTGGCATGTCACATGAACACATTTTTTTTGTTGTTGCTGAATAGTTAACTTTAGGGCAATGAGTTTAAGAACCTTGCTATTATTTATTTATTCTTATAGTTAGTCAACTTTATAGACTTAAATGGACAAAAAAATGTCTATTAATGTTTTGACATTGATTATTTATTGTTTTTTAAATGGCTATAACTCATAGCCATAATTTTAAGTGGCTATATATAAATAAAAAAGAATTATTTTTTTATAAAAGCCAATTTTCTGCTGACTTAACAGTCCTTGTGTTTAAATTTATACATGTTTTCAACTCTAAGCACATATTGAATTTCTGATAACTAAAAACAGAACTCATCAATTAACTAATTTAATAGTCTCAATGACAGCAACAAACATTCTACTTCAACAGGCCCTTTTTTCTAGTATGTATAATCTTGGCCACTTTGGCTTTTGGCCCCATTAAACAAGGTTACGCATAATTGCGAGGGTTTCATTTTAATAAATTTACATCACCTTGCAAGTATCTGTTTTACCACCTGCCGTGTGCCTTTTGGTATGGGTTGCCTGTGTGTGAACTGGCAACGGGGTAAATCGACTGTCACAGAGCCTGCTCCTGCTTCTGGCCAAAGTAATTGCATGCAAATTCAAAGCGTCGACATACAGCAAAGAAAATGATCAAAAATCCTTCAGAAATCAAACGCTGATTGCAATGCCTGACATGTCAGGGCAGGCCAGAGTTCCAGTTCTAGACCAAACACAAAACAAAAACCAAAAAAAAAAACAACTCCTAGCCAACATGAATAGAGCTGGCCGCGTTTAGGCCCGCCAGGTGGCGCCAAAGTTTGCCAATTAAATGTGTGCGCTGTGCCTTAGAAATGTTCATACTGCCATACATGGCGTATACAGAATTACACTAAAGTGTTTTGTGTGCAATTGTAAGGGTGCTAAGCGGGGTGCTCAGGTCGCTGGGGGTTGCGGGTGTTTTTTCTTGTAGTAAACGAAATGAACCGAATGGCAAAAGGAAAGAAAAACAAAAACAAGAAAAAAAGCGAACAAGTGAAAAACTGAATGAGTTGACTGCATAGTGTGTGTGTGTGTTTTTTTGTTGGAGTGGTATATCAGTGCGCACTCGCGCTGTCTCTGAGACGGTCTCTCCCACTCTCACTCTCGCTCTCTTTCGCTGCAAGTTGTTGCTGTGTTTGGGGTGGCCTGAAGGATCATCGACACAGAACTGACCTAATTTCATAAATTCAACATAGGCGCAGGGTGCGGCGTGCTAGGCCAGACCGTTTTAGTGGGCCATTGTGTGTGTGTGTGTGTGTGTGTTTGCGTGTGTATTTGCTCGGGTTTGGGGTAAGCAATTTAGACCCAGACCCAGACCCAGAACCAGACGCAGCTGCATAGGCTCAAATACTAACAACAAGTCCCACAATAAATAAATTGCGACAGCCCTTGGGCTATTATTGAATGCTGGCTATTTGATTTGTGAGTTAACGAAAATGGCCGAAAGGCCATCTTAGACAAAATGCCAGCAGCTGCGACACAAATGACAAATCGTTTAACTAAAGTCAAGTTGTACGTTGCGTCTGTTTATAAATAGTTACCTTTGTCACATATATACTAACTTGCTGGCTTGGTGTTTTAGTTGCTGTCATTATCTAAGCATACACACACAAACACACACACACTTACAGGTATACAAAAACACACACCTTACTCGAGCCTCAGAAATTGCAATGGAAGGTTGTTTTGCATTCAAGGACCTTTCTCTTTGCGGCTGGATGAATTGACCTAAATATTTTGCTCGACAACCTAATAGTCAGGGTTATACTCAAACACACACACACAAACGAAGACAACGGTGTATATGTCTGTATTTGTTTGATGTGTTTGTATTTTTACCTGGGCTGGGCCTGAATGGCTCCACCACTGCGACTTCGGCGCCTTTATTTATGTGTGTGTGCTTGTGTGTGTGTGTGTCTGTGTGTTTGGAAAACCAATAAAATGCGAAATGAATTGATTTGTCGAGCAGCAGCGGATAACAGCCAACGATGCCACCTTGAGACACGGCGTTGCTACCTGTCCTTAACGGCCTTCCCTTAACCTAAAACCTAACCTATCGTTACTTTACTTACCATTTCCATTGCGCGGCACTTTCTAATTAGACTTTGATGGCATTTTATAGCTCCGCTTAGCCATTGTTGTTATCATGGCCAAATCGTTATCATTAGGATCTTTGGCTGCATTCGCATATTGTTAAATCATGTCACGTACTTTAAAATTTCACGTTTTGCCGGTTTTCTTCATTAAGCCGCAATGTTTTTTGTTTACGCTAAATGCACTCGAAAAAAGCTATGTAAACCGAAAAAGATTTCGAAACTATTATAAAAATCTGTCAAAACTAATGTTAATTTTATAAAAACATTCTAAAATCAGGGCTCAAATATAATAGAAAAATCTCAATTTATCAAATTAATAGATATTAATTTTCTACTCTGTTTTAAGATTTAATTCTAAAGCTGATTGTGACCTAATTTGTATAGAAAAAAGTCCCCCCAATTTCCCTTTCTTTTTTAAATAAACACATTTAAAGTAAAATGGCCAACATTATGCGTTAGACGGCTTTGGTCTTATTGCGGCCATTCCGGTTTGCTGTTGATGTTAGTATTTTTCCTGATGAAGTCATTTTTCTTCACTTGACGATTTACCGATGGTATTTTAATTTAGCTGCTACGTGCCACACACACAGCACTTGACTTCAAGCTGCTTACATCTAACATGGCTGTTGAAGGTTCTAGATTCGATACGCCTCATTGTTCTGTGCAGTGGCTGTGTGTTGTTCAATTCAATTTAGCAGCTAGCCACGAAGCCATGGTTGGTGGACGTGACGCAGCAGCTGAGATGATAAACATAACAATAACGCATTTACCAAAAGTGTTATGCCCTAACTAATATCCATAGCTATTCCACGCCCATTGCAATCGAACCCTCATCCGAAAAAGAAAGCAAAGAAAGCAGCGACAGCGTCAATATCAGATTTGTTCCACCCGATTATTTCATTAACTTTATGTGGATATGCCACAAGAGCAGAGGCTTACGCCCACACCAAACCAACTACAAGAAATGGCAAACAATGCAAAATCCAAATCCCATCAACGTCGCCTACAAGGCAAGAAAAAGTTGGCAAGAAGTTTTGCCTTCCTTGAAATATATGCAAAAATATGTGATAGTTGCGAGTCGACAATAAAATACACTTGAAGCTTGCAAATATTCCAAGAATGTGAAGAGTATGAGTAATATTCTAAAAGAAATGCTTTATTTTATGTGTTACAAATACCTTGACAAACTGCAAATACCTCTTCGTTTAGGGTATAGAGAAATGAGAAAAGAAAATGTAGAGGATTCAGCTTAGCTCTTTGACATTTTATAGCGTGACATTTTCTAAAATGAAGGCCGTGTTGATAAGCGGAAAATATCGATTGAATTAATCTGCATTATTCCATCAATATTGCGCGCAACTTAATTCATCTTGATTTTAAAACTTAAAGACACAAAGCTAGACAACTTTTTGCTTTTTATTTCTTTTCAAGGCATATGTTTCAACAAGTAAGCAGCGATATCTGCTCAAACTCAGCTTAGGCACTGACAAACTTCTTGTTTTACGCTAACAAAAAAAGCATAACAAAAATACAAATAAGCAAAACTTTTTTTATTTCTTTGCCAACAATATATCAAATTCAAGAGCATCACATGAAACAAATAGCTTTTTATTAATAGCTTCGGATATAGCTTGTAATTTATACGATTTCAGACTGTTGCACTTGCAGCTTGAAAGAAGAAAAAAAAAGAAGAAAATACTGTCAACTGTGTCCAGATGTGTTCACATGTGGTTTCTTGTGCCCAGCGAGTGTGTTGCCCCAAAAGAAAAGTTCAGTTTCGTTCGTTTGGGCACAAAGCACAATAATAATAATAATCATAATAATATTTATACATTCATTTTTTTATGTGCCAAATCATATTAAATTTGGCTTTTATTGGTCAGCGGTACGTATGCATAATAAAAAGCGACAGCCCAAATCGAGATAAGACAGGCGAACGAGACAGGAAATTAGCCAAAGGCCATAAATACACAGGATGCGTCTCTGACCCTCATCTCTATGGTTTATTGCGATATTTTTTTAAAAGTCATTTCGTCCATTGAACTCGCTAGCTTTTTTTTTGAAGCGGTGTTAATGATATGTTTTGTTGTTTTGTTGCTTGTCGCCTGTTGTTGTTGTAGTTATTAGTACCTTTTAATTGCCATTCGATCTGCGATGCCACCAAATTCTGTTTGCACTGTCATCAACCTTGATGACGACAACGTGTGTGCCACAGGGCCATATATCTTGAGGGCATGCCCCCCATGCCACGCAGCAGCCCTGCAACCCACTTAATGATTTTGATGTGTTTTTGAGCCTTTTGTGTCTGACTAAGTTATTTGCTGTTAGCATAGCATTCACAACGCAGCAGCCAATGCCTCTCAAACTGTACACTGAGAAATAATCCTTCGTCCCTGTATCCCCATAAAAAAATTATATTTTCTTGTTTAAAAATTTAAAAAAAAAACTTTTGTCAGTTTGAAATACTTTTTTTTTTGGTAAACTAAATTTATTTCGACTTTTTGCTGTAAAATCTTTCATGAATATTATAATTAGACCTAAATCAAGCTGGCAGTAAGTGTTTTTCTAAGAGTTTACCTAAGTTCAAGTATTAAAAATTGAACTATAAGCTCTTTGATTTTCTGAATGTTCGTCTAAGTATGTGAGTACATATAGACAGCAAATCATGTCTTCCATCTTCCATCAAATAGAATAAAGGGGAATACAAATTAACTTCAGGCAAGCTGCGGGCGGGCAAACAATGTTGCCACCAACACCACAATGGCTTCTTGTTGGCTGCTGCTTCTGTGGCAATCTGAGACTTGTCACCAAATTATGAATGATATGCAGCACATAAATCTCAGTCAGCAAACAACGACGGCGACGACATAAACGTGGACGTGGACAAAAACAAAATAACAAAAAAACAAAAACAAGCAAATGAACAGAAAAGCATTGAACGTTAACTGGGACCGCAAACAGGATAACAAGGACAAGAAAGAGACAAGGACTAGTCTAACAGTCAAGTCTAGTCATAGACCAAAGACATGACCGAAAGTTACTCAGCATAATTTTTGCATTGTTTATGCACTATTATTATAAACCATACTTTCTTTTTATCCCTCTGTCTCTTTCTTGATTTTTTTAGCTTGGATGCTTGGCTGGCTGATGTGCAAGTTTGTGCCCTATATACAGGGTGTCTCGGTGGCAGCGTCAGTTTACAGCTTAATTGCTGTCTCCCTAGACAGGTAAGTGCATAGAAAATGAGTAGAATCCTTTCGTTAATTTACGTTGCTATGAACTTTTATTGTGGGATCGGATACAGGATTGGGGTTGGGTGGGAGTGTGGAATGGGTTGGGTTAGGATAGGGCTTAGAGGTGTCAGTTGCTATCACTAATGATGCACAACAAGAGCGGGAGCAGCATGATGCACTGGGACCAATGGCACAATCGGCTTCACAGCATGCACTGAATGTACCGCGACAACAGGCTTGGCGATGATTGGATGAACGACCTTCACGACCGGTGCGGGATGATGCACCACATGGCTGGTAAAGTAAAACAAAATTAATGCAATTCGCTTGAGAGGCTGTCAGAGCACTTACGAGTGCACCGAGTGGGCGCCATGATGAATGATGGGTGTATGCACCACAGGGTGGGCCACAACGGGTGCATGATGCACGACGGGAACAGCTACAACGCCGGGATGAGCATAGACCTGAGCAGCAGCAAAGGCAGCGAGCACAAACAGCTGAGAAATTATATATATATGTTTACATTCAATTACTATTTTACGAAGCAGCAATTTCTTATACTCACAACTTTGAACATTTTGTAGGTGGTTGGTTGGGTTTGTTTTTGTTTTAACTAAGTGTGTTTGTTTAGAGCTGAGCAAGTCATACGCAACTGTTGACAAATGTGGCTTCGAGTGTGGCTTTTATAGGAGCTTAGTGTCTAAAAACTGGCTGACCTGGCCAGCTGGGATGCAGTTAATTGCAAAAAAGTGAACGCTGTAAAGCTCAATGTAAGCCGGCTGGTGAAAAAATGAATGAAAAAAAAAAACTGGTAACCAGCTGACTCTGAGTCGGCGTTAGTCTCAAGATCAAGTTCATAGCTTGCCTTGTTCATATTTGGTATTGGGCGGCAAATAGTTTGATAAATATTCAATTTTCAAGTTGTTATAGAACGTTCATTTGCCTTGGCTAAATTATGTTGCCTTGTGTTTCCTGTTCCATAAAAACAAATCGACAAACAAATAGATAAATTTTGATGGCAAAAAAAAAAAAATAACGAGGCAATGTGACAGATTTCTTGACAAGTGAAATCTCTATGAGCATAAAGTCAGAAATCCTGCGGCCAGTTGATTTATCAAGTGGCAGTAAAAACGTTTTCACAACATTGCGACGCGTGTGTGTGTGTGGGTGTGTGGAAAACCCACGCAGGAGCCAAGATAATAAGAGACGTTGCTTTATGTGCAGCAACGTTTCTATTTATATCAATTTCTCAGCGACAGCAGTCGCCAGTGGCATTTGCTTTTCTGCTCTGCTACTGCTGTAGTCATTATTCAGCGCTATAGGCGACAGCAAGGGCTGAGAGACTGAGATGTGGAAAGGCAGCTAAGATACTATATCATTTGATCATCTGGTCACCCGCACAAATCCAGTAAACTCTTAAACAGGCCCATGTACAAGTTGTGCTTTCGTACCTCATTTTATTTTACGAGCCCTCGTAAAGTGATTCGAAATTTAAGATTTATTAGCTGTAACATGAACCTAAATCAGTACACAATGTCCTAGATTTAAGACTGGATCACACTATCTTAAGCTATGCCTTGCTTCAGCATGACCATTTAATTAGGGCTCTTAGTTTTCTACATAGACATATGCATCGAGAGCACATCCACCCACTCCACATACATTGTATAAATATTATCACACAAAAGTCACAGATAAACCACTCGGGTGAAGTGTGTGGAGTGCGTGATTGTGTATATAAACCCACTTACTTGTGGTTTTAATGCCAATGACTGTGCGGCTTTTGTGTCTCCTCTCGAAATTCTCCGGAAATTTCCACGCGCACAAAAGTTTGCCCAAAATGTCAACAGTGCGTATGAGTAATCGCAACATATTTGTACAGCTCCCACTCCAGCTACCTTTTTGTTCGCTTGTTTGTACTTTTTACTCAAGTAGGAGAATAAAAAAAGGCCATCACAGCAAGAGGAGCTGAGGGTAGGGCCAATTATTAAACTCTGCTCGTCTCTTTATGTAAATTACTTTGCATAAAAATACTTTTTTTGTGGCAAAACTTTGTCTCCAGCTTGCGCTTAAGAGGCAAAAATAAATATATGCTTTCCTTGGCCATAACTCAGACCATATCAAGCTTCATATTCGGCTCTGGATCGGACAAGTATTGCCATTGTTTGACCGTTAAGAGGCAAAAACTTAATTATAACAGTGACTGAATTATGAGTTGACCCCCAAACTAAATCCTCTAGACAAATTATGCTAATGCAATGCATTGCTTATTGCATACTTATGTGTTTATACAACACTGAAAGAAAAACTATTTAGTGAATAATTTTTTGGGACTTAAATGTTAAATTTCTATTATTCAGATAAATGTATCTGAATATTGTTAGCAAACATTTAAGGTGAAATATCTTTATACACTTAAGTGTACGGGGAATACAGTTGTTTCTATAAATAAACAGTATGACAATGTAATATTGGCTTCGGCTTTTAGCTGCTGTTTGAAAGTTTTTGTGGCTGGCCCCCGTAATGGAATTACCGTTGTGTTTTGTTATCAGTAAAATGCTGGCCAAACAGACGACACAAAGTAGCTAACAATAGTACAATGAATGCTGGAGCACAAGCATGAGCCAGGAGCTTTAATTATTTGGTTTTCTTGTTGTTGTGCTATTGAACGGGGAGCCAATAATAAGTGGTTAGCACTAAGCCAAATGAAAACTGGCAAATGTCTCCAAATCCCCATGCACCCCTTGCCATTTGGCATTTGGAACTGCTCTTATTCAAATTACACATTATTGTGGCAGGGGCAAGCTTAAAAGTGGGCACACTCCCAGCGGAGAGGAGATGTAGGTGACGCACACGTATTCGGTTGCATGGAGTTCAATAGACTGGCGCCTGTGTGTTGGCGAGTGGGTTGAAGAGTTTGGAAAGCAAGCAGTCAGCAGAAAAAGGCTTAAGGATGCCTGGTATCCTGCGTGTGCGAATTAATCCTTTCAGATATTTTGCATGGCAGCAGCGACTTTCTTTTTTTAAAAACGGTGTCGTCATCGTGTCATCGTCGTGATTGCTATTATTCCTAAAAAGAGAAGGCGTCAACAGCTGTTTTACGAAAGATTCTTTGTTGGCAATCTTTTGCAGGTTCATTGCCATTTGGTGGCCCCTGAAGCAGATGACAAAGCGGCGTGCACGCATTATGATAATCGGCATATGGGTAATAGCTTTGGTTACCACCATACCTTGGCTGCTCTTCTTCGATCTGGTGCCCGCTGAGGAAGTCTTTTCGGATGCACTTGTCTCCACCTATACACAGCCGCAGTATTTGTGCCAGGAGGTCTGGCCACCGGGCACAGATGGCAATTTGTATTTCCTGTTGGCCAACTTGGTGGCTTGCTATTTGCTGCCAATGTCGTTGATAACGTTATGCTATGTGCTTATCTGGATAAAGGTATCGACGCGCAGCATACCCGGCGAGATGTCCAAGGATGCGCAGATGGATCGTATGCAGCAGAAGAGCAAGGTTAAGGTCATCAAAATGCTGGTGGCAGTTGTCATTTTGTTTGTCTTGTCCTGGCTGCCGCTCTACGTGATCTTTGCACGCATCAAATTTGGCTCGGACATATCGCAGGAGGAGTTTGAGATATTGAAAAAGGTTATGCCGCTGGCTCAATGGCTTGGCTCATCGAACAGTTGCATCAATCCCATTCTCTACTCGGTCAACAAGAAATATCGTCGAGGCTTTGCGGCAATCATCAAATCTCGCAGCTGTTGCGGACGTCTCAGGTGGGTTTGGAAACACTTAAATAATTACCTGTTTATAACCCTATATTTTGTTTAGATATTATGACAATGTAGCGATTGCCTCCTCGACTACCAGCACAAGGAAATCCTCGCATTATCATCCAAATAGTTCACGCAAGAGTCCCAGCAGTCCAGGATTGCGTAAGACCAATGCCGTTTCCTACATATACGAGCATAATTCGCTGCGTCGCCACAATATGATGATGAAACAGGATAGTAATT
This sequence comes from Scaptomyza caliginosa, assembly GCA_035044725.1. Classification (NCBI taxonomy): domain Eukaryota; kingdom Metazoa; phylum Arthropoda; class Insecta; order Diptera; family Drosophilidae; genus Scaptomyza; species Scaptomyza caliginosa. The sequence continues at coordinate 3,079,836 of JAWNNR010000686.1, forward strand.
TGTCGCAGCACATGCTGCTCAAGCAGGACTCGCATGGGTCCCGTCAGTTTCTTATCAAGCAGGAGAGTTCCTGCAGCGATGCATCTGGCACACGACGTTTGCTCTGTCAGCAGGATAGCAATGGCAGTAAGGTTTCTCTATCCAAACAGGACTCCATTGTTTCCTACATGGAGGCACGACGTGTGGCAGCTTTAAGTGGACAGGATCGCTCACTGGACTCTACATTGACGCAACAGGATACGATTTCCATTGAGTCGCGACGCGCAGGACCCATAGCAACGCCCGCTTCCTTGCTGGACAAGCGACAGAAGTTTGTTAAACAGGATTCGGTAATCTCATTTGTGGATCAACGACCCGAACCGCGTCGCCATCAGCTGGTTAAGCAAGACTCTGTTATCTCCTTTGCCGATCAACGCCGTGGCCTGCTTCACAAGCAGGATTCGCTGATCAACAATCGATCCAGTGATGCACCCACTCATCATGTCTCCATACTCAAGAAGACCGATTCTCAGCTGAGCTATGTCAGCTCCTCGCCCCGCCGCAATGTGGAGTTGTATGAGTAAATAAATAATAACTAAAACATAAACATAATATACAATACATACTCGTACTATATATATATATATATCGTATATATATAAACTGTCAACACCAATAATCTTAACAGATCTAAGCAAAATTAACAATAATACTAAAGGACAGAGCTGGAAAGGGGGAGACTGTGATAGCAGTCGGCAATGCTGGAAGTTCAGAGCTTGGCTTGAACGTGCCGCATATCCGTCGTCTTTGTGTGAACGGGGGGTTAAACGGGGGGTATGACCAACTTTGTTATCGAATTGGGGTGGGCGGGTCTAGTAAATATAAAATGCAAGAATGAACAGTTTACTTTGGCATGCCGAAGATGCAATACTCTTGCAGAGTGAAAAAAATCTTCTCGTATAGTATATCTTTAAACACTCTGCAAGGGTATATTAGCTGGGATTGCTTAGTTAGGCACAAACACCAACAAACAAATACACTCACGAGAGATACACGCAATGCACCTAAAAACAAAACTAAATAACATAGTCATTAGATGTTTTATACGTGTTCCAATAGTTCTATAAAACACAAACACATAGACACTCAATGAACAACAGCAGTACAATAGAAAACCAACTAAACTTAATCTTGACTATGCTATATATGTATGTTCATATATGGTATAATCGCACCGTAACATGAAGCAGTTTTTAAGATTGTTTGTACTCATCATTTGCTAAAGTATATCAAACGAAACAAAACTAAGAGAAATGAAAAAAAAAATGCAGCTTGCTTTGAACTTTACGGAAAAATTGAAACATTTAAAACAATGAAGTGCAACAAAGAAACAAACTTGAGTGTTGAACGAAGAAGTGCAATTTTTTACTAGCAACAGGAGCCCACAAACAAATGGGCCAAGCTACAAAAAACATTTTCTACGAAAGCGAAAATAAAAGAGTGAAACGCGTCCTTTTTATTAAACAGAACAAAAACAAATAGTAAAATAAATACGCGCAGGAATGTCCAGTATCAAAGAAAACAAATTTGAGAAACACCGAGGTCTAAAGTAACGTACCTACTAAATTTTTGTATGAACAATTCTTACAATTTATATATACATATATATATATATATAATATATATTTGTATTGATTTTGGCATAAGCAATATATATATATATATATATATGGAATACACAACGTCTGTAAAACATCTATCAAACAAACAATAATCAATTTTATTAGAGTTTTACACAGAAACCAAATAAAACCAAAAAGCAAAGGAACAGAAATCGAATTGCGGACTAGATACATAAGAGATATAGGGTTTTACGAAAAAAACTGTTTGACATTGGGGAGGGATAAACATTTTGCAAAGCGCACAAAGCATTAACAGTCGACCATGTTTACCGGAAATCGATCAAGCAGATGATAATGATGACTTTTTTTTAATTTTTTTTGGATTTGTTGGCTTAGATAAGTACTCTTAAGTCTAGACAAAAACGAAAGAAACAAAAAAAAAAATGGAACTACAATGAACAAGACGCATAGGGAGGAATGAAAGGAACAAGCTGTCCGAGCATTCGCACTACAACGTATCACTAATAAACCAAACAATAATCGAAACATTATTCAACAAGAACAAGAACAACAACAACAACAACTCCAATGGATAACAATTTTAATAACAAATGACTAAGAAATAAGCTATATATATATTATATACATACCTTACAATATGAGTAACTATGGAACTACAACATATACATAAATACATACATATATATATATATATATAATGAAATACTATGCAATTTTATTGTTAGCCAAAATTTTATAAATGTCAAGTAATAATTGTAAACGAAACATTTGTATGTATACAAAAACAAAATCAAACAAATTAAACTATACATTAAAATATATATATACATATATATATATATAATCGTATCAAGTTAAAAAAAAAACATATGGGGCATTAGACGCTGTTTTGTGGCACGCTTTTACAAAGCTACATTTTAAATAAACAAGGATTTAGTTGCTATTTAACAACAATAAGCATTGATAACATCTCAAGTTGGCCAGCTTCAAGCTTCAATAAGCCCAAATTTTAATGAAGATAACAAACTACAACAAGGAAAGAAGATATCAATAATATATGTATAATAACTATATATGTACAATATATATGCATAGATATATTAATATTTATATATATACTAACTCATACAGCAGCAGCGAATGCAATAACAACCATATGTTTCAGTAACTTTTAAAGAATATTTGAGATATATGAAGTACTTATAATTATTATGATTATTCATCAGTCATAAAGCAGATAAAAAAATATTAAATATATATTTATATACTCGTATTACATAGTTTTATATGAGCCTTTATTATTTCAAAAAACCATACACAAACGCTTTTTAAACTTTGATAAACTAGATACTACGAAAGAAATTGATGATTGGAAGAAAAGAATATATATATTTAATATATAAACTTTAAGTTATAAAATTACATTTACATTTTAATATACACAGCTAGCAAAACGAGATTTTGTTTAATAATATTATGTGACAAAAAAAAATTTATTAAAATATCAAGCTACCAGAAATATGCATATAAAACGAACATCGTTAGAATACATTTATATATGATATTATTATATATACGTATAAACATATATTTTCAATGGCATTATTTGGGGACGGAGCGAAAAAACAAAAAGTATTTTTTTCTTATATGTTGCGAGTTCTTAGATTTTTAGTTTTGCTCCACCCTAATGTATTTACTTCAAATAATGTGTATGAAATACAACATACACCAAAGATACACGCATATTAGCAGAAATAAATGTAATAAATAATAATTATATTATAACGATTATAAATTACATATTTGAACTCACTTTTAGCCTAACTTAATCGAGTACTAAGTTACTTATTGCAAAAGCGATTAACCTATGTTAATGTTCGATTTGATACGCCCTCGGCAGGCGCAGCCCGCCCTCAAGAATATAAAGCACCTGTCAAATCTGTGCTCACATATAGTTCATTATGAATCGTTGGGTAAATCGTGTTGCTGTTGTTACTGGCGCTAGCTCGGGCATTGGAGCAGCATGTTGTAAAGCCTTGGTGGCTAGGGGAATGATTGTTGTTGGCCTAGCACGTCGGGAAAATCGACTTGATGAGCTTAAGGCTTCACTACCTTCCGATCAAGCTGCCCGTTTCCATCGCCGTCAGTGTGACGTAAGCGTTGAGCAGCAGGTGATCGATTCCTTTGCGTGGATTGATAAGAACCTTGGTGGTGCAGATGTTCTAGTAAATAACGCGGGTATAGTACGTGGTGTATACGTAACTGATGCAGGAAATGGTCAAGATCTACATGACATCGTCAATACTAATGTATTGGGCGTTTCTTGGTGTATTCGCGAGTGGTTCTTATCCCAGCAGCGACGTAAGATAAATGATGGACATGTGGTTATTATCAATAGCATTTTGGGTCAAAGTGTGCCTTTCGTTCCCGGCTTTCAGTTTAACATGTATCCACCCTCCAAGCATGCTTTGACAGCGCTTACCGAAGTGCTTCGTCAAGAGTTTATCACCAAGGGGACCAAGACAAAAATTACAGTAAGTTGAACTAATTAAACTTAAACAAATAATGTTTGTTCATATTTACCCAATAGAGCATTAGTCCAGGTGTGGTGAACACTGAGATTTTTGACGCAACCTCTCCAGAGAACCTGGCTAATATGCCAAAGTTGAATTCCGAAGATGTTGCCGATGCAGTTGCCTACTGCATTCAGACGCCACCAAACGTACAAATTCACGAACTGACCATTAAGCCAATGGGAGAAATGTATTAAACATACAACACAACTATTTAATGTTAGTGTGCCATTATATTTACATTGTTATCTTATCTGCATAATACAAATCTTACAAGCACTTTTAAAAATAAATAAATGAACAGCATGTTATTCAACAAGAACAACAACAACAACTCCAATGGATAACAATTTTAATAACAAATGACTAAGAAATAAGCTGTATATATATTATATACATACCTTACAATATGAGTAACTATGGAACTACAACATATACATAAATACATACATATATATATATATATATAATGAAATACTATGCAATTTTATTGTTAGCCAAAATTTTATAAATGTCAAGTAATAATTGTAAACGAAACATTTGTATGTATACAAAAACAAAAACAAACAAATTAAACTATACATTAAAATATATATATACATATATATATATATAATCGTATCAAGTTAAAAAAAAACATATGGGGCATTAGACGCTGTTTTGTGGCACACTTTTACAAAGCTACATTTTAAATAAACAAGGATTTAGTTGCTATTTAACAACAATAAGCATTGATAACATCTCAAGTTGGCCAGCTTCAAGCTTCAATAAGCCCAAATTTTAATGAAGATAACAAACTACAACAAGGAAAGAAGATATCAATAATATATGTATAATAACTATATATGTACAATATATATGCATAGATATATTAATATTTATATATATACTAACTCATACAGCAGCAGCGAATGCAATAACAACCATATGTTTCAGTAACTTTTAAAGAATATTTGAGATATATGAAGTACTTATAATTATTATGATTATTCATCAGTCATAAAGCAGATAAAAAAATATTAAATATATATTTATATACTCGTATTACATAGTTTTATATGAGCCTTTATTATTTCAAAAAACCATACACAAACGCTTTTTAAACTTTGATAAACTAGATACTACGAAAGAAATTGATGATTGGAAGAAAAGAATATATATATTTAATATATAAACTTTAAGTTATAAAATTACATTTACATTTTAATATACACAGCTAGCAAAACGAGATTTTGTTTAATAATATTATGTGACAAAAAAAAATTTATTAAAATATCAAGCTACCAGAAATATGCATATAAAACGAACATCGTTAGAATACATATATTTTCAATGGTATTATATGGGGACGGAGCGAAAAAACAAAAAGTATTTTTTTCTTATATGTTGCGAGTTCTTAGATTTTTAGTTTTGCTCCACCCTAATGTATTTACTTCAAATAATGTGTATGAAATACAACATACACCAAAGATACACGCATATTAGCAGAAATAAATGTAATAAATAATAATTATATTATAACGATTATAAATTACATATTTGAACTTAAGCCTAAAAGCCTAACTTAATCGAGTACTAAGTTACTTATTGCAAAAGCGATTAACCTATGTTAATGTTCGATTTGATACGCCCTCGGCAGACGCAGCCCGCCCTCAAGAATATAAAGCATCTGTCAAATCTGTGCTCACATATAGTTCATTATGAATCGTTGGGTAAATCGCGTTGCTGTTGTCACTGGTGCCAGTGCTGGTATTGGGGCAGCATGTTTCAAGGATTTAGTGGCCAAGGGCATGGTCGTTGTAGGCCTGGATCTTCATAAGGATGCGCCGAAAAAGCTTAAGGATTCACTGCCACCGGATCAGGCTGCACGTTTCCATTATCGTCAGTGTGACGTTGCCAACGAACAGCAGGTAATTGATACCTTTTCCTGGATTGATAAGACCCTCGGTGGTGCAGATGTTCTTATAAACAATGCGGGCATTGCGCGTAACTGTGATCTAACGGATGAGGGAAACAGCAGCGATTTGCGTGATATTTTGAATGTTAATGTCTTAAGTATTTGCTGGTGCACTCGAGAGGTGTTCCGCTCCATGCAGCGACGGAAAGTGGATGATGGTCATGTGTTCATAATGAACAGCATCTGTGGTCACAAATTGCCCAATGTTCCTGGTTTTAGTTTCAATATGTATGCTCCATCCAAGCATGCTTGCACATCTCTAGCCGAAGTGTATCACAGGGAATTCCTTTCCAAAGGTAGTAGGGCAAAGATTACAGTAAGTCATGTTTGTTCGTCCATGCTAAATGGTATCCTGATGACTATTTTAAACTTCTCTTTTAGAACATCAGTCCAGGGATTGTAAGAAATGACTTTTTTGTGGACAGGTCTCATTCTTTAAAGGCTGCTATGCCTATGCTAAGCTCCGAGGATGTGGCTGATGCTGTAACCTACTGTCTTCAGACGCCACCGAACGTTCAGATTCACGAACTGATCATAAAGCCAATCGGAGAAACAGCTTAGAGCTTATCTAATCCTAGTAGCGTTAAAGGTTCTGAAGTTATTAGGTAGCTGGTGCATAACAAACTAAGTTTAAATATTATGCATACTTTTTGGGTTACAAAATATGAATCTACAAGTATTATGTATGCTCGTCGGTGTTGGTTTTCTTACATGATTCACATTTTGCGCTGATTTTGTTGACTTTGGAAACTGCTATCAAATCATGACAGGGCAAATATTAAATGTAACTGAACAAACAGTTTATGCATACTATAAGATGTATTTATCATTACGAGTATAGCAATCAACAAGTGTTATTTTTTTCAACTGTATGAGCAGCTGTGGCGATTTAATTGAAAAGGCGACACACTTTATCGTCATTTGCAAACTATTTCAGTTGTTACTTGAACATTAAGTAACGTAGATCAGTGTTCGTAGTGGATTGTTATCGGCACCAACATTTAATTAACTTTGTTCACTATGAATCGTTGGATAAATCGTGTTGCTGTTGTTACTGGCGCTAGCTCGGGCATTGGAGCAGCATGTTGTAAAGCCTTGGTGGCTAGGGGAATGATTGTTGTTGGCCTAGCACGTCGGGAAAATCGACTTGATGAGCTTAAGGCTTCACTACCTTCCGATCAAGCTGCCCGTTTCCATCGCCGTCAGTGTGACGTAAGCGTTGAGCAGCAGGTGATCGATTCCTTTGCGTGGATTGATAAGAACCTTGGTGGTGCAGATGTTCTAGTAAACAACGCGGGTATAGTACGTAATGTATACTTAACTGATGCAAGTAATGGTCAAGATCTACATGACATCGTCAATACTAATGTATTGGGCGTTTCTTGGTGTATTCGCGAGTGGTTCTTATCCCAGCAGCGACGTAAGATAAATGATGGGCATGTGGTTATTATCAATAGCATTGTGGGTCATAGTGTGCCTTTCGTTCCCGGCTTTAAGTTTAACATGTATGCACCCTCCAAGCATGCTTTGACAGCGCTTACCGAAGTGCTTCGTCAAGAGTTGATCACCAAGGGGACCAAGACAAAAATTACAGTAAGTTGAACTAATTAAACTTAAACAAATATTGTTTATTCATATTTACCCAATAGAGCATTAGTCCAGGTGTGGTGAACACTGAGATTTTTGACACAACCTCTCCAGAGAACCTGGCTAATATGCCAAAGTTGAATTCTGAGGATGTTGCCGATGCAGTTGCCTACTGCATTCAGACGCCACCAAACGTACAAATTCACGAGCTGACCATTAAGCCGGTGGGAGAAATGTTTTAAACATACAACACAACCATTTAATGTTAGTGTGCCATAATATTTACATTGTTATTTTATCGGCAAAATACAAATCTAACAAGCACTTTCATTAAAAGAAATAAATGAACAGTATGTTTTTTTAAATATTGATTTGGCGGAATGCAGTATTTATAAACATCGAAAAAACCATACGGTTGCTGAAAACATCGCAAGCCATCGAGTATTTGTGTATTATTATCGATTAGCCCAAGCATACCGATGCTGCACTAACTACATCGATACCATTTGCCAGCAGTCGTAGTTCGTGTCGGGGATTGTTTTCATTTTTGTTAATCTGTAAAGTTTCATCTGTTAATTGCCTAATTGGTTATTGTTTCATATATTGCAATAAAACGAACGAGTATTTCTTCGCGGTTCTCACAACCGAAGTGGTTTTATGTGCTAACGCAGGCCTAATTAAATTACACAAAGACAAAGCATCTTCACTCTGTCTGTCTACGTCATTGCTATTTTCGTGCACACACAAAACACACACATATAGGATGGAACAACAAAAACAAGGAGCGCCTGTTGTGGCCGCAACTTCTCCCACGCCACTCGCCGTGGAGGAGCAACTGGACATGGATGACAACATGAAGCACTGCTTTGAGAACCTCATTGTCATCGATGTCGGCGCAAATTTGACCAACAAAAAGTATAGCCGTGATCTGGATTCCGTTGTTCAAAGAGCCAGAGACGCAGGTTCGTTCAATTGTCTGGCGCTCTATATACAAAAAGCAAGAAGAGAACAAGAGCAAGTGCGATAAGACTAATAATAAGACATGACAGCTGTCTTGGGCGCGGCAAGTGTGGTCAGCAAGAGTCGAGAGAGAAACAAACAGACATACACACCCATTAAGAAGCGACACGGGCGATAAGCATGCAACATGTGTGTGACAGTCTCAACATGACTGTTTTTTTTTTTGTATGTTTGTGTGCAGTTGTATTTGTGTTTTAGTTTTTGCGGTATCAATGCGAAATATTAGTGTACATTTGGCATAGAATTGCGATACCCTATAGAAGTTTGTAATGAACCAGATATGTCTTATTTTGAATGTGCCGGCTTTTACAGTGGACACTTGTTGATACATTCGCCGTATTTGAGGTTATTTACTCTACCTTTTGTTGTACAGATCACAAAGTCATACAAGCCATTGAGAGGCACAGGGTACACGGAACTTCCTTAGCTATTGCTCTTAACTAGAACACTTGCTTTAATAACATTTCTATAAATACTAACTTTCTCTTTTTGTTCTTTTGTTTATGTTTAGGTGTTCAGAAACTAATGGTGCACGGCACTTCGGTCAAATCGAGCAAGGAGGCGCTGCGCCTTTCGCGCATATATCCCGACATTATCTATTCGACTGCTGGCATACATCCGCACGACTCGAAGTCCATTGTGGAGGAGCCGTCCACATGGTTTGACTTCGAGCATATTGCACAGGCCCAGGAGTGCGTTGCCGTTGGTCCATGCGGCCTGGACTATCAGCGTGACTTCTCCGAGCCGGATGTGCAAAAACAGATATTTGCCAAGCAATTGCAGCTGGCAATCCTTCTGAATAAACCTCTGCTGATTCACGAGCGATCGGCTCAAAACGATGTACTCGAAATACTCGACAAGTATGTAATCATGTTGTGAACAATAAAACGGATAATAGCTTAACTGATTTGTTTCAGATTCGAGAATCTACCGCCTGTGGTCATCAGAGGTTTTATGGGCACAGCCGAGGAGGCGCTCAAGTACTTGGATCGCAGATTCTACATAAGCTTAACGGGCTATTTATGCAAAGACAAATCAGACACTGGTGTGCGCAGGCTGCTGGATAATGGCACGCTGCCTCTGGACAGACTGCTGGTGGAAACGGATGCGCCGTTTATGTATCCCAATACAAGGGCTTCCAAACTGCCGCAGCATGTTAAGAGTGGCATCACAGAACGTTCACTACTCTACTTACACAGGCAAGAGATCTAAAATGAATTCACTTGATTTAGTCTTATGTATCTATTTGAATTGCAGATATTGCACCTTTCAACGTAACGAACCATGCAGCCTGCCAGCAATTGTCGAAATGATTGCTGCATTCATGAAAAAAACACCCGATGAGGTCGCCTTGGCTACCGCCTTCAATGCCTTAAAGTTATTTGGCCTATCCTAAGTGTGGTGCCAAGCACACAAAAACAAAAAAAAAAACTATGTAAAACGAGCCTGAGATTCACGATAGACTCACACCATGTGCCTTAACTACTACTAATCGAATTCAGGATGTGCAAACCCTGACCTAGACATATACATACACACACGCATACATACATTGCGAACTCACACTTATACACACACACAACTACGACGCATTCACATGCGACTTGCAAGAAATAGGTTAACCTTCCCCCATATTTGTAGAGCGAAAATGTTTGCAAATTTAGCTTTTAAGTTGTTTTGGTATTTCGTAAGCAGTAGGCTTTGTTTACTAGTAGTACTTCCCCGGAAACGGTGCCAAGGTGGTGCCAAGTGGAACGGTGGCGCCGGGGACGCGAAACCAATTTGCGCTTTGTTCACCGTTTCACACTTCGAAGTGCGCGCTTCGAGACTGTTAAATGCTGCAGCTATATACTATTTAGGCTTTTTTCGTGAGGTTTTTTCTCTCTCTGTCTTACAAGATGTTTTCTGTATTTGACTTAAGGGTTATATTATTAGTTACGATCGTTTATTTTGTATACCAACCTATTAAGTCTTTCGTTTAGTTAATAGTACATACTATTTTTGTAAATATTTATTTTTTGTTGTTGGGGGAGATTTAAGTCATGTCTTATGACGATCATGATAAAAATGATGTTTATGGTAAACGTGATGTGATCATTTAACGAGCTACATATATTTATATATAAAATACACCCTTAGCTAGTGCTATGAATAATGCATACCCACTATATATATTTTGTTATATTTACATATTTATCAACATACATGCATACAAAAGAAAAATTTATATATGTGATGCTGTATAAGTTGTACTGAACTGATTCAACTAACCGGAGGTGCATGAAAACTCTACTTTGTGCTCTTTATCTGCAAACACACACATACCCACTCACCATCTACTATTTTCCATTTGCATGTAGATAAAGCGAATTAAAATAAAAATCAATAAAACGAAAACAAAAACTGAGGTTCCACTATTATTTTTGGTTTTGTCGCTACGCGCAGCCCAATATCTATTGTTTGCGTTTTAAAATCGTTGAATGTTATCCAAATCTTCAAACTGTTTGAGTCTATGTAAATTGTCCCACCATTGTTTGAGCCGATGCCGTAGTATCAGTGCAAACCATGGGGTCAGTGGTGCACTAAATTTTGAAATAGCGTCATCGATTTCCTCACGTTTCAAATAACGCACTTCACTGACCTCATTCGCATTCGGCTTAAGCGTAACATCTTTTTGTAAAAAGAGTATATAGTCAATTTCATGCTCCCCCCAAACACCGTCACCGGTGTTGGCATAGTGTATGCGCGTCAGATAATTAAAGTTTTCCGGTTTGATTTCATCTGTAGGTATGCCCAATTCGTAGTTAAGACGACGCTGAGCCGCTAACCGTATACCGAGTGCATTGGGTTCTTGTCGTTCCTGCTCGATGTCGTATAGTGGATGACTGCAGCAGGCGTTCGTATAAGTATCTGGAAATGTTATCTGAAAATATAAATCCATTGCCATCAATTGATCTCTCTGGAGCTTTAAAATACGCACCTTGTGCACAGAACGCCTTTGAACAAGCATCTCGCCTTTGGTGTTGAATAGAAATACACTAAAAGCGCGATGCAGTTTTACATCTCCAGTCTCTGGGTGCACTCGATGACAGTCGGCCTTGGTAGCAGCACCAATAGCCTTATCGTTCTCGTCCACCAAAATGCACTGCTCCTTGAGAGCGTGAGCTTGCAAGGGATCATGTATGTCGTATGCTGCAGTCTCTTTCGGTTGGCCCATTGATGTTGTTGAGCATCTGCGCAGCAACTGAAGGCGAGGCCAGAGATTTAAGCGCGACGTCAACATTTTTGGTAATTGAGGTGTTAATGACTAGCTTCAAGTTATGCCTAAACAAATATGAAAAGTGAAAACGTAATCTGATTCAAGTGCGGCGTTGCCAACTGATTTGTAGAAAAGCAAATGTTCAACACTGGTTGCCACAACAGCTGCTTAGCAACTGCAGCCAGCCCTGGCAAAAGTGATACACATTTGTTCATAATCAGTTTTTTTCGCTGCGTCCATAGCTGAAAATTGTAAATAGTCAAGTAATTGCCAAAGTAATTACTCTCACACATACTGTAAAATGGTAAGCCAACCATCAAGCGAATAAAAAAAGAAACCTTTAATTTTGTATTACTCTTCCAGATACGATTTATACTCATACAAAACCGAGCAGGCAAAACTCGCCTGGCCAAATGGTATATGAACTTTGATGACGACGAAAAACAAAAACTTATTGAAGAAGTGCATGCAGTGGTCACTGTGCGAGATGCCAAGCACACAAACTTTGTAGAGGTAATAAATGGTCTGGCATAATATCAAAAACCGATAACTAATTTGTTTCCCCAACTCTAGTTTCGTAATTTTAAAATTGTATATAGGCGCTATGCGGGTCTCTACTTTTGCATTTGCGTTGATGTCAACGACAATAACTTGTGCTATCTGGAAGCCATTCATAACTTTGTGGAGGTGCTGAACGAGTATTTCCATAATGTGTGCGAGCTGGATCTCGTTTTTAATTTCTACAAAGTCTATAGTGTCGTGGATGAGATGTTCCTAGCTGGTGAAATACGGGAAACCTCTCAAACGAAAGTGCTCAAACAGTTGCTAACATTGAATTCGTTGGAATAAAGTGAAAGAAATGAAGAGATAGCTTCCCCTCAACCATAAAACGATGCATTCCCATTGCCCCGCTTATCGAATCTTTCATATATTATTATTATTATGTACTATTTATCTTCATGTGTTCTATATATGCAAGCAGAAACTCTCGAATGTTAAATGACGTGTTTAGAATCAAATAATTTATAAGAGATTATATGCAGATGCAAGTATTAAATTGATATTCAAATAAGCCTTACTGATAATGACTTTGGGTACATATGTATGTATGTATGTACATTGTAGGTGGTTACCGCCCACAAAAGCAGCGGATGCAGATAGCAGTAAAATGACAGTGCAGCCCTGAGTGATGCGTTAACCAACACTACTGCCCACAACTGACGACATTCTACCACACTAATGCCACTTCGTCATTTTTTCAGTCGCCATTGTTCTCGTTCTCGGCTGTCGAATTTGTGGAAATTATCGAATTTCCCTTAAATTCGTTGCAATAAATACAATTTAAGATAGAAAAATAAACAATTTCGGAGTATAAACAGTATACAGTGCGCGCTATTTGTGCTAAAAGTGAAGTAACAAGAAACAAATAAAGACACCGTCACTTTAGGCAGCGAAATCGACTATTTGTTCGTGGCAAAAACACACAACTTGAACAAAAGCCTAAAGAAAAATGTCATCTATGAATCCAGAATAGTAAGTCGTCACATGCATTAATTGTGCGTAATTAAGAGAAATTGTCGTGCAAAACACAATATTATAAATAATCTTTGCACTACTCGCGTTCCATAACCAACGCTAGTCACTTTTTTCTTTTCTGCGACGTCATTTTTGCGACGTCCACGACGACTAAAGTCGCAGCCCCACACTCCCTTTAAACAAGTATTTGGAGTGTTTCATTGTGTGACTAAAAGTGGCATTGACCAAAAACAAAAATTAAACATACGATTTAGTGACAGAATTGCACTTACAAAACACAATTTTAAACTATGCAATATATGCAATGCATATGTATATGTATATTTTAATAATTGCTTGAGACTTTGTACATGAGAACTGGATAAATTGGAGAAATCCATCGTCTCTGATTGTTTAGTTATTGTTGCTGACAGCCCAGTCAGCCCTTGCCTTTGCCTTAGTTTCAGTTCCGTTGCGCTGCGCTGCTGATTCGTGGGGCGGATGAGTCACCTGCTCAGCGTCTTCTACCCCCTCTAGCGTGTACATTGTGTTGTTGTTTGACTGCTTAACGTATGTAGTCGTTGTTGTGTTAATGTTTTCTGCTGCTGCTGCTGCTGCTACTGCTACGTAATCAAATTCCTATCTATGTTGGGTGCTATGTTTTATTTCGCTTTGAATTGAACTTGAAATGCGAGACATGTCCCTTTCCGTTTGTAATCAATATGCAATCGCATAAGCTGGTCGATAGGTTATTTATTCGCAGGCTATTAGTTATTTTCTATAGCTGCATAGTTAAAATGTAAACAACACAAGATTAAAACTATAGTGTACTACTATTTGTGCAATCACTGTACGTGGTCCTTTGATGCATGGTGTTTGGGTGATGACACTAGATATTTTATATCAAATCACAAATTGCTACAGCTGTGTATATAAGATAAGATAAGCAAATATGACGAGTGTTAAAACACCCCCGATATTATAAGGCCTTTAACAGTTTTTTCTCTTTTCGCTTTGCAGCGATTATCTTTTCAAACTGCTGTTGATCGGCGACTCTGGCGTTGGAAAATCCTGCCTACTGCTACGATTTGCCGATGACACATATACAGAGAGCTATATCAGCACAATTGGCGTGGACTTTGTAAGTAATATGCATGATTTTAAACTATTTGGCTGGGACTCAAGTTAAACACGTTTTTTTTTATATTTGCAGAAAATAAGAACCATAGAATTGGACGGCAAAACGATTAAACTGCAAATTGTAAGTTTATTGATCGCATTCCTATATTAAACACTAGATAACCCCATAAATTTCTGTTGATATAGTGGGATACTGCTGGCCAGGAGCGTTTCCGTACCATCACCTCATCATATTATCGTGGTGCGCATGGCATCATTGTCGTATACGATTGCACGGACCAGGAGTCCTTTAACAACGTTAAGCAGTGGCTTGAGGAAATCGAGCGATATGCATGTGAAAATGTCAACAAGTTGCTGGTGGGCAACAAGAGCGATTTGACCACCAAGAAAGTTGTCGATCATACAACAGCTGCGGTGCGTTAAACACTGATATTTAATAATAGTTATGTATTAACCAAGCTATGTACATTGTCAATTTACAGGAGTACGCAAATCAGTTAGGCATTCCATTCCTTGAAACTTCGGCGAAGAGCGCCACCAATGTGGAACAGGCATTCATGACGATGGCAGCGGAGATCAAGAATCGTGTTGGGCCACCGTCCAGCGCCACCGATAATGCTAGCAAAGTGAAAATCGATCAGGGACGTCCAGTAGAAAACAACAAATCTGGTTGCTGCTGAATAAACTCTGATTGTGAATCATTATTTTATTATACAATTAAACAAAATTTAAATATAATAAATTAAAACGAAACAACAACAACAAAGATAATGAAACAAATACAAACACACACACAAGCAACAATAATAAAATCAAGCAAATCATAATTATAAAACAAAAAACAAACAAAAATTTGAATTATATAATAACAATAATGATGCGTATTGAAGAGTATTGAAGATAAAACGATCCATTTGTATGTTGCGATAGCTCGCAAAAACCAGTTCAAGTTTATATATGAACACCCACACATAAACATACATACACATTTGCAAATCACACACACACACACACAGGATACCAATATGTACTACTCTCTACCATACCTACCTACCTACCCCTCTTGTCTATCCTTCAGTTTTCAAGCGTTCTGTTCATATAAGTAGTGCAAAGCAAACAACAAAATAAAAATGGTGTAGTAATTAACTTAATCTAAATCTAATCTATCATTAAGAGTTACTTACCACAGCAGCGCGAAACGATACCGATAGCGATACCGATTACTATTAATACTTATATGCATAAAACAAAAAAAAGCAAATAAAAACCAAACAAAAACTGCGTTTCTTATAGCTTGGCAACGAAGCAACAGTCGTACCAAACCGAATACAATTTTAAATCATATTTAGTACTATCTTCAAAGAGAAATACTCGTCACTTGTAATTATTATGTAAATCAAAAAACAACATATTCTAGTTTTAACAAACAAGCAACAAATTTTGTGTTTTTTGCATTCAGTGTTTAAATGGAGAGAGCGCGTAGTATTTGTTTTAGGCACATAATTAGTGTAATATTGATGGAAACTGATGAGACGTTTAATAAAAATTTAATTAACATATTTGCTGGGCCAAAATAATTGACAAAATTGTGTGATTAGAATATTTTTTCTTTTTAGTTTCAAAAACGGGATTTTTCTAGCGTTTATTGACTTCTTCTGAGGTACTTCAGTCTTTACAACAAAATTTCATTCTATAAACTATGACTATGAACTTATACATAATTCTTTAAACTGCTTTGAATCAAACTCAGTGTGTGTTCTGGTAAAATTCAACTAAAAACCATAGTTTTCTTGTTCTATTTGGATGTTGCTTATATTTTGCTGGAGCGTCTCTCCTGTAGACAGGCAGCGGTCACAGTGGCTGCCGTCGTGCCGATTATGGCAGCGCCCAAGACTCCACGCTCCCTCTCCCCCAGGCCAATGGATGTGGAGAGACTGTTGCTTCTCCAGTTGGAGGATGAGGTGTTGCGTTCGGTGCCCGATGATGTGGATATGGAATTGATTAGAAATGTAGCCTCGCGACGCAACGTGCGACGTGCTCGCTGTGTACTTCCCGTGCCCAGCACAGTTGCACCCTCTTCCGGATCGGTATCCTGTCGGCGTAGTGTCTGCCGCATACTGCGACCCGCCACAGTGGGATAGTGATGATGATGTCGATGATGATGATGCGGATGCCGGCCAAAGCAGCTGAGCAGCAGACGCCAGAAGCCACTTCGAAACTTGGATGACATCAGGTTATAGAGTATGGGATTCATGGCTGAGTTAAGATATAGCATGAAACGCGAGAAATATAGAAGATTATAATAGCCCGCAATGCCTAGACGCTCCACATCCTCCGAGCTGGCTGTGATGACCCACAAGGTGAAGGCGCGAAAGGGCAGCAGGCAGACAAAGAAGCTGGATACGACTGCCACAAGCATGAAGATCACCTGTTTGCGATGCTTTCTCATCCCATTGCTCTGCTGATGACTGTTGCCTTTGGTGCTGACTGTTGTAGCTGCTGCTGCTGCGCCTGTTGTGGTTGTTGTTGTTGCCGCTTGCTGTGGTTGCGGCGAAGTGGGTCTATGGAATGCACTGTTAGGACGCAACAGCTTGTACGCAATGGCCGCATACAGCAGCACCAAAATGCCAAAAGGCAAAAAGAAGAAGAGCGTTATGGTGCCCACAAAATAGAAGATGGGCCAAAAACCATCCGCTGCCGTGGTGCAAACGGGAGCATCTGTTCCATCGCCATAGGGCTCCACGCTATAACTGGATATGGCAATGATGGGACTGCAAGAGTTTTAGTTTTTCAAATTTAAAAATGAGTGAATAATACTTGTTGTTTGTTTTTGTTCGTCTGCAAAGTTTGAATCATATATATAAAAAACAAACGAGATAATAAGAGCACTTTTTTTGCAACTATTCAGCAGCTACCATACAATAGGTTTCCAATTTGAAGTACCACTTAACTTAATCAAATAAGCAGAACGGAAACGGAAAGGGTAACGTCTGCTCTACAAGTACTATATATATACAAGATAAAACTACTGTTAGAACTTTTCAGAGAAAAAAACATTATAAGCAGACGATAACAATTTTAATAAATGATTAAAGCTTTTACTATACATATCTACAATTGTTTACCAAAATCAGAAAACTATTTGAGTGTGTGTGTTTTTTTTATTTTTGCTTAAATCACGTCCTTTAGTTGTCATACAAAAAATATTTATTTACTTACAAATTCGGCGCCTCTTAAGATATACTAGGTAAATACATGTAGGTATGTGTTTAGGATATATATGGGTATATTTATATAAATATATATTTGCATGTGTGTGTTTGTGCTGTGTATGCTTTTTTGTGTATATGCGACTTGTGCATTGTTTATTTTATTTGTGCCGCCGCAAAGTAGGCAACACTTTTTGTTTTCTTATGGCCGCCTCGTCTAATGGCAGCCATTTTGGAATGGATCCCAAATATGGCCGAAAAAACTGCAAGGGAAAGAGTAAAACGATGTGAAACTATGTAAGTGTGTGTACATTCAATACACCTAAATCATGTTTATCCGCCGTCTTGATGGGCACCCAAATCGGTTGTTGCCCAAACGCATATTAAGCCATTTCCATTTTAGTTTGTGCTTTACATGAGCCCGTCGTTTAATGGCCAACCGTTCGCCTGCCCCCTGCCTGACCAGCCCTACCATATAGCTGTTGCTTTAGCTTTAGTGGTTGGTGTAGTGATGGTATTCAGAAGTAGTTGTTGGTAGTGCTTTGGCTGTCGTTGCTATTATTTATCTTTGGCACATTCATTTGAGTTTAATAGTCCGAAAAATTGATTGTTTTTTCTTTTTTTGGTACGGAAATGTCAAGGGAGCAACTGTTTGGAGTACGAGTTAAAGCTGTCAATGGCTGTCAACGGCTGAATGAAATCGATTATGCTTACGAAAAAACGCTCAAAACGCAATTTGTTGCAAGGATCAGCTGCCAATCAATACTACATGCCATACATTCCAAAACAACTGAAGCGAAAGTGTAAACGGGTTGAAGCCAATTTTTCATTCACACCGACTGCTCATCATTCTCTTTCTATGCTAACTTTTTGTTCCGTATGCCATTGTTCTTATTGTTCCGGCTTTCTTCGGTTTTAGGCAAGATTTACAGTTTCCTTGGGATTTCCGCCCATTGCTGCCTCATCGAAACTGATTTGTTGCTTAGGGCGTTTCTTCGGATCCTTGCTGGTAAGCAGTTTGCTATCGCTTTCCCGCCGCTGCTTGCTCCTCAGCGTGGAGTTCTGCAGCATAGCCATAGCCTCCAGATCACTGCCACAAGGCAGATGCAGTTCAATCTTTAAGCGCGTTCGACTAATCTCCTCACTGCTGCGTCGATTCGAACTGCGCGATAAGATGCTTGAATTCGTTGCCGCTGTTGTTGCATTGGATGAGTTCGTGTTGGTGCCTGTTCCCGTGGAGCCAGTGCCACTACGACCACGTGAGTCACTCGCTCTGCCAGCTGCGTTACGGCTGCTGCCGCCCAGCGTGAGAAGCTTTAGCAGCCAACGGCCTGCATCGTGGCAGAGTCGAGAGAAGCCCTTGCGAAACTTGGTGGACATCAGATTGTAGAGTATGGGATTCATGGCCGAGTTAAGGTACAGCATTATGCGACAAAAGTACAACAGACTATAGTAACGCACCAGGCCAATGTCGTGCAGCGTCTGCTCCGTGCTCAATATGATCCAAAGCGTGAGCACCCGAAAGGGCAGCAGGCAGACGAAAAAGGAGAGAACAACGGCGCCCAGCATGAGGACCACCTGCTTGCGGGCCTTCAGACTAAGCTCCGGCTTGGTGGGGCGGGCACGCAGCATGGGGCCCTCGTTGGAGATGAGGTTCCGTGCAATGATGCCATAGAGTACGACCAGCATAAAAAAGGGCAGCACAAAGAACACCGAGATGGTCATCAAAAAGAAACCAACTGTGGAAACACCAATCGCTTGCGTCAGGCAAACTGGCACCAATGATCCATCAATGTACTCAACCAGCTTGTACTCTGCCACCCACAGTATGGGGCTATAAGAGAGAGATAGAGAGTGTAACAGAAAGTGGGAGAGAACGGGAGAGCGAGAGCGAGACAGAGAAAGAAAGCAAACATAATCACATTGTAGTGAGTAGACTTTATAACTATTGAGAAATGTAGAACAGGTGAGACAGAGAAAGAAACAGATTGAGTCAAGATGGAAAGTAAGACAGAGACAGAGAGACAGACACAGTAGAGGAAAGATATTTCGATATTTGTTTTGATGTGAATGATCTTTGTTATAGAGAAGTTTTGCCAAAGCACTACATATTATGTAATAGATGTGAGAGTCAACCTATTTTTGCATTCGTTTCTTTCTTTAGCATGTGACGTAACACGATATATATTCCCTTTGATAACTTCTTTAAGACTTGATAAAGTATGTAAATACGAGTAGCAGATGGAAGGCCAAAGGGGACGCAGTGTGTAGCCACTTGGATGAGTCTGAATTATGTGCAACTGCCTCTTAACGAGCGGCAGCAGCCTTAGGGCCTTGTGGCAGCTTCTTGGGTAGCGTAATTAATAGGCAAACGACGCCGAAAGGAACACGCCCTCAAACCTAACCAAAACCTCTCTTTCTCTCATTCTTTAAAGAGGTGCTGGCCCCATTACACAGCCACAGTGTGTGAGAATATTCTGTTTATTTTATTGTTATGAGCACACCAAGATTTACAAAATTAAAAAGGGTCGCTGACCGTCCATGAAAGTCCGGCACAATAAGAAAGTGTCAATGGAAATGAAAATGGCCGAATGATAGCGGACATTGCTGCTTATTAAAGATGACAGCGCGCTGATAATGACAGCTGCACAAAAGTTGAGGCATCGACAAGAAACACACACACACCAGGAAGAAATCCAAAACCGTGCCTAGTTGATGCTGAATGGGATGTGAAAAGGAATGGATATTGGGATTGGGAGGGTGTGTGTTGCGTGGGTCTAGTCGTAACACTAACTGCCAATGTTTAGCATGTAAATGGAGAAGTCGATGCCAAACAAAGGTCAACAAACACAAAATAAGTGTACAACGGCAGGCCGAAGCTTAGATACCCTTGCAAAAGCCAAAAATGAACTATAAACAAGAGATTTGTGTTCATTCTATGGTTTATTTAAACACTAACATATAATAAAACGGATGAACTTAAATGAACGTAGAATTAACTTTTATTATATATTAGTTGGATGACACAATCGATATACCTTTGCAAGGGTATTGGGAAAAGGACAGAGGAAATTGTAGAAAATGGTCAAAAATGGAAAACAAAATACAAATCATTAAAAATGGCCACGATTGACACTTATAATTAATGAGCAACGAACTTAATGCTTGACTGCATAAACACAAGCCAAAAATGAAAATGGAATTAGCCATTATGCTATATAATACATATATACACAGATCTAATAAAAGTAAGAGTGAAGGAACGAAAGGAAGACAGTGCGAGAGCGAAAGAGAATGCCATAATCAAAAAGCATGCAATAGAATTGAATAGATAAATGTAGTTAAACACAATTGAAAGTCTTAAATAATATTGCTAATATATTAATTTAATTTACGAGTGCTTCAAGTACAAAAGGCAGACACTGCGATAAGTTCAATGTACTGGCCAAACAAAAGAAAAGAGAGTTGAAAGATATGGAGATAGAATGGAGTGTGTGAGAAGCAGGACTTACCTCGTAAAGAGCGCAGCAATGCCCCAGGCCAGGATACAGATGAGTATGGCGCGAGCCTTGGTGCAGACATATCCCGCCTTTAATGGCTCACAGATGGCATAGTAGCGCTCAAACGAAATGGCCAAAATGGTTAAGACGCTGGCATGAGCCACAGTTAGCTCAACGAATGGCACAGCCTTGCCTGCGGAATGAAGCAGAAGAGCCACAAAAATGTTAATTAACTTGGCTCGAACACAAATATCTGTATGATTGGAACTTACACATCTCGTGGCCAAGCACCCAGGTCTCTGGGCGAGTGTTGACTTCAACAAGGACAGTGGGTGTGCAGACAAGTAGAACAAGTAAATCGGCAATGCTGAGATTGGTTAGGAAAATATTTGTGGAATTGCGCATATCTTTTGTTTTCACTATGACAATGGGAACCTGCAATAATCGTTTTAAATAGTACAATAAAAAAGATTAGTTTACATTACATGCTCACCATCACGTTGCCAATGACGCCCAGCAGCATAATGATTATGCAGAAGAACATGGCGGTTGTGCGTATATACGATGGAATCTGTGGCAGCATCTGTTCCACATCCTCATCTGCGAAGGCGACAATACTGGCGCTGGCATTGGAATTGTTGTTGTTGACATCGATGTTGCTGTTATTGTCGTTGCCGTAGGCTGAAATACTATTAGTT
Organism: Scaptomyza caliginosa; assembly: GCA_035044725.1. Lineage (NCBI taxonomy): Eukaryota > Metazoa > Arthropoda > Insecta > Diptera > Drosophilidae > Scaptomyza > Scaptomyza caliginosa. Next base: position 3,101,916 of record JAWNNR010000686.1, read on the forward strand.
GTGTTGTACGCGCCATGGCTGCCACGAGTAGCGCCACGGGATAGCCCAGCGTGCTGCGTCGCCGACTCTGTTGCATCAACAGCATTTTGAGGTGTTGCTGTTAGAATTTCGTTTGCTAATATTGTTGATGGGAGCAGCCGTAGCAGCAGCAGCAGCAGGAGCAAAAGTTGTGGCAGCCACGGCTGCTGCCCGCGCCTGGCCACAGCTTGTGACGCACCAGCGACGCCGAGGCTGCCGCTCAACAATGTCGTCGTCCTGCGTCAAGGGTCGTCAACCGGATTTGGATTAGCTATGTATTATAAGCACAACATTTGACACATTATCGCCCAAAAGCGAATCTCGATAACGTTTAAGTGCAAGCGGAAGCGATTAGCTGCCTTTTTTTGGCCTTTGGGCCACCCACTGTTTGTGGTAGGGAGTGGCGCTGTCCTTAATTGCCGGGTCCCTTAAATATGCGCTAATGAAATTAAGTTGCCCAACGGCTGTCTCATGAAATTTACGATGTCGCTAACAGCTCCCGTTCCAGTTGGTCCAGCAGCTCCAGAACCTGTGTGTGTCGGCCCGCAGCGACATTAAACAAATCAATCAGTGAGGCTTTGTGTGGTTGTGTCCCTTTTTATTATTGCTGTTCTTGGTGTCCGTCGCCAGCAGCTCTGTCTGAAGTAGCAAAAGTGTCTGGGATTAGCATTGGCCTTTAGCTGAGGCTGAGAGCGGAGACTGAGGCAGGGGCAGGATAGTCAAGTGGCTAACTAACTAACGTTAATGAATGGAAAGTTCATTAGGCCCTGTCATTTACATAACATTAAAACATCCGACCAATGCGATTAACAAGCAAGCAAACCACCCGCCAAGTAAACATAAACATACTTCAGCCAAACACACACACGACTTTGGTTGTCGCAACTGTGGCTTGGTTTTAATTACTTGCAGGGTTGTCATGTTTGTGGTTCGATTGGAAATAACTATAAGTTGTGGTTAACTTTTTAAGGGAATTTAATGAAATTTGTTGCTTTAGTTGAAGGATAACATTTAACTTTAAGCAACTTTAATGTTCCAGTTAAATACTCTTTATTTAAGTCTAAGTAACAACCCTGCTGGCCATCTCGAGTGTTGCCTAACTGGCGATTATCACTGGAGACTGACCATCGGACAAATGGCTTTATTAAATCTCCATTTTTGCACAAGCCCTGTGATGCTTAATTGGATTATGTACACACAGACCGGCAAACACAAATATACAAATACAAACAAACAGACAGAGAATGAGAGAAGCTGACAGTAACAAGGACTTCCGCTATTTGTTGGGTTGTTCGCAGCTTTGCAGCGCCATTTTGATTAATTTGATAAATTCATTATGTGCACACCATATTGGTTATGTTCGTACACGGCTGCTGTTCCCGTTACTGTTTTGTCCTTGTTTTTGTCCTGACGCTCGTACAAGCTGTTGACCAGAGTTTCGGTTAGAGTTCAATGTACCCAAAATGACATAACAAGACAGTTACTGCCACACATTTGGCTTAAAAATGCCACTTTAATGATGTTGACAATGGCCCTGAGCAAAGGGATAGCATGAACGGCATGACTCAGGGACGAAACGATAATCAAGCCAAATTGGCCAGTTGTGGCTAGTTGTTGGACGGCCATTTTGCTTTTGCGTCATAATTGTTTTAAAACTTTGTCGTGCAGAAAGACAAATGAAGCGCTCACAAGTTGTTGATAGTTTCGAGAAGTGCTTGCGATGGAATGGGCTAGGTGGACGGATGGCCATCAATATGGACAGCCATGACTACTCAAACAATTTGGGTTTCATGAACAGCACAGCTGTCGCAGAAGCTGTCACACTGGAAGAAACTACGCTTGAGTTAGTTGCAACTATTAAAAGTTTGGTAAGTGTGCAATTCGTGCAGTGTAGAGCTACAACAGTTGCGACCACAAATACAACAACAACAACATATTGGGGTCTGGTGCATGTAAATCGCAAACGGTTTATGGTTACGACCAAATCCCAACTGCTTACATGCCAAGCGTGTTGATGTCAAGTGTGTATGTGTGTGTGTCTAGCGGCAATTTGATGGATAACTTGTGGCCTGCCCATATCATGAGAGAGGCGGGCGCCGCTAGCTGTTGGCAGATTTAACACTCACACACACTCACACATTCTAACACTGGCTGTAATTTAGCTGAGATTTGAATAAGGTTCAAAGCTGTTGATGATAATGGAAATTGAGCGCTTTTGGCCTACATGTCGAACACACACACACATACTCGTACATAATAGTAGTGCGTGTGTGCTTGTGAGTGTAACGTTTTTTATGGTATTTAAGATTGAAGGCAATTTATAGGCTGACACCCTAATAAAATTAACATTGAAATGGCAATTTGAGGCAGCAATAAGCATCAGCAACAGCAGTCAAAATAAAGAAAGTTGTCACACACACAAAAAGATTTACACACAGATACGCAACACATACGCATATCTAATCAATTTATCGTTCAATAATGGTTCGAGTTTTTTTTGGGTTTTGCTCAGACACTTTGACAAATCGCAGAGCTGGCAAAAATACCGAAGAACAAAAAAGCTAAAAATAAGTGTACAAATAAATTAAAGATATGCGAACAACAAATTGATTTTAAGCCATGACTTTAATGAGTGTGGAACTAACTAATCTCCCTTTCGATTAAAATGTGCCTGCCCTTTTGTTCGGTTGCCTTTTTTTTTTGCTAAGGGTGCCATACGCTAAATAAATTGAAATGACTTCGTAATTGTATTTGTGACTCTGGCTAAATTAATCTAACTAGTTCGCATGCCAGGGCAGCGCTCGTGTGGAACCAACAGCAAAAGCAACAACAGTAAACAGGACAAACACTTGGCGAACAAAGCACCATAAAACCAAAAGCTTGTTTTTCAATTGTAGTCGCCAGCACCAAAAGTGGTTGTTCTGCTGCTGCTTTTGGCTGATGGGTTAGAAAATTGCTTTTATAAAAACCTCAAATTGACATATCCCATGGCCAAAGTTCTCGTAATTGCCTGATGAATGGCAATTAGTTTGCCTAAGGAACTATTTTTGTGTTCTTTTGCTTTCGCAGAATGTATTTATGGTATGTTGTGCCTATTGATTGAGTTTTTATAGCTTTTGATTCATATAAACTAAAGAAGAATGCATTATTGCTTATTTCTTAGCTATTTTCAATTACATTTTCATGCCTCGAATTCCAGGCACTGAAAACTCTTTACTCGCAGCATACTTTAATGATGATATAGCAAGTCAAGAATATTTACTCACAGCAGCTGTGGCTTTTGCTCCTTCTTGCTCTTGCCACTTGCGTTTATTTATGTGAATTCTCTGTCCAGACCAAAGAAGTGCTTGCTGCTGCAGTTGCCTTTTAACTCCCTGACCATTTCTAACTCTCTGTTTCTGTTTGCCCTTCGGATCTAGTGTTGTTGCTTGTTTGTTGAACTCTCAAGCAACGGATCTATTTTTAAAGAGGTTAGCTTAAAGAGTTTTATTCTATAGCTATTGTGTAACACCTGATATATACCCCTTTGTCGATCTGTGCAGTTGGTCTTTCAACTAATGTGCTTGGCCTTTCACGCTTTATCAGTCATCCACAATATGCCCTGCCTTTCCTGCTTCATTCTTTTTTAACGCCTAGGAAAGTTTACTTAAAGTTGCGCATCCGCCACGTTAGCTGTGAATGAAATGAAATAAAATGAAATGGTATCCTTGTTGAATTGTAGCCAATGTCGCATTGTAAGTATTTAGCGTGGCTTGCCATTGATAAGGCATTGGACCTGTGTGTTGGTGTATGCCCCACAGGCAGGCATTTTATCGCTGCTGTCCGCATGGCAAATGGTATGTGGGGGCATTGTTGAAAGATGCGACCGACCATTGCTGCGGGCCGGGAAACTCGGCAGCTGCTGTTGCTGTCTAGCTAGAGCTATATGTTTGTTTATTTGTTTGCTATGAGAAGTTACACACACACATATACACGACCATATAGCAGAGAGATAGCATTCGCTATTGTTTTACGATTGCGTAGGAATTGAAAACAGACCAAAATATATCTAAATGTTAGTGGCGAGAAAAAAAAGTCAACATTACGTGGCGGGACGGGACGGGTCGGGTTGGCATGTAACACCCGACGCTAAAGACACTTTAATTGCTTCGATATACATGTATACTAACAAAAAAAAAACATCTATGTATGTTTGTGCATAACAAATGTGGCCGTTAACATTTGCCTGACCTTCAAAGTTATCAAATTTCACACGCAAGCACAGCAGCTGAGAACAGGCAGATTCCCTTACAATTCAGACGCACTGATCCCCATACATGTGGGAAATGCAATAAGCTTCAGTTTAAACTTGTCAACCCACAGGCAACAGTGCCTCCCTGCCCTATTCATGCGCATATTTATGTTGAAGTTGCTGCTGCTCCCAGCAGGAATTCGAATGCATTCGAGGGCTTTGGCCCCTTTTGACTTCCATGTCATTTCCGGCGCGTACAAATTGAAAAATGGCGCTGGCCGCACTTCCGTTCACATTATTGAGCAGCGCATCGTTAACTTGACAGCTTCACAGCCACTGCCACAAACGCAAACACCAAACGCAAGTAGCTGCAGTTAACAATCTTGAGGGAGCCGAAGGGGGAGGACTTAAGTTGCACTTCGCCTGTCATTTCATTTAATTTGTCACCGCCGTAACGAACGGGGGGCGGGGGCACGCCCATTAAGCACATTTGGGGCGTGTTCAATTGCGTGTTGCTGACGTCAGCGTTTGGCAATGCTGCTGTTGCTGCTGTTGAAGCTGATAATTCTAGTAGAGTTTTTTAGTTGAGATTAATTGCTTTCAACATACACTTCACCCTATAATTATAGCTGAATAATTAATAAATAATCGTTCAAAGATATATGTTTAATATTCTATCTGGAAACTTGTCATTGAACATGCATAGGTTATATATGTTAGCTTCAATTAAAGTTAGGGGCTTTTTAACAGCCACTTTAGCTCTTGTCCACAACTTTGATAGAGTGTGAATTTGAGTGCAATTCGAGATTGAATATTGAAACGTTACTTGGACGAAGCGAAAAGACAATGACACAGACAAGTTTGATAGAGCTGTTGGACACGTTGGTACCCATTCAAGATTGTCGTAATTGTTGGCTCTTTATTTTTATTAGCTGCAATTTAATGTGCATTGCCATCGCATAGTGTTTGGCCACTTTCACTGTTTTGGGCATGCCAAATGTGGGTTTTACGAGTTCAATGAACCCCAACGAGCTTGTCGAGCGCCAACCCCATTGGCAATATGCAAAAATCCAACATTGTAATGACCGCAGGACACAAGTGTTATTTTGATTTTTGGCCCACACACACACACACATTTTATGGCCTTTTGTTGACCACGCACATTGTTCGAGTACCTCATGAAAATTGTATTATTTATGATGGTATAATAAAAATATTTTATCAGTAAATTAAACACTTTGTGTTTATTTTTCGCAAGAAATCTTTGACATATTCCCATCCTCAGATTGCATCATAAAAAAAAAAGAACTTGAAGAGACCAGCCAGTCACTAATGCCAAAGGCTATATTTAAACACGATACTCAATCGTTAAACCCATAAAGATGAGCAAGTCCAGCAGCGTCCAGTTCCGTTCCATTACATTCACTCTACACTTGTTGGCCAAAATAAATCCTTGACTTACTCATTCCTGTTCGCAGGCTGAGATTCGAAAGTATGCCATAACTCATAAATATATGTATTTAATAAATACGATATTAAAACCCATACTTATCTTAAGCATATGCACAACCAATAAAAGAGTATATGAATGCTTCGGCTTAAACGTATAAATGCTCGAAATTGTATTTGTATATACATATATATTTATTTGGGTGTTCTTCCTGCTTTTGTTACCAATGCAAAAATAACCAGAAAAACGCGTTAATACGCACCAAAAAGGAAATGGCATTTCACAAAAATATTACGAGCTGTTTTGCTGTTCCGCCTGGCCGAGGGAGGCGAATGAAACGAATTCGCTGTTTTATAAATTAAACGGGCATCTGTTCGCAATTAGAATTGCAAATGTTTTTTTCTTTGTTTTTGGCAATGATGCTGGGAGGCGGAAAGGGGAAAACAAAAGCAAAGCCGAATCGTGTGTCAAAAATAACTACAGTTAAACATTTTTGAGCAAAAGGGAATGGAAAGGCGCACAAACAAATGGCGCACTAAAGAAGGCGTGGCCGGAAGTAGGCGCCAAAGTGCGGCACAAGTGCCTGAAACTCAAGACTTGCGTAGGCTGCACAATATATATATATAATTTTTTTCACACAATTTTGATGCGTACCAGAAAACAATTTGAACGTAATGACGAAGAAAGTTGTTACTTAGCTTGTGGCTCATTTGTCAGCGATTGCTCAAGAGCAGGAACAGCGAGGAGATTATAATCCAAGTGCCTTATACAAATAACCATGCATAAATTTTATATGCATGGCGTGAAAAACTGTTTGAGTGTTTGCTTTTAGATATTTGTTCTCCTGTCGTTTGCCTTAAAAGGGTTTTATTTCAGTTTGTGTTTAGGCAAATACTAGAATGGGTTCCATATGCTATGCATATTTGTTTAATAAATCTTTTAATGAAACATTTACGCAGCTAATTTTTAACTCCTTTAAGTGGCATAAAAATGTTCTTAATAATTAAAATTATTACAGCTTAACTCTATGAAAAACACACACAAAAAGTATATCAATAAATTATACTCATTTTAATCGATACTAACCGGTTCGTCCTCACTTAAAGCTCTTAGTTGATTATACTTTATTTAAAAATTTATGATGAATACTCATTGTTAACCAATTTGACTTAATTTATCAGCTTTGCCACCCACCTGGAAATTTCCAACGTTTGATGTCCGTTTAACACCACCAAATAAAATGATTAATAATTTTGTGTTTATTGTGGTATCACACTCTGAAACTTTCTAGAGCTCTAATGTTGATTGACTTTTGATAGCTATAGTCAGAGCTGAAGGCAAACACACAAACTTGAAGACCTAAATCAATAAGCACAAAGAAATATGCTATAAATAGTATGCTTGATTATACTCATCAAAAGCTATACACAATTCACTATATTTATGCACAATGGCAGGTACAATGGCAGCTAATTGCGGCAATTGGTGCTAACAAAATTTGGATGAAAGTGAAATGTTCTACAACAACAACTAGCAATAGCTCAACTTTAATGTATATAGCAGATAGCTGAATTAGAATTTTAATGAATGCTCATGATATTGAATCTGAATTAGATTAAATGGCAACAGTTTGTTAGACAAATCTTTTGTGCCCTTTTGCGCTACGGTCACTGAAACCAGTTACAAATCATACAGATTTTACTTAATAAATTGCTATCATATTTCAACAGATTTTGTTAGACATTATCCTGGCCAAAGATTCACTCACATTTACCCCTAGCCATTCATCAGTTTGCGGCTTGCGAACTTGCGAGTCTTGGCACAAACTTAATAACTCATTTGTTAGCTGCATTCAAATGGCTAATAAGAGCTATCATAAAAGCCACAAACGCACACACACACATATGCCGAGGCGCGTAAAAAACAATTGGAAATGGCCTTGCCCGGCAGCAAACATTTGACTTCTAATTAAGAGCTAAAAGGCCGACAACGGCAACAACAACAACAACAACACAGAGAGATGAAGACGCATAAGCTCAAGTAGCAAACACACACACACACCCTGGAGCACGGCGATGATTAAGTGCCCAAGTCGCTTTGCACACCGGAGCGTGGAAAGAACCCAAACAGCACTACGCGAAGTGTGGTGAAAGCTAATGCACTTAAAGAAATGGGTGGAAACTAAACTTAAACGAAACTATCTGCCTTTGAGCCATTACTGAAAGTCGAATTGATAAGCCCAAAAAGTTGGGTTACTTTTTTCTCAGTGCCTGAGAGCCCATATAGGTGCGCGTTCGTGTGGATTGTGCTTTTGGGGTGTTATTGTACAAGGTGTGAGTGTTGTTTTGAAAGACCGCCCTGCGTCTTGGCCTTCGTTCATTCGTTATGCGTGTGCTAATCAAATTGGGTCTAGTCCGTGTCTATTTCGACGTAGTGGCCCCCAAAGGCACACCCGAAGGGCTGACTGGGCTTGTTTATCAGCCTGTCTGCGCCTAATGTGTAAGTATGCCAAAAGTGATTGCATAATTATGCAAATGCCACCAAACACCCCAAACCAAAGCACAATATACGTCTAATGAATTACCCAGAGACAGAGAGACAAGAACTCCTTGCCTGTGGACTTGGGATGACGTCTCATTGAGTGTAAACAAATGCCAAGTGGCAGGCTACTGAAAGTTTTATTATATAATAATTTATTATTGCCTGGCGGCAAACGTTGCGTATACGTATGGCGCATAATCGAATTAGAAATGAGCCTCCGAAAATAAGTCAAAACAGTTGTGCATGGAGCAATTAACAAGACCCGCAGCCACCCTTCGCGTCCCATCACCTTGTAACAAGCCATTCCAGATCAATAATTGCACTGACAGTAAATTAGGCACGCGTTGGCTGGGAAACTTTTCGAATGCCTTTCAACAGCTCGTATCGTCATCGGGGGCCACTCATAAAGAACAACAACAATAATGTATGTGTAGGTGATCGCTTTATTATTGTTTATTTAGCCAACTATAAAGAACGCACATTGCGAAAAGTTCTATCAAAAAAAAAAACTAAGTAATAAAAATTATTTAGCACATAGTGGGGGAAAAAACACTAAAAAATAGTACAACTAAATGTAAGGTAAATAAATACCGTTTATCTATATTATGAATATATATTTCTTTTCTGTTTTTGGGGTTAAGCAAACGTTCTATATGCCACCTGCCACGCCTACCCCAATGGCTTGAATCATAATATCCATGGCGCGCCTGTGACAGTATTTTTTTTGCTTAAAAAGAAAAGAAATTTACAATGAAAATGTTGTGAGTTATTTGTTTCAACTTTTGCTTTCGTGACTCACATAAAGCAACAATAATAATAATAGCAACAACAATAATCAGTAGAAATTTCTTATTCAGTCGTCGTCCAAGCGATCGGGCCCCAAATAACAAGAAAAAAAAACAACAAAACAACACACATTCGAAAGGTCTCACACATGTCTGGCAAATCAAATGGACAACTGGCTAAAACGGATCGCCTGCCGCTGCTCTTCTCCTTCTTGTCATTGGCCTGGCATGTTTGTTGTTTCTTGGCCTCTTTTTCTTTTGCATTTCAGCTTGTTTTTTTCCAGCGCGTAATTAGGCAAATCACTGGGCATAAAAAAACGAGACGTTGCGAAACACAGAGAGATAAATTCGCAACATGAAAGAGCCACGCATAAATCAGCATTTATATAAATAAAGACATTTGATTTGGAACTGGGGCTCGTATCTATATATCCTTACCCATTACCCCTTACACAGCAACATAGACTAAAGCCCAATCAAATTGCGTTGCATGCCCAAAACAAAATATATATATATAAATGAATGAAGCGCCGGCCAGCGCGTCGTATACGCAATAAATTTTCATATTTCATATGCGTTACGCCTTTCGTGCTTTGTTTTTTTCGTCAGTTTTTATTCAGCAGTGACGTCGCAAAAGTGTTTTGGCCTGGCCCAAAATAAAAGACTTATGAACAATAAAATGCCAACAATTTTTGTGTGGTTTTATTATTGTAAACAAAAAGAAAGCCCCCCCACCCCAAAAGCGTTAACAGATGTTGCATTTAAGCACTGGCCATTTATTGGGCCCGGTTACTTAAATGACGATGACGATCTGTTCTTAAATAAACAAAAGTTTATATATATTTGGTTGTTATTGATATATACACGTGCTTATTATAATTTAGTATCAAGTATGAACTTATTTTTGGACTGACACTAAGTCAATGCCAAGGTTTACACAGCGCATATGGCAGAAATGGCTCAAATGCTTAATTATTATTATTTAATACCCTTGCTAAGGGTTAGGCCAAACAACTTAATAATAACTTTAGAAATGAAAGTTAAAATGCATTTTAATTAAGTTTTTAATGATTATTACTATATGCAAAACGGACTACAAATCAATTAATTCCTGCTCAGCTTAGTTATTGTAAGAAACGCCCCCTAGATGATATAATCTCTTGTCCAATGGGAACAATTAGCTAAGCAATGCAAAATATTCATTAAAATACTCAATATTCAGTTAAAAGGCAAAGCAGTAAAAAAAGTGCTTAAAACAGCCAATAAAAATCATATAGTAATTTTAAAACGATTTTAAATCAACATAAAAAGCAACGATAAAGCTGTTAATAAGGTATAGATTTTGGATAAACTTATTTATTTTTTATGTACATTTAAACAAGTATTGAAGCACAAAGGACTAAACAATTTAGCACTTTAACAAGTTTCTTGACTAAACATTAATTAAATCAAAGAAGATGCACTCTGTTACGACATGTTACAAACTGCATCGCAAGCTCACTATGCGTCCATGGCAAAGTGTATCAAAAAACAATATGTGAAGTGCGTTGTCACAAGGTCTGATAAGGTGGCCGAGGAGAAAAAAAAAATAAAAACCAGGCTGCCACACTTTTCAAGTGCAACATAAGGCAACCAAAAACAACAACAACTAATACTTCAAAGTTTTTTTTTTATTTTTAAGTCGAGAGAGGATGATGACTGAGCGAATCTGAGTATGGGAATCGCACTCGGTTTTCGCATTCAGCATTAATTTGTCAATGTTTATGTTTGTGTCTTGAAATCAATACTTAGCAACGGAATCAACGTTAAGCATTTATAATGATGCTTAAACACTTTAGTCTAAAAAGATAAAATGAAATAAAACGCGTTAGCCACGAATCACAGGGTGCAAGGGTGGGCAAGGTGGGAAAAGTGATTAAAACACGTATAATATGCAAATGCTGCTGAGCCGTGAGTTTAATGAGTTGTGTCAACAACAAATGTGACAGCTTATGCGAGAGGTGCGCTTAAAACATTTATTTGAAATGAAGCTATAAAAATGGTCTACAAAACAGCCACACATTGTATTTATTTATTTATTTATGGATCTGGATTGCAGCAAAAATGTCATATCTTTAGTTTTTAAATTTCTTTTTCGCCCGCTTATCAGTTTAAAAATTAGTTTATCAGCCACGAAAATGCAAATAAAATTTCAAAACTTACCCAAAGGTTATTGTGTTGTTTATTAAATTCGTTCGTGTTGTTTTGTTTCTTTGCTTTTTGGTCTTGTCACGTGCGATTTTCTTTTATGTCAAACTTCAGCGAAACACTTAACACATGAAATTGAAATTATTTTTTTATGCTGTGCATGTAATTAAAAAAGCATTAAGACGACGGCAACAACAAGTGCAGCAGTTGACATTAATGGCAGCTACAAAGTGCAGCAAGATAAAAAACAATCATACAAACAGACACGCACTCACACACACACGCACACACACACGCACTTGTTTAAAACAAAGACAAGTGGCCCGAAAAAATGAGGCAGCAATGCAGCTGTCACTGCCACTGACCGTCGTCAACTCTCTGCTGTCTGTTTCTGCTATTATCAATCATACACTGATGAACCGTTATACGCGCCAAAGTTTCAACTAGTAGTTGCAACGTTCGTTTTTCTGTTTCATGCCTGAGCAAAGTGATCCCAGTCAACCGCTCGACGGCAAGTTTTCCAAAAGACTGAAACACACAAAAATATTTTCTAGCTAACAATTTTCATACGCGCCCGCTATTTTGCCGGCTAGCGGCCAACTGTGCGTTCGGCTAAAAAAGCTTACGACCGTTAAGCTTTTTTCGCAGCTTTCGGCTATTCATGAGATTTTGGCGCGCGTAAAGCACACTCTTCGGCGAGGGCTTTTGTGAATGGCACAAAACGAAAACATTGCGCTAATTGAGCGTGACAAGTGTGTGGAGTGAACGAGTGGCTATGGCGGTGGGGCAAGAGGGCGGCGCTCACAACTAAGCTCAAACAAAACGTGCGTAAAAGCTGACTCGATTATAGTACAGGGTGTTCGATGACAGTGCCTGAATGAATAAGAATATTTTGCGTTATTGTTTGTTTGACTTTTTGACATGCCATCAATCATTACTGTGTTAAATGTTGATTATAGTCTACATTAAATAAAGTGATAAAATACTGACTTACTGAAAACGTTTATTGTTTGGAATCTGTATTATTTCGTTAATTAAACATATGGCTAGTTACTGACATACTGACTGGAACTGTTGTGGGAAGGAAAGTTGTTATTGATATATTGATCTTATTTATTGTCACGTGCCGAGAAAGTCTCTGTAGATCGATTAGAAGCAACAGTAAATCATATATGTGTATATTAATAAAGCCATAACCTGTCATTCGTAACAAAAAAAAAATTGATTTAGTATGTGCGAGATCCAGAACTCAGCGGGCGGATTGCGTTTTATAATTACATCATTAACATTGCGATAGTTTTGCATAGAGACGATAATAAATGCTGTCGTTAACCGTTTAGAAAGCGTGTATGTCAAAACAGCTGCAGCTGCTAACACTTAACTCAAGCCAACTCAATTGGAATCAAGTGAAGTGATTGCAGTGCAATACGATTTTGCGATTTATGGCCCAGCCCATAATAATTAATCGAGTACTTACTACCAAGACCCTAGAGTGGCATATCTAATGATCATTTAATTGAGCCGACTTATGTGTATAGTAACTTAAATGCCGCAGAGTAAAAACACAATCGACGACAATTTTACTTCCGCAAGTATAGATTCTTGTAGCTTAATGGATTCTTGCAAGTAATCAAGGCAAATGCGTGGCAAATGTTGACGGTCATGGCGCCAACAATGCTCCGATTCCATGCTGATAGCGTGCCCAAAAAAAACAAAACAAAAACAAAAACATTGTTGTCATTGTCATTGTCATTGTTCAACATGACGTATGCGCGATATGTGGAACTAATCAACAATGCGATTTTAACGCGGATTAACGCGAACAGTAACAGCAACAACAACAACAACAATCAGCTAATATAGCGTACAATTAACGCCATCCAAAATGTTTGTACAAACAAACGAGTCACACTTGATTACCTGATTTTGTTTCTGAACTATAAATTATCATACTAAAAGCTGCTGTTGTTGTTGTTGCTTATAATTGGAGTTGTTGCTGGCCAGGACGGAAGCAAAGCATGCAAAATTCATTGAAATGCTTCATCATTTCTAACAACGTCACCGAATGAATGAGAAGAAAAAAGAAATCACATCTTAGCCACATTCGTTTCATGAGAAAAAATAGAGACTTTGAACAACAGCAAAAAATGCGTCACACTTTCTTTGGGGAACTCCATGACTTGACTTTAGTTGGCTTTGAAACGTGACTTGGCCACGAGCGGCACATAAATTTATGATGCTGCCCGAAGACCAGATGTTGTTTATGGTCATTGAGCTCAACCTGGTTGCTGAGACAGGTTCTTAACTCCTTCACTCCATGTTGTGTTAGCGTTAAGCTTGACCAGGTTTCTAACTGGAATTTGATAATAACTTTTTGGCCAATTAAATTGCAAAAAAAACAATCACAATTAAGCTTAACATTTAAAGGAAGCGCCCATTGTTGGATTGTTTATAAAATAATATGTGAAGAATTTTGTATGGTCAATAAGTTAAACTGTTATAAATGTTTAATTGCTATAGACAATTGCATTAGAGTGAATAGTTTCTTATATAGTATGCTTTTGAACGCAATTAAGTTCATGCTGACATTCATAACGTATTTAATAGTTTTAGCTAATAGCTTTAGCCAGAGTTTGTTATCTCAATCAATCAATTATCCATAATTAAACAAATTTGCATGCGTTGATCGTGTGTAAATTGTGTTTAACACATGTACAGCTTGTAGTAAATCAATTAGTTCACAGCTTATAAATTAATGAGCACTCACTCATGATATTCAAATCACACTAATTAAATCGGATTATACCACAATCTATTCTTATTCAAATTTCATTAGAACATAGTTATTTATTTGAACTTCAGTTGGGTTCTTAAACAGATGCTTCAGTATATATATAGTATTTTGAAGTGAGATTCATGCATTATTTATCAAGTATATAATTGGCCATACATATGTATTTGCCTTTATTAATGATTGATCTTATGGGAGCAACAAATTTCACACTATTCCGACATATTTGAACTTTTATATGAAACTGAAAGAAAAATAGCCGCTAAAAGGTCAACTACTGTAGGAATATGATTTTGTATGATTTTCATACATTCACCTAAGCCATGTTTATGGATGATTATACACTGCAAGCATTTTTATAAGCTTTTCAACTCAACAGCTGTTTATAATATCTTTCTTTTCCTAAGTGTATAGAGCTCTCTTTCTCATATATGGACTGACGGATGGAAGTGCATGACAGTTACATACTTGCTAACAAATACAATCTACAAATTGTGGTTGGCGTAAATAAGAATTCCCCTAGGCTTAATCAACGCCATTTGAATTTAGAATCAGAATGTTTTCATTCAGTTTTTTTACTGCAAGGCAACACAATAATATTAATTGCATATAAACAATTCCTTTGATGACAGTTAAGAATCGTAATTGTTATGGTCGTCGTGCTTTAGAGATGCGTCATGTAAAAACAGTCTGCCCAGGGATTTCCAAACAGTCTAACAATTCCCAAACTAGTCAGCCACAAACTTATATGTCGATAGTGTGCGTGTGTGCGTGTGTGTGTGTGTGAGTTTCTGTGCTGACAAACTATGCATTTGGCGTTGCCAATTAACGTTTGCATTGGCAGGAATTTGATTTCATTTCCTACGTCACTGAACTCGGCTAACGAATCCGAGCCAAACTAACTACTAACTCTAAAAAGGCGTTCTATAAATAATAACGATACGATACGATACGAAACGAATAAAGTTATGATAAAAACGATCTGCGAAAGGCAATTGCAGGTGCTTTAAGAGCAGGAACTGGTTTTTTAGTTGTTTTTTTTCGAGCAGCGCCAACATCGACGAACAAGAGCAAAGGCACCGACGGCAACAAAACAACAACAATAACAACAGCAGTAAAGACGACGACGTCGACGCGAACGACTAACTTTGGCGCCGCTGCTGACGTCGCCGCTGACTGCGCTGCCAGCGAACGTCCCATTCTGTGGTATATAAATGTTAGTCGTATGCTGGGGTTCTGATTAGTCTGCGAGCGCCGCTTACGAGTTCCATAGTACATTCAATATTCGTACACGATAAACAATTTACATTTTTTGGGCTGCCTTTGAAAGCATAGTGAATCGCAAGTGAAGTGAGACAAGTGCTGGAAAACCCAAAAAAATATATTAAAAAATTAATTAAAAAATATTACAAGAAACATAAACAAAAAACAAACAAAAGAGATTTTTTAAAAACAATTTTCAAAAGCATTAACATACTTGGAAAATAAAACAAGCGCGCTGATAAACTGAAAAATATAATAAAACAAAAAAGGAATATCACATTCAGTTCAAATTTTATTTAAATAACTACTCAACAACTAAATATTTAAAAAGTACGTATATATAATTTTGTTAATGGTTAATATGATATATGCATGCAAGCAATTTAAAGTCTACAATTAAGTTACCAACATATTCTGACGTGAAATTGAAATAATAACTACACAATTTTCATGGTTAAATGAGAGAATAAAAATAATATTTTCAAGAAGCAAATTAAATAAATGCTTAAGCCAAGTTTTTGTTTACAGTTTCCCAATCCTGGCTATATATACTTTCGATTTTTTTATATTGGGCAATAATCTTGTCAGCAGCTTTTAGCCTTTTCCCACAACAAATCAACAGACGCATATGATTATTTTCAGAACCCATAATTTACCTAAACGAGACTTGTTTTGTTGTGTTAAGATACAATAAAAAAAAGGCCAAAAATATGCGACAACATTCACATTGCAAAAAAAGAATAATACTAAAGTTAAGGAAGTGCTTTGTAATGCGCTGAAATAAAATGAAAGTCGACAGGCAGCTTTTATTGTTATATATATATTTTTTTCAAAGAATTTATGTCAAATACAAAAGGCAAATAAAATTCAAGGCGAGGCCTAAGGAAAAATGCAATAAACAATTTGCTAAAAGCTGGCAATCGTTACAGTTGAACGCGATGCCAACTTGTCATAAATAAAAATAATTAAAAAACAAAGTCAAAGAAATAAACCAATAAAAAATTATTAGAATAGCTAAACAACTTGTTGTTGTGGCTTGTTGTTTTTGGTTAAGTTGCAACCAAACTGTTGGCACTGGCTATTAAGCTGAAGACTAAGCGAAAAAATGAATAAACAAAATGATTTATGTTATCTGCACAATTGACATTTAATTTGTGTCAAGCGATCGTTTGACTAATAAGCGTCTAACGCCTCGTATACATAATTTACAAACTCTATCTTTGTCTTGGATTTTGATCGCTTTTTAATTGCATTGTGGCACGAGCTGCATTCGAATTGTTGTATTGAGTCATTGAGTAACCGTTTTGTTCATTATTAATGTGAATTATGTTCTCTTAAGCACTTATTGGTAATTAGAATAAGAATGATCAATGGATTGCGTATACTTAGTTTGACATGGCTAAGCTTGTTTAATGGACTTATTAAATAATTTCAACTAGCATTGACGTCAACTTGTCAGTTCCATGGATCAGCTATTTTTATGTTCAACAAATTCTCAGTTCTTCTGTGTGCTTTTGCAATTCACACACAGATATCTCTTGCTCTTTTTCTCTGTGAGTTGTCATTGTTGTTTGACTCATAAATCGGAAATTCTAAAGGCCCCAGCTTATTGTGTTCAGGTCCCCCCTTGACTTGAGCGCAGACCTAGGTCATGTGGTGCACCCTGCCAGGCCTTCAATTGGACACTTTTTACTCAATTAAGCAAATCAAAAGCAGCAATAACAATCTGATTTTGGGATTATGTTTGTGGATTGTGTCTCACGTTGATTCGACAGATCTTGTTGTGTCTGTTAAATCGGGGATTTAATTAGTTACACCATAAAACGGAAACAGATTCGCGACCAAAAGAGGGATTAAATGATTTTACTGCCCAACTGACCTTAATCAATGTTGTTGATCCACAAATATATATGCTCGATCACTGCCAGCAAGCACTTAACACTCCAAGAACACATTGAAATGAAAATATAAATGAAATAACATTAAAAAAAGAATAATAATAATAAACACAGTTAGCAATTATGTAAATTACATGGCACACTGATAATTATGGAACGATTTTCCAAAAGCCTCAAAAGTCACTGCAACACAATCTAACTCAAATGCAACCTTGAAGCGGAAAATTATAAGCAACACTGCCACAATATACGATTTGGTTTGTTAAATGCTTTTCAATTGAGCCAATAGCTATAGCTGCTGTCGTTGATCGTTGATCGTTGATCGTTGAACAGAATAACACAGAATAGAGTCGAGCATTAAAAGTTAATAGTCTTATGGCTTAGATTTCACCTCATCAACAGAAGCAGCGATGCGATGCGGTCGGTACATTAAATCGATGATGTGAAAAGACTTACAGCCAACTGTAAGAACTATGCTTAAAAATGCATATATGTACGTACATACATACGCTCTGCTACGGTAACAATAACAATGGACAATGGGCAGAGATGCAACAATACAGATACAACAATAACTCCACAACTCTTTGACGGCGATTGTATGCAGATGTGCATAATGCACAAGCTTTTTATATATATTTTTTCATTCAATTTGCCCAAGTGTGCTGTACCAGTATGCCCAACTAATTGGGCCCACATGGCGCATACGTAATGTGCGCTTGGGAAATGCGCATGGCGCATTGAAATTTGCTTGCCATATTACGTATACGTATAGGTATACAAAACGCTTGACTGTACCATCGTCTAGCGTTAAGCTGTCGCAAAATGTGTGCCAAGCCAAATTGTTAAACGACTTTGGCCAAAGCCCATAATAAAGTCAGACCAAGCAAAAACAACAAAAATATATATATTTATTTATTGCTGAAAACCAAATAACCAAATTGCGCAATTGGATTCGTTGTTGTGGAAAACTTGTTTTTGCCACTTAGAACGATACATACATTGGCCAATTGGCGTTTCCTTTCACACCTGGAAATCGGAAGCTAATAAACTTATTAGCTACATAATTCAAAGAATATACGTATCTATTTCTAAAATGCAGAAGCCGCCACAATTTCAGCTATTTGCTTCCTGAAGGCGGAATCGGAATTGGCAATTTAATTAAGCGACATATTTAATTAAAAAACAAAACTACAACAAGACCACCGGTAGTTAATGTAAGCGGCTTTAATGCGTTTTTTTTTTAGAGTATTTTTGTATGTTTTTTTTTGATATGACGCCAGACCGAGGACAAGTTGACGACGGATAATTACCTTCGTGGCCCACTCTGTTAACGTAGTAATATCTGGCTGTTAACGTCTTTGTATTGGAGCCGCGACGCGTGCGTTGACGCTTGACATTGGAGCCACAGGTAGCAAAGAGAGAATGTGTGAAAGAGATAGCAAACGGCGTGTTATGTAATCAGAGAGTTGAAGAACCAGAAGTTGTCTATTCTCAATGACATTCAGTTTGATTTTTATTAATGACAAAAGGTATGGACTAAAAATGCAGTTTAAAGACCTCCGACAAAACGACTTGGTCCGACAGCTTAGTGAAGCTTGAAATTATATTCACAATTTTACTGTCGGTTTGTGAGATAATAAAACAGTGTGGGTAATTTATTTGAAATCAAAACTACCTGCAATTAAATTGTCTTAAAACTTTAATTACAACCTATACAAATAGAATTTATGTTATGAATTAGTTAAGTGTAAATATGATGAAAATTAAAATAAAATCGGAATAAATTTATAATTGGTAAACAATGAAATGAAAACTAGCTGCAAATGCATATTGTTTGTGTATTGGATGTTCTTTAAGTTATTTTGAGCACAATACAGTTAAGGTTAATGTATTCTGCAAGTACTCATAAGAAGTCATTGAACATATAATTTAATTTTGATTTATTCAGACACGTGTATGTTATAAAAAAAAGGAAATAAAGTACATAATTAATTAGTAAAGCATTTTATATTGATTTGCGATTATTATAAAATTATCATATGCATATCTTTAAAAATGCGTTTAAGCTCGAACTAGTTTTTTCCCAGCTCATTAATGTCAATTTCTATTACAGTGCAGCAAATCATTTTCTATGTTTACGGGTTTTGTTTGTTTGTTTGAACTGCCAGTAAAGGTCTCTTGTAAATTGATAGATATGCAGTTTTATTTACTTATGAATATGTATCTTGGGAATCTTAAGTATTCATTTATAAACAATTCAAAATGTATGATTATTATGCAATCTTGTCATTCAGCGGCGCTATAAACTACAAATTTGCTACATGCCAAGTTCAGATTACTTTTAATAATTTTACAATTTAGTAGCAAATACTTCATGGGCAAACTTCCTTTCCTAGAAAGTATGCTGATTGCATTCAATGAATATATAATGAGTATTATGTAAGAACTTATAAATCAAACTTGAGCTGAGATCACAATAGAAACTCAGAATCTAATGAGTATGGTGTATTAATATACTAGAAGTTGCGTTAGGTTAGCGTCCAACACAATGCTAATGGATGAGCTTCGGGCTACAAACTCGTTGGCATACAATCGTTAGCCTGAGTGAAATTGTTATTACATTGTAGTACAACAAGCTTGATTTAGTATTCATACCTATAGTATAGATTACCTATTACCTAATGGCATTGAATGAAATTTAGGTAACTTAACAAAAAACAGTGTTATTCTTGGAGTGTTAAATGTTTTAAGTGCTTTAAATGTCAGATTTATTATTATTATTGTATGGATTGATTCGAGCATAATATGCAGGTGAATATTTTAATCAAAGAAAACATGTACAGCTGCTCCCCTAGTTGACTGCATTTTTTCCTGTATGCCCTTAACACACGTTTATAATTTTAAAATAACAAATCGAATATTTATTCAGTTACGAAGTTAAATAACTGTTCTGTGAATTTATTGCTGTGGGCGTTTGATAATATATTTACTTATATAAGACTTGACTAATCTTAAGTATTATTTATAAAACTTTTTTAGAGATGGGTTCGCTGCCACAGCTTTCGATTGTTAAGGGACAGCAGCAGGATTATGTGCCACGAGCACTGCATCGCATCTTTGAGGAGCAACAGCTGCGTCATGCCGACAAGGTGGCGCTCATCTATCAGCAGGGACAGGGCCTGGCTCCAAGCCAGAGCAGCTATCGCCAGATGAATGAGCGCGCAAATCGTGCGGCACGTCTGCTGGTGGAGGAGACCCATGGACGCTTCTTGCAACCCAATAGCGATGGCGACTTTATTGTAGCCGTTTGCATGCAGCCCTCGGAGGCATTGGTCACCACACTGTTGGCCATTTGGAAGGCGGGCGGCGCCTACTTGCCCATCGATCCCAGTTTTCCAGCAAACCGTGTGCATCATATTCTGCTTGAGGCACGACCAATACTGGTGCTGCGCGATGATGATATCGATGCCCAGAGATTCCAGGGCACACCCACTTTGTCGCTGACGGAACTGTATGCCAAGTCGCTGCAATTGAGCGGCTCCAATTTGCTATCGGAAGAGATGTTGCGTGGTGGCAACGATCACATTGCCATCGTTTTGTACACCTCAGGCAGCACTGGTGTCCCGAAGGGTGTGCGTCTTCCACACGAGAACATCCTGAATCGCTTGCAGTGGCAATGGTCTACATTCCCATACACTTCCAACGAGCAGGTGGGCGTGTTCAAGACAGCTCTAACCTTTGTGGATTCCATTGCTGAGCTGTGGGGTCCTCTCATGTGCGGTTTGGCCATACTGGTGGTGCCGAAGGCGGTGACCAAGGATCCACAGCGTCTTGTCGCCTTGCTGGAGAAGTATAAGATCAGACGTTTGGTTCTTGTCCCAACATTGCTGCGTTCCCTGCTCATGTATCTGAAGATGGAGGGCGGCGGTGCGGCTCAGAAATTGCTCTACAATCTGCAGATTTGGGTCTGCTCAGGTGAGCCATTGGCCGTGCCGCTTGCCAGCAGCTTCTTCGATTACTTCGATGAGGGAGTGCATCATCTGTACAACTTCTATGGCTCCACCGAGGTCATGGGTGATGTCACCTACTTTGCCTGTGAGAGCAAGAAACAACTCAGCATGTATGACAATGTCCCAATTGGTAAGTGAAAAATTAAAGATATCTTTGCATTGAATGGAAGTGAACTATTTGATATTCATTTTAGGCATTCCTGTTTCAAACACTGTCATCTATCTGTTGGATAACGATTATCGTCCCGTTAAGAATGGTGAAATTGGTGAAGTTTTCGCCTCGGGCTTAAATCTGGCTGCTGGCTATGTGAATGGACGTGATCCCGAGCGCTTCCTGGAGAATCCACTGGCCGTAGAGAAGAGTAGGTTTCCAAATAACTTCAACTCCTCACACATTTCAAACTCACACACTCTCTCAATCCCGCACAGAATATGCACGTCTCTATCGCACTGGAGACTATGGTTCCCTGAAGAATGGCAACATTATGTACGAGGGTCGCACTGACTCGCAGGTTAAGATTCGTGGACATCGTGTGGATCTGTCGGAGGTGGAAAAGAACGTGGCTGAGCTGCCGCTGGTGGAGAAGGCAATTGTCCTCTGCTATCGTGCTGGCCATGTGGATCAGGCCATCCTGGCCTTTGTCAAGTTGCGCGATGATGCACCGATGGTGACAGAGCTGCAGATGGAGGCAAGGCTCAAGGATAAGTTGGCTGACTATATGACACCACAGGTCATCATATTGGAGCAGGTGCCGCTGTTGGTCAACGGCAAGGTCGATCGCCAGGCGCTGCTCAAGACCTACGAGACGGCCAACAACAACGAAGGCGACGCGAGCATTGTGCTTGACTTTGACTACACTAAAGTACCAAACGAGCTCTTGCTGACGGCTCGTGATCTCTTCGAGACAGTGGGTGGCGTCATTGGTCGCTCCACACGCGCCAGCCTGTCACCTCATAGCAATTTCTATGAACTGGGTGGAAACTCGTTGAACTCCATCTTTACGGTTACTTTGCTGCGCGAGAAGGGCTATAATATTGGCATCTCTGAGTTCATTGCTGCTAAGAATCTAGGCGAGATCATTGAGAAGATGGCTGCCAATCATGATTCAGTGCAGCTGGAAGAGGAGACCCTCAATGCCTGTCCTCATCTCAAAATGGAGGCCGAGCCGTTGCGACTTGAGCATCGTCAGGATGTGATTGAGTAAGTAGACTTACAGAGAACCCTTTAAGCATTTCTTAATTTTCTTCTTTTGTGTGTGCAGCATAATTGTATCCAGTTTCTACAACAAGGCCGACTTGGAGCAGTGGCTTAAGCCAGGAGTCTTGCGCACCGATTACAGCGATATTCTCAATGTAAGTAATCGAATCCAATTCGCTTTTAACATAAGCTTATCGTTACCTACTTTAAAACAGGACATTTGGAACGTTTTGGTGGAGCGTGAGCTAAGCTTTGTGATCTATGATCGTAACACAGATCGTATTATTGGCACTGCTCTGAACTTTGATGCTCGTAATGAGCCCGAGGTGGACATCAAATCCAAGCTGCTGATTGTCTTTGAGTTTCTGGAGTTCTGTGAGGGACCCATACGGTAGGAATATAACACTTGAAACAATTAAAATAACTATAAAACTAACTGAACTTTAAATAAATAATTCACAGTGACAACTATTTGCCCAAGGGTCTGAATCAAATACTTCACTCCTTCATGATGGGCACCGCTGAGAAGCTTAATCCGCGCGAGAATATTGCCTGCATGCATTTCATGGAGCACGAGGTGCTGAGAGTGGCACGTGAGAAGAAATTCGCCGGCATCTTTACCACCAACACCAGCCCACTGACCCAGCAACTGGCCGATGTCTATCACTACAAGACGCTGCTCAACTACCAGGTGAATGAGTATGTGAGCTCCGATGGTAGCCGACCTTTCCGGGATGCGCCCGATGAGCAGAGAGCCATTGTCCACTGGAAGGAGGTTGGCAAATAAGCAAGCAAAACGAGGACTGCTCAGAGTCCTGATCTATGCGTAACGAATTTAAGATGCAGCTGTGTTGTATGTAACTGGTAGTATATAGGATTAGGTTATAGGATAGGTTACCTTCTAGTATTATTTCCTACGCATCGTCTAATAAAATTTCATCAATATATGTTGACTAGTTATAAGATTTCAATGCAATTAAATAAAAACCAATCAACGAACAATTTTCAATTCAATTAAAAGCATTTTGTTATTTAAATCGAGGTGGAAATAGTGAAAGGTAAGAATGCACTTTGAGAGTGTGACCGACTCAGTTATACACTGCTTGCAGTTAACAATTATTGTTGGCTTTCCATTAAGTTAAGACGTTTTTAACATTAAAGCCATAAATATGGTTGGTTTATTCTAGAGTCTATTACACATGTTTTTTTTTTGAAGATTAAGTTAACGCGGTAGCTGTTTTTTTGTTTTCGTTTTTTTTTTCCTCATATTTTTTACATATATTCATATTTATATTTTTTTCTTGTTATTTTTCCATTTTTTTCTTATTCTTTCTTTTGTGTAATAATAATAGTGAGCGGTTTTACGTTGCTCGAATTATGTGTTATTATGTTTCTTTCTAATTTAATTATACAATTTTTTTTAATCAAAAACTAATTACTACCGCTAAGTATGCATAGATATATAAGTATATATCTGCATATAAATGTGCACATACATGTTTATATGTAAGTGTGTGTATGATCATTTGCGTCTGCCATTTACTTGGCTCCTCTCCATAGTTTCATCTGCGGGGTCTCCAGTCAAGCGTGCTTATAATCATATTTATGTGCATACGTTTTTGTATATGTCTGTGTCTGCGTGTGTGTATATGTGTATGTTGTGTGTGTTTTATGTTTTGATTACTAAACGTTTTAAGCGCTAGCATATATACTACATTCATATACATATATATTTTATATTCTAGAATCTGTACAACTACTAATTAACGTTAATTGTTTAATAGTTCATTATTTTTCAAGCATTTGCATATTGACAGTGGAAAATTATGATGGGGGTATAGAGGTTCAGTAGCCTAATTAGCGGATAGCATATCTCCCGACCATGCCAAACAGATGATAAAAAAATAACAAACAAGCCCAGAAGCCACATAGCATGGAAGCAATACGCACAGGACACAAAATAGTTGCTCATTAAGCTACCTATTTGCGCACTATGCGTATTACCCTTGTGGACTATGAGGCCGCAGTCTGATCCATCATCCTGTAGTTCTGGAAGGTCTTCCATTCGCCTGTGTTGTAATCCAGCCGAATGTGTGACTCCACTAGGCACAATGCAGTATTGCCATCCTCTTGTTGCACTTTTTCCTGTTGGCAAAAATCAAAGACAATTAGAAGGTTTAAAAACGTTAAATTATGATATGTTACGTACCTCTGTTTCACCCAGTTTGATGACTAAAACGTTTTCTGTATTGGGTCGCGGGTTCTCACGCAAACCAGCCATAAAGCCCAGAATAAGCGCCTTATCGGGTCGGGAGACACGGTTAGCTTTGCGGAACATCTCATGCGCTTTGTGTACGTGCTCGTTCTGGTTTGAGGAACAAACAAAATTAAGATAAATATTGAAGCAGTTGTGATAACTATCAGCCGCACTTACCGAAAGCGATAGTCCACGACGTTGTGGCGCTTGTTGCTGTGCCGCCGGCGCTGTTGTCTGCTGTTGCTGCTGCTGTTGTTGCTGCTGTTGCTGTTGTGCCTGCTGCTGGGTGACCTGCACCTGAACGGTGCGTGAAATCGCTGCATTGTTTGTCTGCAGCAATTGTTGACTGGCGGCGCTCGCTGAGGTGACCACACGCTGCTGCAGGGCCGGCTTATGCTGTACCAGTATATGTTGCTGCTGCTGGCGCGGTTGCTGTTGCGACGCCGTAGCAGGCGATTGCGTTATAATCGTTCTCTGCGTGCTAGTCGGCGCCGCCTGCACCTGCACCAGCTGCGGCTGCTGGCCAGGACGCTGTATCAGCGTCAAACCCTGCGGCAGCGAAGTCAATCCACCACTTACATTTGCCATTACTGGCCGTATTATCGTTTGCTGGTTGGACTGTAAATTGTCATTTGATATTAGTAATAGGTTTAAACTTAGCTTGCTTCATATTTGGACTTTAAGTAAAACGCAGTATTGGTGCTTCACATCCATAAGACAAAGATATAAATACTTTAGCTTATGAAACTCTTGATATAATGTTGGCTACTGTAAAAGCTGAACTAAAGTTGATATTAACACTTAAGTGATAATATCGACTCTTACAAAAGAAATGAGCACGTTTTATAAGTTTTTACTCATAATGAAAAAGTATTCGAAAAAATACAAATGAAAATGCTGTTTAAAATCGTACAGATATCAAGTTTCTTGAAAAGGTATTTAACTTCTTCAACCATCTTATTTTCATCCACTTAAAAGGGTTTCTTGAAAAGCTATTTCGTCTTCAGCACACCGTTAATATTTCTGCTTCTATTAATTCAACTTATTCTCATCCTTCTTATGGCTACGTTTGAGTTGCATTACTTCACTTACATTGCCAATAACACTGGTGGGCGTCTGTTGCTGTACGATGACATGCTGTCCGCCAATGGGATTGGTTGGTATAAGCGTGGGCATCATTTGCTTGACAGGCTGTGCACCCTGCTGCTGTTGCTGCTGGTGATGTTGTTGCGGCTGTTGTAGCTGTATGGTGTGGGGTTGTATGCTCGTTGATGGTGTCGTCTTAACCAGTCCGGGCGGACCGGCCGCCGTTGTGGTCATGAGCGTAGCGCCCGATGGCAGCGAAGGCAGGCCACCAACATTGCTAATGGGTATCTGGTACATCTCTCCGCCAATATTGCGCAAAATAACACCCTTCTGGGTGAGTATAATGGTCTTATTTTTGCCCGTTGATGGCGAGACATTCAATGTGCCGCCTGCAATGGTGCCACCTGGCTGCATAAGTACCTGCGAGAGCTTTGGCTGCTGCGTTGCCGTCGTATTGGCAACAATCGTATGCTGCGGATGTTGCTGCTGCAGCTGTGCCTGCATATGTTGTTGTTGGGCTGCCTGTGAGGCTGGCTGAATGGTAACCGGCCGATTTGGCAACTGCACATTTTGTATATTGAGTGTTTGGTGGCCGGCGGCAACGGCTGCTGTGGTTGCTACCAACGGTGGTGGATTTGTGGACACCACTGTGGTACCTTGTGGATGCTGTCGCAATGGCGTCATCACCACACCCGATGTGCCCGTCGTCTTAAGCAATATCTTTGTAGGCGTCTGGCCGCCTCCTCCACCAGCTGCCGTCTGATAAAGCGTCGTTGTCTGCGGCGTCGGACGCGTCTGTGTAAAGGAGGTCAATGATGGCAATGTGGGATGCTGCTGCTGCTGTTGCTGTTGCGGCTGTGCAGCAGCCAGAATGTACTGCGTGGTGGGTAGTGACTGTGGCGCTGATTGTGCAATCAACTGTTGCTGCTTTATCTGTTGTTGCTGTTGCTGAACTTGTTGTTGCACTTGTTGCTGCTGTTGTTGCTGTTGCTGAGCTGCTGCTGCCGCTGCTGCACTGGATGTAGCTGCTCCCGGCTGTGAAGGCTGCTGCTGCTGCTGTTGAGCGCGCTTCGCTGGTTGTATAATGGTTTGCGAAATAATTACCGGACCGCTGTTGGCTGCCGTCTTCAGTTGACTAAGCGGCATTGTTTTAATGGCCTGTGACGGTATTGTTGTGGTTGTGGTTGCAGTGCTGCTACAGCTCGCCGTGACCATGGGTCTCTGTAAACGAAAAAGAAAATTAGTCTCGGAAAATACGTTGACTCTTTCCCAAAACATAAACAATATATTATCTACTTACCGCACGTTGCGCACTAGGCGTAGATGCCAGTATTACTGGTGTGGAGCTATTGATTAACAATGGTGGATATTGTTGCGGTTGCTGCGGCTGTTGCTGTGCTGCTGCCGCTGCCTGACTACTGCAACTGCTGCCTGCATTATTGCTCGCTGCTGCCTCAGCTGCAGCCTTAGCCTTGGCCGATGTGATCTTAACAGAGATGTTGTTGGGCAGATTGGCCAGAGGATTGGCCGCATTTCTCAGCTGCTGTGGCGTCAATAATGTGGTCGTGGTTGTGGATGTGCTGGTACTTGGACCACCGGATGCAGCTGTTACACGCAGCAAGGGCTTTATGTCCAGCTTCTCCATTTTAATGGTGGTGTTGCCTACCGTTGTGGTTGCAGTTGCAGTGCTCGTTGTTGCCATGACCGTAGTGTTGTTGTTGTTAACCGTGTTATTGACCAGACGCTTCTGTTGCTGCGGTGCGCTGCGGATTAGTAAATGCGGCGCACGTTGTAACGGCTGCTGTTGTATAATGATGCGCTGCGTCTGTGAACTGGATGTAGGCGTCAAAGTCTTTGCTGCTGTTTGCGTAACACGAATGGGCGTGGCCTGCGAACTGGGTTCGATCTTTTCCAGCTTAATATTGGCTGGCACAATGATCTCCTCGCTCTTGATTTCAATCTCCTGCTTAATCCGCTTCGGCGTTTGATGATAACTGTTATTATTGTTATTGTTATTATTATTGTTGTTATTAATCTTGGCCGCCGATTTGGGTGTCTTCTGTTTGCCCTCCGCCTTGATGGTCACCTGTCGCGTGGGCGTGGCAGCAACTGTTGCAGTAGTCGTAGCAGTAAACTGCAACGTGGCAGCAGCATATTCTGGCGTCTCTGGCGTTTCGGGTTGCAACGTTTTGCTAGCCAATTCGGGTGCCTTAAAGTCTTCGTCTGGTTGCTCCTCTATGCTGCCACTGCTTTGGTTAAGCGTTGGCTCCAGTTTAATTTCAAAACTATTGTTAGCCGATGTGGGCGTAGTCGGTGTTTCGCCACCACTAGCATTGGCCACTGCATCCGCTTCGGGCGGACTCTCACTGTTGTTATTTGTAGTGGCAGCTGCAGCTGCTGCAGCCGCAGCGGCTGCCTGTTGCTTTTGCTCTTGCTTCTTCTGTTGCTCCTCCAGTTGTTGTTCACGCTTGCGCTTTTTGGCTGCCGCATAGCCCAGCGGCTGCTCTGTGAATTCGAGAATCTTAATGCCACCGTCTTTGCGGCCGGCAGGTGTTCGACTGAGATTGGGACGCTGTGCATTGCCCGGCACATTGGGCGACCGAAAGCCTGTAGTGGGCATGCGTGACGGAATGCCCTTTAGCGGTGTGGTGTCTGTCATTTTGCGTGGCATGCCTCGCGATCTAAGCGGAATTGTTGGCGCCGAAGTTTTCTTAAGCGAGGATTGTGCATCCGCTGACTTGTGAAGGAGCTCCGTGCGTAACTGAGCGCTTTTTGGTTTGCGCTTCAGTGTGAAATGCTTTATTGCCGCCGGCTGTTGGCCAACCTAATATAAAAAGAACAAGAAGGTTATACAAAAAAGAATTTAGAAAGTTTTCAAGAAGTCTACTTACCACCGAGATCAATGCATTTTTATTTAGGTATTGACACTCCAGCGGCAGCATGCCCAGATCTGAATGTTTGGTTACCAATTTTCGCAAATCATTAACCATATCTGTAAAGATGGGTCGCGTATCCTCGTAATCGGAGATTTCTGTGTTTAATGAACTGGTTGCCGGAAATGTTTTCATTGTCTCCGCAAGCATAGAAACCCATAGCTCAGAATCGAGACCAGCCACTTCAATAACTTCCTCCAATTCGCTTTTCCACTATAAGTTAAGTAAATTTAATTAAACATTATTAACACATTTTAATTGTTTCTGTTATTGTAACAGGTTGTTAAAAGATGGCCTACACCAATGTTTTGATAGTAGAACTCTTATTGTTGTATCTTTTATCAATACACATTCCAATACAAAACAGGTTTGATTTTATTGACATCATGTGGACCCTTAACAGACCTCTGTTAATGTTAACAGTGTCCACGCACAAACACAAACATTTTGAATAATTTAAGCACACAATATATGCATTAAATCATATATATTTTTTTAATTCGATTTATTCACAAATTTTCGCTTAGATTGAAAACAACATCTAACAATGTTTGCCATTATTAATGACGACACATGTACGTATTCAACAGATTTGTATTGACCACCCGCTTAACGCCCACAAGCTGCGCACACACACGCGCTCACATATGCATACACAAAAACACCAGCACTGAACTCTTACACGGCACAGGTACACATATACACACACAAGTCGTTCGCGCAGAAGTGGCGGGAAATATTTCTGATCTCTATTAACACAAAACAACAACAGGGTAGCACTTGTATGTATCCGTTGACACAATTAAGATTGTGATTTAGGTTAATGGAACTCATTTGACATTTTACAATTCACGGTTATTAATATTTAGCTTGCATTTAAGGGATACCAAAAAAAATAATTTGGTTTATTCACCAACGCAGCATGCATGTAGGTGAGCATGTGTGCGTGTTGTGTGACTGCGTTTGTGTGTGTGAACATAGTGGTAGTGTACTTTTTTCATGTTGTATTTGTATTACACCAGCGAGATTTACCTCTTCAACCATACGTCGGGGAATATGCAGAAAACTGAGGAGCAATTTTAATTTGACTTGTGTCTGCAAATCGGGAAAACACTCTTTGATGTTGCGCAAAACCTCTTTGTTCAATTGCGAGCATATTGAACCATTTATCCACGAATCGTTTGATGTGCCCAGTTTATTATGCAGCCACAGTGATGTGTCGCTGTCCCTTACGTTCGCCATTTTCACGTTTACACTCAATCACACACGGCGCACATAAAACTTAGCACGTCTAACGTTTAACCACTCTATTGCAGTTTAATATTCACTTAATTTCCGTTTTTTATGTAGTTTTTGACGAAAAACACACGAAAAACCCGTGGAAAATTGTAATATGAAGCTACGACTGAAAAAAGTGTTGCCACATGTCCAATATAAGTGTGTACATCGATGCGCTGAGCCAAATTAAATATTGCAACACTGGTCAATATATATCGTGTTGAAGTGCGATAACTCGATATATTGTGCAGCCCTGTTGTAGCTAAGCTATTATGCTCGAGCGAATATTTTTATTTATATATTATTTAGATTACTTATTACCTATCAATTGAGTATTTTTTAAACATTATGTTTATTATTTGGCTAACGTATATCAAGCCACAACTAATCACCTAAAGCGACAGCCGAATTAGAGTGCAATCCAATGCCGGCACGATCAGCTGAGTTTTGTTGTTTCATGTGCTTAAATAACAATCATCACAATTAATTTTTACGATGGAAATTTTAAATGAAAGTGCTCAAAAATCAGTAACAAAGCCTGGCATGTCAACAGGTGGCAAACTCTTGATCGGTCTAACAGGCGGTATTGGAATTGGACTTTCAATTGTGTGTGCCTCATTTGTTGCACCCGCGTTTAGAAAATTCTGCCTGCCTTATGTGCCGGCAACAACAGAACAGATTCAAAACGTGCTCAGTTTCCTGCCCAGAAATGCCAGCGGCAAACTTCTGGACATTGGCTCTGGAGATGGACGCATTGTTGTTGGTAAGTCACAAAGCAACGCATTTGAAGTCACAATTTTACCTTACGTAATCTTCTCTAGCCGCGGCCCACCATATGAAAGACCTTAAGGCCGACGGTGTGGAGTTGAACCCCTGGCTGGTCTACTACTCCCGTCTAGCCGCACTGCGTCATGGCGTTAGCAGACAAACTAGCTTTTTTCGCCGAGACCTTTGGAAGTTCAACATCAAGGATTACAATTATGTGATTATATTTGGTGTAGAGCAAATGATGCAGGATCTGGAGCACAAACTGATTGCGGAATGCCCATACAATGCCAAAATAATTGCCTGCCGCTTCCCGCTCCCACAACTGGAACATGAGCGCATCATTGAGGATGGCGTCAACACTGTTTGGTTTTACGACTTGAGCAAACAAAGCTTGACAAGAAGTAAATAAAAGTTAATGTTTTTATTTTATTAGTTTAGTTTTTATTTGCTTTCGAGCTTTGTGTAGCAAAAAGAAACTATGTACGTATACTTAAGAGTAAATGCTAGAGAAGTAGACAGTCAACATACACATTGATGGATGTACACTGGACTGAGATTGGTCAAACATTGGGGACAAGTTGTATATAAAAAGACTTTCATGATAATACAAAAAACATGCAAGAATGCACATACACACGAATATACAATTAGGAAACCATATGTAGAAAGTTAAGCAGCACAGACAGTGATCTATTGAGTGACAGCCTTTTCAAAGGAACTGCACTTGCTCCGCCTGCTAGAAACGTCGTCCCAAATAAATGCAACCGCCGCTCTCGTCACGGCAAATCTCAACGAAGCCAATCTTTGTATAGAAGGTAACTTGCTCGGGATCCTCTTGGGGCACACAGGCATGCACACCAAAGCATCCATTGGCGCGCAGAGCGGCGAGCAGAACGGTTAAGAGTCGTTTGGCAATGCCATTGTCATGTAATTCCGCCTCTCGCAGCGTAGCAGCGCTTATCACAGCTGGAAAGGAGCTGTACACCTCCGTAGGGCAAATCAGTTCCTCGTTTCTGTGGAAACGCTCCACAAATCGTGCAACCAGCTTGAGCGATTTTGTGCTATCATTAACATCGCCACTCTCTAGCAATGCCTTAGGATACTTCTCACGCAGTTCCGTTAGCCAGCATATCTCCATATTACGTTGAAATATATTTACATCCAGGGCAGCGCAGGCATAGCCAACAATAGCATTATCCTTGTCGTAGGCCACCAAACACAGCTCCGGATGTAGGGTTAAATGACCGCCCACTATGGCGTCCGCAACGATGTCTGCCAAGTGGGCTGGCAGCAAAATCTCATCACCATCAGGCTCAGTCTGCCACTGCATATAGGTGCGTGTACAGATTTTATAAATATGCTGCTCATCCAGGTTCTGATAAGGCCTCAGCAGGTAATAGTTTGCCGTTGGTTGTTCGGGTAGCTTGTAAACAAACAGATCATTGCCAGAATCCACCGGCATCAGGCGCTGCAGATCGGCAGTGAGTCCTCCACGAAAGACCCAAGGCTCCTGATCGCCAGACATAAAAGCCTCCTTCCAGCCTTTGCTAAACCCTGCAAGATTCGAATGATTAATAAATGTTGCTTAGTATAAATATGCTGAAAACTTACACGTGTAGCTGCCCTCGGTGTATGAGGACATGTTTTGTGGAAATTTGGCCATTGACAGCCATTTGATATAGCAATTGAGCAGTGATAATGCACCCGATATGTCCCACACATAGGAGTACAAGTCGTGGCAAATTTCCTTGTTCTCACAGTAGGCAATCTTGACAAGCAGCTCTTGAACTCCCCCACAGAGTGAAGAGAAGAGTTCGCTACGCTGCACCCACTCGCTTACCTCCGGCTTGGTAGCATCGCTGTTGCCGCTGCCCCGATCCTGAAGCAGCACATTCGCATTGGCTTTTAGCCATTGGAACTCGCTGAGCAACTTAAGGCCACGACTTCCATGCTCAAACGGCAAATAGAATAGATCACACAGCAAATTTAAATCATCTATAGTTATCTTATTGCAGTTCCCAGTAGACCTTTAAATAAAGAAGTATATAAATCAGTTACTGTTCGAGTTAAATTCAATACTCACTTGGCCTCAAGTTGATCCTCATCACCTTCTTCACGCATTTCAGCACTGGATTCCGGTGACGCTGATGAGCTTTCCACATGCATACTCTAAAATATGGATAAGTTACTCTTAATCAAACAGTTTTAAAAATAATTTACATTTATATCGTTGCCCGACTCCTCCATGACAATATCATCGGCAACGAGTTTAATGGCTTCCTTGGGTGATATTTGCGAGTTAATGCTGCTGCTGCACTCCATGGGCTCATTGACGCCAGCACTTAGCGGACTTAAGCTCAGGTTTTCATCCAACATTGTATCAACATTTAAATTTCCGCCCTGTTCGCGCTTTTCATCTATAAGTATATCGTCTGTCGTCGGCGTAAGGTTTATTTTGCTGTTTTCATCCACATGCTCGGCTTTGTTGGCTGGATCGAATATTTCGCAGCTCAGCTTAATGGTTTCCTCAACGCTTTTGGTTTCCATAACGGGCACGGGCATAATTGAAATGGGTATCTTTTTGGGCAACTCAATGTTGGATGCAACCGTTGTGGGTATGGGATTTATAATCTCATCGTTGGTCACAACTTTTGTTGGCGAAACCAAGGAGTTCATCACCGGATTAGAGATGGGCACCATAGTAGAGCTAACAGTGCTGCACACATCCGCCAATGCCTGCAACTGGGTTGTGTTCACCTCGGGTACTGTGCGTGTATTGGTCGATGTTGTCGTTGTCGTCGTGAGACTCATGCAGGTGTTAATTGACGGTATTATAGGAATAATGGGCATGACCATCTCCACTTGCGGCTGCGGCTTGGTAATCGGTCCCCAAGCTTCCTTTTCAACAAAAAACTCCGGCAGCCATTCGCTAATTGCATTTCTACAAACAAAGAACTATTATTAGCTGAACTCATGTAGAAGCTGCAATACTGCTTACTTGAGCGCCAAGCGTGGATGATATACGTTCTTGGACAGACACTCCACGGGCATATCGTCTTCGTTTTCAGTCTCCAACTTGATATCTGCACTTAACGAGCTATTCATCTTGGAATCCAAATTGCAACGTGACCAGAAGGCGAGTGTATGTACAGCAATAAAATTGCCATAGAACTCGCAATTGGGATTGGTCATAACGCCACGCAGATAGGGAATCAACTCCGGTGAACGACCCGAATACGGGCCAAGAAAAACGCGCTTTTGATCATAATCATTTGCATGCAGATTATCCCAAATGACAGGCGGTCGACGCAATATCTCCGTTATTTCCCGTATCGATTCAATTGTTATAATTTTCGATATTACTTTATCACCAGTCCATAGAATATCAATAACATTGTTTAGCTTGGAGCCCAGAGTATTGAGGTACTCGGATTCCACAACAGTTGGAACAGCGCGTGTACCACAGTACTGAGTTGGGCAGAAGAGAAACTTGGGAGAGCCCAAATGCGTAAAGATCTCGTTGGTAACAGAGACATGGGCATTGGCAAAGGTCTGAAACACTTCTTTATCGGCCTTAGACAATTCCGATTCGATGTCATCAAAAAGCAATGCATACGCCTCGCAACCAAACTGCGAGACTTGATCCAGTTTTCGTTTCAGTGTCGCAATCTCTTTTGGGCTGCTGTATGTCATATCTAGACCCGGCGACAGCGCATAATAAAAAACAATGCCAGCTTCCTTAGCAGATGAAATTAGACCTGTAATGTGTGAAATGTGCAAAACGAGTGGACACAACAAAACAATGAAAAATGAATAATATGATGATCAAAAATAAATACTTGATAGATGATCGGCCTCTTCGACCGTGTAAAGCTCTCGCCAGTATGCACGATGCTTGTAATCATCTTTGGGCGCATACATATACGAGTCCATGCCCAGTTTTTTCAATTTGCGAAATAAATCTTTTCGCTGTTCGGTTGTCCATGGCCGGCCGTAGAAGCCCTCGATAACGCCACAAATAAAATTCCGTTGCTCTTCTTGCGAGGCATTTTCTAAAGTTGTGCATTTTTCTCCCATGTGGCCGTCTTCCATTTTCACAGAATCAGGATAAATGCGAGTTAAAATGATTATAATTTCAGAATGCAAACGCTATGCGGCAAAATGCAGAAGTCGCCTCTTGTTAGTGTGACCGTATTGTCGCGTATGCAAAAATTAAGAAGAAAAGAGAGAAGAAAAAAACAATAAATACGTTCGGCATCGATAAGCATCGATACAACTTAATGGCCGATTATTGAAAGCGCAAAATGCAATTCAAAATTAGCTAGTTTACCATTACGAACACTTCAACTTCGGTAAATTCTCCAAGTTTCGTAACTCTAGATCATTATTTCAATTTAACAAAACAGTTATCAATGTTGCTGAGCAGGAACAATTAAAGCCAGAGTTTGTGAAAATCAATCCACAACATACGATTCCAACAATCGTGGACAATGGATACACTTTGTGGGAATCGCGTGCTATTCTTTGTTTATCTGGTTGAGAAATGCGCCAAGGATGATAGCCTCTATCCCAAGGATCCGAGAGAAAGGGCGATTGTTAATCTACGCCTATACTTTGATATGGGAACGCTGTACAAGTCTTTTTCAGACTATTAGTATCCCCAGTTCCTGAAGAAGGCAGATCCAGAGCTGCTCAATACATTCCTTGAGGAAAATGATTATGTGGCCGGAGACAAACTAACAATCGCTGATATTGCCATCTTAGCCACAGTTTCGACCTTTACATTGGCAAACTTTAATATAAACAATCACGCAAATGTCGCAAGATGGTACGAAAAGGCTAGAAGGTAACTACAGGCTGTGATGAGAACGAGAAGGGACTGAATGAACTGAAAAGTCTGCTCGAAAAGATGAATAGTCAATAAATAAATAAATATGAATTTTGAATTAATTTTTATGTAGCGATTAATAGCGGCTATTTTTCTCGACTGGTGTATGTATCGATGCCAAGGCGTTAGGCGAACAAAAAGCATCGATAATATGCAAATGTATAAAAGTGTTTTATGGTATTTTGCTTGCTGGTCGCACTGCTTGCTAGGGCTTTTGTTTTGTTTTAATTTCGGCTTAGGATTTTAAGGTTTTTAATTTAAGTGAAACCAAATGCAACCATTTATTGTCATACGCAACTATCGGGAAGATGACGAACTCAAATGCCAGGAGCTGGTACGGGATTACATTATGTCATTTTCATCTAGGTCTTTCTTTGCTGTTTGTTTTCGTGAGGTAAGCCCAAGTCTGCGTGACTTATCTACGTTTTTGCGTGGGAGTATCTCTATGAGAAACGCTCACCCTCTGACCCGATCAATTGAATGGTGAACATCTTAATTTCAGATAACACTGCAATTTATTGTCATCACATGGGCTATATTCTTTATATTTCTGGGTGTGCCGCTACTCTTCTGTGTGCTTACAATACCCGGCTGTGTGTTTTTCCTTTTTACCAGCACCTACTTTTCCTTTTATGCAAAGGCAGCGGAACTTATGAGAGTTAGTAATTATCTTACGAATTAACCAAGCCTTATAATTTAAATGATCCATTCTTTCTAGTTAAAGCCTTCGCAATCTTTAGTTGCTGAGTGCTATGAACCCTTCATCTTTCGCTGTGCGCCAAACGAAGCTAGCTATCAGATATTTATGGACAATACTCCATTCGATGAGAGCTATAAGAACAAGTTTCGTCGTCGCATTGTGGCCACAATAAGCGTCAAGAATCATTGTTCTGTCTACAATGCAGCCTGGATCTATCGCTTTGCCATAGCAAAGAACTATCCGTATCAAAAGATCATGGATCCAATGATTGCCCAAGTCTCGAAGAACAGCATAAAAGCTGGCTATGCTTCACTGGAGTGCACCATCTCGGAATGGCAGGAGATTGAGCGCGACTTTTATTACGATCTCGGCTTTGTCACAAGACAAATCTATCATAAGCAAATCATTGGCAGCAGCTTGACAGTAATGAAGACACAATTAACATTTGCTTTTAAAACAGACAATGCAATCTAAATTTCTAACTTAACAAAGATAATCTCGGGAAAAGTCTTAAACTGTGAAAACTTAGCGTAATATTTATGTTTGTTTGTTTGTTTTATGTCGATACGTACATTCCAGTCACGCAATGTCGCCTGTTTAAACCAATTAATACACAGCTAAACAGGCGACATGGCATTTTGTATAACAAAAAAGAAAAATACGTTGGGATATTGCTTCGGTTTGTCCTGGTTTATTATTATATATCTTGTTTATTCTTTGACATATTCTATTTAATTAAATAAATAAAATATATATATATTAATAAATAAAACTTGCAAAGTGTTTAGCGCATGTATATATTTTTAATGCGACACACATACACACCTAATTCTGTTTGCTATTTTCTTGAATTTGTTGTAAGTAGGTACATTTATTTCTCATTCTTTGATGCAATAATCATTGGATTAGACGCGGTAGTTTATAAAAAAGCTTTCCTGCAAGATAATACCTTGACTGCCAGAGTGTATGTTTTGTTTAACAATTTGCAATTTGTATACAATTTTTTGTTTGT
The DNA here is from genome assembly GCA_035044725.1 of Scaptomyza caliginosa. NCBI lineage: Eukaryota > Metazoa > Arthropoda > Insecta > Diptera > Drosophilidae > Scaptomyza > Scaptomyza caliginosa. The sequence goes on from JAWNNR010000686.1 coordinate 3,139,213, forward strand.
TTTTGCTATACCCTTGCAGAGTTACCTATTTATCAGCTGGGATGGTTTAGTTTAGTAGTTTCAAAGTCGAGTTAATAACATTATCGGCTTTTAAGAGCAGACTTTTTCGTTTTAAATATTAAATGCTTATGGTTAGCTCTGCCAGGGTATTTAAGCATCGGCAAGCCGAGATTTATTTTATAAATTTTTGTTTCTTTGTTTTGGTTTTCTTATAGAATTTAAATAGTTATTCAGCGCAACTAATGCTTAAAAAAATAAACTGGAGCTGCCAGTGGCGCGGTCCGTACTTTAAATGTATCTATTATCCCTTTTTATATCTTTATTATTTTTATTTATTTTTTTTTGTTTAATTTGTTTCAACTATATATTTAAAGCGTGTTTCAAAAAACTGGCTGTGAAATTAGCATAGTTTTTTTTTCTCTTGTTTTCTTGTTTGTTTTGTTTTTTTTTTTGTTATTGCTGCCATTGCTTTTAAATAGTGAAGAACCTTTAAAAGTTTAGGTAATTGTTTTCAATTTGGTTTCGTCGCAAGCAGCCGCTATAAATACAAGCGGTCCATCATTTAAAACAGCTTCACGCGTCGCTTAAGCTCATTGCGTCTCCATTGAGGCAGCCTATAGAATTCCGATCGTGCACACTGCAAGATGTGCTCGAATTCGATGTCTGACAAATGACGCTGTACAAAAACGAGAAAAGTTTTACTTAAAAAACTTTTTCAGCTAAACAGGTAAAATATATATTATACTTGCCTCCAGGTTGCAGCGATCAACGTCGGATGGTAGACGATAGTTCGTTATAAGCAATATGTGATACGGATAGATTTTGGCAGGCTCATGCACTAGCATTGAGTGCGCCATGTTGGGCAGACTGCGTCGTATAAGTCCTGCCTGCGGATAATGATAGGACAATGCGCCCGAATATGTGCTTGAAGCGGGCAAATCGCCGCCCATTAAAGCTCGCCTATCGCCGTCAGTAATTGAATCAACCGAAGCTGCCAAAACCAGAGAAGATTATTAGGCTGTGAATAAATGCTAGCAATTGGTCAAAAACTTACCCTCTGATTTGCCGCAGCTTAGATCTGTGCTGTGCGTTTTATCGCCCAGGCCTCCATAAGAAAAGTCCTGTGTGAGAAATGTAATCATTAATAAGTCAGTAAAGGATCTGAAAACATTTTAAGGCATGCCATAACCAAAATAAAAAAAACAACAAACTAAGTGCGTGGCCATCAAAGGTGTCAAGCTAAGGCATTCCAGAAAAACAACAAATAAAACAAGAAACTTATAATCTAAAACAAGAAGAACAACAACCAAAGCATTTCTTACAGTGGCACCATGCATCGTGGCGGCAGCTGATGTTGTGGAACTGAATGTGTGAGAGCGTGGAGCCAAGCCGTATCCGGGTTTGGGTACATGACGCAGTGCGCTCACCACTGAGCCGACAGTTGTATGGATGTATGTAGTTATGTATTTATGTTTAGATGTATAATGAGTTTGAAGTATAGTTATGTTGATAGCATTAAATAGTTAGTTTGGATGTGTATGAGTGGTGTGTGTGTGTTAGGGCGTGTGTGTGTGTGTGACAACAAACAGCATAGGCAAACACACAAAAATAAGTAGATAGTTGGGATAACAAATGGAAGCAGCAGACCAACCAGTTGAGATTTGTTAGACAATTAGTATAAGACCCAAGTAACCAAAAGCAGCAGCCAGAGGAGCAGCGGCAGCAGGACAGATGAGAGAAAGAGACAAATGTTTGGAGTGAGCAACAAATGGCAAAGACAACTGATTAGTTACATAATTAAATACATAGTTTAGTTTAAGTTAGTATTAGCAACAAGACAAGTTTGTGACCAGCAATGACCAACGATGCAAACAGGCAACAGGAGACGGTAGAAGTTTTTGTATCAGCACTTACGGAGCTGTAGCCGTTGCGTATGTAAGGCGGCAAGGTGGTCGTTTTGAATCCATATCCGGGCTTGGGCGGCGAGCGATAGGAATGTATGGCTATAAACGTAATTGGCTCTATATAGTATAATACAAATTGATGCAACACAATATATTCTTTATGCGCTCCTGTGAGTAGATTTCTAGAAAACTAACTCAAGCACATTATTAAATGATTACCATTGTAGCTGGGCGCATTGCCCAGCGATTTGCCCAGGGAGCCGCGATAGCTGGTGGAACGATCAAACATCTCATCCTCATAGAATGGTTTCTGGTGATCCAAATGCCGCGATGGCGAGGCACCAATAGGCGATTCATATCTATACGCAAAGAAAACAAACATTAGTAAATGTTATTTTCAGTTTAAAATAGTTGAATTTACCTTAACTTGTACAGCGGCTCCTTAGAGGCTGAAGGTGTGCGCGATGCATTGCGCGGATCCAAATTGTTTTGTTTCCATTTTCTGTACTTTGCATGCTCCTTAAGGTCCTTGGCAATTACAGAGCCAATGCCCGAATTAAGCTTCTCCAGCTGTTCAGCCTCACGATGCAGGCGGCTGTTAAGAAAGATTTTCAATTGTGACTCAAGTAAAACTTGGATATTCACAAACTTACGTCTGCTCTTCGCCGTTCTTGACCTTGCCATTGGTTTGCTTGCCATTTTCGATGTCTTCGTCATCATCGGACACAGGCACTCCCTTGTAGGTGTCACTGTATCGCCGCCTGCGCTCGGGATCCGTGTAGGGATATTGTGGTGCTGGGAAATCGTCTCTTTCGATTTTGGGCAGTTCACCTGGTGGTGGCTTCTTAGCTGCCGGATAGTGCGACAACTCAATAGGCTCTTCGTTGTTCATGCCCGGACTCTTGGGACGTGGCGTCTCCGAGCGTATGGCATCCACTAGTACCTTCATGGCGCTGCGCGTTCGTGAATGTGGCCGAGAAGGCGGCCTACTTCCGGCCACAGAGCCGGCATTGCTAGTCGTCGCATAGGAGGCGGGCCTATGGAAATGCGGCGATAGTGGCGTCTTGTCATACGGATCGATTGGCTTGCGCAAATAGTGTGGTGCATCTGTTAGATAGCTATAGGTATAGATGCGTGATATATCCTCGCCAATCGGTCTGCCATATTCGCGTAAAATCAGCCCTGGACTGACCGTGCGATAATGCTGTAGAATATATTTTAATAATAATTATTATGATAATTGGGTTAAAAGTTATTTGTAGTGGCATGCTGTGCATTTTGGGTTAAGTTAAAAGCGATCATTAAAATAAAAATAATAAAATAATAAGTTTACAGTAATCGCTCGTTAATAAGTATGCTTTGGTGCAAAAAGATTTCATATATCAAGCACATCTAATTAAAGAGCGATCAGTGTATTTGAAATTATAAAACAAACCTTGCGGCTAGAGGAATAAAGTGAACCATTAAAACTCGGTGTTCTGGAACGGATGTACTGCAAAACGAACGAAATTAAAAAAATCAAAAGGCAAGCTCAAAACAAAACAAAACAAAAAAAAAAAAAAAAACAAAATAAATTGTGAAAGTGCAGATCAAAGTTTATGTATGTGTGTGTGTGGAGTGTGTTTGTTGTTGCTGAGCATTCAGATTAGTAGCAGGTACAGCTGTAAAATATGGATTATTCCCCCCCCCCAACACATACCATGTCGCTGAGCGCACTGGAACTCATGCGATCGCATTCGGTATCTGTGAAATTGCCATTGGATGCGCCACCGGTGACTGAGGTGGTGCCCGGTCTGCCAACACCGCCGCCATTGATTATGATGCCGGATTCGGAGGGTCCGGGTCCGCAGCGTGGATGCCAAATGGCGCTGCCCTGTAGGTACATTTCCTCGCCATCGCCAAACGGATCGCCGCACTTGGTGCAGCGTGCACATGTTGGATGGAAGTGATGGTTATCTCCGGCTTGCAGCACCTTGCCACTGATGAAGCGATTACAATAGGCGCATTTGACGCCAAAACTCTTCTGGTAGCACTTCTCGCAATATGGCACCGCATCCTTGCCCATGTACTCGCCATTGAGCACCGCATTGCATGCCTTGCAGCGGAAGCACCACACATGCCACTGCCTGTCCAAGGCGACCAGCGCCTGGCCCTCCTTCAGCAGCTCACCACAGCCGGCGCAATCATTTGGATCGTAGTCCTCCTTCAGATGAGCCTTATGCGACAGCACACCACTGGTCACATTCTGATGCGCCGTTGCACGTGTTGGACTTTCCGCTGGTGGGGCGGGCGACGTGACAGCCGCTTGACGTGCCGGCGACACCGGAGCCGTTCCACCGGAGACACAATGCTCGCAGAGCACCTCCTTGCCAGTGTTAGTCACCTTGCTGCCAGACTTGAATGGCTTCTGGCACTTGCTGCACGTAAAGCACTTCTGGTGATACGTCTTGCCCATTGTGCTAACCACTTCGCCCTCCACATACTGCTGGCATGTGGCACACTTGGTGCCATACAATCGCTGATAGTCCGGTATGCAATAGTATTTGCCATCCTTTGTAAAGAAACCGCCTTGGGCCAAGGACTTCTTACACTGGCAGCACTGAAAGCATGCCTTGTGGAAATGATTGTCTGCCACGCGCAGAACCTCGCCGGAGCATTTCTTTGTGCATTTCGCACAGTAAATTTTTTGTTTACCTGCGACAAATTAAAAGAAAAGATACCATATTAGTGTTGGTTAATCACTTAAGAAATCTTCGGTCACGACTTATCGATAATTTGCACGACACCATCGATTATAAAAGCGCAAAATGACTTTATTTAAATTGACAGTATTTAGTGCAGTTTAGTGCGACTTTCATGCCATCATTTATTCAAACACAGCAAAGATTACGTATACGGCACAGCGACGTTTCGCTGATGTCATATGCATGTGCTGCGATAATAATGCGCAAACCTTGTACCATTTTGCCGACTATCTATCGCCTGAGCGCGGTTTTGAGCTCAGTTCAATAATCCACTTGTTCGCGTTTCTCAAGTATCTTTTAGTAGTATATGCGGTATGTATATTAGTTATGTGTGCTTGTATCTTAATTGACTGTCTATGTAATAATGTATATATATAGATTTTTCTATATGTGAGTGCCTAATAAGTCTAGGCACACTCTTTGATATCTAAGACGTGAGTCATGCGTGGCAAGCAATTAATCTTATCATTGATAAGGCCAAGGGCAGAATAAACCTGCCAAATGTGCAAGTAGCTTCACTTGTCTCTGTTATTGAAATGTATGTGCACAAGTGTGCAACAAAAGGTAAAACACAAAACTCAGTTGAAGTAGGTTCTCCACTCTCTGTTTGTTATAATATTTCTTGTCATTATTTGACTTTCCTCAGCAGTTTGCTGATACATATATAGAAGCACTTACGTAGATAGATAAAAAGACAAACAAAACCGCAAAGACGAACGCAAAAGAAGGGTGTAAAGATAAGAGCGAATGAAAAGGAGAAGAACCTGGCAAAAGAAAATCAGGTAAAGCAAACAGAATGATCGATAAGTAATAAGAAAAGGGAAGGCAAGAGAGAAAAAAAGAGAGCTCATCCGATACACACAATTCGCATTGGTTGAGTAAATATATACACAGACTATATAGACAATTTATCATCGTTCTATTCTCTCATGACTCTAATCAGAGAGCAATGGCTTAAGGGTCACAAGACTTGCTGAAGAGCTAAAATAATAATAATAAACACACAACGAATAGAAATCAAGTGTCAAGATTAGATACATTATTTAATATATGTTGTTTGCCAATGATCTGCAGTTTTGTTATTTCTAACCTATACAAATGAAACAAATTCTATTTTCAAATCAAAATCCCACCAAATATTGTAATCTTAGTTGGAAAATGCTTTTACTAGCTGTTCAAATAATCAAGCATAATAAATATAATGGCATTATGACAACATAACAAAATATATTTGTATACTACAAACTAAAAGCTTTTTTTCCAGAACTATTCAAAAAAAAGGGGAACTAAAAACAGGTCGACATCATGTTGTCAAATGGAATGAAACGTAACAAATTGCCGGCCATGACGGATGTGTTGATCTTTTCAAAAGGCCGCTTTATGCCAGGCCCAAAAACAAATTAAAAAAAAAAAATAAGCCAACAACAGCGCTGCGACCGATTGTTTCAACAGATAACAAAAACATTTTTGTGTTTTGTGTGCAATTTTCACAATGAAAAAAAAAAAAAACTTTGTTCAACGTTTAAATTCACTGGAAGCACATAATATTTAGATATAATTCCATGATTATGCTTATGATTATTTTGTTCTTTGCTTTTGTGCAGCTGTTTCGTTTTTTTTTTTTTGTGTATATAATTTTATATACTATTTGTTCTAATTTGACTCCAAAATAGAATTTATTGATAAGCGAAAAGAGCAACAATGCTGCCATACAAACGGCATTATAATGATGACGTATGTCTAATGAATGAGACCCGCAGCAGCAGCTATCATAATCACAAAGCCACACACATTGTACGTGTGTTTCGTTTCAATTAAATTTTCTGTTGCTGTTGTTTATTATGCAATCACAGACAATTTTTCAACGTTTCGCTTATTGAATTTTGGCATTTTGTTTATTGAATTTAGCTCCTCCCCCACCACACGCCCACCCAGTCCATCTATTAGCAATATTATGTTAATTACACATGGCCACAACTCTCTAAACAGTTTTTCAACAAGCTTGGCGAAAATTCAATTTCCATCTTCAACTCGCTGGCTTTCGGTTGCTTCACATATAAAAGTTTGAGCGCACATTTTTTTATTATTATAATTACGGCAGCGATTTTAGTGCCGCTGTTTTGGATGATGTCATCCACCTTGTCGTCACCGCCAGAGAGTCGTCGCAGTCGGCAGAGAGTCGAGCAACAACCACGAAAACTACAAACACATACAGTTCAAGTAATTCGGAGTTGAGGCAAATCACGTAAAATACAAACTGGTTTCAACGAAAAGAATAACATTTTGTGGCAGTTATTTACGTAGTCGAATATTGAATTTGCATTGAAACAAACAAACGCAAACAAAGGCAATAAAACAACCAGTTCTATAGGCTTGATAGGGAGGGGAATGCCAAGTCCAAGGTTAAATATGCGTTGTAGTTATTCCGTCTGTGGAGAGATCAAATGCAGGCCAAATATTTTGATTAATTTAAACCGCGCCCCACAAAATGACAACATTCCGAACCTAACCTCCAAAATGCAAGTCGAATGGGGGGAGAAAAAAAATCGAAACGAATAATGTGTGAAGAGGCCAATGTCAAAACAAATACAAACACACAAGCAAACTAAAAACCTTTAACTGACATGTTGAATGTGCGTCAAATCCTTGACAGTCTGTGACTGCAGCAGGATAATGTCGAGGATAAAACGGGTCAAGGCATACCAAAATCTATACACATACATTTTGTGTATATTGTATAGATTCTTTTCAAAAACATTTCGCTACACTCAGACACAAACATTAAAAAAAAACCCACACACTTCAACTTGTATGCTAAATAGCTTTGTTTGTATATAAATATATATGTATATGGTAAAGAGCAAAAGCATATTAAAATACATACATAAATATATATATATTTTCCCGAAATTACTCATCAAATTCAAATTGCTTTGCAAGTGTTTTTTCTGTTTTTTTTTTTTTTGTTGTTTGTTAATGCTATGTATGCTCTACCTGTCGTATACGTAATTTTTTAGGGTTAACGATGTACTCTATAAAACTCTTTTTTTTAGTGAGGTATGCTTAGCTTGTTCATGTAAAGCTTAAGTTCTTTTTATATAGTAGATTTTTAAACCATTTTCCTATACGAAACATGTTTAATACTTTTGTGTTTCTAAAGAATTCTAAATATTCACAGCACTATGCGAAAATCAACTACATTTAACGAAAATATATACAAATCAGCGCAATTTATTTATTTTCGTTTATTTTTTGTTTTCGTAGCTTAGCTATATTTATAGATTACACAATGTTTGAATTCAGAGTACCATTTTAGCCATGAACTTTTGTCCATATGCCAAAAAGCAGTGGGCAAAACAAATCGAAAACTCACTTTTAGGGTAACTTATAGTCGTTAACTCTGTGCAACAGTCTGTGGGACTGTCCAAGTTGAAAGTGTTTCCTGTATGCTTATTAGACGAAAAGTGAAAAGAAAAGCGCAACAAAAGTAAGTGAATACGAGTGGTTGGATGGGATGGGATGAGATAGCGCTGATGACGCCGCGTCTACAGAAATAGCATATAGTCTATTCAATTAGTCGAATGGACGTCAAGACGCATCTAGCTTCCCAGTCAACGGAGCCGCTTTCTACTATATGCAAGTGCTATGACCTATATAACCCGTACGCGGCGAGAAGGAAATGAAATGCAGGCGAATGCACAACATGAACAAATCAACGATCAAATAAATGAGCAAAGTGCCCCCAAAGTGTGTGTGAGGGGGAGACATCAACTAGTGGAGGAGGGCGGGAGAACGAGGCGCTGCCCCTTTCGTTTTCATTTTCGTGTGTGCGCGAGAAAGAGAGAGAGTGGTTAAACGAAAAAGGAAACTAAGTAAATAACCAAAACAACAAAAACAACAACGAGTAAAACCGAAAACCACAATCAAAAGCGAGGCCCAAATGGAAGTCAATGCGCTCGTCATGTATTCATGTTGCGGCAAATGTTGTAGTTGTTGTACATTTGTGATGTGATGTTATGTGTTTGGTTGTTGTTTTAATGGTCGCAGCTATTGTTAAGCCTTTTGCGTTTTGAGTAGAGATCGTTGTACGAACAATGAGGCACAACAACTGCACATTATTATGGACTTGTCTCCAGTTTTGGTGAAAGAGGGGGGTGGAGGTGGTGGTGGTCGTGGTGGTGCAGGTCAAGTCAATTAGGCATTTTGAGCACGCACACAACTACAAGTGTTCTTCGTTTGGATCTAAAAGTTAAGAGCATATGAACTTAATTATGAACAGACAACCGGACGAAGAGCCACTGTAATTAATCATTGACAATTGAAGAAGCCACTACAGTGATCACTAGTTACACTAGATAGCGTCCAAATAACGCGTATTCACTGTTAGGGCAAGCGTCTAGGGTTACCTATAGGAAACTCAGCTGCAGTCGGTTCCCAGCAGTAGCAAAAAGTGAACGGTAAATTTACAGCTGTGCCGAATGACGACGCCCTAACGGTAACGTGTGTAATTGCAGTTACCCATGCATTTTGAGTTTTATTGCGGCCAGGTAATCTCCGGTTCCATGTTCATGCTGATATCGCCTCGATTTTTGGGGGGGCAATGACGGGCCGCCGAGGCGCAAGGTAATGTGAAAAAAACTTGTTCTTACAACAACACTGACGTCATCGCAGCTGAGAACCTAAATGGGGAGTGGACGACAACGGCCGCCAATCATATGTGTGTATGCGTGTGCCAGAGTTTCTGCGCTTGTGTGTGTGTGTGAGTAACTGACAGAGTTGCCCTCTCAGATGATGGGCCTCAACCAGCTGGCCAATATTGATTAGCAAATGCTAACGTGCAGACACACACACACTGACAACTGCAGTTACCAATAACATTAACATGCACAGCGACAGCGCAATTTTTACTAGTATTCCTGTTTTTTTTTCTTCTTTTAGCGTGCCATAATACGAGACTAATGCGATAATACCATCAAACTAAACTATATCTGTACACACAAACACATATGAGCACTCAGATAAATACGAGAGCACACAACACGCACACAGGAGTGCTTCGCAAGAGATAGTCTCAGTGAGAGAGTGCGAGAGGCAAAGAGAAAGAACGAGGCGAGCTGGGCCACCCTCTTTCACTTGGCGCTCGTGGCCTTTTGCCTTTGCGCAATTTCGTGCGCTCACCACACAAACACAAACACAAGCACATTCGTCACAGTCGTATTCAGTGTCGGCATAGTACAACTACAATCAGACTTACCCATAGCTTTAGATACTGCTATGCTCTTCACACAAGCGCCTGTGAAATGGGGGAGGGTAACACACACGTATAGAAAGCACAACAAATACAGGCACACAGGTCACAACTACAAATTCTGCCTTCCCCTTCACTTCACTTCACTAACACACACACTTCTTCACAAAAATTTTTTTTTCTTCTGCTTAGATTTTTTTCTATTTGTATCTTTCTCATATGCATTCGCAATTCACGTGTATTTCGGTATATACATATATTGTAGGTGGCAGAATCTGAATATTGTGTATGTGTGTGTGTTTATGTATGTGTGAGTGTATATATTTATGTGTTTGACGCGAACTCGATGCGTATTCGGCTTTTCTGCATTCAGAAATGGGATTTGTGTCCAAATACGCGACAAAATCACAGTGAAAATAATGGGTATTTGTGAACTTCTTGCAACGGTTGCTGCTTAACAAATTTTTATTCAATTTGAAGCTGTCAAAAGAAACCCCGCGCACCAACAAACAGCACCGACAAGCGACGACGATGGCAGCAACAAAACGACTATCTCAAAAATTGAGCCGCACTGAGAGAGTACCTTAGATACAAATAGAGATGAGCCAACTGGACTATCGATGACAGTGAAGTGGTATCTATCGATAACAGAGGCGGGCGCTCAGAATGAAAACTTGTTTTCTTATTAGTTTTATTTTGTTTTTAATGCGTTTTGCGTGTACATTTGCACAATAAGCTTTCTTAGACATTAGAATAATAATAATAATAACATTACTAACAAAACTATTATAATTAGAATAAAATTCATAATTCATATTCCACCCACATTGGTGCCATTTACAAGTTTAAAATTTAATAGTACATCGAGATTTTGCATAGTTTAAAAGTACATACATACTTAGGTAATTATCAATTAATTAAGAATCATGTACACATTTAATTTATTGTGTTTTCTTATTCTCTTATTTTTGTTTTGTATATGATGTTTCTTTTATTTTCATTCATTCGCGCTACGACCATTATTTATTGACTTAAAAGATTCTTGTTTGTGTTTTGTGTTTTCTCCCCATTAAGTAATTTAATCTACTATTGTATAATATTGAATAATGATTTTCATAATGTTGACAATGCCTCGTTGCCTGCCACAAACGGCACGCTAATAAATTTGACTAAAATTCACTAACGTTATTGTGGAAACGGATGTGAAATATGTATGTATGTATGCATGTGTATGTATTATCAATTTTTGTAATTTAGTGTTTTTCTGCCTAACCTTCAGTTTTGCCTGCAACTACAACTTAATAACTGCTATATATTCTATGTGTACATACATATATATTGTATGTATTGGTTTTTGTTTTACTATATAGATTCCAATTAGCTAACTGCACGTGCATAGGAGCTGCTAATGCATTCAAATCAACCATTTAGAAAACTGTTGCCAGCTACCAAATAAAATATATATATGTGTATATATAAATTTGTTGTTTTATATTGGCATTGGCATTCATAACCAATCCATTTCCAATCCATTAACCAAGCGAAAAATTACATTAAGAAGACCTTCGACCTGCATATTGAGTTCTCTATTCTATTCCTCATCCGAGTCACCATCGCTCGAATAATGAGTTATCTGTGGTCGACGCACAAACGGCGCTGTTATCACTTGTCTAAAATAGCAAAAGCAAACAAAAGTTTAATATATGAAGTGCCATACATATACTTATATTATTAATTGAGCTGCACTTACGCAATGCGTCTGTAATGGTTAAGCCACTCCTCTAGCATTTGTGCAACAAGTAGCGGACGTTTGGATAACTTTTGTTGCGCCACCAGCAGACCACCGTCCGTAACACAAACATCTAGCCATTGGCGCATCATGGTCTCCTCATTGCCAACCTATTAAGGTACACAAAAATTAGTTCACTGTCAATTGCGATTTCTTCTGGTTTAAACTCACCTCCGACTGTGTTAGAAAATGTATTGGCAGGAGCTTAAGTTCACAGTCCATTAGCGGCAGATAGGTAACATCCTCGGCATCGTCTCGACGACCATCGATACGCGAGAATGGTTCCATAGGCACCAGGGCGCTAAAGTGTCCTCGTGTGTAACCAAGCGCAATGGGTGATTTTGTACAAAAGTTTTGTTCCCAGAATAAAGGTAAATAGACGCCTGGAAATACGAATAGATATTAAAATAAACTTCATTCCAAACCAAAACTAACTTAAAACTCACCTTCAAATCGCGCATAGCCAATATCTTCACCACGAAAGCTCTTAACATATTTAACGCCATAAACAATGATTGGACGTCGTAGGATGTGGGCCAATGCAAAGATGTGCAGTTGCTCCAACGATGAGCCCGGCTGACTGGCCAACGATAGCAACGTGCTCCAGTCTTCTTCCCATTGTGAGTCCTCTAGGGTAAAATGTAGCATGGACGCTTGCAGCATTTCATACTCCTTCCAGCGAGTGAAGAAACTAACAAAGAAAATAATGGAACAATAAAAAATGAAATGTTCATTGTGTTGATTACTTACACATGACCGCACTGGTGCAGGGTGTCGGCAAGGGCGCGCCTAAGTATGTTATCGCGATCGAAAACACCCCAGGTCGCTTGCATTGCCGAGTCGAGAAGGCAATCACCGGCACTGCGATTCCACAGGACCAGCAAACGCGAGCTCAGACGTGCAGTTATCTCCAGCGACCAGTTTAGTGCAGGCGGCGGCATCTCTAACTGTTTCTGTGCATCACGATCCAAAAGCTCATCGTACAGCTGTTCCTGTATGGGTATGGGCAGCTCCTCAATCTCTGAGGGCAGCGAAAAGGTAGCATGTTTCTGCACATAGTGACAGGGTAGGCCGGATTTTCGAATGCGCAGTGTATTGGAAAAATGACGACGTATATCCGCAGCCAGATCTGGCGCTACATACGAAGGCACACGCTTTATGCCCGGCCCAGAGCCAGAGATCTGTGCCAGCAGCATGGGCAGCATTTCCTCACGATGAAAACGTATTGCCAAATGTATTAGCGTATGACCCACATCAAAGGCCGAGTTACGATTTAGCGCTGCAATCTCGTTGCTGGTCAACGAGCGCGCCGGATTGCCGCCGCACGACAAATACGCTTCGACTGCACTATAGTTGTTCTCAACGACACCCAGGCAGGCGTTTAGCCATTGCCAATCGACCTGTCGCCTGATCTGACGTTGACGACGCTCCTGACGCTCCTGCAGCGTATCACAGTTATTGATAGTTTCCGAAGAACCTGTTGCAATAAATAGTTATAAACATTGAACTTTTAAAGGAAATGGATCAAGTTGTACACATACCTAGTTGGTAAATATGCTTCTTATTGAACGAGTTGTTGACACTGACGGTGTCCGTGTTTTGCTGTTGCTCCTCCTGTAGGTTAAGCTGCTTGTTGCTGCCCGATATACTCGCGCAGGCATGCAAATCACCTTGCGAACACGAACCGCAAATATCACGTGTTTTTCCACACATGGAGCATTTGAGACTCTTTGGCCAGTTCTCATAGGTGCATGACTACAGGAAAAATACGATTATTAAGGTATCTCTCTTAGAAGACTTGAATGAACAACTTACATTGCAAGCCCATTTGGCTACATAACAATGTTTTTGCTGCGAGTTTTGTTGCTGCTGATGTTGATGCTGCTGGGACTGGTTACTTAGCTGTTGCTGAAGCTGATGCTGCTGTTGGCTATGAGATGTGTTGGCTAAGTTATTGAGATGTGTGGAATTGCTGCAAATCTGTTGATCCATGCTCGGACTCAGGTTGCGCCTATTTGAATTTGAAGCAGCTGCGCCAATTAGCTGCCTGCTGCTGCTATTATTCTCTGCCGAGTCAATGATGGAACCACCACGTGCATTAAGCTCAGTGTCTGAGCCACTGATGCGCAACGCTTGCAATGCATCGCCAGCATGGTCCACACAATCGTTGGTATCCTTATCCGCAATTGTGGCCGACTCTGTTGCTGCTCCGCCACGTTTGGTGCAGCATTGCACACAACGCAAACTGCGCGGCCAGTTTAAATACGTGCACACCTTGCAAGGCCACTTGTCGCTGTCAGCTACATTGCTTTGTCTGGGTTGTTGCTGCTGCTGCTGTTGTTGTTGTTGTGCTGTTGGTTGCTGGCGCGCAAAGCACGTGGATGTTGGTTCGACGGGCAGACCAGCTGCCGCCTCCTCTGCAATATAGTTGTCGTGTATGGTCTGTGCTGGACTGAGACTGCAAAAGATGAATAAAAAAACAAAACTGTAAACAAAACTCCAAACAATTAAATAGTATGGCAGCTCACCGAAATATATCCTCGTTGAGTAGCGCCTTGGACGCCTGGCACATGGTGCATTTTAAGGAGGATGGATAATTCTCATAGGTGCATATTTCACATTTCCATTTTTGTGCCTTGTCGCTGGTATCGCACATCTTTTGCGCGACAAAGATGTAGCTCTAGCCTCGGAACACGGTCTGCTTTCGACTGCTTCAGTTTTACTGTGCCACAAATCGTTGGAATTGGACGGCCAACTGTTTGTTGGTTTTTTGTGTTTTGTTGAATATCAGTAAATGAAAAATACATACAAATTAGTTATGTATGCCAGAGTGTAATAAAAAGTATTGCAATACAATTTAATTGAACTTAAATATGGCCTTGACCCTAAACGGAATGTGGAGATATGCGTTACACGAGTATTTCAACAACTTCGCTTTGTTTTGCCTAATCTAGCCAAGGGGTAGCTTAGTTTTGTTTATGAATATGTAACGCACTCGACTCGACTTGACTTAATAGATCATGTCCATGAGTTTGTATCCAAGCAGGTTTTCAATTGTCAAAAGCTGACAACTATCAATTATTGTTTAAAATTTCACTTATTGAATATTTTTTTGAATACTTGTTGGTAAATTAATGATTAATTAAATGCCCTGCAAGGGTATTTCATCTTCGGCCGTCCGAAGATAACTGTGCTTGCTTCTTTTTCACTGTCGTCACAGGCAGCCTTCGGGCGCTGCGCTGCCAGCCTGCCTGCAATTGTTTGTCGCAAGTGTGGGCGAAGAGTGATGGTATGGGGGTTGGGGTTGCGATTGCGATGTAAATAGTTTCGCGCTAGTTTTTTTTTCATTTCATTTTCTCTTCTTTTGCCTTATTGGTGGTACCTGGCGCAAATAATACAAGGCCAATTCAGGGGGACGACTCGATTTATATATATAACTAGAGACAATAAGTGAGTGAAAATTGATGTCAGCCACGAGCAGCACTCATACCGTGGGAATATTGGCTCACAAAGATGGGCTGCACATCGAGCCAAAAGTGGCAACAAGAAAAAAAAAAACACAATTGCAATTACAAAACAAAGACGAGAAAAACTTTCACTCGTTGTTGGGGCTTTTTTCGACTTTCGAGGAAGCAAAACAAAATATAGTGCACTTGCCCTTGCTGGACTGTGGCAGAGCACAGCCTGTTAATTTGCGCGCACAAACACTGCACAATTTGGAAATTTTGGAATTTTTATTAAACGTCGTAGCGTAGCTGTTATGTTACATATTAATTAAACGTTGAAATTTTTATTTATCGTCACATCACCTATCATCAGCTGCTGCTTGTAAAACAGATTCAATACTTATCGATAACAAGCAGATAAATAATCAGCTGCAACACTGCAGCCACCGCAACTAAAATGGCGGGAAAGTGATTCTACGGACTGTCGGCTTGTTTTGGTTTATTTGTGAAAATAAAAATACGCGTTTCAATGTGAATTCAAAAGCAATATGGCAAAAATTAAACAAGAAAAAGCACACAAGGTGCCTGCAATCTTAAGAGTATCCAAACGCATTGATTTGCGAAAAGCAAAGAAACACGACGACGTCAACTGCATTTGCGCAGTGGCAGAGACAACAAGAAAAAAGCCGCCGCTGCCACGGCACATGAATAAAGCAACGCAATTATTTCGCATTCGAAAGTGTGTTGTAAAGATAAAACGCATTAAACTACATGCAAGCGATATTGCAGTAGAGGTGCGAAGTTTAGTGGATGTTCCAAGTAGGCAATTAATGGGTAATGTTGCCAACACAGCCGCAGACAATGTTGCCACTGTCAGCACTATTGCGCACAATAATAAAGACTCATTTCGCGTTCGAAAATGCGTTGTTCGAATTAAACGCTATTCTTTACAAGCAAACGGGTCAGCGAAAAATATAAATAAAAATAAAAATAATAGCACTGCGGTTGAAGTACTCCAAGATGTTTTCCAATTTAAACAGCCAATGGATGTTGATCCAGACGCAGGTACAGACAGTGTGGGCGATACATCTTTATTTGAACCTACTCGCAATTCTACCATGTGCATCACATCTAAACAGCCTACAGGTATGATACACTTGATACTAAATGTTTAAAGGTTATTTTAAAACAACTTGTATTTGCTTAGGGCAACGTCATGTCCAGGAGAGCGCTACAGCACCCAAGGGACGCTTTTTTAACAGAGATCAGCCACCGCCAAGAACCCGTTCAGCGGTCACACGCAATGTCTATGAGTTTCTGTCGCAGTCACAAATCGAAGACTATGAAGTAAACGATCCCGCAGCAGACATTATTAAACAAATGATCAAAGAAGGCAAAGCCTGTGTAGTGACACGCAAAAAGGGAAAGTCTCGTGTACGTGCGACTCGAAAAAAAGTTCGTCCTGTGGGCAAAAGAAGGCAATGTTCACTACAAAGCATAGGCGAAAAACCGCAAAATACTGTCAAAGAAGCAGATCCTTTGCCTCCAACAGGCCAACCACTGTCTCCCATATACGAACCGCAAATTGATTCCAGTCACGAAGAGAATGAACCCAATGAGCCGGTGCACGTTGATGTACCTGTTCAAGTACAAGCACCGAGACAAAATCAAGCGCCTTCTGAGGGTGCGTACAGTCCTTTGGCGCGCTCTTTATTGCTTAACCAAACAAAGGCACATAATTCACATAACTCCATTGATAGGCGTCGTCAGCTGCTGAATATGGCCAAAAAACTTATAAGCACGTCAATGAATCGAAATAGTAATACGACCAATGCTTCCAGTACATCAACAGCAACTCCCCGAGGAGCAGCTTTTAAAAGTCCCTCAGGCTCTTCACCTTGGCGTGTTGCTGATGATGCGCCACTGCCAAATACATTTGTATTTGGTTTGAACACATCCCAGCTGCCATCATATTCCAGTGATTTTATAAAAGAACGCCGCCATGTCTATGTGCCAGATGAGCCCGTGCCAGAGGTAGAAGCAGAAGCAACTTGTGTGAGCAATAACGAGCAGAGTTCCATTTCTGTTGTCAATGATTCCAACGGTGAAAATGTACCACCGCCCAAGATAGCTGAGGCTGAGGCTCCTCCACTCACGCCAATTAAACCAAGCGAGGGCCAAGAGAACGATAACTTGGAGAATTATGTGCAATTACCAAATCCCCGACGTACGCTACAGCATCGCAGTCCGCTTAAGGATATAAATATACTTGAAGTGGTTGTGCTGCCGTCATGGAAGAAAAATCTGCAGGCTCCCAAGACTCCCACGCGAGAATCGTTAGTCAGTAATCATGTTCATTTCGATCAGACTATTGAGCACGCAGCAAACAGGGACAGCGCAATAAATATAAGCTCAAGCACTCAAGCTGCGCAAAAGCAACCAGAAACGAGTAATCTTTTCGGTTTTGAGGACTTCCTTGACGATGAAAATGAGGAAAACACCAACCAAGAAACTGTGAACCCAAATGTGACGCTTTACGACAAGTTGCAAAGGCTTAATGTCCTGCGTCCAGCTGCGCAAGAGCTGCCACAAGTATCCAAGGCACCCATGCGTTATGCTTATGATGATCCAGAGGCACACGAACCCAGACAGCGTACCATCAAAGAGATGCTTTGCTCCACCATGATTGCAACCCACGCGGCACGTGTTCCCAGTACAGAAGAGTCGGTGGCTTTATTTAAAGACACAGATCCAGAAACATCATTTAACGATAAGGTAAGTTCGATCCACTACAATCAAAATTGGCGATTGGTAAGCACTGTCGTTAGTCTGATTGAAACGGCCGTGTTTATTCACAACGCAAGATAAATTGCAAATCGAATATGTTAAAATGTTCGAGTGAGCTAACAGGGCCGCAAGGATTCAAGTCCATCCTTGTACGGTAGTAAGAAGCTTGCACAAATACTTAAATTCACATATTTTCTATGTTGACAATCCTAACAAATTGTTTTTAATTCAATCTAGCAACCACGACGCACCTATGTTCGGGAGCGTCCAAAGCGAAAGCGTAAACAACGTGTTCACGTGTTGTTTGTCGAAACTGATGAGTCGGATAGCGAGGATAACGAGAAGGACTGCAATGAGAATAATTCGCCCAAGAAGGCAGTGCAAGCACATAAGCGCCCTCGCAAGGATGCGGAACATGAAGCGAAATTAAATCAGTTCATCACAAGTTTTAACCAGGAGTGTGAGGAGGTGGAAAAGTTTCCACTAATCATCGAATAACTTTTAGCCAACGCAGGCGTTTAACATATATGACATTTTAGTTTTCCTTTTTTTTAACACTCATAAGAACCTGAAAATTAACTTGAAGTTAAGATTTTCTCAAAGGGCAGAATTTGGAATATGTATTTTCACTTTATTATTTAAAATGTGTTTACTAAGTATTCATAGAGCTTAAATACATAGGGGCTGGTATGTATATTTGCCATCAATTGGTTTAAATTGTGTGTACATATTTATCGATATATGTTTGCCATGTCTACATAATATTTTTCCCAGTAGATACAAATAAATGAAAAGATAATTTTTGTTTTCATCAATATATGTTTAAGAAAATTAAAAATGGTTATTTAAACTTTAACTCAATAAACTTATCAGGAGCATAATTTTTAGTTTGAATTTCTACAGGGTATTGACAAGTCTATAGCTCTTAGCAAATACGTTTGTTGTGATTTTAAACAAGTGGCAGCACTGGCCAATCAGCTGTGTCTGCGGCAGTGGTAGCACTGCGGTACAAGCAAACTTACTGAAGACTTTTTTTATTTTAAAATATTGCAATGGAGCCGCCCTATGCGCCTTTAAGTGAGTCCTGTGCCAAGGCGCTGGGCGATAAGGTCTACGAGAAGCGGAAAATCGCCTCCCAGGAGATTGAAAAGTAATAGCCCCTATTCTAATTGTATCAGCTCCTAAACCAACTTTTGTTTACAGAATGGTCATAGAGTTTAATAATAAGAACAATACGATGCAAATACGAAAGCTTATTGAAGTACTCTCCAATGATTATGCGACATCTCGTGATGTAAATCGTCGTAAGGGTGCGCTCATCGGTCTAGCCGCAACGGGAATAGGGCTGGGCAAGGTAATTAGTCATACGCATACATACACACACTGTCACTGCCAGATATGCTTAATTGTGGGTGTTTTTACCGTTTGCTTAGGACTCGGATAAATATGTCAATGAGCTGGTAACGCCCATTATGAACTGCCTGTCGGATCCGGATTTGCGTGTTCGTTACTTTGCCTGCGAGTCTCTGTACAATGTGGTTAAGGTGGCACGATCTGCAATCATACCCTTCTTTCCCGAGCTGTTTGCTGCTTTGTTGCGTTTGGTCACCGACTCCGATCAAATGGTGAAGAATGGAAGTGAACTGTTGGACCGCTTGCTTAAGGTTTGCATAACTCAATGTGCTTTAAAACATATGAATTTATACGTACAATTTTTGTAGGACATTGTTACTGAATCTTACGAGACGTTTAATTTGGAAGCATTTATACCTTTGCTTCGCGAACGAATGTATGTGAAGGATGCCTTTGCGCGCCAATATGTCATCTCGTGGATATCGATTTTGAATGCTGTACCAGACATCAATATGGTTAACTATCTCACCGAAATCCTTGATGGTCTTTTTGTAATGCTGGAGGACAATACGCCAGAGATACAGCGCATGTGCGAGAATACAATCAGTCAGTTTCTTAAGTCCATACGCAATGATTCGTCATCGGTTCGCATGGAGGATACCATTAACACTTTGATCACACACGCACAGTCGCTGAACGAGCTTATCAAATCAATTGCAATTTCCTGGATACGGGAGTTTGTACAAATATTTGGACCAAATGTTTTGCCGTATGCCAGCGGCATATTTACAGCCATTCTGCCATGCTTAGAGTATAACGTTGAGTCCAAGCGCGGTGAGTATTGTTAGTTAATTGGTTTACTATGATTATTAACTTTATCTTTTATATTTGCTTTAGGTATTAAGGAGTGTGCTGTGTCCGTTAATAGCTCCATGATGCAGTTAGTCTCCTCCAAAGAATTTAAGACACAAAATGTATCCAAAATAGATTTACGTTCCATTATGGAGGTTCTCTCGCAGTATCTCACGCACAATTCCATGCACACAAAGATTGCGGTGCTTAAATGGATCCATCACTTATTCATTAATTTCCCTAATAAGATGTCCGTCCATGCCAGCAGTCTCAACAACAACTTGTTAACAACTTTAGCTGACAACTCGGATGAGGTTGTGCTACAGAGCTTGTGCGTTCTGGCCGAAATTTTAAGCTCCCAGGATACAAAGGGTTAGTTTATCACTAGGCTCTTCATTTGATTATAGTTATAAACTTTTTTTTTATCCTACAGATCTCGATGACTTTAATAAGACGCACTATCGCAAGTTTTTGCTAAGTTTGCTAAATTTGTTTAGTCAGGAAAAGCTTATTTTAGAGAACAGAGCTAGTCTTATTATAAGGTAGCTATTCACTATATATCTATTTTAGTATTACTTATTTTAATTCTCTTCACTTTAAGAAAACTTTGTGTCCTACTTAATGCTGAGTACATCTATCGCACGTTTGCTGAAATCATTGCGGAGGAGGTGCCTAATCTGAAGTTTGCATCGACTGTTGTTCGCTTGCTGAATATCATTCTGCTCACCTCCACGGAGTTGTTCGAGCTGCGCACCACACTGCGTGATATATCCAATGAAAAGTCCGCTGATCTGTTTCAATGCCTCTATAAGAGCTGGGTGCACTGTCCAGTATCTACATTAACGCTTTGCCTGTTGGCTCAGTGCTATCAGCATGTCTCCGAGTTGGTTATTCTATTGTAAGTTAAGTCCTATGCCTTGGCTATATATATGCTAACTTTATTTGTTCTTCTGCTTTAGCGCTGATGTGGAAATAACTTTGGAACTACTTGGTGAACTGGACAAACTGGTGCAGCTTATCGAATCACCCATATTTGCGCCACTGCGCTTGACTCTAGTGTCCAAATCAAACAATTGCGCTGATGCTCAGTATTTGTCACATGCTTTGTTTGGCATACTGATGTTGCTGCCACAAACGGAGGCATTTGATACGCTGCGCAATCGGTTGCAATGTGTGCCCAACTATTGGGGTCAGGAGCCCATGTATGTTAGCCTGAATTATAACTCTAAATTCAAATTTATTTATAATGTTATGTTCTGTTTTATTTTAGTGATGAGCGCAATTCCTTGGAGTACAAAAGCGGCATTGATTTTGCAGCATTGCGAGCGCATTTTATTGAGAGCCAGAAAACACATCGTGCTCAGCGAGTTATTCAGCGCAAACGTTGCGTAATTTCACCGGATAGTATATAATGATATGGTATTCAAAGTATGTTATAGATCTGTGATTAAGCAACAAGTTTTTCTAGGCATAAAGTGTAATTTCTATATATGAGCTCTTGAGTGTGTATTTCAGATTTTTGTTTTCTTTTATTAAATTGAAGTAATTTTCGGTTTGTAAATATATGAATCGCATTTGCCATTGTTTGTCTGCACAGATATAAATGTATATCAAATATTTTACAAATCTACAATGTGATCTTTTACATATCTAATTGTATATTAATATTATTTCTTGAGAGCTCCCATGCGACTGGCATCCTGGCTCGGATATGGAATTTGACCAGGTGGCGGTGGAATCGAATCGAGATTCGCACCAGAGGTAGTGGCAGCACCTGCATTTGACCCTGATGGAGCACCGCCCAATCCACTGTAGGGCGCAGCATAGGTTGGTTGAGCGTACATCTGATAGGCGGATGCCGGCACTAGATTGGATGGTAGTTGATGCAGCTTCATGCCTGCTGGCATAACATTGATTTGCTCCTGACGCAGATTGAAATAGTCATTTGGCTTGGCACTGGGCGGTGGAATGCCAGCCACATCAAAGCGACGATCTGTCTTGGCGGCAGTTCCTTGTTTGGCCTGAGAATGTGCCCACTTAATGCTGACCTTGCGGCCATGAATGACCAGCTTGTTGAAGGTGCGCTCCGCAGCCAACTCGGCGGCGCTGCGTTTTGTGTACTGCACGAAGGAGCATTGCTGGCGCGGCACTAGGGCAATTGAACGAATTTCACCGAACTGATAGAACTGATCACGTATCTCTGGCTCAGTGATCTCTTCGGGCAGATTGCCCACGTACAGTGTTGTAATATTGCGATCCTCTGGTGGCTCCAGTGTCGGCAATGAAGCAGCACGCTTCATAATCTTCTCAGCCACTGGATCATTGCGACCATAGTAGCGATCCTTAATATTCTGCTCGCACAGCGGATCGTCGGGTTCATTGGGCTTGTCGTGGCGATAGGGACACTCCTCACCACGCTTACACTCACCCTTTACCCAAAAGGAACAGATGTGCGGCCGATTCCTTTTGTAGTAAGGTGCCGTGCGTGCCAATTTGGACAACATCTCGTTTGCAGCCAGGGAGCGTCCTACAGCGCCAGCTGCCTCGGTTCCATCACCATCAGCGAGCTGTGCATCAATGTTCTGTATATAGTATTCCTTGTTGACATCACTTTGAGGCATATTATCGGCCACTTTGAGCGCTGCGTCACGCACTTGAATGGGCAGACCGAACTCTAGATCCAAAAGACACGTTTGACACACGTTTTTTAGACGGGCACACGTCTGACAGACCTCCGTCTTTTTGAAACGCATCCTTGCTCCCGGGCACCATCGAAATATTGTGAATGGCCGCGTGCAAATTTTGCATTCCTTGCCGAAGCGCTCCTTTATCATGCGAACGTACGGATTGTCACCCAGGCAGGTTTGGCAGAGTATAGGAAATTCGGCATCCTCCCAGTTCTGCCGATTATACGTGTTTGTCGTCTTTGACATAGACATGGCTACGTCAAAGATTTATTATTTTCCGTAATAAAAAAATTACTATGCCACAATCTGTACGATTTGTGACGACTGCCTAGAGATGGTTGTTAGGTATCGTCTCAACCACTACGGCAACGCTATTCATTGCTATATTCATCGATAAATGTTTTTAAACGATAGTCGATGTCTCGCAAAATCGCAATCCCACCCATGTGGCAACGCTAAATCGTCGAAAACGTTTTGCTGCAACAGAAAAACAAACAATAACATACATATTGTTAAGAAATTTACTTTACAATGACACCAACAATTAAGCGTTACAGGCGCTCATCAAAGTCCTCCGATGACGAAGAAAAGGATGACAGCTATGTGCCCTATGTGCCGGTCAAGGAACGCAAGAAGCAGCATATGATGAAACTCGGCCGCATCGTGCAATTGGCAACCGAACAAACGCAACCAAAATCCTCAAGTGAAAATGAAAACGATGATGACACACAAGGCGCTCAGGATGCCGAGACCTGGGGTCGAAAATACAACATCAGTTTGCTTGATCAGCACACAGAGCTCAAGAAAATTGCAGAAGCTAAAAAGTTGAGTGCTGTGGAGAAACAGTTGCGAGAGGAGGAGAAAATCATGGAAAGCATTGCACAGCAGAAAGCCCTGATGGGTGTTGCTGAATTGGCCAAAGGCATACAGTACGAGGAACCAATTAAGACATCCTGGCGTCCTCCACGTCACATTCTGGCCATGCCTGAATCGGAACGTCAGGAAATACGTAAACAGCTTAGAATTCTTGTCGAGGGCGAGAATCCTAGTCCGCCTATACAAAGCTTTCGTGAAATGAAATTCCACAAAGCCATAATGAATGGACTTGCAGCTAAGGGCATTAAGAAACCGACGCCGATTCAGGTCCAAGGTTTGCCCACAGTGCTTTCTGGTCGGGATTTGATTGGCATTGCATTCACTGGCTCTGGCAAGACTTTGGTCTTTGTTCTGCCCATTGTTATGTTTGCACTGGAGCAGGAATACCGATTGCCCTTCGAGCGTAACGAGGGACCATATGGACTGATTGTTTGTCCCTCGCGGGAGTTGGCCAAGCAGACGCACGATATAATCCAGCATTACAGCAAGCATCTGACGATGTGCGGCATGCCAGAGATACGATCCTGCCTGGCCATGGGTGGACTGCCTGTCAGCGAGGCCCTCGATGTTATCTCTCGTGGTGTGCATATTGTGGTCGCAACTCCTGGACGCCTTATGGACATGCTGGATAAAAAGATCTTGACATTGGATATATGCCGGTATTTGTGCATGGACGAGGCGGATCGCATGATTGACATGGGTTTCGAGGAAGATGTACGTACCATATTCTCCTTCTTTAAGGGTCAGCGTCAGACGTTGCTCTTCTCGGCCACAATGCCCAAGAAGATTCAGAACTTTGCCCGTTCGGCGCTTGTCAAACCGGTTACCATCAATGTGGGACGTGCCGGAGCTGCCTCGATGAATGTTACCCAGCAAGTGGAATATGTCAAGCAGGAGGCGAAGGTGGTCTATTTGCTAGACTGTCTGCAGAAGACGGCACCACCCGTGCTCATCTTTGCAGAGAAGAAGCAGGATGTGGACTGTATACATGAGTATCTGCTGCTCAAAGGTGTCGAGGCAGTGGCCATACATGGTGGTAAGGATCAGGAGGAGCGTTCACGTGCCGTCGAAGCATATCGCGTGGGCAAAAAGGATGTTCTCGTCGCTACAGATGTAGCCTCCAAGGGTCTGGATTTCCCCAACGTGCAACATGTGATTAACTACGATATGCCCGATGATATTGAGAACTATGTGCATCGCATTGGTCGTACTGGTCGCTCGAACACCAAGGGTCTGGCCACCACAATGATCAACAAAATAACGGAACAATCTGTGCTGCTCGATCTGAAGCATCTGCTCATTGAGGCCAAGCAAGAGGTGCCCGATTTCCTTGACGAGCTGGCACCCGAGGCAGAGCATCAACATCTGGATCTGGGTGACTCTCATGGCTGCAGCTATTGTGGTGGCTTGGGTCATCGCATCACAGAATGTCCCAAGCTGGAGGCGGTGCAGAGCAAACAGGCATCCAACATTGGAAGACGTGACTATCTGTCTAATACAGCTGCCGATTACTAGACTTACAAACTAAATCTTAGTGTTAAGACAATATGCAAAAGCTTAAATGAAAGCTTGGAATTCTATGTACAGTGTAAACTCATAAACTAGAATGCCAGAGTAGTAAATAGCTTAAAGTAAAAGTTATAACTTAATAACATTCAGGTTACTCATTTATATTTTTTTATAAAACTAGTTTATAGTAGATCTAAACAACTTATATTTTTAATGATAATAATTAAACAATGCTTTCATTCATAATTCTTAAAAATTGTTTATTCAAATTTCCGAGTATTCACTATACTACAAAGAAAGCTTGAATAAAGCTGGAATTTCTATGCTTAATGTAAATCAGTCACTTTTGAACTTCTCTTCTTAGAAAGCCTTATATGTGTGATTTTCATTTGTTTACCGTTTTGTTTGCAAAGGTACCTTTTTGTTCAGACTGCGCTTATCGTTCAGTTCGGCCTCTTATCAATCATCTACGCTTAGCGGCTGAGCCTCGTTTCAAAGAGAGAGAAAGAGACGCAGAGATGAGAGCGACAGATTTGTTGTCAACTCTGAGCGGCCTTTTATAAAGGCAGCGACAGTCGTCAAGTTTCGTTCAGTGTCTCAAGCTGAGTTGTCGTGATCACTACCTGAAATAAAGCTTGGGTCTCAGTCGTCCCCAAAGCCTGGAAGCGATCAGTTCATAACTATTGACTTAAGCGTAAGTGTTTTCAATATTTGCATATTATTCTTTTCTCTGTGTTTGTGTATATTTTTTTAAGTCATAAGTGCAGCTATAAAAAAATAATTAGATGTGTATGTACAAAGTGTTACCTGCTTACAATTGAAACTAATTTAGTTTTAAGCGATATCAATTAAACGTTTAATAAACCCACTGATAGCTGTATAATAAAATCAAAGAATTGCTCAATTGCAAATTGTGTTATGTCATATTTACATGTATTTAAAGTCTAATTGATAGTGCGGCAGTCTATTAAATTAAATTGGCTTATCAATTGTTTTGAGCCTAGCTTATCTTGGGTTAAAACCTTCAGACGTTAGCGTATATAGTACAAATCATCATTGATAGTCAAGTATATATATACAAATTCTAAGGAATCTTAAGTCAGATGTACCTATCTATAACTTCTCCTTAGTTAAGTCATTTAAAATTACTCATTTTCCAAATTGTTGATTTGTTCCCAAACTTATTGTCAATTCTTACAAACGAGCTTCTAATTAAAAGAGGAAGTAGTATTGTTTACTAATTATTGTTGATTCTACGTTAACACATTTATAATTAGCTATTTAAAACGTATAAGTTCTTATCTCATGTATTTAAGTTAATATTTATTAAAGCATTAACAAGTTTTCAAACACTATTGCTAATAACCTTTTAAACGAGAATGTTTTTTTTCCATTCTTTTGTCTAGCCTCTTCTTTTCTTCTTCTTCGTACTTTCGAAGCTATAGTCGTAGCGAATAATGAAGATGAATGATCGATTCTATGTACAGTTAGGTGACGTCTTTTCGCGCTTTATGCGTAAACAATTATACTAGATGCTTGAATGAATTAAATGCTATTTAAAATTCAAAGCATATTGTGACTCGCTTGCTAAGTACTTCAAAACTTTTAACGAGCTAAATAACAAGTCGAACTTGAAAATGGCACACAAAAAACTACGAAAAAAAAATGCACAATGTTTTTGTTGTCGTTTATCATAAAGCATAAATATAGTTGTACATAATGCTTGCGACCTAGTTGAGAATTGAGAAAGAGAAATAAAACGTACAAAATAATCATAAAAAAGGGCTTGTCGGCTTCACCATCTCTTTAATCGTGATCTCATGTCGTCATGCTCCAAAACTAATTACTTAAATAAATAACAAAAAAAAGAAGAAGAATACTTATGCATTAATATCATTAAAAAAACATGAAACAACATGCGTGACGCACTTTAATTTACAGCTTCAATGACTGCTATAAACAATTATATGATTTTGCTTATCTTACGCTAAAGATATTTAAGCAAATATAAGTTTCACTTTGAGTTGGTTTTGATTTAAGCTTTTTAATTGAATATAAATGTTTTCTTACCTGAAAACATGTGTTGCATACAATAATCGAAAATAGCAAAAAATTCACAAAAAATCCCTAGAAATGCAAGTATATAAAATTCCTAGAAAATGTTCTTTGTTTGCTGTTTGAGAAAATTTCGATACATGTTTTGTGTTCATGTTCTTTTTTAAGAGTGGGATATTTAAATAATTATTTATATTAAGCTTAGTATCTTTTAAATATATTAATATGTTTTGACAATCTAACGTTTCTGTTCTTATTATGATTACAATTATGTTATTACCCGATTATAGTTATTATTCCCACTGATTTTATTACACTAAACATATACTAAAAACTTTATCTAAATGCTCTATTAACTTGTTGTCTCTCTCTCTTTCGCTCTCTTTCACAGATCTTTATCGCAGCGGGCAATCATCTCTGTTTGAGTTGAGAAGATAAAAAACAAAGGCGAATACCAAAAGAAAAAAAATAAATAATTATTATAGCAGCAACAATTCAACCGTTCACAAGTTGTTCACTCACACACACAAAGTAGTCTATCACAACAATAAACAAAAGCGCCGCTGTGCGTTCAGTTCCAGTTGCTACCCCTTCTCCCGTATTTCTTTCCTTTCCCACTGCTACGAACAAGGCGCCGCAGTCGACGTCGCAGCGAAATGGCAACGCTAGGAGCCGCCAGTCATCTGGCAGTCATCTGCAGGTAATGCAAGCGAGCAGTTCGCGCGGCTTGAATAAGCTCTTGAACATATCTTTAGCAAATAAATACGCTAACTAGTGCAAAAGAACATTAACATTACCCATACGTCGCGTGGTCATTTAACAGCATAAAAACCCAATTAATCATCGTTTGAATTGTAAGTGCAAATCATCGGGCTAAGCTAAGAAAGCTTGGTAGGAAACCTATATATCATGTGACAATATTAAACTGTCTCTATTTATTTGTTTTTTTGTGACCTTTTATGGTCTTGACTTATGACTCATTACACAAAGGCCGATGTTTTTGCCTGTACAAGGCGTTAACTAGTTGAATTGTCACTGAAGCTACATTGGGGAACAAAAATAAGCCCAAAACAAAACAGCAAACACATTTTTATTGACACACTCATTATTTGACATTGCAGCTTGCTGGTGTTTATCGCAATCTCGACAAGTTTCTGTTCGGCCGGCACATTCAACACACGTCCCGCATTCCCTTCACAAACCGGTCAGAGTCAGCCCTCCATTGGAAGCAGCAGCGGCAAACAGCCAGCCAGACGCATCATGCATCCAGCCTTTGCCAATGCCGGCCGTGCGCCCGGCCTGGAGATCTGGCGTATTGAGGTAAGTACATATAATTTCAATTATAAATGCTTTCCGCAAGTGTTTCACTTTCAAACCCAACGAGTGTGTGTATGACACACATGTTTCTCTCAGTGTATGTATATAAATAGTTTGCTGCATGTTTACAACGCTTTTTTTGTTGTTTTTTTGGGCGAAAGTTCGACGCCCACGCACGAATGCGTTGCTCATCCAGCGGCGCCCAATGTGGCAGCGTGTGGCATTTGGCATGCAAAGTGCTTAAACATTCATACAAAAACACACATACACCAATACTCGAGTTAATATACATCTGTATGCTATAAAAGAATTATTATTATTATTGTTGGCTTTTACCTGACGATATTTTCTAGTCGCTGAACTCACGCAATATGCACACCAGATGTATTATTGTTTGTAGCGAATCTCTACTGTATGTTGTATGTTTGTTCACATCAGCATACGTATGTAGTACAGTAAACAATCGAACGCGTTAATTAACTCGAAAACATTAGCGAAATTTATTAGCTTTGACCGACAGATGCAAAGCATTTGCCTTCTTTTATATTTACTCTGTCTTTGTTTATCGAAAAACGCTTTTGGGGTTTTTTTTTTGTTTTTTTTTTCAATAAATATTTTGATTTCGTCGACACCCAAAGTAGAAAATTTAAAACATTGAATTTCTTTTGGCTCATTTCAGAATTTCGAACCTGTGCCATATCCCAAAAACAACTATGGCAAATTCTACACTGGTGATTCCTTCATTATTCTGAATGTAAGTAAAAATATTTGATTGTTTTTTTTCCTAAGGTTTCTTGAACTTGAACTTGTAATTGACCTTTGGTTTGCTTTGTGTTTTCTATTAATAAGTAATGCACAAGAATTATTTATATCGACTTATCAACCTTGATAATAAGTTTGTTGCAACTAAGGTTAGTTAAAACGAATGCATTAAAACTGATTGTAACATTTCTAGGAATGACTAATGAAATTAATTACTTCAATACGATTAAAAAATTCGAACGAACTTTTTACAGACCCGAGAGAATCCAAAGGATAAGGTGCTTTCATGGGATGTGCATTTCTGGCTGGGTTCAGAGACATCCACCGATGAGGCTGGTGCTGCAGCCATTCTAACAGTGCAATTGGATGATATCCTTAACGGAGGACCCGTGCAGCATCGTGAGGTGCAGGATCATGAGTCCCAGCTGTTCCTGGGCTACTTTAAGAATGGTAAATGAACCTACTTCAGTTTCCAACTTTGGTTAGCTTTAACACTTTTAACTCTTTTAGGTGTTCGCTATGAGCAAGGCGGCGTTGGCACCGGATTCAAGCATGTGGAGACCAATGCGCCGGGCCAGAAGCGTTTGTTCCAGGTCAAGGGCAAGCGTAATGTACGCGTCCGCCAGGTGAATCTCTCCGTCTCCTCTATGAACAAGGGCGATTGCTTTATTTTGGATGCCGGCAACGATATCTATGTGTATGTGGGATCTCAGGCCAAGCGTGTGGAGAAACTGAAGGCGATTAGTGCTGCCAATCAGATAAGGGATCAGGATCATAATGGACGTGCTCGTGTGCAGATCATTGATGAGTTCAGCACCGATACGGATAAGCAACAGTTCTTCGATGTGCTTGGCTCTGGATCACCCGATCAAGTGCCCGAAGAATCCACAGCCGATGAGGATGGTGCCTTCGAACGGACAGATGCAGCCGCCGTTACCCTGTACAAGGTAACCGATGCCAGTGGCAAGCTGCAAGTGGACACCATTGCCCAGAAGCCTTTGCGCCAGGCCATGCTCGATACACGCGATTGCTTCATTCTGGACACCGGCTCTGGCATCTTTGTGTGGGTGGGACGTGGCGCCACGGCCAAGGAGAAGTCCGATGCCATGGCCAAGGCCCAGGAGTTCCTGCGCACCAAGAAGTACCCAGCCTGGACACAGATCCATCGCATTGTCGAGGGTGCTGAGTCGGCTCCCTTCAAGCAATACTTCGATACCTGGCGCGATGCTGGCATGGCTCACACTCGTCTCGTTCGTTCCGCCTTGAACATTGGCTCCGATGAGTCACTCGATATGGATGAGATCGATGCCGTTGTCGAGAAGTTGAAGAAGAGCGGTGGACGCGCCATTGGCTTCATGCCCGATCATGGCCAGAACAGCATTGCCGAGATCACACAGTATGTGAGCAAGGCTGGCAGCAATGAGATTCTGCGCAACACCGTTCCCTTCGAGGAGCAACTGCCTCTGCTGGGCTTTGGCTCGTATGTGCTTAGCTATAACTATGAGGCCAACAATGGCGACAAGGGCATCATTGTCTATGTGTGGCAGGGAGCCAAGGCCAATGCTGCGGTCAAGGAGCGTGCTTTCGAGGATGGCATGGCTCTGGCCGTGAACGAAAATGCGCTCCTGGTGCGCACCACACAGGGACACGAGCCGCGTCACTTCTACAAGATCTTTAAGGGCAAACTGTTGACATCGTACACAGCGCTACCGATCTCTTCACAGCTGTTCCGCATTCGTGGCACAGTCGAGAGCGATGTCCATGCCAGCGAGGTGGCCGCAGATAGCTCATCGTTGGCCTCTGGCGATGCCTTTGCTTTGGCTGTGACCAAGACGCACAAGGTGTACATTTGGAATGGTCTGGGTGCGTCCAGCTTTGAGAAGGAAGCGGCCAAGGAACGCTTCGCCAACTACTGGCAGGATGCTGAGTTGGAGATCGTTGAGGAGGGCGCCGAACCGGATGAGTTCTGGGATGAGCTGAACGGTGAGGGTCAATACGATCGCAGTCTAGAGGATCAGACTGCTCCACTGCTGGAGCCACGTCTCTTCCATTGCCGTCTGACACGTGCTGGTCGCGCCAAGGTCGAAGAGGTTGCTGAATACCAACAGGAAGATCTCGATACGGATGATCTCATGCTTCTCGATGCTGGCGATGAGATCTACATGTGGGTTGGCTCCGGCGCCACTGCGGATGAGAATGGACACATTCTGGATATGGCCAAGGTAGGATTGACTATTGCGCTCAGGATTTGATTCTTGTTAAACATTTCATTGTATTTATACACAGCGCTATATCAAATCTGAGCCCACTTCACGCTCCATGGATACCGTTAGCATTGTGCGTGTTATCCAGGGCCAAGAGCCACGTGTCTTCAAGCGTATGTTCCCCAGCTGGGAGGATAACTACTGGCAGGTGGGTCAAACATACAGTAACCACAAAACATCATTCCATTACTAAACCATAATCATCTGCTTGATTCATCTTATTCTCGCATGCTCATTACAATTGTTCGCTCCTAAAACACTTCACTGCCTTTGTGAGTGAGTATTATTTTGTTGTTAGTTTGTTATCGTCTACTAAAGCATTATTCACAATTTAGTTATGATCTCAATTTGAAACATTTTATACTTATTGAGTTTTGCTTTACTTTCACTCACAGTCTCTGCCTTCCTATGAGGACATCAAACGCCAGGTTCTGGATGCTAACAATGAGGTCTGAATCCTCAGCTAGAATACTCAGCATAATTGACCAAAAAACAAATAAAATTTTTAATCTAATGTCATTTTGTATTAAATAAAAATGTTATTCACTCAATTGTTAAGATATATTTGTTCTATATGTTCGTGGCCCATGTTATTTGCTCTATCCAATCCAAATATGCGGATACTCGGGTATAGACACTTGGATAGCTGCTGCGACAGAACACGCCAAAGGATGTTATTCCAATCAGATGATAGTGTATATGGCGACGTCTACGTCCAGGTAAATTCAACTGAAGTGGTCCACCCGAATCGCCCTGACAAGTGTCGCGACTTTGTATATAATCCTGTGCACAAATCTGACTCTCTATTATGCCATTTGGGGTCTCTGCAAAGTCAGGCATATCCTCATCGCACTCTGGATTCGGCACTATTGTGGCATTCAGATGGGTCAAACGATATGTCATGCTCTTGCCAAAGCTAGTCGATCCATAGCCCATGGCAAAAGCAATCGATGTGGGCAACTCTCCACTAGACCAAAGGCGAATGGGTCGCACGAACTCTGTTAGACTAGGGAATACATATAACTATAAACTATTTTGAGCTCTTAAAACTCACATAACATTGCCATCCAATTTCACGAGCGCTATATCATGATAGTAGGAATCATCACTATAGTCTGGATGCGGCGATATGCTATCAATACCAAAATTCTGTGGCTTTACCTCATCGATCATTAGATTCAATCCGCCAATGCGCACCCATCTGGGTGTTTCACTGCAAAGTGTTTAAGTGTTAAATGGTCTAGTTAAAGCAAAGGCCTTAAACACTCACCCTTCGACCAATGTGCAATGAGCCGCAGTCAATACAAAATTCTCACTTATCAAACTGCCGCCACATTTGTAGTTGATGCTTTCGTCGTTCGTTTGAAAGCCAAGCGCTGCCTGAGTATATACAAAATGTGAAATTGACCGGGTTCAGTGGTTTGCCATAAATAAAATAAAGCTAAAGCGCTTTATCAGCAAACAAAAGCGTGTTAGCGTACCATATGAGGGTATTCACCAGGCCGAGCAAGTATTCGTCCATCGAAATCAATGTCATCGGCATCTTCCGTTACGGCCGTATCGTTGGCAAATATGCGTTCAACATATTCCGAGTATTCTGTTTTCAAAAGCGTATCACTATTTGTTTAGCCAAGATCCATCAACAAGACACACTCACTTCGTTCACAGAGGCGTCGCTGTTCTCTGTTCTTGTTTTTACGCTTCTTGTCGCGACGACCATTTGCCGGTGGTGGAAAGGGTTGACCTGGCCTATAGACAGACATTGATTGACCCGGCCTTGTCTTGCGTTTGGGTAGATTGTCTTCAGTGTTATACTTGAAGTCACGTATCCTAAACTTCTTGGAGCCCGGATAGTAGATATCACGTTCCCTGGGAAATTGCATTGCCTGATTCTTGGGCTGTCTTTGGGCATATGCCAAACAGCACAGCGCAGCTGATAGCAACAACAGAAAGTAGCGCATTTTTGGGTTTTTTTTTAGGTGTACACACAGCTAGTATTAAAACGAGACTAAAGCAGCTCTTAAGTCTAACAAAACTGAGACAAGCTTAACGTCTTATCACCCTTAAAGATTGTCACAACAATTTGTTATTTATTATCATTATCATTATTATTTTGGTTGTTTATATATGTATGCCAAGTGTTTGGGGATTGACAAGT
Source organism: Scaptomyza caliginosa (assembly GCA_035044725.1). Classification (NCBI taxonomy): domain Eukaryota; kingdom Metazoa; phylum Arthropoda; class Insecta; order Diptera; family Drosophilidae; genus Scaptomyza; species Scaptomyza caliginosa. The sequence goes on from JAWNNR010000686.1 coordinate 3,172,964, forward strand.
GTCGCAGTTCGTGGTGCATGAATTTGTGTTGTGCCACCCAATTGTCCCTGATATTGCGCAATAATGGCACGCTGTATGGCTTCCAGTTCCTGATCATTGCTGTATCTCAGTACTGAAACTGTTGGATCATTGCCAGCTGGAGCCGGTGCTGGGGCAGAGTAAACCAAAGCCATCAAAGCGAACAGCAAAAATAACTAAATAATCGGTAAATATTGTAAAATTTACATTGAGCTCAATAACAAACTTCAAATAAACTTACGCAAGTTGTCTTCATTATGTTCGATTCTTTCAGTTTGACTAAAGCACGAGCACAAATTCACAACTGCTTTTATAGGCGTCTCAAAAACTTATCATTGTGTTCATAATCAAAAATCTATAATTTGCAACTGTGAACTTGAACAACTTGAAAACGAAACGAGTTTACAAACACATTTTTTTTAACCTAATCGAGCTCTGATTTTTCCAATAATCTACAGACTTTTAGTATAACTTAGCAGACGTTTCAGTTGGTTCAGTTAAAAGATTATTTTGCGATGTGTTGTTTTTTTTTTGACAACTCTTTGTGTGAAAGCGAAATTGTTGAACTGGTTTGAATATGTTAATTAAAATAGAATGTGGGCTACTTTACTGGACGCTGAAATCAGTTTAAAGTTGTAGCTGGCAGCCATAAATCCATATATCAATCAACACTTTATCTTTGGTATAAAATTAATTTTATTTCTCAACTGTATGCTCTTTCCAATGAAATTTTTAATGTTTTTTAGCTTAAAAACAAGTTTTAAGATCTGATTATGATGTGATGTCAGTAATTTGCTCAATTAGCCAGCAACAATATATTTTTGTGTTGTTAAAGTATGTCTAATAATACTTATATCAAATACGTATTTACTTAGATTGAATAAGTAAAAGGATAAAGTAAACAACAAGAAAATCTTAACTACACTGCTTGCTGTCCAAGAATAACACACAAAAAGTATTGCATACTTTTAAGCTCACGACAAAAAGATAAATTTTTAACACAGATGGGTAAGCAATCATATTTCATATTTTAACTATAAATATTATTTGTTAAAATATTTACTAACTTCAAAGTTTTATTTTTATTAAACTTTACACGCCAAGTTAAATAAATTGAGTAAGCCCACGGCTTATGCATTTATTAATATTTGGTAAAGTTCCCAAAATGCAAATCATATGCAACAAAATTGTCGGCAGTTTTTCTTAGATGCATCCAGAAAAATGTGCAATGCGGACACAACTTGAAATTTCAAACTGTGCCCAAGTTGGGGACAAACCCACAAATTTGTTGACAGCAAAATTGTAATTTGAATACATTTACACATTTATTTTTTCCCCCAGCTTACCAAATCAGTTTGTATTTTTTATATATATTTACGAAAGTGTAAAGCAACATATGTGATCCAATTAAAAAACGATTGGTATTTTAATTGGATCATGAGGGCAGATAACAGATACAGTTGCCCAACACATAGATAATGAGTCGCATTTGCATGCGGTTGCATTTTCGAGATGCATCTCAAATCTTTAATATAAATATCGGACAACATTGCAATTGGTAGACACAGACACAGCTCAGCAGTTGCACAGCACACACACAACCCAAAACCAAAAGCCTTTCGACTCCAAGCTCAATATGCGCGCTTTTCTGGTGAGTACAATGATCAGCCCTAGCCTCTAAAGAAATTGACCTAATCAAAAGACTTTTCTCGCAGATAATTTGCTTGTTTGCCGTTGCCCGTGGTCAGTATGATTATACAGCCAACACACAAGCTGGCGATGGACATGGTGGGCTCATTGGAGGATCCGAGCAGAGCGGTTCAGCTCAGCTGTCGGAGCCCATACTCATACCCAATGAGTTCAACAAGGAGTTCTACTCGTATACCGCTCCGGAGCAGGAGTTTGACAATGGAGCGGTTAATGAGCAAATCTCGAACAGCTTGAGAAAGAATCTGCGTGTGCTCTTCATCAAGGGTCCTGAGAACAATGGCCTGGAGCAGGCAGCTCTACAGTTGGCCTCCTCTGCCTCCGATGATCACACTGCCATCTATGTGCTCAACAAGCAGGCGGATGTCGGTGAGCTGGCCAACAAGTTGAACCAAATCAAGCTGCAGACGAACAACAAGCCGGAGGTGCACTTTGTCAAGTATCGCACACCCAGCGATGCGGAGAATGCCCAGCGTGTCATTCAGGCTCAATACGATTCATTGCCCGGTCGATCCACCAATCACAATGCTGGCTCCTCGGCTCCAGTGTTGGACTTTGCCACAAAGAGTGGAGGATCTGTAGCAGGCGAATTACCATCGACAAGCGCGTATTTGCCACCCAGCCGAAGGTATTAGTTATAAGCAATCTCTACACACTAGCTTTAAGTACATTTTAACAAATAAAACTAGTTTAAACCAAATGTGAGCGTGTTTACATTACTCCCTAAAAGTATGCAAGAATGTTTTTTAGTTGTGCTTATCGCATGAGCCGTGACAACTATTATGGATGGAAGTGTATCAGGTGATACTTTTGAATGGCAAAATTTGAATAAAACTTATAGAGTGATTTGTAAGGCTAAAAGGAAAAGAATTGATACAAAGTGTAGCTTCAATGGTTTGTAGGCAACTTTATATTATCAAGTGATAAAAATTTGATTCTCTTCACTAGCAGAAACCACTTGTCGTATGCGTAATATACACATTTAACAGCAGCTATAAGTGATAAAATACCCTATTAGACCTTTTTTAATTGTTTACAGCACATTTGAAGCATATAATTGCTATATGTGTGTTTTATTTTTTAGCATCCACAATCTGCAATCATACATTTTATTAGTAGAATAATTAACATAATGACGCTTAGCAAAGACAATGACAAGCGCTTCGGCTCGTGTTATGCTATTGTATATGTGTGTATATGTGTGTATTTCGAAAGCCAACGACACTAAAGATTGTGTAATACTAAATGAGCAACATTGGTACCATAAACTGCTTTCTTTGGGCAACAAACATTTGTTTACATCTTTGCCTCTTTTATTTTTTATAACACATTGATAGCTATGGAAAAAAAAATAAATAAATAAATTAATACAATATCAAGTTGATATAATTTATGCGGGAACACGCAACTGGTTGAGGGTTTTGCTCCGGACATCTCAACGAGCTACTAATTTGGCAATCAGCAAAACGTTTTTTGGGTTCGTGTGTTCGTCGATTTTCGAGCTTTTATCATTGAAATGCATAAGAGAGATGACTTTCTTTTCGAACTGAGGGAGCATTTGATCGAACGATCTGTCACATTAAATAATAAGATTTCGCATTAATTTCGTATCGGCGTTGAAATATTATGCGATTATAGCCAACAACAATAATTTGAATATCAACTTGGTCATGTTATATAACGGCAATCGGATGCATCTCTAATGCGAGCGCACATATTAACGTATATGGTTCCGTGATTAGCCAACCACAAAGACACACAGACAGCTAGGCCGTTGCTAAGATATGGAGTGACAATAGATTCGATAATTTTATACCAGCGCCCAGTTTCTTGAGTTCCAAATGAGATTCCCTTAGAGCTGGAGCATCTTATAAAAACATAGTCAACGACTAGTTGGGGCATCAGTTGAGTTTAAACTGCTTGGGAAGTCAACAACGCTTAACACCAAACCAAAACAAAATGAAACAATTTGCAATTCTAGTGGTAAGTTTGGAATAATCTTTGCCCGAAGCTATAACTTAAACATCGTTTTACTTGCAGTGCTTTTCGTGCGCCCTGCTTGCTGCAGCAGCTCCACAGGGCTACAAGTATCAGCAGAGTCAGCCAATCATCCAGAACGGCAATCTGCGCCCCCAAACACCAATCTCGAACAGTGGAATATACAATCCGCCCCAGCAGATTGTCTCGCAACCCATTCAGAACGTGGTCAATAATGTAGTTGAGACACCCTTGCCTCTGCCCCAGCCACAGCTACAGTCACAGCAGATTGTGTATCAGCCACAGCCTCAACCTCAGCCACAGATTCAACAGCAGTTTGTTCCCTCGATTCAGCCCCAGCAGCAGCAGCAGTTTGTGCAGACTTATCAGCAGCCACAGATCCAACAGCAACAGCAACAAATTGTGCAGACAACTTATGCCCAGCGTCCATCGATTGTCACCAAGGATATTTACATTCACTCTGCACCCGATGATACCGAGGAGATCACATCTTCTTTGCCCCAATTGGATAACACGCCGGTGCGCAAGAACTATCGCATTGTGTTCATCAAGGCGCCAACACAAAATCTGAAGCATACTGCTGCCGCTCTGAAGCACGCCCAGGCTAGCAATGAGGAGAAGACTGTCATCTATGTGCTGTCCAAGAAGCCCGACATTACCGAAATCCAGCAGCATCTGCAGCTCAGCCAGTCCGAGCCCAAGGTCCACAAGCCCGAGGTCTACTTCATCAAGTACAAGACAACCGAGGAGGCTCAGCGTGCTCAGCAGGAGATTCAGGCTCAGTATGATGCTTTGGGCGGTGCCACACACATCTCGGACGAGGGTGTTGCTCCCATTACCAGCTTCTCCGGTGGCTCTCTCAACTTGGGCAACATTGTGCCACAGCACATTCAGCAGCAGCAGCAGCAGGGTCAAACCCAAACTATTATCCACAACACCCAGAGTGTGGGATCCTTTAGCCAGCAGAACACCTTTGTGCCACAGTTCGGTGGTCTTCAAACCTCAGGCTCCAACTTTGGCGTCGTTGTGCCATCTAAGAAATACGTGCCAGCCAAGACAAAATAAGCAACATCTGCAACATGTCTATCATTTAACTTTTTTAAATTTCGCCACCCCATCATTGTAGTATATTCTAATTTATTGTTAAAGCGATAATCAATTCAAAATAAATCTATATCTTATGCACAAATATTTACTTGTTCTTAAATCTTTTCTCTTGTCTTAGGTTGGCTTTTACTTATTTTAGAATTAAAGTTCGTCATTTGATACAGATCAATAAAAGCCTTGATAAATTCAGAAATGAATTTTTGAAAATTACAAGATCAGTTAAAAGTAGACTAAAAAATAAATAACAACTTTTAAACACAAATGAAACCTTTAAAGGATAAAGCACTTACTCAAGCAAGTCTTTAATCTAACATAACTTTATAATAATTGTATTATCCACATAACAAACATGTTCGTTTCTTTGAAGTATTTTCTCTTTACTTTAAACAGTGTTTTTGAATAATGAATGCATTTCAGATTATTGAACACATTTCTTGACCTAGCTACCAAAATCTGAAATGTTAATTAAAATGTGTTAAAACACTTTAAGCAGAACATAAGCTTGTCTATCTTGTCCAGCGGATAAATAATAATTAATATTGGCTTGTTTCATAATGGTTTATGGCCGAGCCGATAAAAAAATATACCACTTAGTTCCTGCATTCATAATTATGATATTGGCATGCTCCAACACGAATCTACTATTATGCATATCATTATGCAAGAGATGAATCAAATGCTAATCGTTGCGACCGGTTTACCCCTGCGGCTAATCAATGTGGCAATGCAGAGGCATAAAAGGTTTTTTTTTTTGTTTTTGTCTGATCGCCTTTGTCAAACGATTGTGTTAATTGAAAAAGTTGTGAAAGATGTGCCTGAAGGTCGTTCAAAAGGGAGATCGAGCGGGTGGCTTAAGAAACACAAAATGATTTTATTTAGCTATATATATTTATTTACAACATTTCTTTGATTTAACTTATGGCCTACGAACAATAACAACAAAAAATGTTTCTAGCAATTTCAGTCAAACAATTTATCTAAGCACGCAAATGGGCGGGCAAATATTTTGTGGGTATGGCGCCCGTGAGGCCACCAATAGAACCAATGGCAGCCTGATTGCCTGCACTCGGACTTGAACCAGCTTGCTGCTGATTATCCAGCGAGCCAATTACCGATGTGACTGGGGCAACACCCTCATCGGAGACCTGTGTGGTGCCACCAAGTTGATCATATTGAGCTGAAAGTGAGAGAAAATTATGATAAAGTAAAGAAATTTGAGGCTTACAAAAATGGTGTTACACTTAAGCACCAAACTGATGAAAATTCAATCATATATAAAACCCAAAGGTTAACTGGTAATGGAATGACTAAAGCACACAAGTTGGCCTCTACAATCCAGTAGCTGGGCAAAATCTTCAACTCAAGTGGCAATAAACATGTTGACAAATACGCAAGAGACAAGGTCTTGGTCATAACTATGCAAAGTTTGTGGTTCCGTGATGTTTGGTTTTTTTTTGTTACTCTATCTCTCTATCATCTCGATGGACATTTACCTTGTATGGTGCGTTGCGCATGCGCAGCTTCCTCCTGTGTCTTGTACTTGATGAAGAAGACCTCCGGTTTGCTGAGGGGCTTGGGTGCTGCCTCTTCAATGGCCGCTTGCAGATCAATAGGATCAGGTTTCTTGGTCAGCACATAGATGATGGTCTTCTCTTCCAACGGCGCTTGCTGTACACGCACTGCTGCCTTGCTGACACTTGGAGTGGGTGCCTTGATGAACACAATGCGATAATGTTTGCGTGGTGGTCCAACTGGCAGCACAGGCTGTGGATAGCTTTGTTCCGGCTCCTCCTGTGGTGGCACATGCACATAGATATCCTTGGAGACAACGGGCGCTTGTCCGGGATTGTATGATTGTTGATGCAACTGCTGCTGCTGCTGCGGCTGATTGTAGGCAAAGTTGGGAATCAACTGTGCTGCGGCTGCTGCTGCTGCTGAAAGATTTGCTGTTGAGGCTGCTGGTAGATGGTTTGCGATTGCTGTGTCGCTCCATGGCTAAAGAGCTGCTGCAGTTTGGGCGCCTGCAATGCCTGCTGCACAATACGCTGCTCATCAAGGCTGGCCACCTGTTGCTGGTGCTGTTGCTGGTAGCTAGATGCAGCATCAGAGGAGATGAGTGGAATGGCGGGCAATTGGAGATTGCCAATCGCTTGGTAATTGTATCCTTGTGGCGCTGCCAATGCCAGACCCAGCAGGCACGTAACCTAACAACAAAATTACAGGGTATACATTACATAAAAGTCCAAAAGAAGATGTCACAAACAGCCAAGCTTACAAGAAACGCGCGCATTTTCGTTTGATTAATAGGCGACGAGGCTGACTAGGAAAAGAGACAAGATACTCGCAGCACCGGGGCGCTTGACAAACAGAAATCAACTAAATGCTAATCAGTGACCGAGTGAGACTTATAAGGCGCAGACATGAATATGTCGCTCACGAATATTCAAAAAAAAATATGATGCTGCAGAAGACGATGATGATGATGGCGTCGATGATGGTGAGCGAAGAGAGAGACAAAGTTCAAATGAAACTGAAACTGAAACCACAAAACAAAACGCATAAAGAGTGAGGGCCAAGAAAAAGACAGCAAAGCGCCAGCGAATCCGATTTGTCTTAATACCCATTCAAAAGATTGGAAGAGAAAGAGGTTTCAAACAGACTGTAAACTAGAAGCCAATAATAAAATAAATTATACAGGGCATTTGCTAGTCGTTCACTCTCTTGAGCACATCACTCTTACTTGTATTTCTTTTCCAACAACCTTGAGATGAAGTCTTTAGTGATCGCACACTCACACTCTCCACACACACACACACTTATGCTCATACCAAAAATGCCTGCGTCATCTGCCTAGACAGCAATTTGAGGCTTAACGTTAGTTTGGCTGCCAGACTTCGCCGGAAGTCATATGTGAATTAACATATCTATTGTTTGGAGGCAATAATTTCGCTGCACATATGTTTTCAATGGGGATCTTGAGCTGAAGTTGAGCACCGTATCGTGGTCTATTCATAATTGGCGTGTGTTTTTCAATAATTAAACCTAACTTGCACAAATAGCGCAGAAATTGTCATTAGTGACGCGCCAAATTGCACAGCTTTTTGGCCATTTTAATGTATAAATCGCTTTTGATGGTCATGATGATTTGACCCAGTTGTAGAAGCTACCCTAGTTTAATTTTCGCTGATCTCTTGCAATTTTAATTGGACTATGCTCTACCATCAGCTTACATAATGTGTGTGTGTGTGTTTGTAAGTGTGTGTGATATGATGATCATTTGTTTATCTTTAACAAAGTAGCCAACGAATACAACCGTTATTTATGTAATAATCTGCAGAAACGAAAACCATGCATTAAGGAGGAAACTACTAACAAAAAAACAAAAACAAAACACACTTCAAGTACTCACCTTTTTTTTCTTAACCTTTCAATTGGTTTAATGAAAGGTTAATCTTTTGTTAGCTAACTACTTGAAGATAACAGTTGTTGTTGATTTTTTCATATACTTTTCCTGTATTTTTGTTATATTATCCAAAGCTTTCAATCGCATTCGATTAAAATTTGTTGGGTATTTACTCTTTCCAAGATTTACGACATCTTCCTGTCAATCAAAACGGAAATAAAATTGTTGTTGTTTTCTTTTCATAAGTCATTAGTTAACACCAACATTATGTCAATATTATTAAAAGCTTTTATTTGTCATTTTAAATATCTTCCTTTCATTCCTAACACTTGAGCAGTATGTTTAAAAAAAACTTACCAATAATAATTTAATTTATTTGCAGTTTTTTGATGGATCTTGTGTAAAAATCAATCAATGTCCATCAGTGGCTAAGAAAATTTGGGTCATATCTTTTGTGCGAAGACGGGCAGACGTATGATGACGATGATATTTTGATATATGAGTGCAGATTAATCATAAAAAAATAGTTAAACAAATGCTACGGGGCATCAACTGAACTTCGAATGCGCTGTAAATAATATTTGTATATATTTTGGTAATTTCACCCAAGGCCCTATGGTTGTATAAGCAATGCGGAAAGGTAGGCGTTACAATGGCATCTACATATTCAGGTAGTTGGTACAACGTCTAGTTCTTTTGTCTTTAGTCTATGGCAGTGTTGTGTAACGCTTTGAACTTATTATTGTTGCATAAAATATGAAATTTTGTTTACGTACACCCGCCGAGTCGTAAATGCGAACAAATTATTATATTTTCACCTCTCCAAAACTTAATCAATTTCACTTTGGCCAAGAGAGCGTGTTTGGAAAATAAAAATGGTCAAGGCTATTGGCGCTAATATTAAACAATTACCAACACTATAAAATAAAATGTGCAAATATAAAAGACAAATTAAATCATTAAATTATTATGCATAAATATTTAAAATGAATATATATATAACATATTAATGGCGAAAAAAAAGCTGCCGACAAAATGTCTTTAAAAATGATGAGTTATTAAATAGCTTATTTAGTTGGTGAGCAAACCAAACTGTTGCATAACGTGATATATAACGATGGAAAAATGAAGTTCATACAAATTAACTAAAAGCCATTCCATTCATATTAGATTAGTTCTTAGCCAGTGATAAATGAATGGGAAATGTGTAAACGTAAGCTTAAAGTTTTCATTGTTAACGTTTATGGTTTTGATATCGAATAACGGTTGCTGACTAAGCTTTTAAACAAGTTCAAAAGCTTTGCAACGCATTCAACTGCCTAAACGGTCTTGAGTTAAATTAGTAGCCGAAATGCTTAATAGTTGCTTAAACATTAACTTCCTTGGCTTATATAAAATGTTTTAAAATATTATTTATAGTTTTTGAAAAAAAAAACATTAACATTTTCCCAGAAGTTGAGTGTGTCAAATGTAAGGTTATTGTGCAACATCTTCAGTTTGTGGTCTTGGCCCGGACCCTAGGGTCTTAGGAATCCGTTAATGAAGAGCGTATAGCATTGCATATTCATTAGCCAGGTCTAACCATAACCCCTACCCTCAGCTCCAACGCCTAACTCGTGTTCGTCTCAAGTAAACGGCTCATTACACCGACCACAAATAGCTGGATGGGCGTCACGTTTAAGCCAACAATTGCCGCACTGTCTATACGTATATATTGACAAAGGGCTTTTGTCGAAATAATCAAAAGTAAATTAATCTTGGGCAGCTTGGACAAACCGTTGTTAGACAGCTGTTAAAGATACCATATAGTTAACCCCAACCCCCCTCAATGATAAATGGTCAACATTGCAGGCAGTTGTGAAGAAGCGATCAGCTCTAGCTTTAGCTCTCTTGAAGCAAAACACAACACATGCAAATTTTCGGACACTCGACGGGTCATTAATTAAGCCAGAAAATACATGAGCCTCACAAGTAGAGAGTGGAGCGGAAAGGGGAGAGAGATGAAGTTGCGGCGACTAAGCATGGAAAATGTGTGCGGTTTTGGGTTGAGGCAATTTCTAAGTTGTAACTCGTACGAAAATTCATTAGGTGTTTATGTAATTCTGCTTTTAATAACATTCAATCGATGCCGCTTGCCCCAAAGGGCCTTCCGACCACATCATGAGAGTTGATCGGGTTGTGTGGTTTAGCTTGCAGCTAATCTTTGCATTGTGGGTAAACCATTACAATTTACACTTGCAGAAAATTGGGTTATAGAATTTGAATTAATGATGATATTTGTTTTTCCAGCTCAATTCATATTTTACTTTATTCGGTTGACAATTTAATTGGTATAAATTGTGACTCAATTAAAGGGATGATAACTAAGAAATTAAATATTTGGCAATAGACCTAAATAAATAATTGTTAGAGCATGCTTTTCTGCTGAGTGTACAACAAAGTAGCCAAAAGAAATATGAACGAAAGACACAAATCCAAAATAGCTTTTTGGCCAGCCAGGGGGAATCACGCTAATTGGCCGTGTATTTCAGGCAACTACAAGCAAGACGCAGCATTTAACGAGAGTTTTTCAAAAAAGCGAAGGCGACGATGATTTTTGATGGACAACTGGGTAACTGACTGACTGACAGACTGACGAACTGACAATGGAAGATGAGGGATAGAGAGAGAGACGAAAGCAAAGTTAAACAAAAACAATGAACATGCAACAAAAAAGAAAAAACCAAAAAAATGAAGCTATTTGGCTATGTGGCGTCTCTTTCGCTATGTGGATGGATCATTGCTGAACTTCACTTAATAAGTTGTCGAATGTTGGCTGTATAAAAGCAAGACGAAGATCACCAAAGTCATACAGTTTACAACGAACAGTCAAGTAACCCAAACCAACTAGTCTTCAAGTCCAACAAAGCTCAACCAAGTTCAGAAATGCGTGGATTCATTGTAAGGCGAAAGGATTAATCATACAAACTACCAAGACTAAGCTTCATTCGTTTTCACTTCAGGTTCTGTGTCTGGCTGCCGTGGCAGTAGCTGCTCCCCAGGGCTACAACTACAATCCTGGCCCATCGGCTGTGGGTGGATTAGCCGCCAGCAGCGGCAGTGGCGCCACCTTCTTCCAGGCTGCCCAACAGCATCATGTGGCAGCACCACAGCAGCACTATCAACAGCAGGCGGTGCAACAGCAGAGCTTCTTCCAGCAGCAACCTCAGGTGCACCAACATCAGGGTCAGCAGCAGGTGCATGTGGACCAGCAGCAGCAACAGCAGCAGCCCATTGTCTCCAAGCGCTTCTTCATTCACTCCGCACCTGAGGATGTGGAGGACGAGTACAAGGAGCGTCACATTACCGTTGGTGTGCCCAAGCGCAACTACAATGTGGTGTTCATCAAGTCGCCACAGCGCTCGAACAAGAAGACCTCCATCAAGATTAGCCCTGCTGTCAATGAGGACAAGACCGTCATCTATGTGCTGAGCAAGAAGACCGATAGCTCCGATATCCAAGCTGAGGTTGTTGAACAGCAGAGCTCCACCAGCAAGCCCGAGGTCTTCTTCATCAAGTACAAGACCCAGGAGGAGGCTCAGCATGCCCAGCAACAGATCCAGGCCCAATACGACTCCCTGGGCGGCACTAGCCAGCTCACCGATGAAGGTGTTGCTCCCGTCACCTCGGTCATTGGTGCTCTGGGTGGCGGCGATGCTGGCACTGCTGTCGGCTCCACTGGCATTGGCTCCTCCTCCTCTTCCGGTCAGGTCATCTCCCACCAGGCTGTTTCCGGTGGCGCCGTCTCTGGCCACGCACACACAGGCAATGCTTACCTGCCACCCAATTTCTAAAGCGGTTGAGCCCGTATCACATACCTCAATAATTGTTGTTGTTAATAAATATGAATCGTTGTTATAATAAAAAAAAAAAAAATTATAACTTTTGCTTTCCTTTACTCAAATTGGGAAACGTTCGCAGCTTAATACCAAGATTAATTACATTTATGCTGCTTCAATGTTTATAATTATAATAAATGCCTTATTGAGCATGTCGAAGATTATCCGCATCTCCGACTTGGCTAAATTAATTAAGTCTTCGAGCTGTTTGAGGTCAGGGATAGATATTCCCAAACGAAGCTTTTCGGCAATTTCGGTGAATGTCAGCAATAAATTGTGTACAGAAATAATAATGTTTAACTTTCTTAGTCAGCAAAGAAGATTAAATGGTTAAGATTAAAGCATAAACCATTTGATGCCCTTAACTTTAACCGAAAAATGAGTTTGTTTTAATATAGGTATTGAAGAGTAATGTTGATTAATATTTGATATTTATCTCTAAAAACTTTAGTATGTTTTTAATCATAATTTTTCACAACTTCTCTGACAAAATTTAAAAGCCACAACTCAAAAGAGTAAAACCACAAAAAGCAACGTGTAATTGCAAGATAAAGAAAAGTTTTTTTGCCTTAGCTTTTTTTCTTTTTTGGCGGCATTACGAGAGAAAGAGAAGCGTACATTGATTAGGTTTTGATTGCGCACAGCGCGAAACGTTTATGGAAAAAGCAAAGTTATATAAAAAAAAAGTATATGTTTTTTTTTGGTGTATTACACTGAGCCATTGCAAACAATATAATTTGAAAGCTTTCGCTTTAAAGCAATTTAAATTGAGGGGGCGGTGTGTGGAGGATATTGGGCGTGGGCGTGGGAGATAAAAATCCGCCCCGCTGTCCGGCCAATTAGTGTCAGCAATGATAATTTATGATGTCAACATTTCAACAGTCCTTGCTGGCAATCACAGTTATTAGCTGTAAATAAGTCAAGAGCCTGACAACAAAAAACCAAACCAACAAACAGCAAAACATCAATGTCAACAATATACAACAATTAATTAAAACAAGCCGCCAATTAAAATGCGATAGCCGATATGAATATAAAAAGCCGCACAATGCATAACCATATCCCCATTGCGTACTTTATCAATCGGTTGAGGTCAGTTGAAGTCATGTCGCGTCTATTCCAATTGCAGGAGAATTGTCTGCGCCTGATGGGTCACAACATGGAGAGTTCCGACGATGGATTTCAGCATTTAAGCCTGAAGCATATTGCGTCGCTGCTGTTTGTGATATCGGCCGAGTATCCATTGCTGTCGTATGTCATTTATAATCGGGATGACATGGAGCTGATTACGGCCTGTCTGAGTGTCGTCTTCACCAACTTGCTGACTGTCATCAAGATATCGACGTTTCTTGTCTACAAGCAAAACTTTTGGCAAATGATGCAGAGCTTCAGGCAACTCTATTTGAAATGTAAATTCCGATTAATTTATGCACAACTCGCGCGATTTTAATCAAAAAACTGAAAATGAAAATGAAAAAAAAAAAAATACCTCTTGACAGCCCATCAAAAGGTGGCCAAAGACGCAGTTGATGACGGCTACGTGGCGCAAGCCAATAAATTGGCCACAACGCTTGGACGGGCTTATTGCATCTCCTGCGCCTTCACCGGTCTTTATTTTATGCTCGGTCCCATCGTCAAGATTATCAGCAGCAATTGGCGTGGTGTGCCCTACAAAAGAGACCTGCCCATGCCCATGAAGTGAGCATATACATACATATATATATTAAACACTTTAAAAGAGCATAAGCAAAGACAAAATGTCATAAAGCAATGGTTTTAGTTGAAGAATATTTAATTTTCTCAGTGCACATTTTACTTGTTGTGGTATTCTATAACAAACAGCAAAATTCTAATGAAAAAGCAGAAGCCAGACATCCTTTATTTTAGTGGCATTAATTTCCAGAAGGCAGTGCAAATTTCCTCGGAAAACCAGCATTTAAATAAAAGTGTGTTAAATTTGTCACTAAGGCCATTTGTTGACCCCAGAGTTAAATACTTTTCGTTACTCATTCCACACATACAGCCATTTTACAGAACCTTAATTAAGCTTTAGCAAATTCCCTTATATTTGTCCTTCTCCCATTGACATGCAGATTTCCCTTCAATGATGTGGACACACCTAACTACGAGTTTTGCTTTATCTACACAATGTTTGTTACGGTTGCTGTGGTCCTCTATGCCTCGGCAGTTGACGGTCTCTTCATATCATTTGCCATTAATCTACGAGGGCATTTCCAGACACTTCAACATGATATTCGTGAACTGGGCTTTGGCCAGCTGATGTCGCAGTCGAGCCAACATAAACAACTGGTCAAGGTGGTGGAATACCATGTGCTCATACTCGACTTGTCCAAGCAGCTGAAAACCATTTACACACCCATTGTCTTTGGCCAGTTCTTTATAACCTCACTGCAGGTGGGCGTTATCATCTATCAGATAGTCACTGTGAGCATTTAAAAAGGGCCAAATATATGATGTCATGGTTACACTTGTATCTGTTCTAATTGCAGCACATGGACTCAATTATGGCGCTGCTCGTTTACTTCTCCTTTTTCTCATCCATAATGATGCAACTATTTATTTATTGCTATGGTGGCGAAATCATCAAAGTCGAGGCAAACTAATGATTTTTGTTTATATTGAACTTGGTATTTATTTTTATTTGTTGTCTGCTTATTCAGAGTCTGCAGGTTGGCATTGCTGTCCAACAGTGCAATTGGCATTTGGCTGCTCCCAGACAGCGACGTTCTTTGGTTTTCATTATGCATCGTTCGCAGCGGGAGATGCTTATCAAGGCGGGTTTCTATGAAGCTTCGCTAGCCAATTTTTTAGCGGTAATTGACGGGTTGAGCCCTTGAGATATATTAATGAATATGTAACTGTCTATATATTTGATTACAGATTTGTCGAGCTGCCATGTCGTTTATAACCCTCATTCAATCGATTGAGTAATGTGCAAAACAGCACGTTGAAGGAAACTTAAAGGTCACAATTAATTTCACTTTTCAGTAGTCAAATGGTTTGTGGTTTGTTTGCAAACTATTAAATTACACATATAGTTTTTATGCTCACCCAAAAAGTAAATAAAAAGTGAAAACTTACTTATTCTAACCACACATATGTGAAAAAGTTTTGTGGCTTAATTGTGAGCAAGTGAATTAGTTTTTAAATCTGCTTTTGATCATAATTTATTTTCAAACCACAACACTGGAATATCACATGTCATTCTAGAGTGTACACTAAAGTTTTAAGTTGTTCTTGCTTTTGAATAAAATAATATTAATTAACTAACTTTAGAAATGTTCAATAAAAATTTGCTGAACGTAAACAACTTCTTGTTAAACAAATAATCTCAAAAAATACTCAATTATTGTAAGGGTATAAACACATGATTGTCTCTGGGGAAAAAGTGATATTATCAAATTTAAAAAAAATAAAAATAAACCGGGGCATTGAATTGCATCCAAAAAAAAAATATATATATATATAAACAACATCATTAAAATTGGCAAACAATAAAAAAAACCGCAAGGGGATTGAATTGTTGATAAGCCAATGCCATTGGCAATATAAAAGTGCAACACATCGGAGTAAAATTGTCACTTTGAAGATAGCTTAAGCTGTGATTGCATCCAACGATCTCTCCTCTAGCAATGAGCAACAGTAAGTCTAACGCTGTATCTAATCCTTTAGCTGTAGTGTTAATTAAAACTGCCTTTGTGCAGAGCTTACATTGGCCTTATTGCAGCTGCCCGTGGGCGGGGATGTTGCAGCAAATGTCCGGCAGGCTGTGGAAAGCATTACACAGCTGAAAGCTGCCAATCCGCAGCTTCAGTTGGCCATTTTGCCAGAGAGTTTCAACGGGCCGTACAGCATTGAGCACTTTGGCCAGCATGCGGAGCGTGTACCGGATGGGCCCACATGCCAGACGTTGTCCAAGCTAGCCCAGCAGCTGGACATCTACATTATTGGGGGCAGCATAATTGAACGGGATGCGGGCGATAAGCTCTACAATACTTGCACAGTGTGGGCGCCCAGTGGCCAGCTAATTGGCAGACATCGCAAGGTAAGTGCCTCGAAAATAATTAAGCAGCTTCGCGTCGCATGACCTCTCCGTCTCTTCACATCCGGGCGCATAGATCCATCTTTTCAACGTCGACATTGAGCCAGCTCAGGACGGCGGTGTACAGTTTGATGAGGGAGCTGCTCTAACGGCGGGCAGTGAGCTGACAGTGGTGCAGATTGGTCCGCACAAGGTTGGCATTGGCATTTGCCACGACAAGCGTTTCGAGGAGCTGGCGCGCATCTATCGCAACATGGGTGAGTGACAGTCCCCAGATACACAGTTCTTAGCTATAGGCACTTAATTCTAAGGCTCTTAATACCCTGTATTCGTTTGAAGAGTTCAGGCAGTGAGGGTATAATAAAGTTGTTTACTCTACAGTACATAAAATTTCCAAGAGGTTTGAGTACTAAAAGGTTCGTCATTTTAAGTAAAGAGAGTATTTAAGCGTTGTCCGTGTTAATTAGTTAAAACTTATCTCTTTTATGCAAACTCAGCGAGAACGTTGAAGTTTTAAGCAAGATTACGTCTTAATATGCTTACTAGAAGTGAAGTAAAGTACATTAGGGAAACTATGTACGAAGTGCCTTTTAATCAATTACACTCAACTATTTCACTCTTACTTGCATACGAACCTTAAAGGCTGCACCATGTTGGTCTATCCGTCGGCCTTCTGCATCTGCCAGGGACCCATGCACTGGGAGCTGTTGCAACGTGCCCGTGCCACAGACAATCAGCTGTTTGTGGTCACCTGTGCCCCAGCACGCAATAACATGTCCGGCTATGTGGCCTACGGTCATTCCATGATTGTCGATCCCTGGGCGCGTGTGCAGCGCGAGGCGGGCCAGGGACGTGAATTCATTGTGGAGGAGATTGGTTAGTTGACAATGTGTGTTGCTACTCGTGCTATTTAATTTCCTTATGCTATTCACTGATAGATTTCGACATGGTGGATGAAGTGCGTCGCCAGATTCCCATTTATAAGCAGCGACGTACTGATGTCTATGAACTGGCCAGAGCGGACGCTTTAGATTGAAACTGTGCTGCGGTTACAGCAGCAAAAAACAAAAAAAACAAAAACAAAAAACAAGTTTTAATTAAAATGAAAGTTTATGGTATGATAGACTAGTGAGTTACTCTATATGCCCAATTGAATACCTATATTTCTATTGCTTATAATGTTTATTGAAATAAATTTTAATTTTCTCTAGTAAAACTTAATCATATGTTCTCTTGGGAACAGGGTATGATTATTTAAATCAAATGAGCAGCGGGAGAGCAATCCACTGATATGACTTGAGTATTCTTATCGACATACGTCGAAAGCTTAAGCAACGGCGGATGCGACTAAAGCTGCTCTAAGTTAGTGTATTTCAGTGCGCGATCGAAACACGACGAAAGCTACATTTTGTTATTGAGTAAGAATTGTCAACAAAGATGTGGACTGCTCTACTGGTTGGAGTTCTATGTGCCCTGGCGCTGCCTGGATTGAAGGCACAAATTGCGTACAGAGGTCACTTGTCGGATCTGCGGATTAAAGAGCTGGGTCATCTGGCAATGCGTATGGAGCATTCCATTAATGCTGAAAAATATGCTTGTGATAGCTACTTTGATCATGTGTGCAGCAGGAATCGGCCACTGTTCTCCGTTATGGGTAGGTAGAGTAAGACCAAGTCAAAATATTATGCTCATATTCCGTATACGTCCTAGGTCATATACCACAGAGCAGCGATCTTATTCAAATGTTGACCAAGCTACAAAACGATCCGGAGCAGTTTGAGGCAAAACAGAAACTCATTGATTTCTTCATATCGTGTAATACACAAAAATCACTGCAAGATTGCTATCGCGAGACCTTTGAATACTTCAAACCCCTTTTCGGCTACATCATCACCAAGGATCTGGTTGAGGGCAGTTCGCATGAGTTGCGTGATTTCCGAGATCTCATCCAACGTTTCTATGATCGAACTCATTCCGTGTTTGGCAGTGATTCGCATCCGTTGCGCAATAAGCTTAAAACCTACAAGGAGAAGTTCGCCACGCCGGGAATATACTTCTATGCGGGTGATTTGAATCGGGAGTATGCTGCCCTGCGAATCTATCGTGAGAGCTATGAGCATAATCTACGCAATCTGGAACAGCATCGCAAGCGCAATTCAACCTTTGAGCTTGGGGTGCAGCGTACCATGCTCGATTGGAGTTTGTATCTCTATCAGAGCCGGCACAAGCCCATGTCCTATTACTATCCCACCTTTACGGTACATCTGTACATGACCATGTTTAATATCAGCGAGCGGCAGCGGGATTTAACCCACTTTCGCGAAGAGGTTGAATGCCTCAAGTTGCCACAGTATGTGAATGTGTTGAGTGAGGCTCGAATGCTGGCAGTGATTTATTTGAAGAGTTTTCGACACACTTGGCAAGAGTACAGCGATTGGATACAGTCATCCACCAGGAATCGCGAGATCTACGACCAGGAAAATGAGATTCTTCGACAATATCGGTTAAGCAATAAGCGTCTTTTTTTCACACTATATGCGCAGAACTTTTGTGAATTTGGCAAGGAGCTAGCGGAACATGTTTTTTACTTGGGACTCAAGGAGAATGCTGATTTCTTCAACACATATTCGTGTGGTTATCAAACGGACACTGCCAGAAATTGTATTTGAATTTTATATATTTATATTTGTAAGAATAAAAATACCCAAGTAAACAACATTTGTGTTAAAACTCGATTTAATCTAAGTATTATGCTTCATGTTATTAAAATTCCTCATAACTTACATTAATGCTCAGCCTAAAAGTATGCTATTTGTTTGGTAATAGTTTTTTCTGGTTTTTGCTTGTCACTGTTTCCACTTTAACTTGACTTTTTGACTACAGGGTAAGCACTAAGTGCTCAGCTTTCCGTGGAACCCGCACTAATGGCGTAACTCTCCATCCTATTAGTCGACCCAGTGCATTCAATCCTTTTGGCGGCTGGCTTGTGGTTGCGTTTGCTTTTGGTTTGCCAAAGCTGATGGCTTTGCTCCTGCTCCAGCTTCTCCTTTGGCTGCTACTGCTGCTCTTTCCGCAGCAGCTGCCTTTTCGCGGCGAAACGTGTGCACCTTGTCAAAGTAATCCCTGGCCTGCTGTCGGCGATAAAGTTTGGCCAAATCGCTGCAGCTTTTACCGAGGCCATCCAAAGCCGACAAGTCGGCCCCATGCGTTACCAAAAGCTTGATAAGATCCAGGCTGGCATCCATGACCACTGATGCCACCGCAAAAGGGGAAACAAAATGTATTATAAAAGGATACCCAGTTTAAATGATATGCAATATGAACCTCATACCTGCTCTCATTAGCAGTGTCCAGTCGCATGCATCTCTTGCCTCAACATTGGCACCCGATTCGAGTGCAAATTTCACCATTTCCAGCTGATTGCCATCGATGGCGCAGTGCGCGGGCGTCATCCCATTGCAATCACTAGCCTCCAGCTGTGCCTTTTTGTTCAACAGAATTCGTGCCGATGGCAAATGACCATAATAAAAGGCCAGCTTCGACCAATGTCGCTTTTAATATGAGTGCTTGCAATTCAATACCATTCGCTCTCAACTTACATGCAATGGGGTACGTCCATTCTGTGGATTGCCCAGGTGTACACTGCAGCCAGCCGATAGTAGAACATCGATGATGCACATCTCACCTTGCATAATTGCATTGGCCAACGGCAGATAGCCATTTGGACCGGGATAATCAACTAGACTGGGACGACGACGTAGCATGCGTTTCACTAGAAATTGCTGCGATTTGCGTATGGCGCGATGTAAGCAATTTGTCGATGGCAAAACGGCCTCAGTGCATGCCTAAAATGAATGTCAGAGGTGTTATTTTGAAATAGTTTACTCATCTCTTCACTAAAGAACCCAAGGCTGCCCCTTAGACTTGTAATAATTTGTTATTATCATAGATTTACAATGATATCCTTAGAGATGGCGAGCGTCTCGTAGTGGGTGGCATTTTTATTCTGTTGCAGCGCTTTAATACGCAATCGATAGCCAAAGTTCTCCTCCAACTGGCCAATGATTTGCGGACTGCTGTTGCACCAGAGCACCTGATGCCAACCATGACGTCGATGATGCTTCTCAATGCGATAGACAGATGCACTCTCAAACAGGGTCCAGTCCAAGCAGACGCTGTTTACCGTTTGTTTCGAAATGTTCGCTTCGAAATTTGACCAGGGAGGTAGTTCAGCATCTTTTAAATCCAATGGCCACGTTGTCGATTGGTTTGCAACTTTATTGTTTGAGTCTGGCTTTAGCTCCGGCTTCTGGTCTCCCTGCTGTTGATTGTTGTTTATATTTTCGGACATACTGCTCTAGTCGTATATACACATTTGGCCAATTTGCCAGCTTTATTGGTTTTGGCCACATGCCGACTGAGCCGATTGAGCTGGCTGAGCTTTGATTCCTCTATTCCCAATCCCATTTCCCACAGCAACGCTAACAACAACAATAATATGGCAAATGGCTTTGTCGATGCTTCCCAACCGAATTCCCGTCTCGCTTCCTCTTTCAGGTTTTTTTTGTTAAATCAATAAATTGTTGCAACATTGCTGCCTGTTGGCTGTTGATTGCCTTGTTCTGGCGCCCGTTTCGCTGTCCACTGCAGGACAACTCTTTTGTATAGCCAGGCCATATTGGCAGTGTCAGGAGCAGCAGCAGCAGCAGAAAGGGTTTAAGGGAGAATGTACGCAGAGCTCTTCTGTTTTTTTTTCATCATGTGCTCAAACTGAAACTGAAACTTTTCTGTGTATTATATCTATATGTGTCGCTTTTACCCTTTCTCTTTTGCCTCTTTTTCTTTTTCTCAGTCTATATATAGCCTCTATGTGTATGTGTTAGCGTGCGTGTGTGGCAGCTTACTTACTTAACGACCCTTTGACACACTCTGTAAGTTTGTGGCTCGGCTTGTGTGGACAGGGAAGCTTTGAGCTCTACACACACAGCAAAAGGTCATAACATAATCAAGTTCAAATGTAATCGAATCGAAATGAAACTTGATAAAATGAACGATTTACCTTTCAGTTAAAATAAAAGTATTCAATGACGAGAAGTATCAAAATGTTATCAAGCTTAAACATAACTAAACTTAAACTATAACCCTTTACGTAGAATACAAAACAAATCCATTTTAATCACGTTTATTTCTGGCGTTTATCTGTCGCGAGCATTGTGCCAACTCATCGACCACTGCAAAATTACAGACTCTAAGTGAGATTGGGTGGGTGGAGGGGGTTGGGGTTTGGACTTATCGTACTTGTAGCTGGGTTGACATGACAAATACAAAAGCTATCGTACAGTGCCTGACAAACACACACACACACACACGGAGAGAGAAGACTAACACACAAAAAAAATTATCATTTGTCAAAATCACAACATGAAACCGTTTTAAATTAAGCCACTCCGCCGTGTAAAATGCCGACCACCCAAACCACCCGCACCACCCACATGCCCAACTCAAGTTTGGTTTTGTGCTTTTGCTCGAAAATATAAAAAAAAATATATCACATTGTCTGCGGGTGAAGTAAAGTTTAGTTGTCATCTTTGGTAGCGTTGGCTGCTCTTGAATTCACATTGATTGACGACCACAAGAGGAGCTGACTCTCTCTCTCCCTTTCCCCCATTCCCTATCTCTGGGGAACGGACAGTTTGTATTAAATATCATTGCTGTTAGAGTGGGAGTGTTAGAGGGTGAATTAACTTTATCATTCAGCTGGCTCATTGCAATAGCAATCAAGAAAAGAAATTAATTTGCGCCCCAAGTGAAATTGCTTCATTACTCAACCCAAAACAGTTCTCAAGTTTCAAAACAATACAATACAAAAACATAATCGTGATGAAAGCATATCAAAAACATTCATGGTCATCATAAGAGATTAAAAGAATACAAAATGCTTTTTAATTAGGCATTTAATAAAGTTTACTTTTGTATCTGTGCCAAACTTCTAGTTTCATGGCATTAAACCTGTTGCATTCCTTTAAACACAGAATAAGTTATCTTAATCATAATAATTGTTTTGTTTAACGCTTGTGCTCATTATGTGAAAAACCTATTTAAAAAATCTTCATTAAGAGCATTATTGCACCGGTGCTCAAAGTAAATATCTCTAGATATATATATATTTTTATGTATTTATATATACATTTTACGCTTTACGTACGCACCTGAGGGAAAATACATATCCTTAGTGTATGCCGCAAGAGCATCATCATCGAGGAGTTGAGCTAAGCTACCCAGCAGTCATTAAAGCATCCAACAAAGCTGAAAACTGCTGGCACGCGCCAAATGTGGCCAATTTGCTTGACGAGAGCACGGCGGGGACGGGGACGGGGACGGGAACGGTGACGGGGGCGGGGGTGCGACGAAAGGCAATGCCAGAAACAATCATAACAAAACCAATAGACGCGAGCAATGGCCTAAGCAAATTCCAGTAGTACAAGGCAGACGAGGAGGAGGAGCAGGAAAGTTAGAAAAGAAAGAATAACGAAGGAAAACCCACAAGAAAGGTGGCATAAAACGTAATGGGTTTGATTTTAATCTAAATAATGGGCTCAGCGCCGCATGCTGACGTACATGGCTTAATTAAATAATTTATATAAATTACCTATACGCCTCTTATACGCACACACACACACACACACTCGCACAACAGCCGTTGCTATAAAATTGTATAGGCCCAAAGCGCGCGCGCGTTCTCGCCAAAAATTTTACTCTAGCATGTGTGTGTGTGTGTGTGTGTGTGTGTGAGGCAGGTGTTGCCACCTCGTGTTAAAATTTGCCCTTTTCAGCTTTTCTTTTTCGGGGTAAACACAAACAGTCAACGTTCCGTGTTAGTCTGTTTTATCAGCGCTCTGTGTACGCTCGACAACTTCCGGTGTGTGTGTGTGATGTGTGTGTTTTGAAAATTTTACAAGCGGAACATATAAGCATAAAAATCAAATCAAATATCTCAAAATCAAAACAACAACAGGAGCATAGACATTACACATACGGGCAGATTAATACACATCATACAAAAAGCAAAAATTAGCTAGCGCCGGTTCCTGTTTCCGAGCCGCATAAAGCCATTTGTTAATCAGTCAACAACTTCCAGCTGGTGGCCATTAAACCCAAAAAAAAAACAACAAAAAACCCAGGCAGTTGACACATTGCATACGCACACATGTGCGTATATCTGCGATAAGAGTTGTACAACAGTTTAACATTTATCTTATTGAAAGGACGCATTGCCTGGCTGCACTATCAGTTTTTTTGCTCTTCTTCTTCTTCTTGTCTTTTGGCTAGCACAAATTTTGCAGTTAAGCAAGCACGCAAGCTTTTGAGCTTTGGGGTCAACTGTCAAAACTGACAAACTAAAATTGAGAGCCACTCGACTAAGCGCGCTCTCTCTCTCTCTCTCTCTCTCTCTCGCTTGCACTGGTTCACTCTTGTAGCTAGCTTTGTCACTCACCCACACCACCCACCGCTAGTTTGCACTCTCTCTCTCTCTTTCTTTTTCGCTCTCTCTCGCGCGCGCTCTGTGCTCTTTGCATGTTTTTGGTATAAAATTTTGTAGACACGATAACAGTTTTTGGGCTGTTGTTGTTGCTAGTGTTCTGCTTTATTTTTTGTATAGTTTTGCAACACGCTTTTATACATTTTTCGGTATGTATACATTGTGAATGCCAGTGGCAAGTACGCAGATATCGTGTATTGTTGTTGCGCCGCGAGCATTCTCCAAAAGCAATAAGTGTACGAAAGTTAAAAATAAACATATATATATATATATATGTGAAATAAGTTTGTTGTTCATAGTGTTTACGGTGCCTTCAACGGTTGTAGGTAAGCATTAGCTTAACAAAAAAAAAACTCGTTATTTTCTTCGTCCGTAGCGACCCATCAATAATCAAGTGCACAATTTTCTCCATAAAAAAACATTTCTCGTGTCGCCTGAAATGCGAGTGGCATTAAAAACAATGTAACAAATTCCACTTCCAACTTTTGCTCTTCTTCTTGCCGTCTCCTTGCCAGTGGACTGCTTACGCATTGCATTACCCAGTGGACGCAATTCACTTGTGGCCAAAGTACGTGACATTCATCTTAAGCACAAATAGTCCCAGGTAGCATGGCGGGGTGCGGGATGCGGGGTGCTTGCTCCAAAAGGGCTGTGGATGTAATAAGCAATTTGTGCGGCACAACCACAACAACAGTAAAGAGTACAAAAACAACACAGCGAGAATAATAATAAAAATAAGTAAAAGCGCGCTGAAAGCAGAAAATATAATTGATTGGTATATAAAGCAGAGCAAAAAGACTTCAACACACACACACACAGACAGAAGCATATACAGTTAAGGCACAGTGGTCACTCGCTAAATGGGACTTTACTTTTATATATAAAACGAATTAACGAACAAAGGATAGATTAATATAGACATATGATCGTTGTGTTTGTCTGTTTTTCAATAAGTATAAAAGCTACGTTTTCATCCAACTACATTCCATTTAGCGTGTACACACTGTAGCAGACAACAATGTATTGAGCTGGCGGGTAAAATGTTAAGAAACTATAATTGAGGGACTGCAAAACAATAAAGTCGAGCATTTTGTTGGATTTATATCACACTAATTAGAATTCTTCGTGTTGTTCTTTGTTGGTGGTCAAAGCCAAAGATAGATTTCTTGTTCTTGTTCTTGTTCATCTTCGTTGCCAATGGGCCCTTAAGGCAATTGATGCACTTGTCATGACTAAATGCTGACCACAGAGGCAGCCAGGCAGACAGAAAAGAAGAAGCGGACGTGGCAAGAACTTTGCAATTTCCTACTTTCAAGCTGTGTGCTTCCGATGTGCCACAAAAGTTGTGGCTGCCGCTTTGTCTACCACTCTAGCTATCTATCTATGTATGTGCGTGTTTGTATGCAAGTGAGCTAATGGCAAGTGACAGGCGAACAATGGCAAATGGCAAAAAAAAGCCTGGCCTCACATAACTCGTTAGCAGATAAATGCCATATGTTTTCGGGCCTTATCAGTGTCGTTCCGTTTTGTGTTTCTTTCTTGTTTTTTTTATTTTGGGGTTTCACAGAGAGGGTGGAGTGAGAGAGCGACGTACTAGAATCACAACAACAAATCAATAACGCATAATGTGGCCATATGTAGTAGTACTTAGCCAAAAAAAAAATTGTGTACGGGACTCTCAGTTGAGGCGCAAGCGCGCTGCGCCGCTAAGTAGGCAACGCTTTTTCAATTTCAAAGTCAAAAAGTCAAGCGAACGAGCAGCAAGAGAGCGATAGAGAGAGAGAGAGAGAGAGCATGAGCAGGAGAGAGCGGCAAGGCAAAAAAAGAATTATGTAATAGACATAGAAGTAGACGAAAAGCGGCAGGCAGGCTAAACTTATTATTAGTTAAAAAGCCAAAAGCTATTATATAAACACGCACACACACACACATGTGCAGACACTTGCCTATATACACACACATATATGTATTGTGTTTGTTCAGCAGCAGCCAGCGGCTGTTATCTGTGCGCCTTGAGCACTTTTTACCTTGCTCAATGCGCTCTTTTATTGTAATGCCTATGCTCGGCCATGTGTTAGAGCGGCACAGCTAGCTTACACAACTCACTCAAACGATTGAGCGGGGAAATTTTTGCACGTAGCGCGCGCAAAAGCTTTGACGCAAAATTGAGCACACGCCAATTTGAGTGCTTTCAATGCGTCGTTATTGTTGTAATTTAGGCGCCGTTGTGGCTGCGACGTCGCTGTTGGCGCCTTCGCTGGCGCCTCTGCCACCTACAGCTGCTTGGTGACGGCAACGACAGCGGCGGCGGCGCCGCAACGGCCCGACTTTTCCATGTAGGGAACTCGGCAGTGCGACACAGAAGAGTGCGAACATAGCATGAAGTAAGAAGCGCCGTATAAAATACTATAGCGAAAGTAAAGTGCACAAAAGTATTTCAAATATAAAATACCACAGCACACATATGCGCCTATATATGCCTATATATATATATATTTATATATATGCGTATGCATGTGCAAGTGTGTGAGAGAGAGTATGAGTGTGTATATAAATATATTATGTATTCACACTCTAATCAAATAAAATAAAATAAAAATAAAGACGAAGAAAAAAACAAAAGACGCACACACACACACACACACTGACAGAGAAACAAAGAGAAACCGCACTGCCAGCAAATAAAAATAAATAACTATAAAAAAAAGAAGAGCAAAAACTGAAAACAGCAGCTGCAGTTACAAACAATCAAAACCATACTAATTGAATTATGAAACAATTAAATATCTGACGATGGGGGCAAAAAACGAGTTGAATTTCAACAATGCCGCTAGGCAAACAAACTCAAAAGTGACGGCGGCTTTTATGTAATCGGCGGTAGTTCCCCCCGCCCCACCAAAAAAAGTTCTTTAAAAAACATTTGATTAAATCAGTTAGCACAGCTTGTGTATGTGTGTGTTACGTAAAACATTTTGTAAGCTGTGTGTGTGTGTGTGTGTTTTGTCCCAATCCCATTTTTGCCCTCTTCCAGCTGTCCCCAGAATCGTAATGGGCACTTACGTGCACGTTCGCATAAAAAGAAACCCTAATAAAGAAATATCGATAAAAACAACAAAACACGAACGAAAAAAAATAACACAACACACACACTGAAACGACAGACAATAGGCATATGTGTGTGTGTATTTGTGACTATGTTTAAATTAGGTGCAATGTCAATAGGTTCTTATGTGTTTTTTTTTTTTGGCACGGGGTCAATGGTTATTGAGCTAACCCAACTAAAGCCAACTCATTAAAATCAATTTGTTATCTTAAGCGACTTGGCCTTCTTTATCTAACCATAAACAAACACATATTCATAAACTGGTCGCTGATAAATTCAAACGAACAATGAAATTAATTAGCTAATTGCTTTTTTTTTCCAAAGCGTAACAATAATTCTTGTTAACTTGTAAAAATCTCAATTTCACTTTATTATACCTTCTGATATAAAATATGACGCGTAAACATAAAACTGAAACGGTTTACCTCAAAACTTTCTTGATCCAACAAAGGAATATAAACATATTTCACGTTTGTAAACTTTGTTTTAAGCGCAAAAGTTTTGCATTCAAAAATAAAAGCCAGAGACATTTTTTTATGTCTGCTAATTAAAATGTTGCCGGCGACTACTTTATATCTCATCTCATCTATATTATACTTACTTGCCCGGTTTAATGCAGCACTTATAAAAGTACATTTTCGTTTGTTTGTTTTGCTTTGTTTTGTGGCATTTTATTTTTATTTTGTATATTGCAGAAACTCTATCTGTCTGATGCTCGCTCTTCTTAGTGGATTTCTTTAAAAACCAACAACACCAGCAACAACACAAACAACTTTTCCAAAACTTTGCTACTTCTACAACAAAAACAACAGGACGTATTAACTGCTAGCAACCACAACAAACACACCCACACACACACACAAGCATACACAGCGACACACGTACATAGAAAGACGCACGCAACTGCTGCGGCAAATCTCAACGGAATATTTACGAAGGCAACCAGGTAAGTTTTTTGTTTTTGTGCCCCAGCTGGCCGCATCTACTCTATGAGCGAAAGTATTCGCAAAAGTATCTTAAAGTATCAAAAAAGTAGATGGCAGGGTGTCCAAAGTATGCGACAAGTATGCTCACAAACTCTCACAAAACTCAGCTAAATTCACGTCAAATGCTTGCATAAACTTTGGGCGCATTTTCACGCGTGAAGTAGCCAGACAAGTTGTGCCAGCCACAATCTTGGCCCTTTGGGGGCAGGGCTTTGATTTTGATTTGCATCGATTTGCAAAAGTGCGTAACTCAAAGAGGTTTCTACTTTACAGTTTTTTAACTTTGTTTGAATTGCTTACGCAGCGTATACTTAATATATTTACTATACTGCCCTTCCCTAGTGGCGCCATGGAAACGAAACGAATAAGCAAAAAATTAGAGCACAACTCAACTTGGCTTATTTGCGTGTTTATTGGCTTAAGCTTTTTATTCCTTCTGTATATGTTATGGTTTTCCCTTTATTTTTTTTCTTGCTTCTGATATCACAAAAACAACTTCAAACGTAATTGGATAGCCTTAGCCCAGCGACGGCAAACGGCAAAAGAAATGTGAATTCGTTGTTGTTTCTTTTTCTGTTTCTATTACAAACCCAAGGCACCACACCTTGAGCGAGTGAAAGCGAGGCAGTGTTTGGAAAAACAGCCAGCTGGCTCCATCAAATTCAAAACACGAAACCCATAAATTTACGCCTTTTATTTACATACATTACTACTTATGGGGTCCGGCTTCAAAGGCACTTTCTGGCTACTGGCCAGGTGCTTGGCAAAACGGAAAACCCTTCTGCTTTTGCAAAAGTTTCAACAATGTTGAGCTGCCTTTTCGTTCGTGGCATTAAAGTGAATTCTCTGCATTTTCTAAACTAAAAAGTTGAGAAACTTTTTTTTTCTAAGCGACTGCTCGACCAAACAAATTTCCTTTTAACTAAATAGTTTTTTAAAAACTTTCTCACACACACACAAGAAATTAGTTTTTAAAATGTGTTTGTTAACTTTTCTTTCACAACACAGACAGCGTCATAAGTTCTTAGATAACATTTGCGTTGCTCTAAGTTGATTGTTTTGTAGAAAGAAAAAACCACTTGCAGAAAAATTGATATGGAGAAAACTAAAAGTGTTTAACAAACAAGCAAAGCTAAAGCGATTTTATTTCAATTTTAAGTTAGAGGAAAGAAAAGATTTTGTTTTGAAACAGCTAAGCTAAAGATTTTCTAGAAATTAGCAATTTTCACTTGCATTTAAACAAAAGCTGTTTTTATATGCCATTAAGTACTTAAGTAAAATAAAATACACATAAAAACTAACACATTTAAGTGTATTAAGAGCTTAGAACACATTTAAATAGTTACCCAACCCTTTAACACACCTTACACGGCATAGGGTATGCTTAAAGTGAATTTCGTTAAACGAATAATTTTTTTTTGTTTGGTTAGAGTCATGGGGTTTTTGGCAAAAGGGGAATGGTTGGGTCTTATGGGTGTTAGCCCAATAAACAATTCTGCTGACGCGTGGCCGCAGGGCGCATGAAAAGCTGAAAATTCTTTGCAGCGCCAGCTTAATTCATTAGCTTCAGCACAAGGCGAAAGGCACAGGAAGAGGAAACGCTGGACGGGCGAACAGAGTAGACTGAAAGAGGGGCAGTCCTGCCTAAGTCCTGTACATCCTGCCCGATCTGTCAGTCTGTCATTCGGTCTGCCATGTCCATCCAACTGTCTCTCTGACTGACTGCCTGCCTGCCTGGCAGGCGTATGCTTTTTATGTCAAACTAATTTGGTTGCTCGTTTAGCTGGTGTTGTTTTAATTTGTAGCAGCTTTTGGTCCCTGTTCCTGTTTTCCCTGCTCTCTCTCTCTCTCTCTCTGTGTGTGTACCACGCCCCGGCTTAAGTTCGTTAGCCCAATTTAAGCAAATATTAATACATGGTTATAAAGCCGCTGGTACTAGATGATGAAAATGCAAATGGAAATGGAAATAAGCCCAAGCAGCGCAGAGCAACTCCCGCTGTTACCCCCGCCGCCCCTCACCACTACAAAAATGTACAAAATTGAAAATTTTCTTCATCTACTTTTTCTTTTCGCTCACTTTGCCCACATTCATTAGAGCATTATTGTGCCAGCGCCTTTAGATAATATTAGATTATGTCTACAACAGCAGCTGCATGGTGGTAATTCCACAAATGTCCTTCCACACAGTCAAAAGTATTTACATATGTGCAGTTGAAGAAAATAGAAGAATTTAAGCTGGAAAGTATGCTTTGGAAAGTATATGAAATTCTCTACCCGTTCTTCTTCTTTAAAGCATAGAATGCTATGTCTGGATGGGCATTGTTATAGCATGACTAAGATAAAAATCCTGTTGATTTGCGCCTAATTGAATAAAATATTCTTAGCGTTCAAAGAATAAAAAACCATTCCAGGTAAACTTGCAACTAGAAACAGCTTTTTTTTCAAGTGCAGTTATTTCACAAAGGGAGATTGTAAACTGCGACCTGTCAAGCAGAAGTTCGCTGCTAGCTGCGTCTACTTTGGGCAAACCGTCGCCGAGGCGGCCAAGCAGCAGCGGCATTTAAGCTAATCGGCTTAAAGTATCAGGCTCGGGCACAGGTGACAGGGCCAACTTGGCGGCGTCCACTATGCGTATTACCAGGGAAACGGGCAGTGGAGGGGGTACTGCCTCCTGGGCATTGTCCTATTTGAGCACAATTTAATTTGCTGCCTTTTTCTCTGTGCAAAAATGTTTTACTTGTTGTTTTTTTTTTTTTTAGTTATTTTGTAAGTACAAGTTCTTATATTATGTGTGGTTTTTCTTTACAGAAGGCAGAGAGAAGGAGGAGTTGAAGGAGAACTACCGCAAGTGCATTTTTGCTAGCCACGCCCACACACCACAAACACACACATATTCACACATAGAGAGAGAGAAGCCGGGAAAGGACGAGATAGAAACAAAAAAAAAAAACATATAATATAAAACAAAATGGCGGCGTTCATAGCGAAACAGATGGTTGGAAACCAATTAAGTGCCGTTAAAGGTAAGTCAAAACTTGAGTCAAACATGAGATACGAATACATTACCCTTGCAAAGTAACTTAAACGATTATGCTTATGCATATATACTAGATACATGTACTTATTTTTGGCATCAACTCAATCGATAAACATACATAATTCATTTTCAAGCTGCTGCACAGAGCAACCGTTCGAAGAAAACAGCCACACATGAAAGTGGCTAACGCTTTTAGCCAACAGCCCTAACCAATCTCTGCTTTTAGTAGTTCTTGTTGTTGTTGTTATTGTTTAATCGCTGGTTGTGCAATCGCTTGGAAAATCATTGAATGCTTTCAAAAACGTGGCGCAAGCTAGAATATTTTATTTAAAACGCTTATCAACTAGCAGGCATGCGACATGCCACACAACAACAACAAGAAGAAGACTGTTTTTTTCTTCCATTACATAGCCTACAAGATATTATGTATCTATGTATATGAACATAGGCAGCACTCACTCAGTCAATTTGCAAGCGCTTCTTGTAGCAGAAGCGACCACTCCATTTGTCTGTAAAGTCTGCTCTTGGCCTTATCAAGTCGCTGAAATTCTGCACGAATGCGTCGGCAAGTGGTTGCCTAACAAATTGATACAGTTAATTGTGTAGATTGATGCTAAATTTACAGCACTCGGCAATGACTTGAACCACTTACCAAGCAAGAACAGAACGGAAAGCACAGCATTGGGGCAGCTCAATCATTAGCCAAAACCACCCAGCGTGCCAACTGCCACAACTACAGCTGCCACTTCTGCCACAGTGCTTGTCAAGCTGTCGACTGTGGTTAGGTTTGGGATTGCCTTGCCAACGGGCATTAGGCTGTCAAAGTCGTCGACGTCGTTGCCGTCGTCTTCGTTGGCATTGATAGACTGGCCAAAAACGAAAAACCAAAAAACGAAAAAAAACATGAAAATGCTATTAGCATTGCGGGCCATCATCAAAATCGAGAAATCAAATCGAAATAGTATAAATAACATACTTATAAAACACATCAAATACAATAGTATTACATAACACACATACGCCACGTATGTCAATTACCCCCCGATTACGAAACTGCAGATATTCCACAATCGACATAATCGGCAGCCACTCAAAAGTTGAACATAAAAATGCGACTAAAAACAAAATGTGGAAATAAAAATAAAAATAAAGAGCCAAATGCTAAAAAATATCGTATAATATATATGTATATATATACCAACTTTGTAAAATGCATACGAAAAATAATACATTGTTTAGGAATTTAACTTTACATTTTGCAACAAATGTAACACGTTTTCAGCTCAGTTAAACACGACTTGTAGAAGGGTACGCAACACAAGAGAATAAAATAAAAAAAAAGCCATTTCTTTTCGTTTGGGTGTGTTTGATTGGGGAAGTGAAAGATGTTGGCTAATGCGTTTCCATTGTCGTTGCTAGCTAAGCGCTCAGAATCGTTGAATTTATTTGAGCAGCGCTGTCGTGTTAGCCTTTTATTACTATTGCCTGTCTTATTGCGGGTATAAGTTATATGGATTTGCCGCACTTGTCGTCTTGGGTGGCCGGTCTCCAAGTAATAAATTTTCCAAACGTGCGGACAGTCATTGCGCAGAATGTCATAAATTATCATTTGGACTTTGGCAATTATCTTTAAATATTTATAGTTGCACTAATCTTTCGGGTTAAAGAGCATAACTTTACTTTATCCTGATATATATCCGACAATTAATTACTATTTCAACTAGGCAAACTAAAGCTAAAGTTAAAATTGTCATTTACAAGATAATTATAGAAGTTTATGGGTACAACTTTCATTCCAACATTTATTACTCAACTTACAGCAAAGGAATTTGTATTTGATATGCATTAAACTTTTATAACTAATCTGTAATTTTCTTTCATATTCTTCTTCTCTTCTTGCAGGTAAGCGTTTTGTTTGTGAAACTATGCAAGAATTCTCATTAAGTGCGTAAGTTGCATTTACATTGCCAAAATGAATATCACGCCAATTAAGCTAACAAATTTTGTTGACAAGTAATAGTTTACTAATCAACTATGTATATCACATACATATATATAACTTATATAACAAACATTATTATCTATGGCACAAATATCGTTTAGTTATAATTTTAGCGCTTGTATTTCAGTTTTGAATGAAGATAAACAAAAATGTTTTGTTCATTGGCCTAAGCAAAAAAATACAAAATAAATCGCATGAGTGATGAAACAATTTAAAATTTAATTAGATATTTTTAGATTCGTTCAAAATTGAAATTTTTTATTGATAAAAAAATATAAGAAAAACAGCAGCAATTTAACTTTAAACTAACGTAAGCCTAGCGTTGCACTAACAAAACACTTCCCTAATAAAAAAAAAAAACACAAACACGCCTACACTAAACAAAATACAATACATACAGATCGTTAAGTTATGGCTCGAAGCAGTTCCATATGTCCCCACTTCGTACTTCCCGCCCCACTTAGCTTAGTACGCCAACCCCATCCCATATTCCATTTGATAACGATACGTATTCTTATAAAATATCTATACTACTTGTATTGTATTCTGTCTCTCTCTCTGTTTAAGCTTAAGTGCACACACAAATCACATAAAGCCTCCGTATTAAATGAACCGAAAAATGTACATATATTTGTACGCTCCTCCTTTTCGACAACCTTCACAGCCGAACTTTACCTCATTGTAAAACAAACGCACACACACTCACTAAACACACACAAACAAGTGCTTGACAAACACTAAACACAACCAAAAAATGAAAAATGAAAATATGAACTCAAAACACACACGAACGCAAACACCTTAAGAAAAAAAAAACGATACCCAAGTGCACAGCAATCCTTAGAATTTTCATGCACTTCACGACATAAACACACACAATACCCACACAATGTCCACGCCTTCAACAACAATAAGAACACAGCTGCCATCGCCTTTTACAGATGCTATACAATGAAAAGAATGAAAGCCTCACAATTCAATTTCTTCTATTACAATTTCTTACTGCCTACCCTCAAATAAGGTTATTTCATGTTTATTTCTTTTTCTACTCATTTTCTTACATTTATTTATTTTTCTTCTTTTTTTTTATTCTGTAAACGCTTCTTATTTGGTTAACGTACTTGAACACGCTGGCATTTACATGAATGCCACGCCCAGACACGCCAATGTAACACCCAACACAAAGCAGCCTTACACTTGTATATATAAATTTTCCAACAACAACATTCACAACACAACTAACTACTTACTAACTACTTACTTTCTACTTACTAAAACCAAAAAAAAAAAACCATATACAACATTTTCAACTTATTCAATTTCTCTCTATCTCGTATATAGTATATTTACTTAACTGCCAAGCTATCCACTTATATAATCGCATACTCTCAATCTTTCACACGAATCGTCTAACGCATTATCCATAAAGCGTATCAGCTACTACTACTACTACTAACTATTCTACTACTATTACTACTACTACTACTATTTTCTATTTGAGTGGAGTATTAATGGAAAAACTTTACCTTTACTTTCCCCCTTCGATCATACACGCTAAACAGATGCTGCAGGCGGCGGTAATTTCTCTTTAAAATTATACAACTACCTTACTTTAACTATTTTATACCCAAAAACAAATATATTTATATATTCAATAATCTCGTTTCTTTGCATTTTCTCGTACTCGTACTCCTAATCTTTTGTATGACCACACAAAATGCATTTTTGATTCGATTCTTGTGAAAAATTCCAAATTAGAGCCACCCCACATACAATATATATATATTTTTATATATGTATATAAACCAGCATCCCTTAAGTACAATTTGTACTAATATTGGGCTTTGATTGCCTTTTAGTTTTTACTTAAATTCAGCTATGAATTCATAATTATTTCATATACTTAACCTAGTTAATATTTTACTTGCTGCACCCCCTTTACTTCAAGACTCTGCCATAGTTGCACCATACCCTAAACGAAAAAATAAAATAGAGCTTTCAGTTACTTTTATTATGCA
The DNA here is from genome assembly GCA_035044725.1 of Scaptomyza caliginosa. NCBI lineage: Eukaryota > Metazoa > Arthropoda > Insecta > Diptera > Drosophilidae > Scaptomyza > Scaptomyza caliginosa. The sequence goes on from JAWNNR010000686.1 coordinate 3,207,824, forward strand.
TACCCGAAGTTTTTTGCGAACGAAAAGTTTGAACCTGCCATCCAATATCAATTTGAATATGCTTAACTAACAGATAAAACTTACCTTTTGCTCATAATCAAGTTACCTTAATGAAGATGCGCGAACGAACTATTTTTGAGTTGAGTTTTCAGTTTTCACTTAAATTTTATCTCTGCTGCAACCAAACTATTTCAATTTGCATTTTTTAGTTACACGTGTATGTTTCATTTTCCTATTCATTCACATCATCTGTACTGTATATAAACCCAAAATATGTTTAACAATTTGAAGAACTGTGAAAAGTTTGCATTGAGTTTTTGGTTTTACTCTACTAACAGTATATATGATTTTGCATAACACTATTCAACTGTATCAAATTTGTTTGTATATTTGTGCGTTACTATTACCATTTGGAACTATCTATTTTGTTTTATGTTCTCTCTCTATAACAACTTTTCTTCTCTAACTATTACTAACTACTTCTACTACTATAACTAATACTCTAACTATACTACTACTATTACAACTACAACTACTAAAAAACAACAACAACTTTCGTACTCTACTCTACAACCATATATGTGGAACCATACTAACTACAATTAAAAACAACTTACATCTTCTACAATCTATTCTACTATAACTACTCTCTCTAACTACAACTACAACTACAACAAATTCAACAACTATATATATATACAATATATGTCTATATACAACAACGTATTTACAATGAGGTAAAGTATAAGTAAATATTATTACTATGTACATATATACAACACAACTAACTATCTAACTATCTATCTACTATATCTATACACAAAAATCCCCAGACTGAACCCTTTGGCCCCGACATTTAAGTTTAGCTTAACCTGTCAATACAACACATATGCTGAATGTGTCCTCAACAAAAAAAAAACAAAAAAAAAATAGGAAAACGTCTCTCGCGTGTACTTTGCGTGTTCTTCCCCTTTCTTACTTGCTCTCTCTCTCTTCTACATACTCTCAAACCTCAATCAACGATTCTCTAGCATTTTGTATTCCTCAATACCCCCTGTTTTTTGCGTGTTTTTTGTTTTTTTGTTTTTTGATGAGCAAACATTTTGACACATGCGACACATGCCACAAGCAGGCAAGACAACGCCACCAACAACATGTCAGATACAAATGCCGAGATACAAATACAGATACAGATACAGATATACAAACACACAGCTGTCCACAACATGCGCAATTGATTGTACATACTTATCCAGCTCGAATGCAAATGCCTCGATTGTTTGTCCCATGTGCTTTCACAATGCGAATTCGAAACGAAACTTTAACTCAATACCGGATATTATGGCTAACAAGAAAATTCAATTAACCAAGCTCGCTTTAAACTGTATTTATAGCGAACAATACCAAGTTGTTATGCAACAATTGCAAAACAAATTTCGTACTTCAAGATTTAGCAAAACTAGTCAATTAATATTTAAGCAGATTACTCAACTAAATTTCTGCCAACTAATTGCTTCTGAATACTGCCAAGAAAGTAGTTTAGTAAATATTAAGTTATAAAACGAGTGAACACAAAGATTATGTGTAGCCAGAAGTTATAATGCGCTTAGTTGTCTTAAGCCAAAGTAAATTTATAATGTTTGTTGTTTCAGTTCTGTTTGAACTTTAAGATAAAACGTTGCACAACCTACATATATACATATATATATATAACATTTTCGATGCAATTAAAATTGTTGAAAGCGTTTCCTCAAAGGTCTCAAGGACTTAGGGTGTAGAGCATGACGCACTAATTAATTCCAAGAATCTTGACATCCTGAATTTCATTTGTTTGAAATGAGCACAACTGACGTAACAGCTTTAGTCCTCAAAAGTGTAAAATTAATTGCAACTCTCTGAATTTGGCACAAATTTTGCTAACCTCAATAGGATGAACAGGAAGGTTTCACTTTCTGTGAGGTTTTTGCTGTGCTGTATTGATAAATTTAACTAGATTTATTTCTAAAAATTGGCGTTCAAAGAACTTCAGTGTTAAAGCTTTACGTAACACTCAAGACTCGACTTCTGACTCTTAAAGCTCACGAATAAAAAGGCACTTTGATTTTAAAAACCTCTGTTATATGAAGGAATGTTCCGTGCCGCAACTGTGCGTTCCATCACGTTCCTTACGGAGCCGCGTAGCATAACTAATTCTGTGGCCACCAAAGACCACAAAACTATACGCAAAATGACGCATTAAATTCTAAATGTGATGGCTGGGTGAGATTGTTTGTGTGTGGTGTGTGGATGGTAGGGACTGGATGATGGTTGGGTAATGGTGGTTGGCTTCACATAAATGGAGCATATTAAAAATTCTTAAAATATTTGCGCTTGGTAGCGAACAAAAATATTTGCATGCAGTTTATCAGCTGTCAGTGGGAAAAGGGACGCGAGACTTGGCAGCATTTTTGTCAAATTTTCAACGTTTGCTGACATGAAGCCACATTCCTGACATTGACATAAACCGGATGGTGAGGGGCATACAGGGTGCTAGTAGATAGGCACTGTGTGTAAGAGGTGTATGTAAGTATGTGAGTGCTGCTGTCGGCTAAGAACTAATTGCTGGCGCTAGAGAAAAAGAATTGAGTGCCAGCCAGCCAGCCAGCCAACCAGCGAAATGGCAATGAGATTTACTTGCGTCATTATGAAGAGCAACTGAACAAGTAAGAGAACTGGCACTAAGGCATACTTTGTACATAAGTACAGAGAGACGACGACAACATCTCAACACTTGTACACGCCCATTTTCCTGTATACGAAAATACCCTCTATGCACTTTGTGGCAAAAGGGGCTTAAGTGAAACTTAATCTCATCAGTTGGATGTTTTTTTCTTTCGATTTACATTTCTGTAAATGTTCGATCTTAAGGCGAAACAATAAGTCAGTTGTAAAATTTCTTATTTGCATTTTACATTTTGGCAAAGTAGAAAGTTATCAACATTAAACACAGATATCATATAAAATTCATAAAAATAATGAGAGGGAAGCAAGTTTGCTAAATGATTAATGAAATTTATGAGTGAACAGGTGGACTCCCTGTAGCAAGTGTATATAGAGAATACTCGACGTGCCGAAAATATCTTTTATGAGTTTTCTCCATCTTCTTTCTGCTTATTTATGCACACGCACGCAGGCTACAGTAACAGTTACAGTTACAGTTAAAGCAAACGGCAGCCAGAACATGAGTTAAGGATACATGTACATTGTACAAGTGTCAAGAGGGTTGGTGTGTGTGTGTGTGTTTGAGAGGGTTGGGGAAGTCATAAGTAAATATTCCGGGCTCTTTGAGGCTGTTAAAATGTAATTACGCCGGGAATATGGTAGTTGCTATTAGCGACTATGACAATGAAATCATTTGCTACGCGTGCCGAACAAAAGATGGGGGGGGCGGGTAAAGATGATGAACTGCCAGCTGAAAAGTGCAGGAGCATTAAGGGCAGTTGGGTTGGTGGAGAGTGTCAGGGCAACGCGCGTTTTCAGCTGCTTAAGCCAAGCATCTACTTACGCACAAGGATTGCGCTCAATCGGGAGACCGAAAAGACCAAACCGAACTGAACCAAAATGCCACCCATTCACCCACTTCCTGTCATTTGTAGAGTCGTCGTTGTCGACGTCGTCGTCATCTCCAGCTCTGACCCAGATGCGGATGCAGGCGCTTGGGTTGGTTTGGGTTGGGCTGTAACAAAGCTCAGCGGTCTTGAACCGGATTAAGCAAGAAAATAATTTGACGTTCGTGCCTTTTCACCAACTCCAAGAAAGTGTACAGAATGAAAAAAAGAGCAAGTAGTAGAAGAAAATAAAAGAAAGAAAAAAAAAATGACGCACACATAAGAAGCGGCAAAAGGATGATGATGATGGGCAGCAGCAAATGGCAGCCGCTTCCATGTCATTTTATATGCTCATAAGTGTGTTAGTATGCATGTATGTGCGTGTGTGTGTGTGTGGCCATACAAATGGAAATGGAACTCTAATGTAGTATTCCCTCAGCGTGCGCGTATTAAGTCGCATAAATGTCACCCAGGCCCATCCAGTCATCCACATTTACAACAGCCTAAGACAATTACGGAAGAGGTCACCACCCAATACATAATACACAGCCACGACATCCCTCTCCCCATTTCCCACTCCTCCCACTGTTAGTCTGACGTGTTGGTATTCAAAATAGCAGTCGAAGCAATAAAACGCAGCATGCTGCGACTTACTTATCCGGTCTTTAGATCGTATATCAGACTTATGACTTGGCTGCTTCAGCAGCTCTTAGAGCCAAGAACGTTTTTTTTCCTTCTTGCCACACACACACACACAGAGATGATATATAGCTAAGACACAACTATATATATATGAATATATATTTAACACGGGCCAGCCGCAGGGCCTAGGTATTAAGTACCCTCATTATGGCCAAGACACGCAGCACACAAAAAATAAAGTAGAAAAAAAAAACCGTAAAGCTTTTAACGCAAAAATACGAAGCAAAAAAAAAGAGTCCTTAGAACAACCAATTTGTATACTCAGGCTAGATTCAAAGTGATTTTTTCTCTCTGTTTTTTCATTATGCCAAGAGTGGTGAAAAAGGGGGGAGCAAAAAGGGGTTGTCGGGGTATGTCAAGAAAATGCTGCATGCAAATTGACTGCTTCCGTGGGAGTTCTGCAGGAGTCTTAAAGGTCCATCGATGGCCAACGGGTTGTCCATTAGAAAATAAATGAAATATGCAAAATAGCCGGCAAAAATTTAGTAAAGAGCAGAAAATGGACGAAGCAAAATCAAATGAAAGATGCTGATGAGAAGGTTGAGACAAAGACAATGAAGGGGGCAACGGGGAGTGCATACACAAGCGTTGTTAATTATGCTGTCATGATAATTATATTACAATAGGCTTGATTAGTTTTTAATTGAGTTGCGCAGAGTTCGGTTCCAAACTCCAAACATTGACTATATAGATAGAAAAAATACATATATATATATGTGTGTGCGTATGTAAAGGTGCTTGAAAGTCAGTTGCAGTTGCCACATACATATAAAGATGTGTATATAGAAAGGCAAGAAAAGTCAAAAGGGAAAAAAAACAACAACGGAAAGCAGCAAATGGCATAAAAGGAAGTTCACAAAGTTCATAAAGCAAATTACAAAAGTCTCATAAAAGCGCAACATTCGCATGGCTGGTCTATGCTTAGGGGGCTGCGGGTGGTTGCGTTTGTGCAAGGGGGTGTATGTGTGTGTGTGTGTGAGGAGGGTTGGGCCTCCTTGGGGCTCTTTGACACCAATGTGAAATCAATTTTTATTGTTAAATACTTTGATACTGATTTAAAGCACAGAACAATAAATGTTCATTCGACAGAAAATCAAGGCTTTCGAACGAAACACCATCCCGAAATAAGAGAAGAATAAAAATAATAATAAAGTTAATTCACGCAGCTATTCAGCAAATTGATGACTATAAATTCAATTTAATGTGCGTTGCCTTTAGCACCATGCAGCTAAAGCAAAAGCAAAAGCAAAATGTGGTCAACAGCCAACGAAAACCCCTTCCTTCCCCATCCCTTGCTCAATTTGAAGGAAAAGCGCTCAAGAGCAACGCGTGGGAATTTACTTGAAATATTTGTTGGGATGCTGTGCGTTTGCGCCGTTATAATGCTGCGGCGTCGACGCCAGCAGCGCTGCTCGAGTGCGACAAGAAATATAATTAGAGCGAGACTGTGGGTGTAAAAAGCGGCTGCTGTTGTTATCAACAGCATTGCTTGCTGTGAAGTTTGGCCTTAACTGCGCAGACTCCACTCACAGTTAACAGTTAACAGAGTCAACCCCTGCGCTTGGGTCATCCAAAATCACAAACACGGTCCAGCAGCAGCAGCAGCAGCCGCAGCAGCAGCGTTGACGGCAACGCTGACAGCGACTGCAGCAGCGACTGAGACAGCAGCGAGTTGGGCATAAAAAGGCTGGCAATTGCTGGCAATACTCCTACTCCAGGTTTGCACTCCAGCGACTGAAGTTCACTCACTCACTAACCGATAAAAATAAAATAAACATAAAAGTAGCGAGGACTAGAAAGATAAAATAATCTACGCTGCCTAAAAGTAGACAACAAACAGTTCAGTTCAGTTCAGTTTGAAGTCAGTTCAGTTCAGTTGTGTTCAGTTCGTGTGCGCTCGTGGACGCGACTGCCACGGCCGCCGCTACTATGGCAATCGATTACAGTTTAAGCGTCATGGCAACCAAAGCAAGGCACAGCACAAAACGAGCCGACTGCCGAAGACTGCAGAAGCGCAAGCGACGAAAACGAGCCAAACCGACAAACCGCAACGGCAGCAGCAACAGCAGCAGCAGCAGTAGCAGCAACGACAACGACAACAGCAGCTGCGTTCAGTGTGTCAGTTAGTTGCAGCAGAAGCGACGACTTTGCTATTCGTACACGAATTCGGCTCGGATTCGTTGTTGGTGTTGTGTGCGCGTGTGTGTGTGTGCGTTTGAGGCGTTTAGCAGTGCGGTGGTCAGTCGTATTCACACATCGTCGCAACAACAGTGGCTGCATTTTAGCGTGTGCGTGTTTTCATAGACAAAAGCCACAACTACGGACAGATAGCATTGGCCTAAAAGCGCCACGAAATTATGAATTTCATTGGTATGAGCTGAGTTACACAAACAAGTAACTTCTAATTCGTATTTCTTTTCGCTGTTGTGTTTTTTTCACTTCAATCTATCTGTCTTATTTATTATCTCTCTGTCGCTCTCTGTCTAAAACTAAAACAACAACTACTACTAATACAACTTCTACTGTAACTGATACACTCTGCTAAATGTAAGTCACAAAAAATACAAACTAACTAACTATACTTTCCTCTTTATATACATCTACAACAAATACACAAAAACACAAAAGTACAAAAACCAAAACTCAAACATATGCTGCGGAAACACAAAAGAAAAACAAACTAAGCAAAAATCAATCAAAAGCCCTAACACACACACACAGACTTACACACACACGTGATTGCAGGGCACGGGGCGTTAAATTATCGATTTTTAACCAAGCAACACAAAAACATGGCAGCAACATAAAGAAAGAGTAATACGTAAAGAGTTCAAGGTCTGTGCCCAAAAAAAGTTCTCGTCTGCTCTTTCACAAACAACAATTTATTATGCATTAAAGTTGTTTTTTTTTTTCAAGTATTTTCAAAACTTTGTTGCGATTTTGTGTCACGCAAGTTTGCATAGCTGCTGTTGCGAGTAAAGAGCATCACCTGGTCGGCAATTGAATGCCACACTAAATTCGGGTGAGTTACGCAAGAGTATGTGCTGCAATTGCCGCTTCCTCTCCTGCTGCGCACCCACAGCCTGCGATTCTCGACAATCCACCAAAAGGCTACCAATATAGTAGAGACGTTGCATAGTCAACTGTAGCCGGCCGACGGCAAGTGTTGAATTTAGGCTCGTTGCAGCTGCTGTTTCCTGGCCAAGCCATTGCCTGTAAGAGCTTCCAGCTTGACGCTGGCCCAGCATTGAGAGCAGCAGCTCATTGGCATTAGACGAATTGCTGCACTGCTGAAACTGGGCAAATTGTCGCTCCGAATCGGTGCTGCGCCAGGCGCCAGGCGTCAGGCTGCTGCTGCCGGCGGCAATAAGGCTGCGTGCAAAGCGTTCGCCAACCAGCATATAGTTAAGCGGCGTGCTCAGATTCAGTTTGGGCATTAGGCCACTGATAGTCTTAAAGATTTGCGCATATTGACGCAATTGCAGCTCGAGAGGATTTGGCTGTTGGCGCTTGTATTGAAAGCGACGCAACTTTTCCATATTGCGATAGAAGCTTCTGCGTCCCAGTTGCAGTTCTCGATAGGCGCCATCCAATCGCTCATCGCCATTCAGGGTCAGATGCATGATCTGATTGAGAAAACGTTGCGAGGCCTGTTCAGAGATCTCATCGATCCACAAGCTGCCCGTCAGCTGCTCCTTGTAGGCTTTGCCTATGGCCGCATACATTTGTGTCATTTGCACGCGATCGGCACTCAAACGTTGCAACAGATGGGCATAAACATCGCCGGCATAAGTCTCTGCCAGCTGTTGACAATCGGCGGCAGCAATATCTGGTTTAAACAACAAGGCGTATGAGTTATATATTTTATAATATTTATTACGTATACGCACCCATAAGATAATCAATCCAAATCCAATTGAGCACACGATGCATGCTGGTATTCTGCAACAGCAGCATATAATCCACAAGTCTTGGCAGCTGCTTAACAACAATCGTATCCGTTGGCCTCAGGGTTTTGCCTCCTAGTATCTGCTTGAAATAGCCATCCCAGTCGAGGCGACCCAACGAGGCGTTGCCAAACGAGCTGCGCTTGAAGTTCATATAGCTAAACTGCACCTGATCATCGATGCGTTCGATCTTGACAATGTCGCGGCGACAGCGCTCCAGGCTGAGCACCTCCAGCGAGGCGACATGTGCCCGACTCTGCTCCACACCAAAACTCTGCAGCAGTTCACCCACACGCTGCTCAAACTTGCGCATTGTGTGACGTCGTGTTGTATCCGGCTGTAGTGTGACCAGTCGTTTGTTCGATTGCATACTTATGCGCGTCTCGAAGAAATACGGCGCGCCCATCTCATGAAAGTAGCCCAACAATTCTAGCCAGCTTAAGGTCTGATTAGAGCTATTGGCTTCCAGAGCTGGCCAACCGCCAGTGCTTTTATACAACTGTGAGCCACGTAGCGCTTCCACACTGCGACTGCTTTTGCAGGCCCTGTAGAAGTTTAACAGCTGCTGCTCCATGGGCATTAGCTGGGCAGGATTGGCGCTCCTTAGCAGCTGTTGGAAGCGTTGTTGTTCCTGTTGCCGTCGCAACGTTTGGTTCACATTCGAGCTGCGCGCACAAACATGGCCATAAAAATCCTGACAGGGTGCCCGACTGCTGTCTAAAAGTTGCTCCAACTCATGGCCAAAGCGCAATAAAGCATTTGTTGCATTGCCACATGTGGCAGTTGCAACCAACAATAATACACAAAACACTTGCACAAACATCTAGCCTCTTTGAGCTTTAAACTCTGAATGCTTTTATTCTGCTAGCTAGCTAGCCAGCTTTCACTTTCACTTGTCACAGCGACTGTCCCTGGCCACGTTAAAGGTCAGCTGTTGGCCAGAAAGAAAAAAAGGTCGCAACCAAATGCAAATAACCGGAAATTGCCACAAATTTCACTTCCGCAAAGCACTTTTCGCTATTGTTTTGCTGACCAGCGACCAACAAGCGGTGTATCGCGTTCAATGCTGCCCCGCAACTAATCGCGTTTCCACTCAGTGACATGATAAGCTTCCAGACCCAAGCCAACCAACCACAGTCTCTTATACTCAGACACAGACTCAGACACTGAGTGAAGCCAAATGCGTTGTTTTGCTTTTGTATAATCTATTAATATGTGTCAAAATGTCAAAGCTAAAATTGGTCATGACCGATTTTGATTTGAGTATACTACAGTGATCGCTCGAAAAATGGAATGATTTTGTTAAATTTGTTTATATTGATTTTAACAAAGTGAAACGTTGCCGTCTTTGCAAGCGAGCACTGTATCTAATCTTAGGCATTTAAGTGACCCTTAAGCTAATGTATTCCATACTAAACACACAACAAACACAACAAACTAACTCAAATAAATACCGCATATGATAAGAGTATTTTGTGGCCCATTGTTAATGCTGTGAATCCTTTTAAATCTTTCTGTACACAGGCGCTGTAGGAGGTGATGGCGGCGATGATGGCGATGATAAGGAAAAGGCAGAGGAGGAGGAGAGAGAGCGTCAGGAGGCCATACGTGAGGCCGAAGAGCGACGCAAGGAGAAGCACAGGAAAATGGAGGAGGAACGTGAAAAGATGAGACAGGACATACGCGATAAGGTAAGCGCATCAATCTGGTTTATTTATTTTATTCCCCCCAACTTTTTTTTTGTTATGTCGTGTATGCTTAACAATGTGTTGTGTGTAATCTTAAAGTGTGTGCGTGTGTGTCTGTGTGCCGCAAATGCTTCCTGCTGCAGCTCAAATTGACTCTAGTAGGGAGTCCTTTTAACAAGCGACTCCCTAACGGAGTCAGATTGAGTTACAAAGGACCAAGTCAACAATGCCAACGCCAAAGTGTTATAAATACAAGTGATAAATGATAAGTGATAACAATTGATTTGAAATATAAATATTTTATATAACATTATAACCATTGTGAGGCTGTCTCTCTCTCTCTCTCTTTCTTGTCCTGCCGCTGCATTTGCAATAGTACAACATCAAGAAAAAGGAGGAAATTGTCGAGGCAATGCCGCAAGAGGAGCCCAATCCGCTGATGCGAAAAAAGAAGACGCCCGAGGAGCTTGCCGCCGAGGCCGAGCAGGAAGAGCTCGACGATTTTACAAGTAAGTGTGATTGGTTCACATCACATTCTGTTGTATATGTATGTGTATGTGCTAGCTCGTACTCATATGTATATAGCTAACTATATCTATCTATATGTATGTATATGTATATACTATCTTCAACTGGTCTTTAATCTATGCTATTATCTGATTCATCAAGTCAAACGGCGACTTAATATTGCTATATCAATGTTTAACTGTATGAGCTCTTTAGTTATACAATCTTTTTTTGAGTTTTTGTTCAAGCGGCTGTCAACAACAATAACAACTACAATAACTACAAACAGAAAAAAAACAACTACAACTGAAAACAAACTATAAAAAAACTTAAAAAAACACACAAGGACGCTTGAAAGTAGTACTCGTTAAAAAAAAATACTCTTTATATATGTGTGTGTTTGTGTTTTTGTCTCGTAATCTTCTCGTGCTCGTGTCTATCAACTATCTGCCTTATGAACAACTATAAACTACTACTAACTAAAGCTATCATCTATCTCTCTCTACACCTCTAATACTACTACTACTACTACTACTTTATATATGTACTATGTTTCCTGTGCGTATTTAATGTAAGCTCTAACTAATCGTACCTTCTACTACTATTAAGCTAACTAAAACTCTGAAATCAACTAAAAGCAACGAATGAACAACTCTTAATGCCTATCAAGTGTGCACTCCATATTCTCATATACTTTATTCTCATTTAACTCATTCTTTAAATTAGTGAGATTTGTCATTGATTTTATTTTTCAAATCTTTTTTCAATGGTATTTATTATATAAGAATTATGTGTTGTATTCAAAACTGGGTTGCAAATTTCAAATGATTTATTGTTTGATGTGTTAGTGGACAATTGAAAAATTGTCGAAAATTGTACTTAGGTTATGTATTAATGTATTAGACTAAGGTAAGTGCTAAACAAAATTCGTATTATCTACTCAATTTTTGTGTGTGGTAATCTATCTAATTGCAAAAACCTTTTTTGCATTTGTATTCATTTATTCCACCTGTGTCTTTCTTTCTCTCTCTCTCTCTCTCTCTCTGTCTCTCTGTCTATCTTTCTCTCACTATCTCTGTCTTTCAATCTATTACTCGAACTCTATGTAAAGAAAACAAATTCAATGTCGTCTAGCCAGATTGAATACAATACTTAATGTTTCCGTTACACTCAAAACAAACAAAACAAGCTTTTACACGCGTCCAGAAACCAACAAAATGAATAATTGATTAGCAAGGGGAATATTCTTAATATTAAGTATACGAGTATAGCTTGGGTTTGTATTTGAGGTGTAGGTAGTTAGCTAATGGTTATAATGATTATTCAATTATACTTACATTATTTAACAAAAAAAAAATATATATATATATTCTTTTTTGATTTTTATTTTACAACATCAAACTCACCAACTGCACTAACTAACTAATTATAGAACTTTGTATGATTTTGTTGAAAAACAAACTAAATATGAAAAAAAACTAAACTAAAAACTTTTTTCCAACTATATTCAATGGCTTGTGTGCTCAATTACATACTATAAAAACTAAACACGCATAACATAATAATATTTCTTTCTACCAGAAACCATAAAAAAAACATGCTGAAAAACTTTCCTAACTGTGTTTGCTAACTATGTAATAACAAAAACAAACAAAAAAACATAAACATAGATAAATTATCTAAACAAAAACTTTCGTACATCTATATATACAATACTTTTTCCCTCTTGCAATTGTTTACTCTCTGTTTTCTCTTCAATCCATGTGTACTATATGTATTTTACATAATGCTATTAGGTCTATGTAAAATATATATATTGCATATATGCTGTCTATGTATGTGTATTTCTCCTTCACTCTAACACACACCACCACTTACTATTTATTATCACAAGCCTAACTATCGCTATCTTGTTTCCACACACCACACAACAAACTATGACTTCTAAATCTACTACGTTTTTTTCCAACTACTCACACGAATCCTTTATGTTAACTACTAATTACACGAGTACTCTAAACGATAGCATTACAGACTTTGATCGATTACACTTATGATTTTTGGCAACATGATGAATAACACACTTATTTATTACATTTATCCTGCTCCACCTGCTGCTGTATTGCATTTTGAGTGATGTCCCTTGTTAAATCCAAGCATCAAAACAAATACGTATACTATTATACTTTTATTTTTAAAACAAATATATATGGCTAACGTACTACAGTTAACTACAGTTGCACTCAAATACTTTACGTTACGTTACATTGCGATGCGTTGCGTTGCGTTACGCTATGTTAGTTAACATGAGCATCCATTAATAAAAAAAAAAAAAACGAAATAAATAAATACATATACATACCAGTTGAACATACATACCATTTGTAGTCTACTCTACAAAATATGCTTATTTATTGCTGTTTCCATACTCAATTTCTTTTTACAGAACTGAAAAATCAAATAGAAACGCAAGTAAATGAGCTAAAAACTCAAATAGAGGGAAAATGTGTCATGCAGTGATATGTCAGTCATCATAATGAAATATATATAAATAATAATACCGAATTCCAATAATAATAATAATAATAATAATAATATGCAATAATGCAATATAAAACGGAAGCCCTTATAAAATGCAATTGATTTAATTCATTTCAACTTCAAAATTGTTGATATATATAAACGTTATAAAGCAAGAAACAAGAAAAAAAACACAACAAAAATATTCTGTTCGAATCGTTATACATAATATTGGAAAAGCATAAAGAAATAATAATCTATTTACCATACATATAAACCTAACCTATAATACGGCAGTAATAAATCGAGCAAAACTATACAAAAAAAAAAAACGCCGCAGATTGAAGGATTATTGTAATAATAACCACTTATAATACTAATAGTATAATAGCAATAATAACAACCAAATGATTCAATTGAAACCCAAGAGAAAACGAAAATCTATATATACACATATGTATGAAAAACAGGACGGTGAAATCCTATTGAATTTTAAAGTAGTTACAAAACAAAAACAAAAAAAACATAAACCAAATTATGTATAAACGAAATATAGTAAACGCCTTTAAATAATATTCAAATCACTTTTGCTTCGATGATAATGTAATATACGCAATGCCCCAAAAAATATACAATACATAACCGTTGTTTAGTTGATAGCATTACGAAAACTAACGATAACGATAACAATTCGAAAACGAATTCAAATCGAAACTAAACAAAAAAAAAAAATGCGAATGGTGCGACAGAGTCAGAGACAGAAACATGAGACAAAATGGAGGTTGCTGAATCATGTCGAACCGTCGAAATACGTTGCTGAAAATCTTTTTTGGACTTTAATAACATACATAAAACATGCATACATACCTAAAATTATATACACGAGTATAAAATGAAGGGAATGAATATACTCAAATATTCTTTTGTTGATATATGATCTACATATATAAATATATTTCCAAATCAAAAATTTAAAAAAAAAAAAACAGATGAAAATTCTCAATAAAAAATTCAATAACAAATTGACTGCAGAAAATGTTAAAAATCGTCGTTGGTACTCGAAATGATTATTCCACATGAAAATATACCAAAAGCAATCACGAGATCGTTTGTTTTTTAAACTCAAGAGAACTCTTCTTTAACAGCTGTAACATTTTGTTTCTTTCCTATACAAAAATAAACATACTACACACAACAATTGAGACATTCTAAGCTATTTGAGATACTTACTGAACATACTGATTGATGCTTCTGAAATGTAAGTAAACCACCTTATACCTATATACCTACCTAAACTAAAATCTATATACTAAACATTCAAAACATTACAAACAACAACTTGAGTTTGAGTTTATATTGCTTAAGTTTAACAACTTATAACTAACCAGTAGGCAATATTATATAACGAAAAAAAAAAATATACAAGATAGAGAATAAAACTTAGATATAACATATATGGATATATATATATACATATGTAGCCATTTAGCAAAGGACAATAGTTCATAAGAAACGCTAGGCAGTTCGAGAGCATAATGCTGTGATACATTTAGCATACATTTTTGTCACTGAGAAAGCGCACACAATTGCAATGCCAACACCCCTTTACCGCTTTACCCCTTTATCCTTAAGGCCAACCCAAACCCAAACCCTTAAAGAACATGACACTTTAAAAAGAGTCGCATGCAAACAAAAAATAATTACACATTAAAATACGTAATGCCATAAATACATACAAAGCCAAGGATTTAAAGACGGAAACTTTAAACCCATACAACTCTATATACATATATGTATATATGTATGTGTAAGAAATACCAAAATACATATATATATATACACACACATATATCTCTATATCTGTTGTCTGCTCCAATATGTTAAAGGGTAGGTACTCGCCTATACAAAACATATATACAATGCCACTTCAGATATGTATATACAACGATGTTTCACCCAAAATAAATATATACAAAAAATAAAACCTAATTACTCTGGTACAGAATGCAACATTGTATGCATGAATGTACATATATATAAACAATACATAATTAAAATCTACCTACCCACATACAAAACTACATATAAACTACATGCACATAGTATATGCGAGCCGCTTAATAATGGAAACGAATGAATTATTAAATATTTAATGATTGCGTGTATGGATTCGCATTTCGCGTGCGTTCGTTTATTGATTAAAAAGTATGCCTCGTATATACAACATAGTATTCGTATGTACAATATGCTATCAATATTTCTATATCACTCTTTTCTGTGTACACCACTGTACCACTTAACCACGAACACGGCATGCCCTTTCCAAACGCTGTACAACAAAAAAAATCCGTCTCTACATCCGCCTGTAGTATGCCTTATAGTGATAACCAATTGAATAAATAAATACCATATCAATATCTAATACTATTTACATATATAAATATAAACATAGAATGAACATTTGGAAAGGACATTTTAATGCTTCGGCTTGAACGAAGCTAGAATTATTCTTGTTTGTTATAATTTTTGTAATATTTTTTTTATTTTATTTTTTTTATATAAACTACTTAACAATATATAGAATATATATATAAATATATATAAATATAAATACATATGAATAAATGTTTTAATCACACTGCATTCTCTATATCTTTCTCTTTCTCTGGTGTCTCTCTCTCTCTTCTCTTCTTTTGATTTGAAACACTCTTTTGAATCTTTAATCTGCGCCACCACAACTACTACTACTACTACTACTACTACTCTGCCTAAAAAATCAATTAATATCTGAAAATAATAATAATACATCAACAACAACAACATCAACATTGCAACAACACGAAAACAACAACAACATCAACAATAACAACAACAACAATATCTTCACAACAACTACGACTCGCTGGTCTCTTTAAAGACATATGTACTCTCGGTGTTTTATATGATATACCACTCGTATCATCATCCAGAACAACAACTACAACAGCACAAGAAAAACAACAACAACAACAGCCAGTACAAGAACAACAACAACATCAACCTACATCAACAACAGAAGTAACCTTATATGTACTATATACTCTACTTTATATGATAAAAAAAAACCAAAATAATTATACAACAGAACCAATACAAAACAAAGAAGAGATACACAATATTTGTATATTT
Organism: Scaptomyza caliginosa; assembly: GCA_035044725.1. Taxonomy (NCBI): domain Eukaryota; kingdom Metazoa; phylum Arthropoda; class Insecta; order Diptera; family Drosophilidae; genus Scaptomyza; species Scaptomyza caliginosa. The sequence goes on from JAWNNR010000686.1 coordinate 3,223,943, forward strand.
GAGAACGTTGTGAACAAATTTTCGTTTTTCTTTTGTATATTAACAGTCAATATACCTACACAGACATCTATATACAACACACACACACACAAAACCCATTTATATAGATTCACATGCATTTAAATAGCCAAGAAATATGGTGTTGTAAATGTTAAAAGTGTTATGTACAGATCAGAATAATAACAAATACCAAAGAAATCAATGTACAATTTACATAGCAAACCATAACATTAAAAAATATATATATATAAAATACAAGAAAGTACTCAAATGCTTATACATATGATATGATATACTATATATATATGTAACAACAGTATCATAATGAACAATCAATCATTCTAATCATACAATATTAAACAGAAAACAAATGAAAATACCGAGAATTTATACTTATGTCCCTTTCAAACATCAGCACTGAACCAACACAATCTTTAACTATTTCTCACTTCAGCAACAACCAAATACTATTTGTTTCCGGATACAAAATATCCCATTTTCTGTCTTACTTTCTCTCTCTCTCTGTCTATCTATCAAAGCAATCCTATAGTGCCCCTCGCTCCATACAAAGTTAGGAACGATTTATTGAAAGATTGAATGCCTTAATACGGCTCCTGTGAAAAGCGTATAGATTCTATCAGAAGAAAGCTTAAGTACTTGCACTCCCAACTATATAATGCTACAACTAGAGCCTTGCATTATGCTATGTACTATTACTACTATTCAACTATACAACTATTACTACTATCACTATTTCCCCTCCAAATAAAAAAACTATTTAAAACATACAGATTTTACTAGTTTTACCGAACCCAAGTCTTATGCTCTATCAATTTCTTAGCTCTTAAAACTAATGAGAAATAAATGCTTTCTACTTACTACTACTACTACAACTACTAAAACATACTACATATAGCGAATGTTTAACTAGATTCTATATAGAAAAAATATCTCTATTGCGTTCTTTCAAATACATATATATGATATTAAAGTTCACTTAAATTGTTTAAACCAAATACAAAATAAAACATTTAAAAACAACAACAAAAAACGTATACAACAAAAAATATATAAAAAACTTTAAAAAAAAAACTACTTAAAAACAAATACAAGACAAAAACACATATTATTCAATCATAACGAAGATTTTAACGTAATCATAAATGTTGAAAATGTTAAATGGTTCAGATGATTTTTTGTTTTGATGTTTAATATAACATATAGTTATGATAATGTATGTATATGTATATCGGAAAGTTTAAAGCAAACTGATTATTATTGAATATTATTAAAAAAAAAAAATATATATATATATACACACAAATATGCATATATATAAGGCACTAATGCGTGTCTATATATGTGCTTGTGTATGTGTATATGTGTAACTAAATAGGGAAATGAATTTAAACCAACATCAAAAAAAAAACAAACAAACCAAATACAAGAATAATGTTGAAAATTATACCATTCAAGTCATTATTAGATGTGAAAGCAGTTCTATACACAACAAAAAAAAAAAAACGAAAAACAAAAAAAAAACATATGCAAGAAACATAAGGAAATCGTTAATAGTTGATTAATTATATTGTTACTTTGAACATTTAATTAAATGAAAAAAAAATTGATTAATAAAAACAAGATATATCTGTATAAATATATACTTATATGAGAAAACACAAATAATACAATGGGTTTTTTCTTCAATTCCTGGGCTAAGCACAACAATTCACCAGGCGTTATGGTTATGATCTCTCTCTCTCTCTCTCTCTCTTTCAACATCTACTAAAACAACAAAAACAACAACAAGAACTGCCAATACACTGCGACTCTCTCTCTCTCTATAAATATATATTTCCCTCTGACACTACGTATAGTGAACTTAATTTGGCATGACCGTTAGTCTAAATGTTTTTCCTAACTTCCATAACTTCCTTATATGTGTGTGTGTCTATGTCTCTCTCTCACTCTATGTCTATCTCTCTTACTGTCTATCTATCTTATCCTTCCTGTTACTTTCCTACTTCCCTCCTAACAAAACCAACTACTATTACTTCTACCTTACTTATGTCAATACTAAGCGCAGGTGCTGCTGTTTATCGTCTATCTTAACTATCTACTACCGCTAAGTATACTCACTACTCTACTACTACTACTACTACTACTACTCTTAAACATTGTGTAATGGAATGTGCTGCGTTTTCAACTAAGTACTATTACTAAGCACATACTATCGTATATTCGCATCTCTGCATTTCAGATACATTTACAAAATGGTTAAAGGTGAGTTATGTGTAGCTTATTGCAGTCTCTTTCCAGACAAAATGATGTATGTATACGTGTTTGTATGTTACGTAAGTATATTTATTTTAGGTGTTTCTACTATTTTCTTTCGATATGCATTTTTCTGTTGTGTTGTTAGAAGTCACGTCATAAGTAAATATTTATCCTGGAACAAGGTAGGTAATCTGTGTCGTGACCATATCTCATTGCACACCACTCACAACACATCCAGACGACAAAGTTGCAAAAACCACAGCTAAATTGAAAAGAAAAAAAAGAAAAAAACCAACAAGGAAAATAAATACAAACTCCCTTAGGGAAAATTTGTCCTGTCCTCGTAGTGAAGGGTGAAATCGCACCAACAAAAGCAATCAAAAACTCGAAACAAATTTTACTCTTTCATTTTTCTTTTCGTATTTTGTTGTTGTTTTTTGTTTTTGTATCCCCCCCTGCCTCTATGTTTATTTTTACATATCACTTTTGTAGGCAATTTTACTAAGTTGTAAAAAAGTTTTGTGCCTGGTTTGTGTGCGGTTTAAACTGATTTATTCTTGTTTTATACTTTCAGCGAAATTGAAAAAACGCCTCAGTGATGCTTTTAAGAATTGCCCATTGAGAAACTTGTTTTGAGCCAATTCAAAAGCACCCCCTTCCCAGCCTAAGCCAAATAATCATATCCAGCAATCAAATATGACGAAGGGGATCCTACATTGATAGTTTCGGTTTCAAACTGCATACAAGCATACTAGACATATACCGAAAACGAGTATATAGACAGAAGAGTATGTCTGTATGCATGATATATACATATACACATTATATACCTATATATGTTTAAGAATCAAACCAGCAAAGAAGTTTAGTGCTTCAAATAGCTTAAGTGCGCAATGTTTTCAGAACTTCAGAAGCGCTCTGGTTTAAGCAGACTTTCTATATTGTGACTATAACTTTTTTGTCTGAACTAGGTTTACGTACAATACAGAATCGATTATACTTACATATACATGCATATATATGAAATTAGTACAACCCTACGATGTGCCCTTTGAACGCATTAGCAGCTGCACTAAATTTTAATTAGAGCTCCTCTCCTTGAGATGAGATTAAGGCAAAGTTTTAGAATTATACATATGTATGCTATTATTTTGCTAAATAATTGTTTATTACAGTTTTTATTATCCTTTAGAAGGTTTTCAATTATTCATATATATAGTTATATATAGACGCATTTTGATAAAAAAAAATAATAATAAATACAAAAAATCATTTGTTATACGCATATTCAATTAAAAGCCCAATAACTTTGATTTACTCAATCAGTACAACGATGATGGAATATAGCAAACTATATAGATTATAGCGACTAGAGAATTGAAATAAACAACGACATTAGTTTAAAGCAATTTAGAGTAGACGAAACTCACCGCATACCAAGACGTCTTTCAATACATATACATATATATATCATGTATATGTGTACTATATACAATGAGTGCCAATGGGCGCTTTTCATTTTTTGCGATTTTTCAATTTAGAATGTAGATGGTTTAAAGTGTTTTCGTTACTTGCCAAATAATTCATAAGATTTTCAAAGTACCTGAAATTCCAAATGACCCTAGTGGAAGTCTAAAATTAGGTTAAGATTCTTCAAAAACAAGTTACAAATACAACAACTGACATTCGATCATACATACATATATATAATATATATCCAAAAAAAAAAGAGCTGCTCAAAATAAGAATTACCAACTAACTGTACTTTGAACATCTTAAATACTTTCAAGAATATATTCACTTAAAAACCTATACTTACTCTTTAGCTTAAGAGCAGATTCTTTTCAACTCTTTGACACTTTAAGACGAGACTTTTTAAACTTCGGCACACCGAAGTGTATATATCCTTTTCAAAAGCTATCACAACTGTAAAAAACTAAGGCGTATTTTAACTGCTTTGCCGAGCTTATGTTGCTGCAGTCGACGAATTCCGTAGAATAAAGAGTATTTTCCTATTTGTTATCCTGTGTTAAAACAATCGCCCAAAGTTTTTGAGGGGGATACAACGTGAAATTTTTATATCAATCATTCCAAAAATTAAACAACAATCATATCTTAACCTAAACGATTTCGTGTCTTAATTTGAAAATAAACGTAATTAATATATTACATGATTTTACAACAACAATTGATAACGATAAAAAGATGAAATACACAACAACAACAAAAAAGCAAAGCAAAATGTTTCGAAAATGCAAATGTAGTTTTTATCGAAAGCAGCAGAAAGTAATTTTTAGTCTAAGTATATATAATTTACATACCAAAACGACCGACTGAAATTATTGTTAAAAGTTTTATGAACTATACTTGCATATATACATATATTGATATGATCAAGTAAATGAATGAATGAATAAAGAAAATATTATATATACAACAAATTCATATGCAAAAGAATCAAATGAAATGTAATGATATAAAAAAAAATATATTAAAGATTCTATACCTTAATCAATCATAAATTTGCGATTCAATATATACATACAATATACATACATATACATATTACGATAGTTGAACGAAATCTAATTTTAAACGACAGCGTACATACCCCAAAAGAAGAAGAATAATTAGTTATATAGGGCCATTTACAATTACATTTAAATAAAAAAAAGTCTATAAAATTAAATTGAACAATAGTTTTGACATAAGCAAATCAAAAGCAAATAAAATTTTAAACACAAAAATGCAAAAAAAAAATAAATAAAGTGTTATTTACTTTTATAAAATAGCAACCGAGTTTTTTGGCAGTTTAATCCTGATCGGAACAGATCTATCCTGATGGTCGTGAATGTCAAGAATAAGCAGCAATAACCCAAGACTAGTTCCAACAAAAAAAAAAAAAAAAAAACAAACATAATACAAATAAAATCTTCAGCGTTATTTAAAATTGAAAAACAAACGAAAAACTAAGAAAAAATATAAGAAAAACTATCCTAGCGTTTAATATACTTAAAGAAAAATGATAAATATTCAGGCATTTCAAAGATGATGTAATTATCATCATCATCATCAGTTAAGATCCTCGTTCTTATACCTCCTACCTATAGGCACATACATACATATATGTATGTTTGTATGTATGTAAACTGCGTTGTATTGCATTGCATTGCATTGGATTATATTGTATGGTATTGTATTGTATTGTATTGCATTTTAATATGTTGTATTGTATTTACTGTTGGATTGTATTTTAATATATAGAAAGAGTTAATTTCCAATAAAGAGTTTTTAAATGCAATCATTTTTTTTCAATCTTTCACATTCTTATTCTTTTGTTGGCAGGCAAGTAAGTATTTGAGTTGAATCAAAAGGAAAAATGCAAAACAACAAGATGAAATAAAAGTGCTTAAGGCTTTGTGCCCCACACACACACACACACACACACACACACACACACACACACAAACACAATGAATAAAAGTTCGTTTCATTGGAGCTGTGCGCTTTTATTGGTATTTGGTATTTGGTAAAACTCTTCGTTGGCATTTCATGTTGCCTGTCGTTATGCGGAAGCCGCATTGTTTAGAGATCAAATACCAAAGTGTTTGGAATTTAAGAAACTCTGCCTGTCGTCCTCGTTGTCTGCTGCTTATGCTGCTGCTGCTGCTTCTGCCACTTTTTCTGCAATGTTCCGATAAGAATTCGATTGTTGGGGGTGTTGCCACGAGCAACACGGGCGTTGCTGGGCAGGGGGGTAAGTGAGTTGGGATGTTGCACGTACTACAAATCAATAACAGAAAGTGCGCAACTCGCTCTCACTCTATCATCCCATTACCCACGCACTCACTCTCTGTCTTACGCTGTGGCATATTTCGTTTAATTAAAAAAGTTCAGCAATGTTTCTGAACAATTGATTCCTAAATTGACATCGTTGACATTTTAATGCGTTTAGTTCCGCTTGTCACTTAATGTGAATTTTATCTTATCTTCCATCCAGCTATTACATACATATTGACAGGGCAGCTTAGCGAAACAACGATTTGACCTTAAATGCGAAACTATTTGTCACGGGAATCCCCTAAACTAAATGCGTTTATTGCCTGCAGCTTATGCATAATGCAGCGAAACGCTTTTAATTATACAAAACTAAACCAGGTACTATATATGTATTCATGTATGTTCAAACCATAGCCCATAAATGGATCCAGCACAACATCTGCACTGTTTGCTGTCAGCCAAGTGTAAAGAGTCGTGTTTATTACCCAAAAACAAACTGTAGATATAAACATACATATATGTATGTGGTGGCCTGGCTAAAGTTCCACTATAATGTAATAGAAATTACCCCGAAGAGCAAAGGCAGCGAGCAAGGGAAGACCTCTAATGAAATGCATTGTCAAATGAAATGGTAAAATTGACGACGTCCACTCTTTCCTGAAGTGGCCAACCGCATTAAATCAGCAAACTAACCGCCACTAAATAAACAGAACCCTCCCACATACACAAACTCAATCACACACGCACACTCTCTCAATACACACACACACACGAGAGTACAAGATGATGCCCAGCATGGCTGCCTTCTGGCCAGGATCTAAAGTTAAAAGCACTTGTAACAAATTGAAATCATTCATCTTACTTTTCGCATTCATTTGCACTCACATGAAACACTCGCACACTCATACACTTACGCACACACCATCAACCCATCCTTTCGCCACCCCACACCCCCACATCCCTGATAATGTGGGCATTTGAAATTCGCCTGGTCAGCCAATAGCATTAAGTAGTTGGGTTTTGGGCTTTTCTTTGCACAGGTAATGCCCAACTGCTGCTGCCTTTGCTGCTGCCATGTGCATATTTATTAGGGAAACTACCACAGACGAAAGATGGAATGTTGTTAACAGCTTTAAGCACCTCAGTCTATTAGGTAATCTGTATGAGAATATTGCATATCAAACAAACCACCTGGGCATGTCAGTAAATGTGCATTTCCAAGTCAAAGTCGTAGTCGCATTTAAAGAGCACCGAGCATTTCCGGTTTTAAAGTGAATACGCAGTCTTAAAGCTGAACAAGCTAAAACAGTTTGTTTTTGTGTTTAAGATTTGATGTAAAACAAAGCAGGTGATGCCGTTTTGATTTTACTGAGTCGATTTTCAAAACACAAGTGCTTACCATATCATTTGACTAAAAACAATATATTTCTAAATAAGAATATCTAAACTTATACAAAATTTTAAAATAGAAAAATGGAAAATAAGGCAACTCTGCGTTTAGTAGATATTTTTGAGGAGCCTCGACCCGTTCCTGAAAGTATTCTGAGAAAGATTGCTTACAATATTTTAACGTTCTTTTATCCACCCTTCGGTCATAAGGTTTTTGCAACATATACAGGAAACCCGCCAGAACCAAACTTTTTAAATGTTGCAATGACGTGTTTCATGGCCTTGTTGTGCGTTGCGGTTTATTGTGTCTTCAAAAATAATAAAGTAAGTCATTCAAAGCTATATTTACTGTATGTTATCGACAATTCCTTTTCAGAACAACTCTAACAAGCGTTCAAAACAGTGTGATTTTTCCGAAGCTGCTAACAAAGTTGGCAATGGAAAAAAAAACAAATAGTTTTCGATTCGAATCATTATTGTCTGAGTACGCAATAAGTTTCAACTGTGCTGGATTTAAAATAAAAACAAAAAAAATAAATATTCACCAAGTAAACTAAATTTTTAAGATGGCAGGGCTAACTCGAAAAAGAACAGCAATCTATAGGGAGGTTTTAAAGCCAGTTCCCGATGATACTTTCAAATGGTTCAAGTTCAAGATAATGACATTTTTCTATCCAGCATATGCTACAGAAACGATTGTAACATACTCCGATACAATAGATGATCATGAACCGAATTTTTTGAATGTTGCGATTACAATTTTTATAATATTGTTTTTGAGCTATGCCCTTCAAAAAATCTTAAATGTAAGTTTAATAATTTCGATTTATATATATATATATGTTTTGTACTAATATTTAATTCTCATTTAGAAACTATTCAATCGAAGGCAATAATATGACAGATAAGGAATCGAAAACATTTTAAAGACAAATATGTTTTTGTTACAATTGCTTGACAATTTCATGAATAAAAATGTATTATTTACTATTACACTATTTGATATACATATTATGTATTGCAAGTAAATAGGTGTTGTGCTGCGGTGCATACAACAAATAAGAAGATGGCGCAAATAATGGAAGACTGAAAAAGGAATTGAACTTGAGTTTTCGCTCAATCGACTTGTCGACTGCAGCAGCAACAAGCGGCAAGCACTTTCGAGTGGTTGGCTATTAAAACGGCCCCAAGACCTGTCAGACTCAAGTAGAAGAGAAATCATCGCTTCATTCAAGCGAAAATTGCATTGATGTGGCGCAAAGCCAAAGCAAATATAAAGCAAGAAGTAGCCGACTCCCACTCTCTTGCTCTTTCTCGCACTTCCAGTCCGCAACGTCTTATACATATTTCTTGTTTACGCACACACACACACACACATTAATCAGTTGCAGAGAGCAGCAATTTTTCGCATGACTGCCTGATAAGCCCCGGTCTCAAGCTGAGCATCAGTATTTTATTCTCCCATCTTGAAATCATTCTCATTTTTAATTCTCAGTTTAAGCTCAACAGCTTGTGATCTTTTAAAGCCGCTTTCAGTGTGATTTCAAGTGGTCAACGAAGGCGCACGCTGAAGCGCTTAATATTCAACAATAACCGAATAATATATTAAATTCTACAAATCGAAATGAAACTCCTGCTGAGCGTATTACTGCTGCAAAGCATCTTTCAATGCTACGCACAAGGTAAACAAAAGTTGTAAAGACGATCGTTGTATGGCCCATGTGCTAGAACCCGAGCATTGAGTCAGTGAACTGTTTGGAAATGAAAAAAAAATAAAAATCGACGAAAAAAAAAACAAACAAAGCAATAACAAGACAACTGGTTATCAGCACTGAACCCGACCCAGCGAAATCGGTGAAGCGTTTTATTATTTAAACATACCCACGGGGCTTTTTCGTCTGTGTTTGACAATGTCTCTTTCTCTGTTTAATATTGACTTTTTGATTTTGATTTGAATTGAATTGATTTTGTTTCTTTTGTTACAGAAGTCTTTGGGTATTGCACGACACCAACGGATCAGAGTGGCACGTGCATACAGCTCAAGGACTGTGGTTACTTGTACGAACTCGTCCAGAAGCGCACAATATCCGCTTCGGAACGCATTCTGCTTCAGAACAGTCAATGCGGCTATCGTAATGGACAGGTGTTGGTGGGTACATAGAAAATACGTTATCTCATGAACAAAAAAATCATAATCATCTCTTTTACAGATTTGCTGTGCCAACAGTCGCCGACTTGCCCAGCAGCCCGTTTGGGGTCAGCCTCAACCCAAACCACAGGTAACAACACCTCCAAGAAGCTCCAATTTGTTGCCCCAAGTGCCAAACTGTGGTGCTAACTTTGGCAACCGAATCGTTGGTGGTGTGGAAACCCTCAAACAGGAGTTCCCCTGGCTAGCACTAATCGGTTACACGAAACGTAAGCAAAAAATTTCCATTAAACATTTAACGAAACATGACGATTTGGTTTATTGCAGCTGACAATAGCGTTGGTCATCACTGTGGTGGATCTCTGATCAATAATCGTTATGTTTTGACTGCCGCGCATTGCGTGTCTGCCATTCCTGACAATTGGCGTTTGTCTGTGGTGCGTTTGGGTGATTGGGACACTTCGACGAACCCGGATTGCACCAGGGAGAGAAATGGCAAAATGGACTGTAATGAACCTTATTTGGATGCACCCGTCTCAGAATTAATTCCACATCCTCAATATCCTGGAAATTCAAGGGATCAATTGCATGACATTGCATTGCTGCGATTACAAAATGCGGTCACATTTACTGATTTTATATCGCCAATTTGTTTGCCCTCACACCCGGAGCAACGGAATACCATATTCTTGGGCCGCAAAATGGTTGTCGCCGGCTGGGGACGTACTGAAACAAATGCTACGTCTAATATTAAACTGAAGGCAGAAGTAGACCCAGTGTCAACGGAGGACTGTAATCGTCCTTATAAAACCCAGCGGCGCACAGTTACCGCCAGTCAGATCTGTGCTGGTGGAGTCGAGGGCATCGATTCTTGCCGTGGTGACTCCGGAGGACCTTTAGGTAATCGTTCATGATCAATATTTTAAAATTATCTCTCACTCATTTGCTTATTACTTAGTATTGGAGGATTTCACTGACAAATATGGCAACTATTTCCTTGCCGGCGTCGTATCGTATGGCCCTACGCCATGTGGCCTCGCTGGCTGGCCGGGAGTATATACGCTTGTTTCTGCATACATGGACTGGATTGAAACTACTATTAAGCCATAGAATTTTATATTTATATATTTTAATTTAAAATTTCGTTTGGCGCGCAAACTTTTGTATCGATGACACCCTAGTGGGTTATTTTTATCGATGTTAGCAGACGCATTTAACATTAACAGAATGCCTCAGTGTTTATAGCAAATGTCGTTTGTGCTATAGCATTAATATTGAATTATGGTCAATTTACCGGGACGTTTTAACAAACATTACGAATATTTTCATTAAAATATTGCACACATTTTAAGTGAATGGTGTAAGGTATTTTCCATACACTGTAAGAGTTAAAGCTGTTGATTTTACAGTAAAAGAAAAGTAAGTAAAATGTTTTAAGATAACAAACCAAAATTCGCGAAAAGCAGCAAGCTTTGAGCCGAGCTTGATAGGCCCTGTCTCTATCTCTTTCAAACACGTTATCAGTCTCAGCTGACAAACAGAATCTCAATTGCAGGTGAGTAGATTCGCGTTAAAATTGTGAAGCCGCTCTCAGTGTGGTTTCAACTGCCCGACGGAGGCGCACGTCGGCGTACTACTAGTAGAAGTATATATATCTATATATATACAAAGTCTGTTTACATATTTAAATCATAAAATCGAAATGAAACTTCTGCTGATTGTTATCTTTCTACAAATCATATCAATTCAATGCTACGCACAAGGTAAGCCGGGCACATGGGGAAGAACCTGATAATTGAGTCAGAGAGATCTTAAAATCAAACAAAGCAACAACAACATCAAAAATTTAACTGGTTATCAGCGTTGAACTCGACCCAACGATATCTATGAATAAACAATGAATACTATTGATTAATTAAACGTAGTATATAGTCTTGATCGAAATTTTGCTTTTACTTTCCTTAATTGAACATAGAAATCTTTGGCAATTGTACAACGCCAGAGGATCAGAGTGGAACCTGCATTCCTCTTAAAGAATGTGACTATCTCTTTGAGCTGATCCAACGGACAACCCTCAATGCTTCCGATCGTAGCTTTTTACAGCACAGCCATTGTGGCAATCGCGATGGCCAGGTTCAGGTAAGAACGTTAAGTAAACTAACTATTAATCTTATTAATGGAAATCCTACAGATTTGCTGCGCTAATAATCACCGGGTTAATAAGAGCCAGCCCCTACCGCAATCCGAACCACAAGTGCAACCAAAGCCAACTGCTTTGCCCACAAAACGTTCAAATCTATTACCCCAAGCTCCTAACTGTGGGGACAGCTTTTCAGATCGCATTGTTGGCGGCGTCAATACGGGTAAAAGAGAATTTCCATGGCTGGTACTCATCGAGTATACGAATTGTAAGTTTACTGTCGGTTTCAGCTTTTAAGCAACTAACTTTAAGACTATCTGCGTTTTAGCTGACGGCAGCAGAAGTCACCGTTGTGGTGGCTCCTTGATCAACAATCTATATGTGGTGACTGCAGCACATTGTGTGATTGGTATTCCTAAGGATTTTCAAGCTACGGGAGTGCGTTTAGGGGACTGGGATACCAGTAAAAATCCGGACTGCACCACGGAGCGAAATGGCAAAATCGATTGCAATGATCCGTATGTGGATGTATCCGTCTCCAAGGTTATACCACATCCACAATATCTCGGTTTAGATAATAATAAACAGCACGACATTGCGCTCTTGCGGCTGGCGTCTCCAGTCAACTTCACCGGCTCTATTTCACCGGTTTGCCTGCCCATATGGCCCAATCAACAGAACAATATATTTCTAGGATGCAAAATGATTGTCTCCGGCTGGGGTCGTACTCTAACAAACGCAACAGCCAGTATTAAACAGAAGGCGGAACTTGATCCTGTGCCTACGGCAGACTGCCATAATCTCTTTATTACCGAACAGCGCTCAATTACCTCTACACAGATTTGTGCCGGTGGAGTAAACGGAGTTGATTCGTGTCGCGGGGACTCTGGTGGGCCATTAGGTAACATCTTAATCATTATAACCTATTTAATCGTTGTTCTAATGTACTTATTTTAATCTAGTTATGCTGGATATGTATGATGGCAATAGCAATTATTATCTTACCGGTGTCATTTCTTATGGTCCAACACCATGTGGGCTTGCTGGCTGGCCGGGAGTGTATACGCTTGTCTCAGCATATATTGAATGGATTGAAGCTACATTAAGGGCATAGTATTGACCACAAACATTAACTTATGCCAAGTGATTATTAAAGCACACACGTTTAAACACAAATATGGATTAGTTCTTTATACGTTAATTTGGCGCGAATTTAACTATCGATAGTACAGAACTAGCTCATTTTGCGTTAACAGAAGTTACATTTTGCGTCACTGTTAGTAAAATACTCGATAGCACAATCGATTGAATATCGGTGAAGATAGATTATTATTATAGTGAATTAACCGGGACACATTGACCAAAATGTTGAAAAACATATGTGTAACGCAGATAAATTTGCTGAAAAGCGCAACCAGCCTGCAACAACAAGTTCGGGTAAGTAATGTCAGCAATGTGAGTTGTCGTCAAAGGATCTAACACTCAATCTGTCAACAGACCACGTTCGTCTTGAAGCGCAAATATGAACCACTGTTACACAAGACCAATGAGAAACCAAGGAAAATGCGTGCAAAGCATTTCATCTACGAGCTGGTGGAAGACACGCTTGTCAAAAAGCGCCCAAACATGGAGGTGGTGCTAAAGACATTTGTCGAGGGCGTTGGCGACAAAGGTGATGTGGTCTCAATGAAGCCCAACTTTGTATACAACAAACTCTTGCTACCTGGGCTGGCCACCTATAAAACACCCGAATCCATTGCAAAGTATTCAAAAACAGAGGAGGAAAAGTCGTCAGTGCAGCACAGCTCGGCCTATGCCCAGCGCACTGTAAACATGATTGAGTCAATTGTGCTGGCAGTCGTTATGAACAAGGATGAACCGTGGGTAATAGAGCCATGGCACATAAAGGCATCGCTGCGCAAGGCTGGTTTCCACTGCAAGGAGGAATGCATTACACTTCCTAAGGAGCGCATCGAGGGACCAGACCTAAGAAAGGAGAATAAAGAATTCTCTTGTACAATAACGATTAACAAGCTCGAAAAGGCAACACTCAAATGTAGAATTCATCACTGGAGCACCGATCCCAGCGAGCGCTTGCCCTATGTTCTTGAGCACTGGAAGCTGCCATCGGAACCTTTGCTGGACGTTGGTTTGCCAGAAACAACAGAAACTGAATCAAGTCAAAAGAATGTTTAAAACTTATGTTGTAGTTAATAAATAAAAAAATTCTGTTGTTTCTTATATATCAGCTTTATTTTGTTTTTTGTTTTTTTTTTGTAAACCAACGTTCAATAAACAGTGTGTTTAAACAAAATAATGCGCAATTCTGCTGTGATAATAATTGATCCCTTAATCATAGGCATCAATGAATGATGGTAGTTGTGAATTTGTAATATTGTTATTCTATAGTTATGTACCTAGTTCGGATAGAAGAAAAGTTATTAATGCACCGCTTTTAGCTCAACGTCAAACACGAGTGTTGAATTGGGTGGAATTGTAGGCGGCTGTCCGCGTGCGCCATAGGCCATATGAGCGGGGCAAGTGATGCGACGCTTGCCACCAACCTTCATGCCAACAACGCCAACATCCCAACCCTTGATGACCTCGCCAGCGCCCAAAGCGAACTTGAAACCATTGCCTTTTTGCATGCTGTCGAAGGTCTTGTTGTTAGACTTAAGACGTCCAATGTAGTAGACGGAAACGCGCTTGCCCTGTTTGGCCTCTGGGCCACTGCCAGCGAGCATGTCCTGAACCTTAACGCCACCAGTTATGGAGCGCTCAGCATTGGGGGAAGATTGTTGCTTCACCTCCTTTCCCTTAGGCTGTTCTTTTTTTGCCTCAGGCACGGCAGCAGCCTTCTTGTCTTTCTTCGACTTTTGCTGCTGTTGTTGCTGCTGCTGTTGCTTGTTGGCCTCTTTCTTGGCCACACCATTCTGTTCCTTAGCTGCCTTCTTGTTATTTTCATTAAGCTTGGCTTTCTTTGCTTGAGGTGCGGCATCTTCAGCCTCAGACTCATCTTCCTCCTCGTCATCGTCGTCCTCGTCTTCATCGTCCTCATCGTCTTCGTCATCCTCTTCCTCCTCCTCACCTTCCTCGAGGAATGAGGAATATTCAGCTGCTAGCTTGCTATCGTCATCGTCATCGTCTTCTTCATCTTCCTCCTCAGAGTCAGATTCCTTTGCATCCGCTTTACCGCCAGCCTTATTTGGTTTTTGTAAAGCCTTGGCAACTGCCTCATACTCTTCGTCCTCGAAGTCTTCATCGTCAGAGTCACCTCCATCGTGCATGTAACCAATTAACGAAATTGTTGCATCGCCTAAAAAATTTCAAGTTTTTGTTGTTTGTGTAAGTGATTTTTGCAAATTAGTTATAGTTCCAAGCTACACTTACCGCTTGTTTGGAACACAATCTTATCTCCAATGCAAAAGTTTAAATCTAGCGGCACTTGGCGGCTATGTTTGTTGTCCAGATGAGCTATAACATACTTGGTTTGGTCGGCCGTAAGGTACAGCTTGGCATATTCGCCGTCATCGATGGTGGCGCCTGATATGTGGAAGGACTTCAAAATGGTTTGTGTGTATTTCCGGTTAGGTTTCATATTTAATCCTGCAAAAATAAACACATGCAATTATAAAATTGTATAAATTTCAGAAATGCGTTCGGTGCAAGCACGTGGTGGGTAAACCATGGGTGGTTTAACAGATGCATGCCGTGGCCAATGCAGTAGCATTTGATTTGCAAGCCCATACATTTTATTATAAACAATAAAAACTTACCCCAGCACATCGACATTTTGAAGTTTTTAATTTATCTCACACAAAATGAAAAGAAAAACGTGGACGACAGGAATAGTCTACAATGTTCGACTGACGCCGGCGACTCGCAGTGCTGGAAAAGATGTAGTGGCATTCCGGCGCGAACGATTTGCAAGGGCTATTGAAAGTATATCGATATTTCATAAAAACATATTTGCACGACAATATTATCGACAAAATGTCATTCACACACAGTTTGTGTGCGTGCAACCCTGCATGCATACGTCGCTTGCTGACTGGCAATATAGAAAACTGTGTTTGTGTATTTGTGACGAGAAAAACTGGTGTCTGAGAATCGGAGCTTCCAGCCCCGCCTTTGAGTGCAATTTTATCTGCACTTCCGTTGTCGTAGTTTATAGTGATGACAAATAAAGCAACATGACCGAGAAGATAACGCTAGCCGATGCTCTCTCCAATGTGGAAGTGCTCGACGAGATTCCGCTGCCCGATGAGCAGCCATGCATTGAGGCCCAACCCTGTTCAATTATCTACAAGGCAAATTTTGATACCAACTTTGAGGATCGCAATGGATTTGTTACAGGCATTGCCAAATATATCGAGGAGGCGACTACTCATGCAAATTTGGTAAATATATGCAGTGTGCAAAATAAATCGGGCAAAACATCAAGAAAATAAAGTGTGTTGATTATATATAAATCAAAATGCTTAACAAATCCGAAGAGGCACTCATGTATTATTCCAATTGGATATCATATAATACCTATTAACATCCCTTTTCTCGCAGAACGTTTTGCTGGATGAGGGACAAAAGCATGCGGTTATGTTGTATACCTGGCGCTGCTGTTCGCGTGCCATACCGCAGCCCAAATCCAATGAGCAGCCAAACCGTGTCGAGATCTATGAGAAAACTGTGGAGGTTCTAGCGCCAGAAGTCAATAAGTTACTCAATTTTATGTACTTTCAACGAAAGGCAATTGAGGCATTCTCTGGCGAAGTTAAACGACTGTGTCATGCTGAGAAACGCAAGGATTTCGTATCGGAGGCGTATCTATTGACGCTGGGCAAGTTCATTAACATGTTTGCTGTCCTCGACGAGCTGAAGAATATGAAGTCGAGCGTCAAAAATGATTATTCGACTTACCGGCGAGCTGCGCAGTTCCTTAAAGTGATGTCTGATTCACATACGCTTCAGGAGTCCCAAAATCTATCCATGTTCTTGGCCACTCAGAACAAGATTCGTGACACTGTCAAGGATACGCTGGAAAAAATTGTTGGCTATGAGGATCTGCTTTCGGATGTAGTCAACATCTGTGTCCATATGTTTGAGACCAAGATGTACTTGACACCGGAAGAGAAGCATATGCTGGTAAAAGTCATGGGCTTCGGCCTGTTTCTTATGGACAGCGATGGCTGCAACATTAATAAACTGGATCAAAAAAAGAAGATACGGCTGGATCGCATTGATCGCATTTTCAAGAACCTGGAGGTGGTGCCGCTCTTTGGCGACATGCAAATTGCCCCATTTAATTACATAAAACGCAGCAAACACTTTGACTCCAGTAAGTGGCCGCTGTCCAGCTCAAACGCCATTAGTCCCCAGGCAGATCTAATGGTACATTTGCCGCAAATACGCGAGGATCATGTCAAATATATATCCGAGCTGGCACGCTACACCAACGAGGTGACTACAACTGTCAAGGAAAACCCATCAGATGCGGAAAATCGCATTACTGCAGATCTAGCACTGCGGGGTCTACAGCTACTGTCCGAGTGGACAAGTGTCGTCACTGAGCTCTATTCGTGGAAGCTTCTGCATCCCACTGACCATCATCAGAACAAAGATTGCCCCGTAGAGGCGGAGGAATATGAGCGTGCCACACGCTATAATTACACTTCGGAGGAGAAGTTCGCTTTAATCGAGGTAATTGCTATGATCAAGGGTCTTCAGGTGCTCATGGCGCGCATCGAGACCGTGTTGTGTGAAGCCATTCGTCGCAATATATACTCTGAGCTGCAGGATTTTGTGCAGCTAACGCTACGCGAACCGCTTCGCAAGGCATTTAAAAACAAAAAGGATTTGATTCGAAGCATTATTATGTCGGTGCGTGAAACATCTGCCGATTGGCAGAAAGGCTACGAACCCACAGATGATCCCGTGTCGAAGGGCAAGAAAGATCCAGATGGCGGCTTTCGTATTCATGTACCCCGCCTAAACGTTGGCCCCTCCTCCACGCAGCTGTACATGGTGCGCACCATGCTGGAGTCTTTGATTGCGGACAAGAGCGGCGGTAAACGCACTCTTCGCAAGGACATCGATGGAAACTGTCTGATGCAAATCGACACTTTCCATAAGACATCATTTTACTGGAGCTACTTGCTCAACTTGAGCGACACCTTGCAGAAGTGCTGCGATCTGTCACAGCTTTGGTATCGTGAGTTCTATCTGGAGATGACCATGGGTCGCAAAGTTAACAAGTGTTTGGTGCGGCATACACACAATGAGGAATGCAAGGATTTGATTACCATGGAGAAACGCATTCAGTTCCCCATTGAAATGTCAATGCCCTGGATACTCACAGATCACATTCTGCAAACCAAGGAGCCATCCATGATGGAGTAAGTTTTATTTGCTTTATTTGTTACTAAGCTTCAATATATACTAATGGCATTTGTTTTCCTTAAGGTTTGTTTTGTATCCATTGGATTTATACAACGATTCAGCACATTATGCTCTAACAGTCTTCCGTAAGCAATTTCTTTACGACGAAGTCGAGGCCGAGGTCAATCTTTGCTTCGATCAGTTTGTCTACAAGCTTAGTGAACAAATCTTTGCCCACTACAAGCAGCTGGCGGGCAGGTAAGTTTTAATTTATATATATACTAAACGTAAAGTAACGTCATTGTTTTTTGTGTTCAGTATTTTCTTAGATAAACGTTTTCGGCTTGAGTGCGAAGTTCTGGGTTTCAACTTCCAGTCATATCCACGCAATAATCGCTATGAAACTTTGTTAAAGCAACGACATGTCCAGCTATTAGGTAAGTAAACGCTTCTTACAAGTCTCCCTTTAAATAAATAATATTTTTTACATTTCAGGCCGTTCGATTGATTTGAATAAGCTGATTACCCAACGCATTAATGCAAACATGCATAAGAGCATCGAATTGGCCATCAGTCGCTTTGAGGGCAACGACATCACTGGCATTGTGGTATGCTTTAATTGAAACCACAATAAACCCAACCACAAGCTATAAATTACATTTTCTATTTACTGTTTGCAGGAACTTGAGGGTCTTTTAGAGGCTAATCGCATTTGTCACAAAATGCTTACCAAGTATTTGGCTTTGGATAACTTTGATGGCATGGTTAAGGAGGCTAATCATAATGTCCTGGCACCCTATGGCCGCATTACATTGCACGTCTTTGTGGAATTGAATTATGATTTTCTTGTTAATTATTGCTATAATGCTGCAACAAATCGGTAAGTTTATAAATTCGTTTTCTGTTGCAAGCACGTAATCAGTTATTATCTCTTGCAGATTTATACGCACCAAGGTCAATTTATCGTCAACACAGCCCATACAGCGGGAGAAGCCGCCACAAATGTCCCACTACTATCTGTGGGGCTCGAAGCAGCTTAATGCTGCCTACACAACGCAATACGGCCAGTATACTGGATTTGTGGGCGCACCACATTTCCATGCCATGTGCCGTCTCTTGGGCTACCAGGGCATCGCTGTTGTCATGGACATAATACTCAAGGACATTGTAAAGCCACTGATACAGGGCTCGTTGTTGCAGTTCACCAAAACTCTTATGATTGCCATGCCCAAATCTTGCAAACTTCCACGCTGCGAATACGGTTCGCCCGGCGTGCTCAGCTACTATCAGGCGCATCTTACGGACATTGTGCAATATCCGGACACAAAAACGGAACTATTTCAATCGTTCAGAGAGTTTGGCAACTGCATCATATTTTGCTTGTTGATCGAGCAGGCTCTTTCGCAAGAGGAGGTCTGTGATCTGCTGCATGCAGCGCTCTTCCAAAACATCTTTCCACGACCATTCTGCAAAGGTGCGTGTTGAGTGATTTTTAACAGTTTAAAATACTTTAATCCATTTGCCTTTTAGAAAATGAAAAACCGGAAGCCAAACAAAAACGTCTTGAGGCGCAATTTGCCAATTTGCAAATAGTTTCTAATGTGGAGAAAATTGGCACTGCTAAGGTTCAAAACTAGTTGTATACATTCTTGTTCTGAGATTTAACGCATTATTTTGTATAATCACAGCAAGCAATGATAGCTCGTGAAGGGGATCTGTTGACACGTGAGCGTCTCTGTTGTGGCCTGAGTATCTTTGAGGTCATCTTGAATCGCGTCAAGAGCTATTTGGATGATCCGGTGTGGTGTGGTCCGCCGCCAGCTAATGGCATAATTCATGTAGACGAGTGCTCCGAGTTCCATCGGTTATGGTCCGCCTTGCAGTTTGTCTATTGTATTCCCGTACGTGGCACAGAGTACACCATTGAGGAGCTGTTTGGTGAGGGTCTTAACTGGGCCGGATGCGTAATGATTGTGCTGCTTGGCCAGCAGCGTCGCTTTGAAGCTCTCGACTTTTGCTATCACATATTGCGAGTGCAGCGTGTCGATGGCAAAGATGAGGATGTTAAGGGCATTGTAAGTAGTTATGCAATTGATTTGAGAATTATTTTTAAAACTTCTTGTTTGACAGCAACTGAAGCGCATGGTGGACCGCATAAGACGCTTTCAAGTATTAAATTCACAAATATTCTCAATACTTAACAAATATCTGAAGGGCGGCGATGGTGAGGGCTCAAATGTGGAGCATGTTCGTTGTTTTCCGCCGCCACAACATCCATCAGTTATATCCTCGTCGTCACACTACCAGGATCCACAAAAGCTGCGCCAAAGCATGAACAATTAAGAGATCATGTTGCATTTAAGCTAATCGTTAATATTTAACCAGAATTACAATCTATTCACACAAAATATGCGGGCATTCAACGACAGGATTTCGAGATAGCGTTTGTAGCCTGCCTGAGAAATACATTCGATTTTATTACAATTGTTTAATATTTTTTTGAGGTTTATATATATATATATTTATATCCTTTACACTATGTAGTTGATATTATTATGCAATTACGTATATATTGCTACATATATATTTATAGATTTAACACTTAATTCCACGCTACAATCGATTGCATTCTATCTCTCTATATAAACTATTTCATGTATTGTATGTGCAGCTGAGTTAATTACCAGAAAAGAAAAAACTATTAATTTTGCTTAATAATGCGAGAATCAAATTAGCCAAAGAATTGACGCGATGGGCAACAAAACAAACAACAAAAACAAAAGTATTAATATTAAAAGAAAAAAAGCCAATTACACAGCGCGCATATTTAAAGAAATCAAAACTAAATAAAATATGCATGTGAAGCTGAATTGACAATACATACGCCATTAAATACGTATGTAAACAGAACACACACTACATACACATATACACACACACACACAAAAAAAAAACAAAACTTAATACAATGAACTTTATCGAATAAAATTTTCATACGTATTTCTTACAAACCCTTAAATACACATAAAATCGTATTTTTTCTGGCATCAGGAATAGTTATTTTCTTTATATAATTGCTAATTAATATGTATAAATGTTTTGTTTATTATTCACTGTTAATAATTGTGGAATGCCTGAGTAATACATGAAAAGTGTGTTTGCTAACAGTCACAGGAATTCTTCGTTATACCATTTTTGGCTGGACAACTGGCAGGATGGGTATGGAGAACCGTGAAGTTATCCGCATAGTTGCGTGGCAATTTAAATTTGGCACTATCAGCACCCAAATAGCATGCGCCGTAGGCACTGCTCTTGGTAATCCGCACCAGCTTGAGATTGTAATCGATGCTCATTTTCGAGATCTCCTTGGTGAAAGCCTCCTGCAGCAGATTCCAACTGCTCCACACCGAGCCCACGCAGACAACGTTCAAGTAACCAGACTTGACCAAATCCTTGTGCACCTTGGGCAGCAGAGCCTTGATCATGCGTGCCAGATGCACTGCAGCCTCTTGGAAGAGTGACAAGGCCAGCTTGTCACCGTTTTCAGCAAGCAATGCCAGTTTCTTGCAGAGATTAGCAAAGAATGGCTTATCAAACTTGGCATTGCAATGTGGCAGCATATCGTAGCGTGTCTCTATGCAAAAGTGTTGCCGGATTAGAGACCAAGTCTCCTCGATGGGCAGCGATGACTTCTCCAGGTTGTCCATGTCATCAAAGACAACCTTAATGGCACGATACGAAATATGCCAGGCTGTAAAATCATAAATAACAATCGATTAGTCATGGGAATACCAATAAATAACAATGGACAGATTAGTTAGTTCATGAAATGCTATCAGCAAATCCTAATCGGAAATCCCAGGGTTATTGCATTGAATTCATAAATTTCAATAATATGCTGATAAAGGCTTTGTAGCAATTTAACATTAAGTAAAAACACACCGCTGCCCTCGTCCCCGAGAAAATTGCCCCAACCGCCGCAATTGGCTGTGGTGCCGTCTGGATTGAGCAGCAGGCAATTGGACCCTGTGCCCGAGATTAACACCATGCCGCCAATGGATGAGGCGGTATACATGCTGCCCATGGTATCGCTGGAGACGGCATAGCTTTCAGCCAGATTTGGAAATGTAGTGCGTAACTCCTGCTCCAACTCTCGATTTGTAGCCTCCTGTTGGCGGGAAATAAACAATGTTATTGTGTGCCTTGCAGGGCAGTGAAACATTCTTACCTGCTCACAACCGCTCAAGCTAAGACCTAAGCTTGTCAATGGAATATCCTTAGCTATGTTTGCCTCATCCTTGCAACGCTCAACCATGTCCGCAATGCGCCTAGCACATTCTGGAATTCCAATGCCCCAGTGATTTGTGCCCAATCCACTGGTTGTGCCCACTGATTCGCCGCTCTCATCACAAATGACCAATCGGGAGTGCGTTGCCCCACTACACAATGGGGAAGAAAATGGAAACATTCTGTCAAGCTGGCAACTCTGGGGGCACTTAATATAATATCCATCCGGTTTGCATTTATCTGTTGTTGAACAACTAAGGGCAACGTACGTGCATGTTGGGCTCTATCAATTGTAATTCAATTAAAGCAACACAATTGTGTCTAATTGAAATTAAAGATTTCTATATTTGGTTACGTTTATTAAATTAACTTAGAGAAAGGTTCTATGAATGGCAGCGCGCCTCTTATTAAAATTTGGCTACTTTTGTATATAAAAATAGCTTAATATTTTTGACCCACATTCATTTAAAATAGTACTTAAACATTTTTGTTTGGCACCTAACATTTTGGGAAGCATTGCCAAGTCAGTTTTAATATAAGAGCGAGAGAGAGAGAGAGAGAGAGAGAGAGAGAAAGTGACCCTTTTTTTGACAAGCCAAAGCACTATTATTTTGGCGTGGGTGTCAAAGCAATTGATAATAAGTAAATGGTTGCATCGTGTGTAAAATATTCTCAAATTAAGCTGCCGCTCACCCTTTGCACTTTCACTTACTGCACAATTCAGATAAATGCCTGTGAATTATGAAATGCGGAACAACAACACATGTTGGCCATTATTATCCCAAGTGGCGATTATTAGCCAAACGTGTTTCAACATTGCTGTTAATATAAACTTCGGTTTGCCAAGTATTTGCATGATAAATTGTTTGGCGCGTAGCAAATTTCAAATGTTAATTATTTGACGTCGCCACTTCTGACCTACACAGCTGGCAACACTGTGTCTGTGAGAAATTTGGTGTTGCCATATCGCTGCCCACAACCGGGTCATATTGCACAATAAACTTTAATATAATTGTTAATTGTATTTGGAAAGTGCGTGCGTGTGAATAAGTGGAACAATCGAATGCGCCGCAAGCTAATTAAAACAATTAAAGAAGATCAATTTAATTGAAATGAAGCTTTTGACAAACGTTCGCAAGTTATTGCTGCTTCAACACAGTCCAAAGCAGCGGCTAATAACAACAGCAACAACAACAAAAGCACAGCCACATGACGCAGCGACGCCAACTGAACCGGCTTTGTCCAGTGTGGAACTAGATGAGCTGGAGCGGAACTGTGAGTTGCGACATCACAAAAACAATGTGCCGCTCATCAGAAAGCTGGTTCAAGCGCTGCAGAACAAAGATGAACTGCAAGAGCAGACACGCCGGCAACTGGATGAGCAACTACAGCAATTGCCAAATGCAACCCATCCACGCCTGCTTGGCTATGACAATCAGCCGTTTGAGCTGGCCAACTATACACACAGACTGCTGCCCGAGAAGGGTGTTGCCAAAGAGTTTTCAGATCTAGCGCGTGCCTTGAATCTCTATCGCATGGATCACTTGGGCAATTACACGGGACACAAAAGCTACTATCTAACGGGTCAACTTGCCATGCTGGAGCAGGCCATTATACAATATGCGCTGCAATCGGTTACCAAGCAGGGCTTTAAGCTAATCTCTGTGCCGGACATATTGCCACGGGAGATCATCGAGAGTTGTGGCATGCGCACCGAGGGCGAACGTACACAGGTCTACAAGCTGGACACGGGTGAATGTCTGTCGGGCACATCGGAAATGGCACTTGCTGGCTTCTTTGCCAATCGGCAACTGATGGAGCAGGAGCTCCCACTGAAAGTAGCCGCCGTAAGTCGGTGCTATCGTGCCGAGACCTCTGGCCTGCATGAGGAGAAGGGCATCTATCGAGTGCATCAGTTCACCAAGGTGGAAATGTTTGCCATTGCCACGCCAGAGCAATCTGAGGCAATGCTTGAGCAATTTAAAAACGCAGAGATTGCACTTTTCAAGCAATTGGGCATTAATTTCCGACTGCTCGATATGCCACCCTGCGAGCTGGGAGCGCCTGCATATCAGAAATACGACATTGAAGCCTGGATGCCTGGACGGCAGATGTGGGGTGAAATCTCTAGCTGCAGCAACTGCACCGACTACCAAGCCAAGCGACTCCAGATCACATATAAACGTGCCAGTGATGGACATCTGGCTTATGCCCACACCATTAATGGCACCGCAACTGCGATTCCTCGGCTGCTTATCGCCTTGATTGAATCTTATCAGAGCACAGGGAATGGCGACTCCATACAGATACCAGAGGTTTTGGTGCCCTTGATGAATGGGCAGCGAAGCATTACGAAAAACAAAAAGATTCCCGAGACAAAGCTGGTAAAGTTTATCAAGTCAGCTTAATGTAATGTTAACAGTTAGGATTAGAGAGCAATAAATAAAAGTATCAGTAAAATAAGATAATGAATTGCTTTTACATAGTGCCAAAGATAATAACAATAATCCCATTGATAGGTGATTGTGGTGTGTATAAAACTTACAATAATCTGTCGAATAGTTTAATCAATTGCGCACTTGATGTATAATAACAATAATCTATAGTATGTATTAATAGATTCTATGTTTATTTATCAAGAGCAACTAATCGACCTTACTTACCCTTCAATGCCGCCAAAATATTTCATTTTAAATGCTTAACCTTTTTGAAGCAGCTTTATTTCGTGAGTTTTTTTTTATGAAATACACACCAAATTCTGTAAGAATAAAATAAAAACATTTAAAGATTAGATCACTTAACAATAATTCCAACAGGTTGTTAACCGTAAATACCTGTTGAGTAATAACTACCTGCTAAAACTTTTAAGTAATCTTATCGATATAATTTGCTGACCTTAGCAAAAGCAAAACAAAAACGAAAGCGAAATGTTGCATGTGCTTAAAGAATGGACAGTTTAATATTTGGCCAATTCGAACAACTGTAAACAAACGACAGGTAGGCCACACACACACACACACATACACACTTATATTGCAACACAAGCACAAAGCAGGTGAACGGGTGAGAGTGAGAGCAGCAACAAGAAAATAATAATAACAAATAAAACAAAACTATTTATGCGAGCTTAAAACAAGTTTGTAACACCAAGTCCAATCACTTTTTAAACGCGGTGTCGTCGGTTTCTGAGTCATTATTTACAAATTGTTTGAAGCGTTTTGAGTTAACCCTTACAAAAATTTGCACACTATCACTGCCTTTCTCCCTCACCCACACACGTCAGCACAAATGTTGCCGTTAAGTTTTTACGATTTTAACACACACACACATTCCGCCCACACAGTTACACATAAATTTTAGTTGAAAAGACGTCTACCCCACCCGGAACACATGAAATAATCGGCATGTGCAATTGTCTGTCGCTTGATTCTTACCCGCCGACGGTGCTACTGATATGGTTTACGTCTAGCTGCGTTGAAGCCCACTCACAAATTATTTGTTTTGAGACGCCTGCATTGTTATTTAAAGATTCGGCGTCCGCCACAGTAGCCAGATGTTGCAACATCTGTCAGTGTTGAAAAAGATGTAAGTTAACAGCGTCTCGATAGTCGATTAATTAGTTTATTAAAATCTAACAGCATTCAAAAAAATTTGTTTAGAATTTTAATTGCTTTATTATTATTATGAAACCTTGTCGTATAAAAAATATTTCACTTTTTGTTCTTGTCTTTATCTTTATCCTTAATTGTATACTTGTCATAAGACTTTGTAGGATCATATGGCTCCCATCGGCTAGCAGGAAATATATGCTTGTTGCGTTCATACCACGAACGAAGCAGAACTTTGCCCGCATGAGATTCCTCCTTCTCAACAGATGCATCGCTTATCATCCTAACATCGTCATGCACATCGAACTGGAAGAGTGGTCCGGACTTGCCGCGTGCCTTGGTCACAATGAAGTCGTAGAAGGAGTAGTGATGTGGCAGTATCAAATCCTCTTTTACATACATTAACTGGTCGGCCATAACTGTCTTGAGTTCAATGAATTCCTTGCGCAGCAGTTCCAGACATTTTTGGAGGAACTGGTAGATGGAGTTTCCTTTCTTCATAAGCACATTCCTTCTGTGCCCAGAGCCATCCCAGTAACTGAATGTGATGGAGATGTCCTCGTCTTTGAGCTCTGCCTGCTGCATAACCCACTCCTGACGCAGTTGCTCGCGCAGGCGATTTTCCTGCTCTTCGCGCTCTCGATCTGGTAGAAAAGATGTATCAACATCAGGGTTTTTGCATATTTTCTTCTTCTTAAGGGGCACCTCTTCAGTCCGCAGTTCGGTCCATTTAACTGGCTGCGGCTTTTGGAATTTAACATCCTCCTCATTGTCCTTATCGCCATCTTCATCATCTTCCTCTTCATCTTCATCTAAACTAAAGGATAATGCCTGAATCTGTCGCTTTTGCTTGTTTTTTTCCGCTTGTATGGCTTCTAGGGCACGCTGTTTCTCGCGATCCTTTTCGTCTTTCTTTTGTGCCAGCTTCTTTTCCCGCTCTCGCACTATGTCCTCCTGCTTGGCCTTCATCTCATCCAGCGTGACCAGACCAATGGTCGAGGATTTAAGCTGCTGCTCCACGGCATCGTAGTGCGTAGCAAACTTATTCTCGATTTTGTCCAATTTCAGCTCCTCCTCAATTTTCTTTTTCCGAAACTCGATTTCCTGCTGTTGGATTTCGCGCTTTTTCATCAATTGAGCTGCTCGGCCAGCCTCACTGGCGGCACCCTTGTAGTGGGCCATGACTGTGTAGATTTATTCAAAGAAAATTAGGTAATTTTTAAATATTTTCAATCACGTTGAGGTTTTAACAAATGCAATCAACAAATTTGTATTTTTCTTTTCTTCTTCTTTGACTACAACAGATGTTTCATATTGAATTTGAACTAGTTCCCGTGAACAGAGCTAAATATTTTGCTATCATAGCTATTAGCAATTGTAGGTAAGCATTTTTGGCGCATTTTATTCAATTTCAAACGTTATCGAGCTTTAACGTCCTTTTAAAGTCCTTTGGAGAGCTTTCATGGGATGTCCAACAATAATATATTTGCTAGATGCCGTTAAATGTTTCAGTTACAGCGGAACTTTCGAACCTTATGGACGCGCGCGGCAAACAAAGCCAAACATTTGTAAGAAAGTGCTAAGAATAATTTTTGAAATCGAATTACATTTGATTTAAATCGTTGCAAGTGAAATGTGAAGTTTAATAGGCCACGAATTATAAAATTGTATACATTATTCAATTATGTAAATGTACATGCTGTAGTATGTGAGTGTGGGTGTGTGTGTGAGTGTGTGAGGATACACATATATGTTTGTTGTGTTTGTGTGAGTGTTGTAATGCAGAAATGTTCAATAATGGGCAAGGACAATACGGACAAAGAGTAACACGGGTGGCTGGCAGTGGTTGTCCACAACGGACAAGGAAGTTGCCCAAATTGAAATGGCATTTAAGATGAGCGCAAGAACCTTTAAAGAAAACAAAAAACGATTTAAAGACACACACTCAGAACAGATTTTTAGCTGTGACTTTCTAGAATGGATCGTTGTTTTTTATTTCTTACCACCCGCACCTACATATCTTAATGTCTGTTCTCGACTACTGTTCTTGACGCTGACATTATTCATGAGCCTGAGTCATAAATTCTCTTGCTCACTTGACGTTTGGCTAATGGATGGCCACAGGGAGGGGGTTTTGAAATGGCCAGGGGGGGGGGGGGGTGGAGGAGCTGTAGCTGGTTGGCGGAGTTGTTGCTGCCAAGTCAAGTGCCAATAAAATCATTAACTGTTGCAACACATTAAATTCATGGCCCAGACTCAGCCACTCAAGTCAGGCAGCAAATATTGTCATAAAACTAGGCAAACCCCAGCCATTCAGTCAGCCAGGCTTGCTTTCTATCATCAAGTCACGATCCAAGTCCCAGTGGCTTGTGCTGTAGCTAATTACCGGTGGAGAGTGGAAAGGGGGGTATGTGTGTGGGAGTGTGTGTGCAAAAAAAAAAGGAAACTATTAAAATAACATTCAGCCCGAACGCCTCGTGTGAAGTAATTAATAGCGACAATGGCTTTATCGAGCATTAATTAATTTATCGCTCATTATATATACACTGACAAACATATATGCATATGTGTGTGTGTGGCAAATAAATTCTCATGAGCTGAAACGTTCGAAGCAATAACTAAAACGTTTTGGTAATTGATTTTAATTTAGGAAAGGAGGTAAAACTTTAGCACAAAAAACCAAAAAAACTAAATTAAACAAACTTAACTTATAAGTTTTATTCTGGGTTGACTTAAGTTGCCGTGTTCATAGTTTGAGTTTCTCTCTCTTTCTCACTATTTCTATCTCCCCGCTAGCCTCTTGCTGCTGTCAGACGCACTTCACTTTAGCTTTCGTTGGGTTTTACCAAGTTCGATGTTAGCTTCTGAAGCGGAATAGATTATGCGTTGTTCAAGTTTTATTGTCAACATGCTACGATTAGAGCTCCTGCTGCTTTTCGCCCATACATAGTTTCCAATTGATGTGTAAATAGTTGAGTATGACACAGGGTTTTAAGTTCTCAAAGTGCCTCATAAAATGTTCAATTTGAAGTTCAAGTTGAAAGGCACTTTACAAAAGGCTGTCGCTTTATGTTGCTCCCTGCCGCTCCACCTGCTAATCGATAATAAGTCAAGCATATTATTTGGGCTGTTTCTGTTGTTGTTGTATTTTGTTTACTGGCCAAGGTTGGAAAACAACTGTAATTAATGCGGACACCCATTATGAGTGGTACGTTGAAAACCAATTTCCTGGCTCATTTGTTAAATGAAGCTTGAAGCGCCAAGTCATTAACTGCATTCAAATTAAAAAAGAAAAACATTGATTTTTAATTAAAACACAATTTTCATAGCTATCAAGGAATAATTAAAATACATATATACTCTTAGCTCTCTCTCTCTTTCCAGTTGGTTCAATAAATCATTTTCAGCATTTCTCTTTTTTTTTGTCTGCTGTGGAACGCAGTCAAATTAAATTAAATTTATAACAGAATTTATTATATATTGCAACTGCATATTCAGCTAGATTGAATAGTCGAGCTTTCATAAAAATAAATTTACTTTAGATATATATTTTTTGAACTGATGTTATGTCAAGCCTTAGTGTGGGTTGGTTTTTCTATTAATTGATTTCGATTTGATGCCACAATATTAATGGCTACAGGCAATTAAAGACCATTTTGATTCAAAGTGTTTAGCTTTTTTATTGATGGCAGCAATCAAATTAATTTCAAATTTTTTGTTGTACATGACATCGACATATTCAGCTATCAATCACGCTTTATATAAGTGAAAAGCTCTTGAGATTTATTTTAGGTATTATAAAAAACAAGTACGAAAGAATTTTAACACAATGCTTTTCAGCACTTTTTCACCAAAAACAAATTGAAAACTTGTTTTGTTTTAGGGACAAAAACTTCAACTGAAATCAAATTCGCAGTAAATAAAACCTATAAAAAAAGGGGCAAACTGTTTAAAAAGCAAGTCACGAATATTTAATATCAGTGGACAGTTGTTGTAATGCCGAAAGTATCTCAAGCGCCTAATTAAAAAACAATATAGCCCGCGGCGAAATCCATTGATTAAGTACCGTTTTTATTTTTATGAGTAATGCGATTAAATCGCTAGCCCATTGCTTTTTGGGGATGCGAGCAAGGATTACATTGGACTTGTCAAGGGTCCTGGCAAGCTGTCAAACAGTTTCCTTAACAGCGCTAGCCACAAAAACGCAACAAAACAAAACAAGAAAGGACAAGCTCCCTACTGTCGTAAAATGTCTGGTTTTTGTGCTTTATCTTTATCCATTGCTGTCTTGTCCTGATTTGCTGGATTGCCTTCATTCCTCTATTTGCAGTTTTTTCCTTTCTCGCTCGGCTTTTTTTTTGGACTGAAAAAAAAGTTTTTGCATTTCTTCAGCGGCGGAGGAGACATAAAAAAAACAAGAGACAACAAGAAAGAAAAAAAACTTGACACAATTTAAACTTTTTTTATAAACAACATAAAAATTAACATTAAAAAAAATGAGCTATTTGCTTTAGCAGCTATTTGCTTTCACTCGTTTGTTGGTTTTGCGGATTCTCACTTAGTAAGAAGAGTGCTTTAGTATACCCTACCAGAGGGTAAAGATATTCTATCTAAATGTTTGTGTAGCGTTTATGAAGAGGTTTTTGATTGCTTGTATTCTATATAAGTTGTTGTTCAAATCTGACTTGAGGTTTTTAGAACAATAGGCCAGCAAATGGACACCTGTCTGCAAGTGTATCGAAATTTCAGCCTACAAACGATAGCTTTTTATTTATTCATTTAGTTGTTGCCTTTTTTTTGATTGTTTTTGCTGAGGTTCGGTTTTTCACTCTCATTTTGTTATGTACAGAAAAAGGTTGGGTTGCGAAATTTGTCAAAAGCTGTGGAAAAGGCAATAAAACTAAAAAAAAAACCCTTTTCACATTCGTTGCCTGGCGCTTTTTCAATTTCACACAAATTGCTCACATTTGAAACAATTTGCCACCGGCAAACACACACGCAAACACACACACAATCACAATCACACGCACAGGAGCTAGCATTTACACCCGGTTGCACTTTTGCAGCAATAAGATTTATGCAGAATTTTCATAAAGCTGACAAGAGGACGTATGATTAATTTGTTAGCTACCCCTGCGTTGAATCCCAGCTTTTGTTACCCAGTTTTGTTGTTGTTGCTGCTGCTGCTGCTGTTGCTATAGATTTAATTAAATTGGCAAAAGTGAGAGAAAACTGAAAACGTCGTCATTTTGTGTGAGTTACAGCGTTTTATTTTTGGGGTCGAGACATTGAGGCGCATGCCACGCCCGCCCAGCGCTTGTGTGAGATATATTTTTAGTAACGCACACACTGTCAACGCTTGCCCTTTGTAAACAAAATCAACAGCAACAACAAAAAAGCATTTAAAGTGCAACTAAATATATATTGTGTGGCAAGAATCTGTCTTTGGAATTATGTCAGACTCGCTCAGAAAGCCGCAGACGCACTAAGGCAACAACAACAATAAAAACAACAACGAGCAATGAGTAAAGCATACATAATAACAAGACGACGGGCTGTTGCCAGGCAATTTGCTGCGGATGCTTATATGCGTAATATTACGTATACGACATGCACTCAATAAATTTGTGCATTTCATGACAATACGGACAAGAACGACAACGTTGATGACACCAACGCAAATTCATTTAGTAAACCCTGTTATAGCGTTGTGAAATGCTAAAGCATATCCTTGCATTTTTTTGTCACATGTCACACGGCCAAACAATTTGCAAAACGAATTTCACTTGCCTCAACTGTCTGGCACTTTGCATATATGCAAATATACATTTATTTCTGGCTGTATTTAAAATAGACTGCACTAGTTTTAAGTTATTCTGCTGCCTTCATATCAAAGTACAGCTGTTATTTATTTTCATTATTTTAATTTGATATTTCATAAACTGTGTGGTGCAAAGTTTGTTTGTCAAACTACTTGCAATATGATCTATTATAAACTAAAGCATATTGTGTTTTGTATTAAATGTTAACAGCTCAGTTCACACGATTTAATATTACTCTCGTTATTCAGTTGCTAACTTTGACAACTTTTCTATCAAATATATACTTGTTTAATTATGTATTCAGCTTGTGCAAATATATATATATTAAGCAGACATTTAATAAACTTCTATTGTTAGAACAGTTTTATTTAATACCTTAATTGAAGCACTTTTAAAGGTCGCAGCGTGGTCTCATTAAAATCTGCGAATATATTAATAAAGAAATTCAATAACAAGGCGTTTGCTGTTTGCTGATTTTAAATATGACACAACAATTATCTATAAATAACTTGTGAATGCTTTCAACCAGACTATTGGATAAATTTCTCTAACGATTTTATTACTTAAAGTCCTGTTCAAAGTCATCTTTCTGAAATCAATTTGTTATTTCGTATAAAAGACAGAAACAACTAGAAACTTTTTCCTTTTAGTATCTAGTTTAAAATGTATCTTTCAGCTGCACACTGTAGTTATATTTATTTATTTTGTCAACTGCTTCTATATTTGTTAACGTGCCAAAAGCTGACAAAACCTATTTAAATTATGAGTTTTTATGAGCCAGCTGCCAGCATCTAATTGGTAGCGACAGATTTACATATGTATTCAGCTTGTTTGTATGCCTTCGATATTAATGTGATGCATTCGATTGCCTAGATGTGACATTTACATTGCCTAGATTTTGATTTATTTTACATGCTTATAACAGAAGCTTTCTGTTAATTACAATTCACAATGGGGAGAAAGAAAGTCTAGATTATTAATGCTAGTACTCGAGCTCGGGCTAAACTTAATCAAGTACTAACAGATAACAAGTTGTATAATTTCTTAAGCTCTGCAAACAGATTGCTATTGCGTATTTAGGTCAGTTGAGCTGTGAGCAATGAAGCGCGGCCAGTCAATTAGTTTAATATCCTTTGGGCTTATCAGTGTGATTTTAGCATTGTCTGTTTCTGTTTCAGTTCAGTGCTTGATGTTACTTTCTTTCATTTACGCTTGATTGATGCGTTTCTAGCCATCCTTAGCAGCTGGCGAAACGGAACTCAAACCCAAATAAACCAAACGTACACAAACACACAAACACACACCTTGATTTCCTTACTCGTTCGGTGTGGCTGCTGTGGGAATTTGTTCTAGGTTGATGCAGCTTGGCGCGCATCGTAAATCATGAATATAAAAGTAGCAAGCAATGTTCCCACACATCTACACTAAATCGAACAAAGTAGCCGACAGCATTTTATGGCATAATGTTTCTTGTTTCGCATCGCAAACTTTTTCCACCTGCCTGCGATTCGCAATAGTATCAACTTTTTTCCGCATTTTTGTTTTTGTTTGGTTTGTTATTTTTGTTCATTCAACTTTCATTTGAGTCGTCTGTCGCAAGCAAATCATAAAAGTTCTAGACTAGCTGGTTCTTGGTCTTTTGTTTTTGTATTTTATCACGCCAGACATTATTTATACATAACGGAAAGCATTCATTTAGCGTAACTAATGAAGTGTCAAAAATGTTACCCCCAAAAAGTGTGCTACGATTATTTTCTTATGCGCTGCCTTGCGTGCGTGCGTTTACGTCTGACCTTGAGCAACTATAACCAGGCAGCCATGTGTGACCATGTGTGTGTGTGGCAGTTTTAAAATAGCTTAATAAGCGACGGCAAATGTGGCTTGTTGTCGAGGTCCTGCAAAATGTTTGCATTCGCAAAGCGCAGCGTACGCAAAACAAACATAAAACTAGAAAAAAAAAGTCTGCCAAAGTGTGTGTGTGTTTTGGTGTGTGTGTGTGTGCTCTGCTGATGACTATATGAATGATACTCGAATTGCAGCCTAGCCAAACAGTCGAGTATCTCGAGGCGAGGCGACCTACAGAGCGCCCAACTACTACACTAAGCAAAAAATATACAATTTTCTACTCAGATCAAGTACAAACTTCGAGCAAGGTCGGCAACTTCGACCACAAGGTATAACGAGCACTTTTTATATTCATTCAAGAATTTGATTAGCAAAAAGCTATTTTTGAGATAAGTGAAATATAAGTTGGGCTTGCGCAAGATACGAAAATATGTTTGTTAATTAATATAAAGTTTGACTAGTTAAAGTTAAATTTTTGTATAAGTTCATTAAGCCTTCAACTTAAATTAAACGTTATAGGATTTTTTATACATAATTTATTGCTGATAGTTTGATAGTTTTCAGTTTTTATGACTTAACTTTTTGAAAACTAATAGAATAGTTGAAATAAACTGAGCCTAAGTCTTAAAAAAGTTGACTTTGCTTAGAATTTTTCTAGTGTGACCCTTTCTTCCGCTCGCCCACACCACTTTGCCTCGTCAATCAATACCCTTTTAGTATTTAACCGCATTTGGTAAAGTATATTTTCATCATTGACGTTGGGGTAATTTAATCCCAAATGCTATATCGATCTCATCGCCGACTGCATCTAAATTACAATTAGACCCAATTTTGCTGTCTGCGTCAGTTTTTGTTTATGTGTGTTGTGTCTGTGTGGGATTTGCGTTGTTTTTGCAGTTTTATGTAGCGGCATTGACGGCGTTGTTGCGCTGAAACAAAGGACTATAGTCCTTGTAATGAAATTTGTCGTAATTGTTTTGTTGCGCTGTTCAACTTCCAATCTTTTGTCTATCTCGCACACTTTGGCTCCCTCCCTAGCTCTCTCCCTCTCTCTCTCTCGCACAGCCACACTTTTCGCTTGTTTTCGTTTATTTGTGTGTATGCCTTTTTTTGTGGATTTTGATTTGTTGCTATTATTACTTTTATTTTCGTTTGCTTTTCTATTTTCTATTTAGGTTTTCTTTTCTTTTCCCATGTTTATTCGTTTTCGCTGATTTGTGTCCCTGTTTGGGATTCGTCTTTGGGCCAAGGGCAAGATAAAGCATTTTTCGGCCCTACAATTGAGCTGCCAGACACATATATCATATCGTTTACTCATATAAATACCTACAAATATATATATTTATATGTATTTATATTGGTTTTGGAGCTTACCTGTGAAGTCAGTGATTAAGTTTGGTTGCCAAGGTTCGAAAGACCCTCGAGTATTATTTGACATTATTTGCCTTTGGGCTTTGCCCTATTTGCCTTCAAATAGCTTAATTCCAAAGTCTCTTATTTTCTTTTTTTATTTCCACTAAACATGACCACAGAAAAAAAAATTGATTCCTCTTTCTGTGGTCTGTCTTCCGCGCAAGGCTTTTAGGCCAGAATTTGTTTATGGAAGCGTATTTGGCTTGTGTGTCTCAATATATGTTTACACAGCGGCCTTCTCGTTTCTTTTACGCCCTCACCTATCTGAATCTTGTGCTGTCGCTGTTTTACACATTGTATAGCGAGGGATTTCCCTATTCAATAACATACCCTATGTGCAAAATAATGGCGATAAAGTTGCTATGTGTAAGTGACTCCAAAGTCGGCTTACACTTCGCAATAAACACATTTAAAGCATATTACGTATACGACAATTAATAAGCCCCGCAACAAGTAAGAATATTAAGAGGGTATTCCATCAACGAACTCTATGCACTTTGTTCTCTTGTCTGTTGTATTTGTATCTGTTGTGTACTTTGTCAATTTGTGTATTGCGTGTATAGGCTCGCTTCAAAAAGCATTCCGAACGTTTCGCTTGCAAGTTTGTGTTTGTGTCAGCCATAGGGCATAGGGAACAGTGCCAATCAACACGCATACGCCGTGTGGTGCCGTGATATATTTACGAGTATAAGGCGTTCCGGTGCTCGTAAAGCTCGCACACGCGAAACGATTTGCAGCCATTTAATATGTACGTATGTGCCATATATACTTGTATAAAAACTCATATAAAGGGTCGACTGGAACCAAACGAGGCTTTAACATGACAATTTATGAGACTGTCCCTAGCCACAACTGACAAATGCCCAAAGAACACTTTTCTGCCTCGTTTACTTACCATACACATAAATATATTTGTGTATATATTAACTTTATGCTGATGCTGCTCACATCTACTTAATTAATTTACTGGAAAAGTTTTTGGCAATTTATTATCGCCTGCAAAACGATTGATTGATCAATTAACAGATACGCAAAACACTTGACCATTACAAAAACCAATTGCCAATTATGCTGACGCAAATAGTAGAATGTTTAAAGCGTGAGTTTGAAGGCTCGCTGGCCACAGACAGATTGCTGGCTAACGACCACCAGCCACAAATGTTGATTTTGGCAGTTTGTACATTTTTGATTTATGCAAATAATAATTGTGTTTACTCACAAAACATTTTCACATTTTATCATATTTTGATTAGCAATCGCAAGTCCACCCCAGGCAAGTGTCGACATTCAACTGGTTTTAATTAACACAATGCACAATTAACTTTTTGTGTAACTTTTGGCAGGTTTATTTAATTTATTCATTATGTCAAAGTTTTATTCAGTATCTCTGTTAGGCACTGTGATGATGGGATTATTGCCGACAAAAGGAACACACTACTAATGAGGCATCACGTTTAATTATTAATAAACCTTAGGCTCATTTAATATTATTATAAAGACTACTTTATAGTTGAGAGTAGATCCTCGCTAAGCTCTTTAAATGATGTATGCTTTGCTTTTCGCTCAACATACTAGAAATAAACAAACAGCAACATGAAGTGGACTCGTGTACAAGCGAAACGAGCTTGAACTGCAATACCAAGTATTTTCTATCACATACATTGTATTTCCAATAAAATCGAGGAATTGAAATACAATTCGAATTTCGTTGAATGCGACTAAATGTTAACGCGAATCAAATATATCTTGTTAAATGTCGAGTTACACTTGCATATAGAGACTATTAATAGTTAGTTGGAACTATAATACAATATCCAAGATATGAAAAAATAGGTACAGAAACAAGGTCGTTCAAGTGTTGGCAAAACTGTTGAGTGCAGCTTGTTTGTTTCTCATCAAATTTTTCTATAAAAAAAGAAAATCATTGAATATGCGTTGCGCCATTTTTTCCAATGAAAAAACTCGAACAAAATTAAATTTGTTGTTGATGAAATGGCTTTGAGCTTGAAAGCTCTTTATAAATAACTTAATACTGTGTACAGTGAAAAAATATAGTTGGAAAAATATTGCATAACATTAATTTTGAAGTCTCTTGTTCAAGTGGCCTTAAATTTTAGATATTATAGCTGAGAAATGTATAAGTTTTCTCATCGCTTTTAAAACTAGTCTAAACTAAGCTTAGCTGTAAAGAAAAGCTCATTATCTGAATAATTTATTCTACTTCGCGTTAGCTGCGAGGTATTCTCTCATCAAAAAAAACACATTTTCTACCAGCTGACTGTGCATATTTAGTACAATCCATAATTTACACACACCCTCCAGCATATGGCTAAGTAGAATGCTTCAAATGTTAAAGCTCAATAGTGCAGACACATTCAAACACATACACACACACAAACACACACAGACACATACTGTAATCCATTGAGTTAGACCAAGTGGCGTATACGCAACCGAGTGAGTCGTAACTCGTGTTATGGTATTTCATCGTTGATTAGCTGCGCTTTGTGCAAATTCTGCTGAGCGAAAATAAAAAAAAAAAAAATATTGCCCCTTCGGCGCCGCAGCATAATAAAGCCAGAGCAAAAATGAAAAGAAAAATAAATAAACAACAAGCGCAGCTGGCATTTGCTTGATTGTTTGTTGTAGCTATTTATTTATTTCACTCTCTCCTTTTGCTGTTTGTTGCACTTTTCAAAGACAGAAAGGAAGAGAGAGAAAAAACTTGCTTAAATTGTTCAAGGATTTCATAAGTTGAATGCTTTTTTGCCATTCGCATAGCTGATAGCTGCCTGTCGCACTTTTATTGGTCCATTTCATCATAATGCTAACGCGTGTGTGTATGTGTGTGTGAAGGTTCATGTATGTGTGTTGAATGGCGCTTGTTTGCTTTGTAAGCTGGTAGCTGGAAGCTGCTGCTGCAATGCACTGGAGCATGAAATCTGTGTAACCTTTTTTTTTTTTTTGGAACAACGCTTAGTTGAATAACGGACTGCCTGCCCTTGTCACAGATATCAAGCGTTATGAACGTGTGTGTGTGTGTGTATTGGTGTCTCAATTGTCTTTTGCCCCTAAGCTATTTGGCATTAGGCAAGCGGCCAAGGCAGAGTCAGCCAGCCAAAAACAAACGACCAACTAGCAAAACAAACTTTAACACACACACACACAGTTGGCTACACTTCTATGTGTGTGTGTGTGTTCTATGTCGCCATTGACTGGCATAGAATTTCCAGCGCGACGCGCATTCTGAACACAAAAAAAAGCGGCACAAAAGGCATACAAAAACTTGGCAACCTAAACCATAAATGTTGCGAACCAGACAGCAAAACAAACTCATAATACGTTAGTGTGTGTGTGTGTCAATGCCTATGTAGCTGACTTACGCCTAGTTATGCAGAAGGTTTGCTATTGCACATGAATACTCTGTAGCCTTTCGACTTTTCTTGAATCTATTTTTCCTTGCTCAATATTGCCTAGGGTATGCTTTAGTTAACCCTAACAAAGAGAATTCTCATTTTGTTGGTTCAGTTAGTTTTGGGCTATTTAGTTATTGTTAAGTTTTCTGTTGGCTGCTTTCGCTTAATGCTTAATGCTTAGTAGCCGTTAAGTTTATAAATACTACACAGCGAGAAATGGGTACGTGAGGGAGATACAGAGATGAAGCGATAGAGATTCGGGTGCTGCAAGTGAAGAAAAAGTTGGTTTCAGTTGCGTCTCGAGGCGTTGTTAACACGTCGCATATTCAAGCATTATTTATGCTACCCGAAGCGACGCTGGTGGTTGCTGCCACATTTTGTTTTTAGTTCAACATTTTTTTCATCTTGTTCTTGTTATTGCCTGTGGGGCTATTTATACTTGAAAATAGCCGTCATTGTGACTTAGGAAACCCACAGAGAAAGAGAGAGAGAAAAGGAGCAGTAGTCAAGTGTTAATATTGTTGTGGCATCAGAAGATAAAGCCATACATTTTACTTACCACTAGCTACAAAATAGCCCCATGGCTACTAATGGGCGACTCGAGAGTGTCCTGGTGTCCGATGACAGCAACTGGCATGATATGGCCAGACAAAGCCAACAGGCAATAACAAGACACTTGGCCAAGTCTAGGTAGCTGTTGTCTGAGCCTGTTTAGATACAGGCGACTTTGTGACTGTTGGGATGAGCTGCGTGTTAATTGTGTATGGCCCATGGCCAAAGATACGTTTCCAGACAAACAAAAGGCCAACACACAATGGTGACACAAAGCAACCGATGATCTAGATTAAAATATTAGTTGACAAATAGTATGCACTGAGAGAAAGCGCCATAAAGATTATTCTAGTGTATAATTGAAGTTTTTTTTTAAGTTATTGGTGGATAGAGAGAATATATAATGCTATCAAATGCATTGAAAGGAAATTTACTTAAATTGCGTATACGTATTTTTACATTTATTTATAAAAGCTCTAACGGCTATTAAATATATTTTTATGTTTGACTTGAGTGAAAAATTTTATTGTAGCTGTAAATACTTTTTATTTTCAAGAAAATGTTTAGCTTCGATTGCGAAAAGTGTTAGATAATAAAATTCTTACGTTTTCCGATGATGGCAACAAATTTTT
The DNA here is from genome assembly GCA_035044725.1 of Scaptomyza caliginosa. Taxonomy (NCBI): domain Eukaryota; kingdom Metazoa; phylum Arthropoda; class Insecta; order Diptera; family Drosophilidae; genus Scaptomyza; species Scaptomyza caliginosa. Next base: position 3,263,628 of record JAWNNR010000686.1, read on the forward strand.
ATAATCCCAAAAAGAATATTACAAATTTGATAGATAGTTACAAACCGAAAGCTTAAACGATTTATCACTTCCAGTTAAAGCTTTGAAACAGTTTTCGATCAGTTTAAAAGGTTTGCTCTTAAGCTTACTTGGCCAACTGTTTACCCTATCCATTTCGAAAATTCGATTTAGCCTACTTAAAGCAAAAATCTTTCCTTGATCTGGATTAGCCACTACAAACTTTTGTATAATTTATAAGCCAAGTACTTACCTGGTCCTCTTTTCGGTCGAAACTGGCAACTTAAGCTGTGAAAGCCACGCCCATTGTGTTTAACAAGTGCCGAGAGGCCGCATGTTGACAATTAGTCTTGATATTAAGTGGGTGGCCTTACCTTACATCCTTACATCCTGCTCCACCTCAACTCGAAGCCCTGAAGCGTGTTATTGTTGCAGTATTTCACTCTCTTTTTTTTTTGGTTGCTCGTTGCTTCCTTTTAAGCCAACAACTGAAGGCTGGGCGTACTCGTGCCATAAAAGTGATGGTGCTTTTTTTTGGGAGCTGGCAATTGCTGTCGGTTTATACTAAAGGCCGAGCAAGAAGATTGGGCCAGTTGGGCTGCTTGTTGGCTTAAGGTGTATGTTGTTTGGATTTGTAAACATGCGGACTAGCAAAAAGCAGAACCTAAGTAATTATGACGGAGACTGACAGGCAGCAAGATAGAGAGAGAGAAAGATTGGGGTCAAATGTCAGAAGGTGGTGGTCGTGACTGTGCAGCTTTTATGTTGCAACTGCATTAAAATTGCTTTTTATGGCCGGCACAAAACGTTAAAGCATCCAAAAAGCATAGGCACGCCCCAACTCTTGTCAATGCAAAACAACAACAGAAACAAAATGCCAAAAGTGCCCTGCCAGCAGCTGCTGCTGCTGCTTTTCTAACAAGGTGGAAAGTTACAGAAGTGGAAATGTAACAAACACAAGCAACAGCAACAGCAACAGCAAAACAGTACAATGTTACTTTTAATTACTTTCTGCATAAATTTGCACTCATTTCCGCTGCTGGGTGATGCCTGGTTAAGTAACAGGATGTCATCGCCTGCAGCTTATCCGCTGTTATAATTGTTTGTTGTTATGCTTGTGGGCCAATGGCAGAAAAATAAAATGTTTTACACCAAAACAGCGGCTAAGCATTTACTTGACCCAAAAAAACATAAATGACAGCAAAACATAAACAGAAAAGCACGCGCTATGTGACCTTTAAGTAGCCTATGTTAAGACATGTGTGTGTGTGTCCTTGGTCCTTAATAAAAGCACGTATTTTAACGCCTCGACGGTTTTTGTTATTGCCCTGGCAAAAGACAAACCACTGTCAAACGATTCGGTTTACTACGCTTGTGTGCACTTTAAGCGGTCCTTTGTTAACTGGACTAACTAACCCTGGCCATTGCTCTACATTGTTAAACCCCCTAATTGCACAAAGAGAAATTAGTGTTTACTACAACAAGAATTTCGTAGGGTCGAGTATTTTAGTTTAGTAAGCTAGTTTGCAAGTATTTGAGAAAATTGTTAAAAGCTTTTAAGACAAATTTGAATAATTTGTTTGCCAAAAGCTGTTGAAACAAGTAGTTAAAGTTATTTAGTTTACAGCCACAAATATTTTCATCATCCACATTTTCTTACTCTGTACTTTTGCTTGAAAGTTATTGTTTAATTGTGGCATCCTTTCATTGTTTGTTGCTGGCCACAAAACAGTTTACGTTCAGCTAAATGGCAAATAAATCAACGTCGACGTCCCTAACGAACAAGCCATGCCTGGCCATTCAGGCCACTTGCTGACTGACTCACTAACTGCCTAGGCTGAATGTGAGTTCAAAATGATTGACTTTAATGTCATATTGCGCAATTTATGCGAATGACTGGCTTACTACTGCCACCCCTTTTAAGCCCCAAACCATGCTGTTCATGTCGCTGCGCGTGACTTCTGAAAATGACTAACAAGCGTGAGTGTGAGAGAGAATTGCAGTGAACTGTAAATGACAGCTCAGCTCGGCCGGGAACGAATGGGAATGGAACGGTCTGGCACATGGCTTGGCTTTGGCATGGCATTCAATTAACTCAATACTCGCTTCAGCTACATAAAGCAAATGTCAATTACATTTAGCCATTGCCTTTGTGCCAGGTGCCAGACACCAGCCTCGTGTGTGTAAATGGGTCAAAGAGCACAATTCACGGTTCGATTCAAACAACAACGTTGCCAATTAGCCAAGTCTTTCAGCCATTTCATTGGGATTTCCCCATAATTGCAATGACGCGCTAAAACTTGACAATAAATACTTAAAGCCCACGACGGTTGCTGCTGTCCGGTACTTAAGCTTCAAAAGGAAGCTGCAATAATGCCAAGTGTTGTTCAGAGTAACACTAATTGACAGCAGAAACTTTAACATGTGTGCTCGTGTTTTAATCATACTTAACAAGTGATTTTCATGACCTTTTCGTAGCTTACCTGTAAAGTTTTTTGATTACTTCATTCCCCATTCAGTTGAGTGTGCAAAGTGTTTGAGAATTTTTAATTATTGTTTATCGTATGTTCGCAACGTAAATGAAGCACTCCCAACTTAAACTTATTACAATTTTACAAATAATTACGTACAATTAATAGTTCGTTTCAAAGTTTTGTTTTCGTTTCTGTTTTGTGTGCGTCAGTTTGTAGTACTTGGAATTTGTTGTCTACTCTTTTTTGTTTTGTTTTTGCCTTCCAGGAAATGAGCACAGTTGGCTGCAGCTCAATGCGATACACTTTTTACACTGAAAAAATATGTTTTTGCTAGGTATTTTACTCAAACAGAACAATATCTCATACAGTTAGTCTTAAAGCAAAGTTTCGTTTACTTAACAACTTATTTTTGCTGCTCGTATACTTAATAAACATCATTCCTATCTTCAAGTAATGATTCTAATCCTCATTTAGCATCTTACTTTCTGATAAGTTCATTTGTTCTTGGCTCAAGCAGGGCGACAGCTGCCAGTGGCAAACAATTATTTCAGTTAACTAGATCATCAATGTTTACCTTATCAGCAACTAAGCACCCCAATTGCCCAACTTACACGTACTACAACTACTTACCCAGTGACCCAAATCGAGTCAGTCATTTATCACCAGTAGACGACTGAATATCTGCTCAGACTCATTGTCAGATTAGAATTAAGTTTGGATTTTGTGCTGAGTTTGAGTTGAGACTTTCTTCGATTCCTAGGGATTGCTTGCTCTGTTTTGCTGTTTTGTTGTGGGTGGGGCGACAAATTGTTCAAGGCCGTTCATCATTCTACAATCAACTCTTGTCAGAATTCCTTTTCGTTTCCCTTCTGTAAATAGTTTTCAATAAATGCCCGTAAGTCAATATTAAGTTAACTGGCCAAAAACCAAGAACTACTAGAGTTTTGTGGTTTGTCTACACTAAGCGGATTTACTAGATTTTCAACATTCCAAATGAACTTCTCGCTCTAGTTTCTTTGCAAGTGTATGAAATCAAGAGCTGCTCAACTGTGCAGCAATTGCTTATCTTTTATCAAGGCAACTGCCACTCAGGTGAGAGACAGAACCCAACAATAAGTATAAGGTGTGTGTCTGTTTGTGCTTAAAATGTTTTTCAAAATCCATTTCTTGGAAAAAGGACATAGACGTTAGCGAGTCTTAGAGAAGGTTGGGTGGTATTTCAATTTGGTATATAAGCTTGGCATGGATTACTTTGAACAGAACACATACACAAATGAAATTGACAGCTAATCCGTAATTGATCTGCTGAAGAAGGCAGAACGCGACAGAAGTGTATGGATAATGTGCGGGGGGTGTCAGTGTGGAGTTGACAGCTGACAGGATGTCTGTCAACTGTGTTCAAGTGTTGAAAATAGAAAATAGCAAACGTTTTTTTGGTCACGTTCTCATTTACCTGACAAACAACAATAACAACAACAACTACCAGAGTTATGCTTTTAGTTCGTGTGTGTGTGGGAAAAAGGCAATCCATGAATTTGTCAGTTGTAAGTGAGTAGGGCAAAAGCGACTGCATGAATTTTCAATTTTATTTCTACTCCATAATAAAATGCGCCACATGACAAGTGTCCTTGGGTTGCTGCTCCTTATGCTTATGCCTGGGCTCGATTGCTGCCTGAGGCAATTCAGTTAACGTACTTGGTCTCGCTTCATAAAAAAAAAGAAAAAAGTTTACTTATGGTAATGCGTAAAATCGTAAATTTTTGCAACAAGCTAAGCAGCAATAAGAAATCATAAATAAAACAATATCTCATAAACGCATATTTAAATATGCTCACATGTGTGCGAAAGAGTCAGCAACAGCTTATGGGCTGTAAGCTCTGACTGTTAAATGAAAGAAAAAGTGTGGCAGCATTTCAGGCGTCGCCCGACGGCCATTAAAGCATAAGAAAATGTAAGACGTGTTATTCAAAGTGAGTGTGAATATGTTTGTCTCAGGCGACAAGCGAACAGTATATTATTTGCTTAGCATACGCGACAAAGGTGTGGGTTGAATGACTGGGCGTGTGTTTGGGGGACTGTGTGATAAGGGCACGTGCATGTATTTGATACATATATAAATAATATTATGTTACGCCAGACAACGCACAACGGCATACGATAAAAGTACAGAAAAATAATAAAAAGAAAGTGTAGCAATACAATGTAAGCATAAAACGCTTATAACTAAAACCAAAACAACAACAACGACCATTGCACGCACAGGAAACAAACTAAAAGCCAAAAAGAAGAAACAACAACAACAACGCAAACCGCATACAAATGTCACTGGCAGCGCTGCCAGCAGAGGCAGCCTCTGTGCTTGTGACGTCAAAGCAAAGCTGGCTGCTGCCTAAGCTCACCCACACGACCAGCGTCCATTGACATTTCAATTTTAAGCAATTTCGAGCAACAGCAGCAGTAGCACTAACGGTTACAGTTATAGCTACGACAACTAAAGCGACAGTTTAGCAGTACAACAACAACAACAACAACAACTACGAAGTGCAAAGCATGGATGATGTTAACGCTGGCAGCGCTGCTGCGTCAGCGCCAAAGAAGAGCGGCACCACCCTCTCCGTGGATCGTGCTGCATTCCTATTGCTGCGCGTTAAGAAGGCATTCAAAAAGAAGCGACAACAACGCAAGGAGCGACAGTAAGTTAAAAAATGTGTAACCCAACCCCACCCAACCGTTCCCACTGTTGAAAGTTTAAAACATTTGCTGTTAATTTTATGTTATGCTGTCGTTGCATTTGCTTTATCGCCTTTTGCTTTTGCTTGTTTGTACCATTTCTTAGCTTGCGACTTTACAAGGATTGTTTTCGTTAAGCCGCTCAAATCCAAGTATATTGAATTTATCGCATTTTTCTTTTGCTATCCTCACTTTTCTTTTGCAAGAGTTTCAAACTGCTTTTGAGGATGAAGGATTTGCCGTAATTAAATACAAATTTGTAACTTAACGAAAGTTTAACTTCCACTTCAGCATTGCTCAAAAGTTTACAGTGAATGGCTTATGTTATGTTAAGTTTCGTTAAGTTGGCTTTAATCAAGGCTGTTATTAATGTTTAATACATGTCAAGGGTTAATGGCGCATATGCGTATCCCCTTTATGGCTTAAATTAATTACAGTGATTAATTGCAGACTGTGCGCAGACTTAATTAAGGCATCACAGCTTTATTTATGTTATTAAATAATAATTTAATGTGGTTAAGTAATGTTATAGCATTAAATGCAGTTTTTTATGGCTGCTCAATAAAAGCAGAAATTGCTCAAATGGGATTACAGAAGATGCAAAACGCAACAATATGAACGCTCGTCAATTTTAACAACCCGACTCAGCAAGACTTTTGAACAGTCAATGAGGGAACTATTTGCCAAAGGAATTGTATTATGCGTCAAATCAAAGCTTACTTGCTTAAAATGCTTAGATAAAAATAAAATCTAACTGCTATTTTGAATAAAAATTTCATGCAGTTTGAGCTAGTCACAGAAAGGTAAACCAAATTGGCATTTTGTACTATCTTCGAACTGGTTTTTTGTCCGCTTAAAGGGCGTCTTTAAGGCACTTGCAATCCGCTTTTGGCATTTGCCATATATATGCACACATATTCTATTCTAAACGGATATTGCCTCACCAATCGCCTGTACCACGCACTCTGCAGCTGTGTGTGTGTTTGTGGCAGGTGAATTGTGGCTGCTGCTTGAGGCAAGTTTTTGTATGCCATGGGGGCACTTGAAGGGCGTCTGCCAAAATTGCTTCTGAAGGCGCAGCAGCAACAGCAGCCCTTTGGTATTAGGAGCTGCTGGCATGCAATGCAGCCATTGCTTACTTTTTACTTACATAAATCTACAAACTGCACATGACGCACTTGGGGAAGGAAAAAAAGTTGATTACAATCTGAAAACTTAAAGAGATATATTACAATTAAGTTTTTAGTAGATATAAAATAGAATAAGTAAGGTCTACCTGTTTTTTCCGAGTGTATTTTTATCCTAACGTGTATGTGCCAAGTGTGTTTAAGAACTTAGAACGCTCCAAAAACCAACTCTTGGGCAATACTTTGCTCACTTTCCGGTGCTGCCTTTCAGGCCAACATATTCATTCCTTCTCTCTTTCTTTCTCTATCTCGTTCTTTCTCTTTATTCTTTATTCATTATATGCGCTGTTGTTGTCGTTTTGCCGCTTGTTTTATGCTGCTTTCCATTTGGCTCTAAAGCGAATATTTGAAATGTTTTTGCCTAGCTGCATCGCTGTAATGAAAATGCTTTCTATGCTTAAGGCATTCACATGCTGTAAGAAGAAAAAAAAACACGAAGTAGTATGTGTGTGTGTGTGTGTGTATATAGTAGCAACAAACTTAATTAGACGCAACAAAATTGCAGAAAATGAGAATAAAGTGGAACCCAAAAGGCAGCAAGCGCTTAAAGTTTTCTTTACATTTTTTTTTTGCTTTTCGGCAAAGTCATTAATGCGGCAGTTGCTCCTGCTCCGTGCTTCGTACATTCAGTCAGCCGTCGCGACGCCACTTAATTTCATTATAAAACTTGAGCTAAACACAAGGAATGTAGCAGAGCAAAAAGTGGGCGTGGTCCATGGCATCAAAGCAACAAAACTGCCTTTGTGCCAAAAGAGTTAAAACGAGCAGCAGCTTTCCCTTCTCATCCTCTTTCTCTCTCGTCCTTTTACCCTCTGCTGATTTGATTACATGAGCAACATTTGCTCCAATTATGCACGCGCATGTAAACACAGTTCCAAATGCAATTACACAACCAAGAAATACTCTCTCACACAGACGCATACGCATCAGCTAAATTACAGAGCACAAAACATTGCGTATACGTAATTTTTGGCATACGTGTTACACTTTGCCTATGTTTCCGTTTGCGGTCTCTGTGCATTCGCTTCTTCTTTTTTCATATTGTGTGTGTGTGTGTGCGTCTGCGTCTGATTACCAGGAAAATTGTGTCCGAGCCAAAATGTTGACCACATTTGAAAAAGTTTTCAATTGCTTGTTCTCTTTTGTGATACTGACCAAGTGCGGCTTGATAGTTTTTTAAACAAAGTGAATTTAAACGCAAGCATTCAACTTTCTCTGACATTTATGAAGTCCCTGACCTTTTCCTTTACATCATTTTTGTTTTTAATAAATTAGTGGCATTTTTTTTCAGTATTTTTTTCTTTGCTAATGTCAGTTTTCTGGGTTTGAAATATTTGTTTAATGTGGCAATGGCTGAGTAAACATTTACATTAATTATAACAGACAACATAATGTGCATAATGTGATTTAAGTTTATTAACGCAAATGACGCGTAAATTTAATGAGTCATATTAGAGGATTTTTGCAGAGACATTTCAATATATCTACAGATATTAATCTTTGTGTTAACATTACCATAACTGAGTAATGTTTTGTAATCTGCATTTTTAAAACAAGTCGTAATCAAGTGCTCAAGATAATATATGTACAAGACAGACCACAAATAGCACTGCTGTTACTTGCACAGTATGTTTTAGTCTATCAGTTAGATCTTGTTTGCTTTTTGAAAAAAAAATATACATATATTGTATAAACTTTTATGTCGCATCATTCTTAAAGTGTTTTACGGTAATTTGATGGCGAACTTGTTAACTTTGTTTCCATAGAACGCAAGAAGGTGCCAAATGCCGAGTGCTCGTTATTGTTGTTTGTTGTTGTTGTACGTAATGTACGGGTTACGGTTGCGGGTCAATTATGTAGATCCGCTTTGAGTTACGCGACTAGCTGAAACGTGCAGATGGGTGTCTCTGGCGGTAAGGGCAGGAGTAAAAACAAAAATGGGCAGAATTCCAAAAAAAAAGAAAGAAAAAAGTAGGCGCCGACGACCTGACTGCCTGACGTTTACTGGGCGCCGCCTGCTGTGGCCTCTAGGCAAAGTTTGTCCTTGAATGAAGGGTGAAGTATGTAGGTTGAGGGGGAGATTCGTGCTCGGTGGAATTGGGTTGTTGACGTAGGCCTCAATTCGAGCCAGCCTTATTGAGCTTAATGGGTTGCTTAACGCACTTGAATGCAGCAGTAAAAGAAAAAACCCTTTTTAAAATAATGCGACCATAAACAAAAGTCAAGCTTGACGCTAAGGTATTGTGTCAATTTTCCAGCATTTATTTTTTATGTGTGTGTTTAAGTGTGTGTGTTTGTGTGTGATGCTGCAGCAGTTATTTGGCATTTTGGTTTCCGCTGCTGCAAGGACGCACATAAAATGCTTAGCACGACAACAACAAAACCAACTGCAAAAAAAAAACTGAATGCGACTGTAACTTTTGTGCAGTGCCAAAATAGAATGCCAAGTGGGTTGAGGGCAGGGCGGGCCACTCAGAGCTTGAGAGGGTGGATGGGCTGACGTACTATAGTACTTGCTGGCGCACTGGGGCGCCACTTTAAGCCGTGCAGCTGCCAACCAAGCCAAGCGGGTGGCCCAAAAAAAGAGTTGTTTTTTTTTTCTCGTGATATTCCATCATCAATAATGCGCCCGATTCGTGTTGGTTTCTCAGGGAGCTGTTGCTTGCCAACTTTCAATACGGGCTGCGTAATAAACAAAAGAGACATATAGCTGCAGGATACAGGACTTAAGCTTTAGTGCTTCAGGTTTTCTTGGCTGCTTTTTGTGAAATCAAAAGAAACGAAACTTTTACACAAAACATTTTCAACTACAAAATACGCTGATTTTAAGGAACAACTCATACGAAAAGGGCAGAAATGATTTTTGAATGAGTTAAGCCAAAGTGAATGTGGCTTTAACTTACGATTATTAATTATTAAAGCTTAGTTTTGGTATCCCAAAAAGTGGCCTTAAACTAATTTCTGCGAATCTAACTTTTAGGCTAACCTTGTTTATACTTATTTGCCCCTGTTGGGCAATGTATAAAAAGAAATAGAAAACATTGAAATGCTGCTGGCAGTCTGAAGCGTATGCGTGTAATTGTTTGTAGTGGGCGTTAGAGGCGTGGCATTCAGCTGGCACTTGTCAGAACAGAACAGTTAGCAGAGGCAGGCAGCATCGAGTGCCAGAAATTCAATCATACGTCAAGTTGAGCAATTTGTGAAAAGGGTGACAGCATACAACTGTGCAAGAGTAGATGGGGGAATAGGTGTATGGGGCAAAAAGGTTGGCAGCAGGCTTCGTGTCGCTGACAGCTGCGCATTTGGTATGCATGCAAACGCATGTGTGTGTGTGTGTGTGGAAATGCAAGAAAATCATTTTGCTGCTAACAATCAAACGTAATTCACAGCTGACAGAACCAACCAGCAACGACCCACAAACACTACCAAAGCTCAACCCAGGCCAAACCAATAGCATCATGCAAATGTAACGGAAATGAAATGCCAACAGGATTGCGTAAAGGGGTAGCGATGGAGGGTGCTTTGAGGGTAAAACTTGTGTATGCTACACTTAGCAAAAACAGAAAACAAAGTTCAGAATGTCTCAACTACAGATCAAGTACAAGTACTTGCCTAAGGGCCTTGAAAAAAACAACTTTATTTTGATTTGTTAGTTGCAATCGTAAAGGACTGCCTTAAAACTTGACCCGAACATGAATCTTTCTACTTATCATTTCGCTGAGTGTAGCCAACGCAAAGTAATTGCATTTGCTTGTTGAATTCCTCAGTTGCCTTCAATAAATAATTGCATTAACTTATTATTTCTCTCTCTCTCTCTCTTAATCCTATTCTCACACATTCTCTAACCCCTTCTCTCTGTGTTTTTCTCTCTTTCAGGGCACTGCAGAACGCTGCTGGTGGCGCCGGGGTGGCGGGTGTTGGCGGCGTGGCTGGCAGCGGGACACAATCGCGCAGCGGCAGCCGCAAATTGCCGCCACCATTGTTGCGCTCACGAACGCTGCCCGCCATTATTGTGCCGGGACTTCCGGTCGTCTCGTTGCACACGGATAAACAAACATTTCATTTGGGTGCGTAATATATCTGTATCTGCAATATAAATATTTATAACTAAGCCACACACACACACACACGAAAAGCGTTAACACCGCCAGTTGGGTATTATTTTGCACTTTATGGCCACTATAATTGGATTGTGAGGGTATCCATACAATAACACACACACATACAGTCACACATTTAAATGCTTAAATCGTTGCACCACATTCGAGCAAAAAGCTCCTTTTGAATTCGATGCGGAACTTTCAGTATAAGCAGCTTAAACGTAAACTAACATCAACTCAATCAAAGCTAAACATTTAAGAACTCGCTTGTTTGACTTTTTTGTAAAACAAGGAAATAAACTTTTGTATTTTTAATAAAACTTTAATCCATATTAAAAACAAGCTACACAAAGCTGTTTAAAAACATACGTATGTTTATTTTTTTACGAAACATTAAATTTTTGTTTTCTTCGTAAAACCACATTGGCATCATTTGCTCATGTTAAAATAATAAACGTCTGTTGGCACTCGAGGCATCTCACCGGATATGCCAAACAACCGCATGAATTGTGAAACAAATGTGTAAATAAACAATCTGTACTGCCCAGTCGAGCGACAGCAGGTTATCATAAAACAAAACAAACACAGCATACATGAGAGAAAATATTTATATATACTTTTAACAGAGAGTTGGGAGTGAGATGGAAATATGAGATATGAGACTGAATACCGGTGACTGTTATTTATGGATTTCTTATGCATTCTCGACATTGAAAAATAACAACAGACGAAAAAAAACAACACAGCCGATACACATCAACAAGCGCACATAAACAAAGCATTCATAAATATTATATACTTATTGCGCTGCAAAGTATGCTATAGATATATTTTTGCTGATTAGAGAGCGCACTGTGTGAAAAGACAAGGGCGTGGCTGGCCTAACAATTTCAAGCTAAATTCAGTGGAGTTTTAAAGGACCTAAGATGAGGCACTGCTGCACAGTGTTGGCGCTTGGCATTTGAGTTGTTTTCATCATGTGTAGGAGCAGAAACCTAATTAAAACCTTGTTGACCGTGGGAAACTTAATTAAAACCTTTTGACAACTTTTCAACTTGAATTTGAATTAAATTAACTTTGAAAAGTGCTGTTAAAATGCAAAAACCCACACAATAAACGCACACACACACACATACACTCACTAATAAACTTATACGCTATAATGCTAGTCACTAATAATATTCGTTATTTTCCAAAAATGTTTATTTCACAACCGCTTCCACAGATGAGCGCTTGGTGGGCTGCAAAAGCCGTAGCGGCAGCGCCAGTGGCCATCGTTGGTCATTGCTAACCAGAGGAGGTGGTGGCAGCTCTGGCCACAATAACAACAACAGCAATTTGACCAACAACAACAACAACACATTGATGGTGAAATCATTGAATTTGCCCAAAGATGATTCGACACTGATTTACCGTCGCAAATCGTCTGGCAGCTCGCCACACGCACATGCTGCACATGCCGCACATGCTGCGGCCATGCATCAGCAGCAACATTTACATCTATATCAGCAACATGTTGCAGATAGCTCACTCTATCAGCTATCCGATGATTTCGAATGCCATGCTGATGGTTCCCTGCTGCTCAGGTGAGTCGAGTCAAAAAGCAATATGTAGCGAATTTAAAGCCTTAAACGTAACGCTAGTAAAGCGCACGTTGCATACACTGAGCGAAGTTATGTACTATTTTTTAAGAATAGTAGTAAATTATTATTCCACCAAAAAAAGCAAAACTTGGTAATAAACCCAAATAATGCTTGTATTTAATGTTAAATGAAATAATTTAACATCTTCGCTCAGTGCACGTTCGCTCATACGTAACATATGACAGTACTCTATTATATGTTGCGTGCTTTTAACCGGGCTCAAAGCGATGCGATGCGATGCTATGCTGCGTTTTGTGGTGTGTTTTGTTGTGTAATCACTTGAGTTTACAATTTGACGCAGGATACCAGCACCGCATGCTCTCGCCTCTTCGCCATCGTCGCGTGGCTATCCGTGTCGCCTGGCGGCTAAAAAACGTGCCACCGCATGCTCGGAGGCAACAACGCCAATGTCAAGGGAGCATCACCTACACGACTTTGCAATGGCCGATGCTGTTGGCGGTGGCGGTGGCAGTGTTGGCAGCAGCAGCAGTAGCGCCGCCTCGGGAGCACAGACGACCTTTACGCGCCTGGCCAAATTGCTGCATCAATCAAGCGCCATTACAGCCAGATCCAATCTGCAGCCCAGTGTATATATGCAGGCGCCGCAGGGTGAAGAGGCGCCACGACGTCTGTCCTGGGAAAGGTGCGTATATAATTTATGTGTGTGCGTTCATTTACACTTTAAGAAAATAATGTTTAAGGTCAAAAGCATTCCAGTTGCCTGGATAATTCCAATTTAAACGTTAAACAATGATTATTAAGGTTAAAAGCATTCAATCAAATCTAAGGAAAACCCACTCAAACTTGACTTGACTTTTCTTTATGTGCATGAAGCTGTCATGTCTGTCAGTTTGTCACATCTCGCTATCTCTCTCTCGCTCACTCTATCACCTTGACTGGCAGGCAGCGTTGTGGCAATTAGTTAATTTCATTTCTGCCGCAAAAGTTGCAAAGTTGATCTTTGCCATGTCTCCAACAAGGCAACAGTTGCATGTGTCTGTGTGTGTGTTCACCTAATTGCCGGACATGTGTGAGTACGTGAGATTTTGTTGTTGCAAGTTGGTGTTAGCAAGCAGCAAAAGGGGCATCAAGGGGCTACCGATAACATGGACCGGTTTTACTCGAGTGACCGCATTTATCTTCATTTGCCATTTTGCGCTTATGCCTGGGCCTGGACCTGGGCTTGGACTTAAATGGAGACACATGCTGCTGGTGAAGCGAGTGACACGACAGACTGCTGCTGTTGACAGGATAAAAAACACAGCTACCCCCAAACCCCTCAATGTTAACTTAACTAATTAGCTGCGTTTCGTGATGCAGTTGGACGAGCAAGCTAATTACACGTGCGTATTAAATACTAAATACTACATAGATTTATCAGGAAAACACTGGAAGTGAATATAAATGATAGTAAATAATCTAACTCATTAGCACGAATTCATGGAAGGAGATTAGAAGTGCTTAGTGCATCTGACCTTGGCAATTCTAGTAAATTTTTAAGGGAAATTTCTCTTCATTGGCATTGCGCAAGCCAAAGAGTTTATTATTTTCCAAGAATTTTTAATTATTTACATTTCAGTTAAACTGTTAACTGTTTCTTTTAAGTTTCACATATTTGGCTTACATATTAGCAGTCAATTATGGCCTTAAACTAAATTGCTTGTGTTGCCCATAATTTTTGGCTCAGCAGTTTTCTGTTTATTTTTAAGCCATTTCCTCAAATCATAATAAATTTAATGAAAACCTTTCTTTTGACTCTGGCCATTTATTATATCCCTGGCTGGACCCTGGCCGCTGCCACATAGCAGATTAAGGGATTAAGGATTATTTGTTGCTGGCCATTTTCAACTCAATTCGAAAACGCTTTGAACTTGCATTCATTGACTGAATTATTTATTTTTGTAAGAACCTAAAAATGGAATTTTAAATGTGTGCTTAAAACATATCACAGCTGCTCTGCGACCTATTTATTTAGTAAATGGTCAACTTGCAGAGAAAACTTTAAACGTTTCATAAATACAAGTGAAAGTCAATAAAAAAAACTTGTATAAGAATTTTACAATATTTGCCAACACGCCGCAGGAGTTTAAGCGTTAATGAAAACAAACAACACCCACTGTGTGGTGCTTTTGCCCAAAATTCAGCTCTAAAATTATACAAAGTTAAGTTTTAGTTGTTTCGTGGGTTTGTTTTTAGCCCACTGACGTCAGAGTTAGTTGGTTTTGTTGCAATGCCCAAAGCGTCATTTTATGGGCTTAAACTTTGATATTTAGCACAACAATAGTCAAAATGGTTGTGCGATTTTAATTTAAGGATTCTCTAACCCATTTGGTTTTAGATTGGGCTTTGTTTACTTTTGTGTCTGCAGCGCTGCATTTGTTGCTAAATTTACACAACTTGTTTTGCAAGTTCAACAACAACAGAACAAAAACAAAACAATAGCAGCAGCTACAATTGGAATAACAACAAAAGCAACAACAGCTAAAGCATTAGCAATCTGGTAGTCGAGTGGAACAATTCGTTGTTTCTTTTGCTTTCATTGTTTTTTAAGGTTTACCTCGACTTGTATCTGACTTGGCAACTTCACTGAGAGAAAACAATCTGTATCCAAGTATAATCCAAGATTGGCGCCCTGCATTACTGTTAAGGTTTTAGCTTATCTCAGATTTCTTGAATTGAGGTCAAATCCAAACCTTATTGCCAAACCTAGTTTCTAGCTATTTTTTGCTCTGTGCACACTGCACAGCACCCACGAGCTTAATTGTGAATGCATTATTCATGAGGCACAAAGGCGAAAAATGTATTTCCAAGCGCCGAAGGACAAACGCAAGCAGCCAATAAAACAGTGTCCTGCCGCAGGCGCCGCAGTTGCACAGCTCGACAGCTTCGCAGCTGCTTATAGCTTTGTAGCTTCTTAGCTGCTGCTTGGCTAAGCTTAACTTGACTTTCTTCTTTTGCGCTGTGGATCAAGTTTTGTGCGTGTTGCGGGCTGCAACTAGCTGAGAAGACAGCCCCAAGACTGACAGTTCAGCAGGAAAAGAGGAAAACAAAAATGAAAATTGCGCATACGTCATGTGGCACAAACACATACACAGAGAGAGAGAGAGAGAGAGAGAGAGACAGTGCAGAACAAGCTCATTAGCTAGTCAATGTGTAGGCGTGTCACCGCCCTCTTTGCCACTGTAATGGCAGCTGAAGTTATGTACTGTAAAATTTTATAAATTGCCACAACGTATGGAGGCAGCAAAAAGCAAAATATATATTGAGAAAAAAAATAGCAAACAGCTCATGTCGTCGATGTCGGTTACAATTTGTTGCCGCCATTGTCGCTGACAACGCTGCCATTTTCAAATACTCTGTGTTTGAGCAAAAGTGTTGAAAGGTTGCTTTAAGTCTGACTTGCAAAAAAGCTAACTTTACACAAAAGGGTAAGAGAAAGTTAAGATTTTACAAAAAGAGGTTAAGAAAACACCTCTGACTTGACTGGTCTAAGCATTCGGTTACCAAACACAAACAGGGTATCTACTAGTCAATTGTCATTGTTAACATCAATCTTACTTGTTTTTGAATCATTCGCCGTCACTTCATGTTGTGTCGTTTGATGTTGCCACTGCGGCTGCTGTTGCTGCTGTTGATGAGTTACTGTACTGCGTTGAGGGTTCACTGTCGGGCAAAACAAAAAAAAAAGGTCACAATAGGTAGAGTCTCACAGTCGTGGGTTCGACGGGTGCACTGAGTGTGTGCTCCATGTGATTACCAGCGTTGAGGCCTCGCCCATGAGACCCAACAATAATGCCACATGTTGCCAAAATGGATAAAATGTGTACACTTCTGAGATGTGAAATAATATGTGAGGAGTTGACGGAAATTTGTCGAAAAGGGATGCAATTTTTAACTACATTTTGACACATGAAGTGATTAATATTTTTAGTAATATTAATTCTCTTTAATTCTATGTTTTCATCACTAAAGCCTCCCTTTATAGCCCTTAAAAACTTTTCACTCAATTGGCATTCAGTTTCTATTTAAAGTCCCATACCTAGAGTTTGTTTAAAGTCATTTGCTCAGTTTTTTTTATAAGGCTAGATGCCTTATTCATTTGCATGGCATCGCAGTAAAGCTTTATTATTGCCAGCATTAGTCAGCGCAAATGTAACACTAAGTTGACAGCGCAACCAAAATCATTTTAAAAGCAAAACAAGGGGTTGATAATGGCGGTGTGTGTGTGTGTGTGTTAACGTTGAAATGAGCTTTGGTAAGAGATGGCTCTAATGCCACATATTTCTTGAGAATTTTACGCTAAAGTGTGCAAAGAAAATGTCAGCAATGAGTGTCAATGTTACTACAATGTGTGTAAAAGTATGTGTGTGTGTGTGTGTGTGATACAATATGGTTACAATTGAGTCACTGGAAATCAGTTGCGAGCTGTCAATTGAAATGGGAATTTTGACTAAAGTGCAAATGAGACGACAGTTGCCAAACAGCCAGGCATGGAAAGACACTCAACATACTGCCAAAATACACACACACATGCTTATTTACCTTACATGCATGGTAAACCAACCTTTAGATGGGATTGCTTCATTTACATGCACCTTAGTTGGTGGTAAATGAAGCTAACCTTATCAAACTGTGCCAATGTTGACGCCCAATTTGAAATGAACCAAAACGAAGTCTCATATACCCTGTTGTGTGTATTTGGAAGGGTTAATAGAGGGGTTGTTAAAGCGTTAAATTGTTCAAAGCTGCTTTTCTTTTGTTCTCAACTTTGGCAGGAAACAGAATCTTGTTCTTAAATTCCTATGACATTTGCTTGTTTCCTTAAACTTAAGGCTAGCGGAAACTTCTTTAAAAGTCTTTTTAAATATATTAATACTTTTATTCGTAAGTGAATAAAATTCCCCACATAAACTATTTTCGACTTGGGTTTTGTTGATTTATTGCTACCAATTGGCTGTTAGTTACATACTAGTTAAAGTGCTTTCTATGGTACAGTAAACACACACACACACACACACATACACACACCTAAATTAATAACAATGATTATTATTGACTTTGCTGTTGCTTAACTATCTGCCACAACTTGATGCCTGCCACAAACTCATCTGCATTGCAGACGTTTTCACTTGTCAACAACATTCACAACACACACACACACACACACACATAGATACAACATGAAGTTGACAACTATGACTAGAACTGACTGAAATGTGGCAAGTGCTGCTGCTGCTGTGTGGCAAGCGCAGCCTTTGCCTTGACGCAACTCAACTAAAAGAGAAACACGACAATCAGTACAACTTTTTCACATACAAGGGTCGAGCTGGGATCATGGGGGTAAGGGGGTTTTTGTTGCTTGCCAGCGATGTAATTTGATTGAATTTGCGTTGATTAAGCGTATTTAGCTGTTGGCGAATTATTCTACATGCATGTGTCTAATTGAGAATCAACTTAATTGTTTTTTGCATCACACACAGCAAACTAGAAACTAGAGATGGTAATGTGCCAAGAATAAACTCTTCGTAGACGTGTTAATAAGTTGTATTTGATTAGAATAATCACTATTAAAAGCTCTGTAGTTAGTAGAAGTGTGTAGCTCAAGTTTTTGTTTCTTGTGCAGAAACATTATGTTTCACATAATAATTAAAGAGAATATCTACCCAAATATTATGTACATTTCGTGTAAAGATCACGCAACCATCTTTATGGGTAGCAGCGGCTTTAGTATATCCGTCTGTCGCACATTTTATCCTCACGTTTAGTCGGAAACACTCAAGTTGGCTGTTGTTGCTAGGTATGTTTAGGGTTGAGATTTGTGCGTTTATTTAGGTTTCGAATTAACGCAATTAGCATGTGTACACACACACACACACACACACACACACACGACCATATATACACATGTAAACTCTAACTTGATTAATGCCAGGGGGTTCGTGTTGGGGTGGGGGGATGTGTACAGTAGATGAGTTTTGATTGCAAAGCAGCGTTTTGTGGTTTTAATTGAAAATGTTGCGCATACGTCATGTGGTGCATATAATTAAAGTTGAGTGATGTTTTGACACGAACTCTTTAAACTAAAAAGCGCAGTTTGGATTATGCAAATGCTACAAAACAACAAAAAAAAAACGATAACATTAATTAAAGCAAAATGTCAATTTTACTTGAACGCAATTAACATCATAAAGAACTCAACAAATGACATCAATCGTTAGCTTTACACACTAAATTACTCAATTATATAAAACGAGTCATTTAAAGCACATGATTTTCGATTAAACCTTGCGTTTGAAGTTTCAAGTTACCAACCGAAGCATGAAATTATCTAATTAAGTTTTCCAAGAACTAAATCGACTTTGTGGCGTGGCAGAACCACAATTGTATACATATATATATATTTTTATGTAACTATGCATAGTTATGTTGTGACAACAATGAAAGGCTTATTGTGTTTGGCATTATGTCATCCAATTTCTAATATATATGCATCCTTTGATATTGCAAAGCAATTGTTTTCCTTTTAAGACCTAATGCCCTCTAGAAATCCATTATGATTGCGGCTAATTATAATATCAAGTTACGAATTGAGCTTTTATTACGATTTCACATGAATTCCAGTTCGAGACACATTTCTGAAAGCATAGAGAATAAATACATGATAATTAAAAATACATTTTTTAGTTTAAAATGTGTCAAATGAAGTTTTAGATTAAATAAATTGCTCTTTAGTTGTAGTAATTAAATAGTTCATAATATGATCAAGAAAAATAGGCATAATTAATTATTGTTTAGCCCAAAGGATGAAAAAGGTTTAAATAATTATGTAAATATGTGTTGAGACTTGTGTCTAACGGTTTAAGTATGAGTAATTAGTGAAACGATGGAATAATGCTTGTGGCAGGCAACACACTAAAGATGATTAAGACAAATTACCACATTTAATGGCGCTCAGGTAAAAGTCAATTAATTAAATGCAGCTTGTGCTGCAAGAGCTTTTTAACAGCTTGTTTTATTGTACACTGAACGAAAAGAAAGCGTATTAAATTGTTTATAAATGCTCAAAAAATGCTAGTTATCTAGGATAACAGGTTGAAAGTTGCTTTTCTAACCACTTCATCGTCATAAGCTTTAGACGCACAGCTGTCACATTAATCCATTAAGACTCACTGAATTGCAGTTTAAGTCAACAATCTTGTTGTTTGGGGGAAATATCACACACACACACACGACACACGCACGAGTCATAAAGTTGTCTATTGTGTTAGAAGCGTGCTGAAGCTAAAACAGAAGAAAAGCACAAAAACACAACAAAAAAAGAGAGCAAAAAACAACAATTGTTGGCTAGAATGAACACGTCAATGGCTTTAAGCAGAAACAAAAACAGCAACAGTTAGAACAACACATTAGCCATGGCATTAGCGCCAGCTGGCAGCACCAGAAGCATCAGCAGACCCCAAAGGCTTTCTCTTTGTCAGCGACGGGCCATAAAACAGCGTCTACATTATGGTAATGGCCAATGGCTAATGGTAACTAGGCCGGCCAGTGACCGCGACGCCGAATGAACGAATGGGCAGTAGACCGGGGTTGGACGACCGGCAGACGGGGTGGTTGAATGGATGTTGACGACGACTGGCGACACTTAATGGTCATTAAAATGTCCAGGGTAGCGTGAAGCTGAAGTAATTGCGATAGTTTATAAGTATTGCAACAAACTTGCTTGCAACAACTGCCGCTTGCCCCACTCACAAGCTGGCCAAGCTGGTCTTTGACATCAGCTCTTAAACAAATCAAAGTAGTAGCAAATTTTGCCTGGTTAAGTACTTATTTTTCCAAGTGTATAATGAAACCCTTTCACTTGCAGACGCAAGGATAGCAGCGCACTGCAGCGTTCGGCCAGCATTGACTCCTTTGCCGAGATTGTGTTTAGCGACCTGCCACGCCCCTCGCTGAATATACCGCGTCCAGCGGCCGCCAACGTCACCGTGGTGCCAACACCCTTCAGCAAACGACCCTCGGCCAGCAGCCTGTACTCGACGTGCAGCAGCATCGCAGCAGCGACAGCTGCCTCGGCACAGGTGCACGCCCAGTTGAATGTCAATTATGGCGATCTAACGGGACACCAGCAGCCGGGCAGCAGCGGCAATGGCAGCATCAGTGCTGGCAACAGTCGACGCGAGAGTATGTTGAGTCCATCGTCAACGCGACGCAACAAGCTGACCAGAATCATTAATAGTAAGTAAAGTTGCAACTTAATTTCATTATTAGTTAGTTACTGTGAGCAGCGTGTTGTGCCGCAAGTGCAGCGAGTGCCTCGATTGATAAGGACCAAGCAAAGCTGAAAAACATCATTATTATCATCATCATCATCATTGTTGTTGTGCGCGACCCGTTGGGTTTTTATTTATTTATGCAGCTGTGACAGCGGCCTGATTGATATTCAAATGCGCACTTGAGCTCTGTTTTGCTCGGACTCCTGACGCCGCATAAAAAAGCGTTTCATTTCCCCAGAGACTTATTGGGTTATGCGAGTGGCAAAAGCGAGAACGAGAGCCAGTATCGAAATAAAATCAAAAGGCATATATAGTGCCGTAAAAATATTTATATTTATGCATACTTATCAATGACTTAAATTGCCCATAACAACTTGACAGCAAGGAAGTTGGAATATAAAATATATATAGTTAAAGCAACTGCTTTTCAAACGGATTACAACATTTACATATGATATCAAGTTTTCCGCGCTTTATCGCCTACTTCCGCATATAAATTGTAGTTTTGAAGGCCAGTCGGGCCCCTCTTTGGAGACAAAGCTTTGCAGCGATAGCAGAAAAAAAACAAAGCAACTGTGAAAAGCTTATAAGAAACGATCGTCGGCGTTTATTGATGCCTGCACAATTCCACGAATTGACGACAGCGACGCTAGCGTCAACGTTAACGTCAACGCCAACGTTATTGCTGCTCTGAGAGCGGCAAGTGAGCATCGCCTAACTGTGAAGCGCTGACCATTAACGGCCATTACGCTCAGTCGTCCCAAGACGTTGACGCTCTGGCTGAGCCGTTGCTGTCGCTGTCGTTGCAACCGCAACAACTTTAAATTCAGTTGACTAGCGACTTTTGTTGAGAGCGCTGCGCAGTGCGCATCGGTTACGGCTACACTGACAAAGAGCATCAAATAAGAAATGCAAATACAAAATCAAATTGTGCAAAGTGTACGAATCAAATAAATAGTTAAACAAGCCAGTGTATTAAAGTGCTTGTTGGCTTATTTAGAGCAATTGCTTAAGAAGTTGTGACGTAGATTGGCAGAAAAAAGAAACGAATCGAAAAGGCAAGCAATAAAAAACGCGACGCTTTGCGTTTCTGCTTCGTTGAGTTTGTGTGAGTGTCTTCGACTACCTGTTTGCAGCTGCGCATGTGTGCGTGTGTATAGCAGAGAAAGAGAGCAAAAACTTAGTTACCTGCGTCGCGACTCGTGACGCCGACGCCTGAGAGTTGGCGCATAGTGAGTGAGAGACAATGTAGAGAGTCAGAGAGAGTAATTTAACGAAAGATCGTGGTGTGTTGCTGTTGTTGCTTTACGAAATGTCTCAGTGTCAAAAACTAAACGCGTCGCTTTCGTTAAAAAAATACAGAAACGTTGGGGCAACCTACTATAACAAAAACAACAACAGCAACAAAACAGCCGCGAGGCAAAAGAAATTGACTACCAACTGCTGCTGCTGCTGCTGTTGCTGCCTCTGATGCTTCTGCTTTTGCTACTGGCATTTGCTGCTCGTTGCAATGTTAATTAAATATTACGTGCCAGTAAAACAGCAATTTACAGCAGCAGAGAGTCAGCGACAGCAGATCTAACTGTAATTGCATTGCGTGTCCAACCGTTGTCATTATTTGCACGCGCAGCTAGAAAAAAAGAAGAAATGTTTAACAACAGCAAAAAAAATATACAACTGCAGCGAAAGTGAACTTTTGCTTTTGTCTTTCGCTCATTGTGTGAGAAATCAACTTGACTGCAAATAATTTACTCACGTGTCTATCATGGCTACTAGCAGAGACGTCGGCAGAAGTAGCGGCAGCGGCAGCGGCAGCACAAGCATAATTACAGCAAATCGCAGGGCAGCCTTTATAGTTGTATCTCCTTCTCGCACACACACACACGCATAGAAGCACAGACAGTTACCACCGCCCGCAAGCTGTAAAAAGCTTTGTGCTTTGCTCACTTTGTTTTAACGCTATTCAGCGTTGCTGTTGTTGTTTTCGCAGTTTTGTAGCCGCCGCGACGACGTATTCATTAAAGCTGTTTGTGTTGCAATTTTAAGTGCACCCCACAATGAACAGGTAAGCAAAAGCATAACACAAACACACTAATACATACACACATATTGATGTTAAGTACGTTGTCTGCAACTTTGTGGCTAAAATATGCAACGCCATGAAAAACTTGAACTATTGCAGCATTTTTTACTGCAAAGACGTTTTTCCAGATGGTTGTTGCCGCTCTTGTTGAGTGGTTTCAAAAGTTTATTCACATTTCTAGAAAGTCGCATCTGAATTGTATTTTTCTTTAAGTTTTCGCTAGGTTTTGTTTTTGCGACTGCAGCTGACAGTTGTAAATTGGCAGCGCCCGGTCTGCACACCCCCCCGCTTGACCATTAATATTACAGTGCTAGCACGAACTTGTTTATGTTCAAAAACTTCCTTAACTTCCCTGTTAAGCTCGCAAATGCACGAATAAGGGCATAAGAAGTGTGTCATTTATGTATGTTTGTGATTATTCACATGTTTATAAGTTTGTGCTCAAAAGCCAAATGCAAAACAGGTTTTAAAAAGACAGCTTCACCACGCATTAATAAATGTTCTCTATGTTTACAGGGTATCTTTAAGTCTTAGGATCATTCTATTGTTCAATTTACTATCGTGCCTGCTGTGTTGTTTGAACGTTTCGTATGGTTTTTCAAGAAAAATAAATGAGAAAAGCTTCAACTACCCACGCACCCCGCACTTTTCCCGTAACCCCCCTTCCCCCGCGACGTGTACCCTGTGACCTGCACTTAAGTGCACTTAAACCCCGCGACTTGAGCCCACCCACACACAAAGTTTCATTTGCTTTAGTTTAATTTTATTTTCGTGTATTAAAAAGTTGTAATTGTTTGATTTAGAGAAAATTCATCACAAAATTTGTTGTGGCACATTACCTCAAATTTGTTTCTCAAGTTATTTTGTTGTTTGTTTGCTTGTTTTCTTGTTCTTACTTTTGCTTATCGTGGCCAAGCGACTTTTGTAGAATTTCAACAAACTTGTTAGTTTCGAATTGATAAGCAAAAGTTTTTTACGTTTTTTTTTTGCTCACAATTCGATAACGTGAGTTAACCCAGTTGTCATTTATTATTGTTAATGTTATTATTCTATTATGCAATGTGTGCAGATAGCCAAAGACTAAGGGAAATACATTAAAGAATTTAGAAAACAAAATCAAAGACTGTTGAAGTATTTGGATTCAATGTTTAATAAGACTCGAAAGTGAAAGCTACCTGCATCATATTCATCATATTAAATTTATTTCAAATCGATTTTGCATCCAAAGGTAAGCTAAATAAATATTTGTGTTCTTTTGTTCTTGTATTTGCCTTAAAATTTGTGTCAACAAAGAAAACTCTGCTGAAAAATGTGAAAATTTTGCCATGCACAATATGCAAAGACGAATAACGTAGAAAATTCATTTATGTACAGAGAATTTTTTAATAAAAGACCAGAGCACAGCTGCAGGTGAACTTTCTTGGCAACTCAAGAAAGTACTTTAAGCTGTTTGCAAAATAAAAAATAATAAAAATATCTATTTTATCTAGCTAGCAATTTCTTAAACTGCATAGCGTTTTTTCACATTAAAAGTTTCTCTGATGTGGAAGAAGAGAGCAATTAGCTTCAGTTTTAAGCCAAATTGTTCTAATGGCAGCCTAAAAACTGTTGGCTACCATAAAATACCATTAAAAACTGAATGCATCGATTACGTTTTTGTGTTTTTTTGTATCATGCAAATTTTGTTAAGAGAAAACGCTGCTTTTCTGACCTTTGGGCCCTTCTTTGGTTACCTCAATTGATAGCTAGCTTTCCTGTAAATAATTGTGTATGTCTAAAGGTTGTTTTCAAAGAAATCGCCTTACAAAGCCAAAGCCAAAGATAAGCGCTACGAATCAATCAAAAATCTTTTAAATTGAACAACGTAAATAAAATGCTTTGTTATACCCTGCAGCTGTAAAGGTTGTGTTAAAAGGGTATTTGTGTTTGTTTATGACTATCTACAGGGTATCTTTCAATTGACCACCTGCTGTGTTGTTTTTTATGTTTCTATTCTTGCTGTGATTTTCGGGTTTCACTTCAATCGAAGTTTGGGGTTTGTCACGTTTGCCGGGCGGCCTCAAAAAAGTGCGCCATTAGCACGTAGCGCCCACATGCTGGGCCCACAAACACATATCCGGATTTTCAGCTAAACACACACACACACACATGCAAATGAATAGCAATAGTCGTAGATACGATATATGGTATCGCTGAGTAAAATGAAACTTGTGCGACTTTTGAACTTAATGTTAGCAAAGGTCAAAGGGTTTATCTTCGTAACCCCTGCCGCCATACAGTAGCACATATGTTGTCCAATTGCTGCTGTGACGGTTGCGATTGTGACCCAAATAAGTTGATTTAATCCATTTAGAGATTTACAAAGAACAGCAACATGACTGAGTCACGACATTTGTCAATAGTTTTTTTTTTGGTTCCTTTATGTAACTATTTGTTTGTGGCTTGATATGCGGGTTCAATTGTTTGTTTGGTTTTTTTTTTACTATCGTAATATTTCTTATAACGTTGAGATTTTTGTTGGACTTTGAATAACTGGGTCAACGCAGAGACTTTTCGACAATCACTTTTAATTAAAACTGGTTTTCTGCACAGAAAACATATAGGAACTAACCGCTTTACCTTTTTCAATGCTCTCACAAAACTTACTTTAATATATGCTAACAAACACATTCGACTCTAATATTATTCAACATGATGAGCTTCCCATGCAAATTGAATTCAGGGCAGTTTATAGCCCAGAAGCTACGCACTTCCTGATGCCTAATAGCCAAGTTAATAGTTTGCTTTCACCCAAACACACAGCCTTCGGCCTTAACTTTTCAATTAGAGTAAACAGCACAAAAAAACCCGAATCCCTTTTATTTTTTAACAAGTCAGTTTTGCGCCTTGACCCATAGCCACAGCACAGATTTAGTTTGAGAAGCCGAAAAAAAAACAAAAGTAAATTCTTTTTTTGTGCAAATCGGGCGAGATTTGCATAATTTTTAACACTGGCTTATTGGTTTTGCATTTATTTTTCTTTTTCCACCCCACCAAAGTGAGTGGGCCAAAAATCAAGTCCAAAATGGGTGGGCCGATACAGAAAGCTAACGCTGACAAGCGGCCAAGTGACCCGGTCAAAACGTTTATTGCCATTTCGGCTATAAATTTGCATGCCCTTACCAAGGATTTTATGAATATGTCAAGAAGTTAACAGAATGCTTGAAGGTTCCCATGAATGTGTCAAAACAAAATTTATGAAGGTTCTACATGCTAAACATTATCGATATTTGAGCCGTAAGTTTTATGGTTAATTGACTGAAAAAAAGGCAGTTTAAATGAGAATGTTTTTCAGCTTCATATGTAGAAACTTGTAAATAATTTTACAAATATTTAAAACACAAAAACAATACAGTTTAAAAGAGTATTAAATCTTCTACAGCCTTAAAGTATCGTCTTAATCTTTGGTATTTTCCAATGTTGTCCTTTTTGGCTTTTTGGCAGATTTCCATTTTTGGGGTTGGTGGGGTAAAAAAAAACAAGAAATTTGCATATCTGATTAATATGAATACATTAGATTTGATGATTTGGCAGCATAAGCCAATAGAATCGAATCGAATAAAACCAACAGTAAAAGAAACGAATTGACAATAAATACGATAAAGAAAAAAAATCAACTGATTGTGCGGCAAAGGTCAAGCAAATGAAAGATTTATCAGTGCACCCTCTAAGCGTCGCTTTACCCTCTCTGTTATCATCTCGCTATCCAAAATGTCTGGTTACTTAAATTCAATTGGCGTTTCCGTTAAAGTTCGCCAAGGCTGCTGAAAAAGGGGGTAAGAGTGGATAAGGGAGAACTTATGATGCCATTTCATATTTTACAAAAGACATAAAATATGCTTTTTGTTAGCTTTAAACAGACAAAGTCCCGAGTCTCTCCACGCCCATGCACAGTGTCTGCTGCTGCTGATCCAAACGCTTGGAGACCCAGTGAATCGAGAGTGCTTTGGACTTCTTTTGCCACACTCGGGGAGTGTGTGTGCTTTTATTGAGGATGCGACAAATTTATTTAAATAAAGTCGTTGTCTTGGTCTTCGGGTTTAATGTGTGGTAGATTTGACAATTATGACAGATAAAATCGGCATAACTTAATCAGAACTGACAGCGGTAGATACACTGTCATTGATAATAAAAACGAAGGCGGCTCTTTCTGGTTTTTTCTCTTTTTGTGTTTGTGCTCACGCCTGAGTAGACCAGGAGAACTAGGAGCAGGACCCAGCAATTATTGTCACCATTGTGGGCTAGAGTGTGGGCTTGTGTAGCTGTGTCTGCTGTCGCCTCTATTAAGTGGATTAAGTTGTTTTTGTGCTCGCAGGTTAAGCACGCTTGGATGTCGCTAACCCCATCCACCACAAGGCTGACCTCTCAACGAACCCCTGGCGCCTGAGTAAAAGCGGCTGCTTAGAGTCGTCGCACTGATTTATGTAGGACACTGGCAATTTAGCATTGCGTAGTTTCATAAATTTTATTATCAGGCAATTGCAAACTAACAAAAATGAACGAAGAAACGTCCAACTAAATATACCCTATATCCAAGTTAATATATTGTCTTTTATTCAAATAATTAAATAAAGCAAACTAAGTGGGTTATTGACTAATAAGTTTAGTTAGTTATTGACCCGCACCTTCTGCAGTTTACCATTCCCTGGGTGTTTAGTTAGTCCTTTCTAGACCCAAACTTGTTTCTTATTCTAACGTTATGGGCCAGTAAATTTTATTTATTGCACGCTCGCAATTGACAGCTTTGTGTAGGGCTTGGGATACTCTTGGCTCTTGGTTCTTAGTTGCGTGTTCGGGTCAAGTTGGCTGTGATAATATCTGTCGAATGGCTTAGGCTTTATTGGGAACGTGCCACAAAGACGTCGACAATGTGTTTAGAATTATGGCTGCTCTGGAGCAGTTAAGCTGTAAACGAGCTTAACTAATTAACGGCAGTTTCCCCCTTACAAGATAATATTGATATTTATGCATGGACCCAAAAAACAAGGCTAGAAAGAATGCTCTTAAAGCCTTTTGCAAAACTGAAAACCACATCGATTTTAAATTATCTGACATCATTTCTAGTGAAAAACTTTTGAGTCTGAGATAAGATTATTGAGTCAAACAGATAGCAATTAAGGTTTCACAGTTTTTCTAAGCTCAGTTTCAAGGTCACTTTAGCGACGTTTTCAGATCTTTAATTACGTTATTATTCATATAATCATTTAGCGAATATCTCATGTTCGTTTGTTTGCTTTCTATGTCTGTGACTTTGTGATTCAGTGGTTGAATCTTGCTCCGCTTATTAGATTCAAAACGAATGCGTCACAGCTCAAATTCGAGTTCGAATTCGAACAGCCAACAGCCGCCGGCACTGACCTTAGACAAAAAGGCATTTGAATTTTTCGTTGGAATGAAATTTGTCGCTACAAATGATATGATTGCTGAAAGCATACGTTTATATATGAGTTGTTGGCCATTAAGTTAGTAAGTTATGCATGCGAAACGATAAGACAATGTCTAAAATTGGCAAGAGCATGGACCCAATAGTCAGACCTATAAATCTGTGTATTCAAGGCAACCGGTTTGGGAGCGGTCCAATTTGGGGAAATACACAACAATGTGTAAAATTGATAAGGAAACTTTAATGATTGTAGGGATTTTCATGTACATTGAGTCCAAAGTTCATGTGTGTCATATATTTTTGTGGATTATGCCGTTTAGTTGGTCATCAGTCAAACAGTTTGTCAATCATCAGGACAAACTGTTTTATTTATATATCGATTAGATAAACTGATATTGATTAAAACATCCACGGTCTGTACTCTGCAATCTATGCAAATAGAACAAATTAAACTAACCGAATGACAGTTAAGTGCACGGGCAAAATATCGAAATGCCACAAAGTAAATAATAAATGTATTTTGTAAAGCTATACTATACTCTATCGTCATCGATACTGTAGCATCTGCAAGGATAACATAAATTTAAATATTTCCAATTAGCCGTCACTTTTGGTGCCTTCGGTCTAATTAGGACATGCCGCAAAACGCCTCAACAAAAAGTCACTTGAATTGTTAACTGCCGCTTCTCGCCCTCGTTCTGTGGCTATCCACTTTGAATTCCAATTACCAATCTACACTGTGAGTGTTTGTGCGTGCGTGTGCCGAATATTTTCCAATCCAGTCACACAGCTGTTGACAGGACCCGATGGCACGCTCGATAAATCAAGCAACGCACAACTTGAGAACAGCGACAGCACCTACTACAACAAGAACAACAAAAGTATACACAACGAGAATCTAGTAGGCAGTATGAAAGAGGCAGAGAGTCAGGCAGGCAACTGATTTGTTTGGTTTACGATTTCGGAAATGCCGTCGTAATTGTTTAACGCGTTTTTCGGCGCAGACAGGCGACAAGCGCAATGCCCAAAAACAGGAATTCCTTTGAAAAAGGAACGCAGGTACGAGAAGTACTTGGCCTGTTCTAAATTTAAATTTTTAAAGCGCGTGAACCAAACAAAGATCAAATCCCTAAAATATACGTGCTCATGGCTATCCTGAGCAACTCTGAGCTGTGAGTGATCGAGGGATGAAAAAGAGAGTACAAAGAGAGCGGGAGAATAAGGGAGATACTACCTAAGTGATATGAGTGCGCTTTTGAACAAATTTATGTACAGCACAGTAAATAGGTAGATACACTTAGAGAAAGCAACTTTAAAATGCTATTTAAACTATTTTAAATTGTTGTTTGATTTTGGAGGGAAATAAGAAACCAAATATTGTTCTTCAATACAACTAAATTAAAACTTAAAGACTTCTTTGCGAGGAACAGAAACTTCTGTATTTTTTGATTGAGTTTTTGACTTGAGTTGATGTAAAATACCTACTCTATTCCCCTCAGTGTAAAAGAGCACAGAGAAAGAGAGAGATATTGATAACATCAAAGAGAAGTTTCGAGTGGTTCCTACGGGTGGTTGAAAACCTAATCACATCGCGATGCTGTCTCAGTAAGCATTTTGTAAGAGTGACGCGAACAACGGAAAATCCTGCAATAAAACCAAAAACGTGTTAATTATAAAATATGAAATTTACAACACAAATAAAACAATAAATCAAGGAAAAATATTTTAGTGAAAAGTTTTAAATGGAGAGACGACGAGCTTTGAGCTCATATGCCAAGCTCAAAGAGCAGCAGCTGGATGAGAAACAACAACAAAAGGAGAATAATAGCAGTGATGATGAAGAGGAGAACGAGTTGCCGGCTCTTCGTCGCTCACATTCGGTGCGTGCCTCATTGCGGCGCCTCAAGAGTAAGCTGCACAGCCCCGCCTTGCCACTGCAATCGCCATTCAAGCTGCGCAACCATTTGCATTCGCGCAGTCGCAACATTGGCAACAACAACGGCAACAACAGCAGCAGCAGCAGCGGCAGCAGGACTTTTAACAAATCGAAAGCTGTGAAAGCGTTGCGTTTGTGGCATGAAATCGAGGCTGTTGCCGTGGTAACCACCAAAGTAAAGGGCAAATTTGTGCCACTCATAAAGCAAACTATGCAACAACAACAACAACATCCTGCCAATGATCAGGAGCTGGGCATTGAGCAATTAATGTCCTCGCTGCCGGTGGGTGCAACCCTGCCACGCAAAGCCTGCAAACTCTTACAAATACCCGAAAGCTATTGTCAGCGTATTGCACCACAAGCCACAATCGACTCGGATCTGGAACGCACTCTGGTCAATGAATCATCTGTCAGTTTGAGCAATAGCAACTGTGATCCAGTTCTTGCCGATATCACACGTCATGCCCGCCAAGGCATCTATGGCACAACGCGTATGCGTACCGCAACTATTCGGAAACCGATGCCCTATTTAAACAGTCGTAGGTGTTGGGTTTGATTTTTCGATTAATATGAATATTTCACAACGAGCGTTTAACTTTTATGTGCTGTGAATCTTTTGGGTTTTTTTATTGCTGTCTTGGTTTTTTATTTGATCAAAACTAGGTCATTGAACTCTTTGCCAGGCAGTCAGGCAAGTATTTTCGATTGTGTGTGTGTGTGAATTTATCCCTAAGGGTTGTCCTTGGAATTAGATAATATCAAAGGGCACACAGAGTACTATGGCTTAACTCTTTCATATTCAAATATCAGTATCCATTTCATGTGTCTAATTGTGTATTAGCACTAAATTAATTCCATAAAATATTTTTAGTTTCAATTCTGGTTTAATTAAATTTCCTCGCATTTCGTTTGAAGCCATATATTATGGTTTGGTCCATTTTAAAATAGGCTTATCAATGCCATCAATTATGCCAGCTGTGGTCAAAGCTGCCCAGGCCCAAAGACCAAATAAATTGCTAGCTTAAAATGGCTAAAAATTTCATTAGAATAACATAATTACACATAAACAAAAACTATTTGAGAGGCAGGAGTCTATATTAAAATTGTATATTGGGTTTTGTAAATGCATAAATTGAATATTATTCGCACGTGTTGGTCTGATGTTGCAGATGCTACAACAATGATAGCAACAACAATAAAACACCCGCTGCCTCCCCGCAGCAGCAGCAGCAAAAGTCGCAGATGAGCAACTGCCTGCGCTCCCCGGCGCTCTTCATACGCCAGAAATCGTTTCACACGCTCAACGAGCTCACCAAGTTCTGCCAATTGAAGATGCCAGTGGCAGCAACGGTGTCAGCGGCAGCAGCAACGGTTAAGTTGCAACCACGCGGTCATTATGCCATCGATGGTAAGCGGAGACTTGCTAACAGTTGAGGGAGCGGAAGAGTAGCATCACCATCAGCACTCACATTACCCACCCACATATATACATACGTATTAAGTATGTGGTTCAATTAAGACCTGGCCTACAAAATCGCTTACAGCTAATTAAATGGAATGTGGGCTGAAAGGGGCAGTAATTAAAAGTTGCTGGTAGCTGCACTCAGAAAAATAAATATATTTGAGACAAGAATAAAGAAAGTCGCCAACAAACATTTAATTGAAAACAAAATATTCGGTAAATTGGTGACTTTCTAAGTTCTAGAATCTGTACGTATTTTTTTGGCGAGTGTAATTAGGTTGATTTGGTTTGTGTTTAGTTAGTTAGGTGATTGGTTGGTTGCTTAGGGTTAGGGTTACGCTGCCTGGCTGCGATCTAATCTACCGATGCTTCAGTGCATGTCACGCACACACACACATAAAACACACACGTAACACACTTACACCCACACTCATATATATTTAACACACTGCTGAATTGTTGTGCATAATTAATTTAATTGGCTTTTGGTCATTCAACATACAAAGCAAAAGGCAATAGGTACAAACAAAGCGCGACTGCAGCGCATTCGTGTTTAATAATTAATGAATTGCAATTGCTTGCAATTATCCAGCATATTCACATATTAAACTAAATACATATCGGTTTTGAGTTGATTCATTATTGTATTATATATATTAATTATTTATGCATAAATAACTATAAAACTTTTCATTTGTATAAACACATTTCATATAACGCTTTTAGTTTAATTCGCTTTATTTTATCTTTTTTTTTAATTTTTTATTTTACTTAAAATCGCGCTACCCACACAGACAACATATTGCCCACATCGCGTGAAATTGAGCTCATTGAACCGGTTCAGTTGCGCATCAAGGAGCAAGTGATTAACAACAATCAGGATAACTATCCCACCTATTATCCAGCTGTGCTCCTCTCACCGCCCAGCAGCGCCTTTCGCTGGTCGGAACAGCTGACACAGCATGCGGCTGTAGCCAAGCTACGCACTGCCATTTCATGCCACAGCCAGGATCTACGTGAAATGGAATTTCTCTTGCCACAGCAGCAGCAGCTCCAGCAGCAACAGCAGCAAGTGCCAAACTCGCAACATAATTCCAATTCGGGTCAGTTGCGCCTCTCGCGTCACTTACAGGCCAAAAATGCTAAGCTGCTCGATGAGCATCATGAGGAGCATCATGATTACGAGGAGGATGTTCACCTGCGAGCACATTCACCCAACGATGAGAACACATCGTCCAATATTCGTACAGTGCAGCTGCGTGCCAAGATCGCTGGAAATACGCCGCATCCGCGTGTTAGCAAAATGTCTAAGAAACAGCTAAAGCTTGCCCAGGCACAGCTGGACAAACTGACACAAAGTAACCTTCACTTGCATGGTAGGCACACGTCGTCGTCCTCACGCTGCTCACTTGGCTTTACTCTTCTTTACTATATTGTAGTTTGATTTGTTATCAAAAGAGACTAAATATCGCCTCTTTCACAGCTCTCTTTTCTGCCGTGGAGCATGGACATCTGGATAAGGCACGCACCATACTCGAATCCACCGATGTAGATGTCAATAGGTAAGTGCTGTTAGTCAGTGTTGTTCCCTCTTCAATGAAACTTAATCATAATTCATAATTCATCTTCCGCAGCATCAATACGGATGGTCTCTCAGCGTTGGATGTGGCTGTCTTGAGCAATAATCGTTCCATGACCAAAATGCTGCTGCAGCATGGTGCCCTGGAGGGATCACAGTGTAAGTAAATTGAAAAGATGTAAATTTGATATATTCTTGCTAATTTATGTCAATTGATGTTTTTTGCAGTTTCTGTGGAAAGTATTGGCACCAAGTTGAATGGCCTGCTCAAAGATGCCGAGTCACGCATTCACGATCTCAGCGGACCAGACGGTGGATTATGTGCGCCCGTCTTCACATCGCGTCCCTCCATATCAAGCATCATAATTGGTACTCAACTGCTCTGCAGCAAAAAACTTAATTGAAACGAATCTCAAAAAAAATTTTCTTCTTCTCTTAAAGGCAACACGGGCTCTTCGGTTACTGGCTGCACGGGCAACGAGGTGGACAAACAGATTGGCATCTGGGAGCGTCGTGTCAAGGGACTGCGACGCATGCTACTGGGCTGGGACCAGGCACGACCTCCAGATGCGCCAGCTTCCGTCGTTGTTGATGTCATCGGCGACAATTCCATCAGTTTGCAAATACTCGAACCCTTCGAGGGCGCAATTGGTACAAAATTCAAAGGTAAACCCATCATTGCCGCCAAAGCCGGCTTGTAGTAAGCCCTTGAGATTTGAGCGCCTGTTGACTTATCCATTTCTTCCAATCACAGTTCAATGGTCAACACGCGCGGACTTTAACAATGTGGTCGGTGAACGGGAGCTGCTCGAGTGGATAAGTTTCCATGGCACCATGGGCGCCCAGTGCCACATTGCTGGCCTCACCCAAGGACGACGCTATTTCCTGCGCGCCGCTTGTGGCAATGTCAAAGGTTGGGGTGGCTATCGGAACTCGGTGCCAGCCAGCGTTGTACCCTCAAGTGAGTAACGTTAAAACGATTGGGGTAGAACTTTTTTTATTCACAATTCGACTTAAGTGGAAAAAAGGATTTAAACGGTTGGATGGGTTAAAGTGTTTAGAAAATGCCCATAATTACTAGTTGTTAGAGAAATATTATATAAATTTCAACTATTTATTTTGATACATTTATTCTCAGCTTGGCGTGACTTGGATAATCGTGAAGATCGTTTCTTTGGACGTCAATGCATATTGGACAATCTGTTTACCGCTGTTCGTTTGGCACGACCTGCAGATGTCTCGGAGCTCACACTGGATCCGGGCAGCGTACAGCGACGCAATCCTAAGAAAAAGACAACCATAAAGCAGCTATTTTCGGTTACCTCCAAGTTCCAAAAGACGCTGCGACGGTAAGACATAGTCAAAATCCCTATTCAAATCACAAAACTTATCTCTTTCAATTCTCTTCCCAGCGGCATTTACTTCTCATGCATTGTGCACTGCGATGACAAGGTGCTGGTGACTAGCGAGGACTTTCCGCCGGTCATTGAGATTGATGAATCGTATCCGAGTGCATTGCACATGGACTACTATTGGTTGATGAAGGTTGCCTGTACGTGGGAGGATGTGAAGTCGTTACGCACAGACATGGAAAGGAATTTAACCTCGCCTGTACACTTTCGCACCAAGCTGTTGTCGGCTGTGTGCCAGATGCAATCGGCACTAGGCATCACTGATCTCGGCCAGCTGTACTATAAGCCCTTGAGAGATGCCCAAGGCACTGTGGTGCTGACCTGCATACAATCGGTGAAGAGCCAGAAAGCTGTCTCCATACTCAACTCACGTTGGCTGCCGGTTAGCAAGCTGCAGAAGAAGCTGGGAGCACTGCACGAGGATTACAATATCAATGAGCTGCTCATCTCGAGCATTGGCGATCAGTTGCACTATCAGCAGACAGCACTGCAGCGTCTAGAGCCTGGCTTGTATTTAGGCTACCTCAAGATGCAGTGTTCCATGGATCAGATACAGGTGGTGGTGCCAGTGAAGACACCCAATGTCCTGCCCCATTGCAAAGTGCGTGAGAATAGTCACATTACCGCCGAGGAGTGGCAGGTGCTTCATTTGGCTCGCTGTGCAGCGGATCCTTTGCGTCTTCCACTCGATTTCAATGCACCTGGCGATGGCAATGGCAACCGAGCTGCCACAGAAGTACAACGTCTCTTCCTCTACGATCTCAGCACAGCAATGCATAAGCTTCTGGCTTCCATGAGCATTAAGTCTACCGAGGCGGCCACGCATCGCCTCTACGATGTGGAGGTGATTGAACACAGTCGCGACATAAGCTTCCTCATTGTCTGCCCCTCGGTGGAATCTTCGTGTGCCGTGCCTGGTCAGTCGGAGTTGCTGCTACAGCGCGATGATCTTGCCAGCTTGAGCATTCAGGCCTTCGAAATGATTCATCTGCGCACCTATCAACCGGCTATTGTGCACAAGTATGCGCGGCTTTCCTGCATCCTGGAACTGGACACGGCTCTGGCAACCCACTCGCATCGCGAAGCCTTCTCTAGCAGTGAACTGCAGGCGGCCAAGGAGCGTCTGGCCACGTTGCAGGATCTCAACGCGAATCTAACTATTGTGTGGAAGAGCGTTCGTTGGCTTATGGATGTGGTGGCCTATGCACGCAACAAGCATGCTCAACCGGCACTACCAATGCGCGAGATCCTTGAGTTTGCGCAGCTGCGTCATGAGGAGTCCACACAGCAGCTGCTGCAGCTGCCAATGCGCGAGAGCAAGTTTAATAAATCGGGACGTGGCAGCTGGCCGGGACCGGGTGCAGGCGAGGATAATGGCAGGCAGAGCAAACCGGAGCATTCGAAATCCGAAACGAATTTGGGACACAGCGCCGTGACACCCAGCTCAACGCAGCCAAAGCAGCTGGATGGATCTAATAAACAAGCGATGCACCAACAACAGCAACAGGAACACCAACAACACCAACAACAGCAACAACAGCAGCAGCAACAGCAACAGTTGCTTCATGTAGCTGCCAGTGAGTATGCCGGTTCCACTTGTTCGGATGTCTCGCTGAGGAAAAATAGCGGAGATTCCGTGAGCTCTGCATATACAGCGAGAAGTTACTATTCCGCAGCTGATTCACATTCGGATGGCAGTAGTAGTGTGTTTGCCCTGCCACCTTCCCGCTCGGACGATACTCTGGCGGATGCACTGCGTCATTCACAAGCAGCCGCGATGCAACGCAAACGTACCGTCTCCCACATTGGTTCCATACCCACACCGCTGATCACTGTGCACAGTTCTAGCTCAGTGCCGTATCTGGCCGGATCCAGTGTCTCGCTGAGAACGGGCAGCGGTGCCTTTGCCACAGATCTAGAGCATAAGCCACTGAAACCTGCGGCGGAGTATAAGGTTAAGGCAGCTTCCAGTGCAAATCTTCGCGAGGGTGGACTCTACCTAAAGAGCTCACTCTCCGCACTGCAGCCGGAGTTGAAGCCACTGGGCGGTGAGCAGGAACCGGTAGCTAGCACCTCAAAGGGCTCCTCCACTAAGAGCCTGACGCATCAGAGCAGCGAGGAGGATACGGCCAGCTGTTCCAGTCTCAATGCCGACCAGATTGCGACTGGTGCTGGCATCATCCAGGTCTATACCGCCTACAATACAGGATTGGCCAGCGGCACCAGCCTCAAGCTACATGTGACGCCCAAGACAACAGCGCGCGAGGTCATCAATCTCGTTGTGAAACAGCTCAACATGGCTGCCGTTCTGAAGGGCAGCAAAGGACCCATCTATAGCGCCGATATGTTGGATAACTTCTGTCTGGTAGCAGTCATTGGCGCCCGGGAACGTTGCCTGCGCGATGACTTCAAGCCGCTCCAATTGCAGAGTCCCTGGAAGAAGGGTCGTCTGTATGTGCGACAGAAACATGAGCTCCTTGCGGCCATTGAGCATTCCAATCGCAAATCGCATTTGATTTAAGCAAAGTCCTCCCAGCACTGAATTATTTCCCCTTACACACACACACACACAAACTCAATGATTATTGTTGGCTAACTGATTTGGTTCTTGCTTTATGGGACTGTTTGGTGCCCATGCCAAGTATGACGACCAATTCCCAAAATTAGACTGAATTACTTACATATTGTATGTTAAAACTAAAACAAAAAACAGAGGAATGAAAATGGTATTATATTTTGAATAGTTTTACACACTCAAACACACACACACACACACTTACAAGCACACTCATGCATACATGTGTATATAGAGCACATAAATATGATTGTTGTTAGTTGTTTTAGAAGATGGTTAATGATAAGTGCAACAAATTACACCAATATTATATTATTGTAACTATATTATATGAATATTTAAATGTATATGAATGTGTATGTATTTTTTAGTAGTTTAGCAAACAAAATGTTTTGATTGTATTTTTGTGGCATTTTTAGGCGCACAGATTTTTTTACTAAACCAATCTAAATGTTGAATCGAACAAAAATTAAAATATATATACATATATGTATTATGAATTGAACAAATGTCAATATACAAATTTTAAGTGTAATTCTCTCTCGATGTATGTGTATGTGTTCTTTATTATTATACAAATACAATTAAAACAATTCCAATCGGATTATACAAATACTATATGTAAATTTAGCTGTAACAATTCGCATAGTGGGTAAACAAACAAATCGAAAAAAAAATAATGCAAATATTTTTTAAAAATATATTGGCACAACTTAATGTTGAAAAAAAAAAACAAACAAACAAACAAGAAAACAAAACGCAAATATTAAAAACTCATTGTTGTATTAATTAAACAAACAAACAAATAGTTGGAAAAACGTGCGTATACCCTTTAAAAATGGGTTAACAAAACTAGTCCAGAAAAGTTTTTTATTATTATTTTTAGCACATTTGAAATACAAAATTGCTTGTTCTAGTAAGCCACTAGCTATACCTGATCCACAAAAAAGAAACCGACCTACTATATACCCAAAATGACAGATATATACTCAACTTTTCAGTGCAAAACTTTGCAAAACGATAAGTGTCTATAACCTATATGGTATTATACTAAATATATATATCTGTGTCAGCTAGCTGGAATTCTACAAATCTATGTCTTTACTGTAAGCTAAACAACAAGTTTTCCCTTTCCACTGTTCAAAGTCCTAGAGGATATAATAACAAACTTACAAAAGACGGCAAAACTTATTAAATTATAATACAACAGCAGAGAATTTAAAATCAAACCAGAGTCCATTAATAGTTAAAGTTTAAAAATCACTTATGATGAGACTACGACCAACACAACACATTATTTGTGTTATTGTAAATATATATATAAATGTATTCATTTTGATAATGTTATTTATTATGGGTTCAAACCAACCAACCAACCAGGAAACCAAGTAACAAATCCCTGAGGCTCGAGGAACAGCAACGAAATTAGTTAGAAAATCAGTTTGAACAACGAATGTTCTAAATTCGAATGGCATTGTGTTAGTGTATATTTAGTTATTGTTAAAACAAATAAATATGTTATAGAAGCCGCCGTCCGTCCCCCAAAATGAACGAGTGATTGTGTTTATATTTTGGTTTTGAATTAAGAGAGAGAGACCAATTTTTTTACAGAGTATTATTTAATGCATTTGCTATATGATATAGCGAAGAAGATATACATATATCTGTTTATGATGCAATCTAATTGTAACTAGTGCTTAGTTAAGGTGTTGAAAGTCGCATTACACGAGTATACTAATACACACAAACATACATGTATGATAAATGTTATTAGAATAGATGATAAAATCACAGTCGTAGTGAAAATTCGCGATAGAAAGAGTTCTTATCAAGTGTAACACACATATTAACTGCATGTTATACTAATATACTAAAAGAAAACCTAAGCAAAAATAATTCCGTATGTGTATTTTTGGTGTCTGTTAACTATGTACAACTTACAACAACAACAAAGCCATTAACATTTAATAATGTATATGTATCTGAGATGGTTTAGTTAAGATTAGATATCGATTGAAGCAACACAAGAATCAGACGATGAATACTTATTCAATTAATTTAAATAAAGACTTAACAACTGTTATGGTGTCATTACAAAAGCCAATAAATTTATTCATATTTTTCTCAGTGCATAACAAGATCACGTGTGATTCACATTCATGCTTCGTCATGCACAATAAACATAATTATTTATACTTTGCTGCAACTCTTTGTTGTGTTTCATTTTTTTTTTGTTTTTTAAATAGTACCTGGCAATACATATTAAGTATACGCTTGATGAGTCGACGAAAGTTAATTTAATCTTGAATTGATTCAAATGAAATTCATTCGTTTCAAATCTCTAAACTGCTGCCCATAATCGTACCAACAACAACAAACTGTGCACTGATAGCACACTGATTACTTCCAGGCTTTTCCATCATATCACAAATGAACTGATAATATTTATATGTATGTAAAGTTAAACTAATACAGCTAACACCACACAGCCAATACTCTATGTGGCGCAAGGCATCAGTTTTATCTTATAACAATTGTTCCTTGGGAACGTACTCACTTATCCGCGTGCGTCACGCGTGACGAAATTATCTACAAGCCCTTCGCACTGGAATTAACACCCACACAAGCAAGAAGATCGTATATATGGCTATCTCGCTCACACGCATTGCGGCTAGAAACGCGAGTCATGACAACTTTGCAGTCGCTGCCAAAGTGGACAGCGGCCGCGGTGAATTTGTCGATATTCGTTTTGTTTTTAGACACACACACACACACACTCACACAAGCACACAATGTTGATGGGGGTTTTTAGCAAACATTTGTATGTTTGTATTCAGATGTAATGTGTAGCTAATAATTCATTTAAATTTCACCACAAGTGGACACAAATAATTACCCCGCGATTGCTTTTGCTATAGGGGAACACTGATGACGTCATTTGCTGCTGCTTAATTAGAAACTTAATGACACACGCACACACACGCATACAAATATACAGTTTAAATACATACATATGTGTGTGTGTGCATGGTAAATGGCAAGACCTTTTGAGGCAGACAAAACGACTAAACTTAAATGCGCTACAATCCTGTCATATATAACGGTAACAGCTATAAAGTTCAAGTGGTTCTTATTCGCTGATTAGAGTGCAAATAAATCGTTGAAAAGAAAAAGTTATTATTATAAAAGTGAACTATTTCTTACACTCAAGTGACTTCCCATCGAAGATAGCATCTGCGTTGGGCAATATATTATTTAAAACAAACCAAACCAAAATACCAACTATATTGCTCTTCTTGCTGCCATAAACAAGTCCCGAGCGCACGATTAGGAATATTAATTTAAATTAATCACAAGCTGCATTATCGACGCAGCTTAGTTAGGTTTTTAGCCACGTGATTTGCTTTACACTCCAACTGTTTGAACTCCCACAGAGAGTGGGGCAGAGGACATGCAGAAAGGTCAAACGAAGCGATTGACCAAGTTTGTTTTGAACGGCCGAATGTACAGTAAACACTAGATAGTAAGAGCTTTTGAGGAACACAATGGGCGTGTGTTGTTTATAGCGTATGTTCACTGTATTTGTATGTGCATGTTACATGAAGCAAACGAACAACCTGACGTATACTTGATTTGCGAGCCGACACACACTCAAACCGGTTACAAAAATTCCACCTCAATCAATTATATTATACTTACTATAATGTTCCATGTATGTTGACCCCAAGCCGAGCGAAATGATCGATAATGGGAAGTGGCTTAGAAGAGAACACATGTGTGTGTAATTGAGTTGTTTCAGAAACATTTTTCTTTTTTTTTTAATAAACTCTCTCTCAAAAGAAAGAAAAAACTTAAATTAGAAAATCAAATGTTCACAATCAAATCGTTTCCAAAAGAGCGCACATTATTATAACATATTCATATACATAAGTGTGTGTGTGTGTGTGTGAATGGCGTTCTTTTTGTTCACATCTTGGATTTTGTATAACAAACAATAAGTACAGTACTACATACATACAGACATAATATACACTCTATGCATAAAGTTGTATATATGTTTTTGTAACTTATATTATAATAGCAAATTCAGCTTAGCTTTTTAATAGTGCTCAATTATTGGCAATCGATGGCTTCGAGGCGCCGACAATGTAACCCTTGGCAGTGAGCACACCACGACAACGAACATGAACCTGGTATCGCAGTGACCAATCGATTGTGTAGCCAGGCGCTAGGCCCGTGAACTTCTCCTCGGGCAGCAGCATTTCGGGATCACTGTGTGTGTTGAGTACCAGCTCATGATCACGACAGAATTCCTGCAGCTCTACGGGCACAACACAGCATGCGGCCAGATTCACTTGGGCAATGGTGGGCGCCACCTCTGATGTTTTGTGTAGTTCTGCTAGCGCCTTGGCATCCAGATCCGCAATGCCAAGCTGTTTGATTTGTTGCTTTTGGGCAAACTTCTCGAGCTGCTTGTAGAGTAGCTTTAGTTCGGCAATGCCCTGGTCACCATTGCGTGAACTCCAACTGACGGTGCTGCTGGTGTCACTGGCGCCCGCACTGCTTGAAGCAGCTGCCTCTGAGCAGGGTGAACGCGGTGTTGTTGTGGTCAATGGCGTTGCGTTAGCAACGATGGGATGGTAGGCCAGCACCACGTTGTCCACATATGTAACATTGAGTATGTTAAGTAGCGCGTCAATTGCTTCCTTCACACATGTCGTGGAGTTTTTGTTGAGGAATATCTTAGCACCGATGCTTATCTCATTGCGTTCATTCTCTGTGAGTTTGCTTTTTAGTTCCTGGGTAGCGCAAAGCACGCGTCCATGCAGCTTGTCAATTTCGACTACAATGCTTTCGGATGTTGATGATTTTGGGTCATCGTGTAGCGTTTTATGCAGTCCATCGTAGAGCTCCTCGTTTGATCGACGCTGGCCTAGTTCGTTGTTGATGATGTTGCCTGTACTGATTACCACGTTCTGGTAGTTTTTCGTTATTGTTGGTATCATGCTTATAGAGTTGTAATCCCGTAGATAAGTGAGACGACGACTATTGGCTCAATTGGCTCTGACAATCGCACTCGTCGGCCTGTGTTGCTATTTTGCCTCGACCATCGTGCGCAACGGCACTTAAATACGCTTTCCACTTGTGCTTCTTGCAAAACCATCGATATATCGCATCATCGATATGCTGCGATACTCATACTCAACTCGCATAACAAATGAACTGAACTCTTATGCAAAGGCCTACTTGCTCATATTGATTAGTTCTTTTGCTAATTTAGTTCAAATTCAGCATCATTGGCTACCTTTGCAAAATTTATTTTTGCTAACTGTTGCTTTACAAATTGCTATCACTGGAACTAGCTCTTTTAAGCACACATTATGTTATCGCTGCACGTGATATCGATGATATATTTCAACAAAATTGAATTGCGCGCCTCTTGCAATTTGACAGTTCTCAACGCTCAACAATTTGTCCCGTAATTTCATCAATAAAAATGTGTTCCAAACAGGTGCGCGAATGGCTTGTTTTACTGACCATGGAGCAGTATGTGCACTGCTTATTGGAGCGCGGATATATGACGATTGACCAGTGCCAAAAAATCATCAATAGCGATCTCGTTATGTTGGGCATTGACGACCAATCGCATCGCAAACTTTTACTAGCTGGCGTTCAGCTGCTGAATAACTCGCCAAATCTTTTTGCTTGCACCGAGCCTTGCGACATGCACTCTTCAAAGCCGGAGCAGTTTGACCCAGACAAAAGCTATATAGAAACTTTCAAGACGAACACTCTGTTGAATAGAGATTCACTGGAATTTTTATCAAGACCTATTTCGCCATCCGAAGTTCAACTTGAAATGGACCTTCAAAGTGATGTCGCTGACAATACGTGCTTCCTTCCCTTTATACCTCTGTCCAATTTGGAGTCGGATGAACTATTTGAGCTGGAGCTTAATGATCTGCTTGAACTTGAATTGCCTGGGGACAATCTGATAAAGATCAAGGATTCTTCGCCAACTAAACTTAATAGCAACAGTCCAATTCAGATTGTTATCGACTAAAATACAGAATAAAACAAATACTGTTCAACAGTTAAACATTATAAATGTTTGTATTTCCTAAATAATGTCATTTTTAATAGGGAGTTGAGGTGGGATCACCTATTTAAATGTAATCAACGGGCTTAGGAGGGCATTTAGAAGATATTTAATGCCACGCATCAGATCCTGCATGCGTGCATCCACTGGAGAGGTGACAACCGTACGCTGAATACTAACAGTGCCCAAATCCGGCAGCTTACAATCCACACATTCAATGGTCTTAAGCTCCACATGCGGTGATGCACTCGATCCGAGCACAAAGTGTTCCCGCACATTGTTCGTCAAGTGGCGAGAATTGTGCAATGTGCCAAAGAATACAACGCGATCGCCTCGATGCAGACGCTGCGTAAAGTTGCCAAAATCATGATGTGCACGCAGCACCACCTCCGAGGTGACGGAGCGACCGAGTAAACTGCCTGTGCCGGCCACTTGAACAAGCAGTTCGTATTCGTAGCGATTCCAGCGTTGCAAAGTACAGTGTCCCGTATGGGCACTGAGTGTCTTAATCACACGCTGCCATTCGACGCAGTGAGTCTCCTGTTCGGGATCACATTGCAAGAGCTGAGCAATATTTTCGCCATGTACACAGCGCAGAAGTTTGCCCAGCCATGTGGGCAGATAGTTGGCAACGAAATCCTCCAGCATATTCGAGACACGAGCAATCTGCACATGCTTCACCTTGCCCTCCCAGGACACATACATGCCATTGAGATGACTGCAGCGCAGTTGAGCTTTAATTTTATTCGGCTGCTCCTGAACGGGCCACACGCACAGCTCATAGAAACGTTCCCATTGTAGCGCATCTGGATGCGAATGTATGCCCACATTTGGATTGGACAGCACGCTGGGCATGGCATTAAAGCGTGGCGTATCCTTAAAGCTAGACGTCATATATGGAAAGACCAGCACGCAGGCGGTTGTTAGTCCAATAAGCAACTGCAAGAAAACAGATGATCATAACATGATAAGGAAAATAAATCCATCAGCTGAGGCTTACCTGCAACATGGTGATGTACTTCTGGGTGGCACGATTCATGGCCATGACGCAGGAGAGCAGCACTACCAGGGCACAGGCTATGGCTGTGGTGCCCCAACGCAGATGTTCGCTGGTCAAACCAATGCTATCGATGGCCACAAAAACGGGAACAAGTAGGGCCACAATGCCAAAGAGCGGCAGAAAGAGAACAATGCCAGCTAATCCTAAAGCGGCA
Organism: Scaptomyza caliginosa; assembly: GCA_035044725.1. NCBI lineage: Eukaryota > Metazoa > Arthropoda > Insecta > Diptera > Drosophilidae > Scaptomyza > Scaptomyza caliginosa. The sequence goes on from JAWNNR010000686.1 coordinate 3,307,815, forward strand.
CGCATAGCTCCAAAAACGGTGGCACTCTGTGAGGTGACAATGCACACTTGCAGCCAGCTGAGCGTGACACAGTGTGGGATTAGGTAAGTGTAGACACCATGCCAGCTGGAACGCTTGGCAACCAGCACAAGCAGAATGGGTATGAGTAGATACAGAGCCGTGCGACAATTCAAACAGAATTCAATGCCATTGCCAATGACAAAGGAGGAGAAGGTGGGCACACGCAAGTCCAGGAAACGCCAATGTGTGGTGACAACCTCATCCAGTTCATAGGGATACTTGGCCAGCACATTGACCGCAAAGGAGACGACTATGAGCCAATCGGGCAGTAACTTTGAGGAGGAGTACATGAAGACGCCGAGAGTGATGAAGGTGCAGGCACCCGAGATTATGGTCAGCTCCGAGTGTGGCAGCCAGGCATCGGTAACGAGCGGATACACAATCAGATTGCATATAAAGGCACAAAAGTAATACAAATACGGTTTCATATTGTTGCGCAGAAAGCGCTGCTCCGATAAGTCCGCTTCGATGTTGTGATCCCCGTAGCTGAGAAACAAACCCGACCAGATGCGAAAGTCCACAAACTGTTGTTTGGTCTTTAGCATGCGGCACGTGGACCACAGCATGACGCCCAGGCTCATATAGTAGCTAATCAATGGCAGCATATGACGTTCGCTATCCTCGACCGCGCTCCACCAGGACAGCAGTACTAGCAGGCTGCAGCGCACGCTCAGCGGCAACATGGCGGGCAGTGCAACAATCAAATTGATAAAGCGATGATAGAGCAGTGTGAAGAACACCAGGGGATGAAAGATCAGACGATAGAAGCAAGGCACATGATCCAGCGTATGCGGATGCGGCACAGATAATGTAAGTGTCTCATTTACTTGTGGCATGCGACCGGCACTGTAATTAGAAGCGGCTGAGACCAGATGAGCCTCTGTTATAAAGCGGCGTCGCTCCACATTCGCCCGACCAATTGTGGCAGCATCCTCTAGAGCCTCCCTCTCACACTCGCTGCTCTCCTCATCCGTGTTGGATGAGGAGGTGGCATCGGCATCGGCATCGCCAGCACCGCGACGTCTGCGCTTTCGCTGTAAATTGTAAATGCGTCGCATTTTACGTTCCAGCTGTTTGGGCGTTATATGCTCATTGCCATTGGAGAGACAGGAGAAAAGTTCACGGGCTGCTTTACGTGCTGCACGCTCGCCGGACGTCATAGCCAGGCAACTGCGCACTTCATCAGCATTCTCGGCCGTTATGCCATTGCCTGCATTATAGCATTTCCTGAGCAGACGCTGTGCATCTTCGTGTCCCTGCTGGGCAGCACTGACCAACCAGTGTACCGCCTTTTGACTTTCATGCGCAACGTTGGGCTCTGCAAACAATTAGAGAAAAATGTTAAATTGGGCATAATAATATCGATTTACATACCGATTGCATTTTCCAGCAGCTTTTTGCCCAAATCATACTGCACTTGGGGACATCCCTCTTCGGCAATATGTTCCTTCAATCTGTTCAGCGAAGCGCGGTCTAAAGACACTGAAAACATTAAACGCCATGCATATTAACATTTTTCAGAGTGAGAAATACCTTCAAGATTCCAGCGCCTTCGTTTGCTGACACCTGTCGGTGCATTTTGCGTCCAGGTGGCCATTTAAAGCGACGAATAGCAACAATCTGCTGATTGTTTACGCTTTAATGAACATATTAGAGTTGCACCAATTCTGTGGAACGACAAACTCAACTTTTCAGAATAAACGAACCAAATAAGTCGTTCGATTTGTTTTCATTGAATTAAGTTCTATCAGTGATGCCAATTTAGCTTTAACACAGCTACGTTGATGTTTGCTATAACTTAAAATCTCTACTATATTGCTTAACTTTTTAACTAATGAATTATTTAATTAAAGCTTTAGTTTACGGCATAGACATTTAAATGTGCAATAGGGGTCAAAACCGAAAAATGTTTCTGTTAACGATTGTTGTTATCGAAAACTATTGCTTGTTTCGATAATCGACTATCGGTAGCTTGCGAAAACCGCTTGTTGCCGGCATAGTTTGTTCATTATACATGTGATTTTTTTTGTTGTTTATAAGTCTGATTTTTTAATTTACCAAAGTGAAAATGGATCGAAACATGCAAAAGCAGATGTTTAACAAAACAAGAGATTCGCCAAGCTTGCGCCGCTTCAGCACTTCGGCCACAGCAGACAGCACACGCAAATCATTTTTTGGTGGCAATGTCAACCTCGGAGCCTCACCAGGAGGCCTGAAAAAGACAGCGCTAAGTAATAGGTAAGCTAAGCAATACAGACCACGGTTATTACTAACTTATTAATAAATATACTCTTTCAGTCGCTTGAGCTTGTCTGGACGCTCCACGTCGCAGTCTATACAAGGCATAAGATCCGATTATAATGTTGTCGAAGTCTTTGGCCACCCGCTGCCAGTTGCCGTCAATGAAGCTTTAACCTTTGCAGGGCCCATGAGCAACACGGTTTCGGCCAAGATTACACAGAGTGGCTGGGCTTGGGTAAGCATATCCAACAAACTAGAAAAGCATGTATTGAAAAAATCTTTTTAGGTTGTGCAAGGTCGTCGCTTATTGATATGGCAATACAGAAATAAAACTGGACAGGCCAACTCACCGCCACGACTTGGTAAACGAGCGGCTGCATCGGCACAGTGTCGCGAGTTAACGCTGCCCCACAGTGATATTGGACATAAGAGCGAATTGGTTAGCGTTTTCCAGACCGAAGATAGCCAGGCAATGGCTTCTTGTATTGCAGTCTCTGCAACTGGCGATGTACGCTATTGGGCATCGATAGCGCACGATAACAATTCGGTGGACCTTTCCATACTGACTGGGCAGGAGTTTGTCCAGCTCTTAAGTTTGCCTACGCAGCAGGGCTATCTGGCTGTTACCTCCACTTGCACCTTGGTATTTCTGCGCGTTGGCCTCACCAAGGGACGTTATACGCTGCACCACAAAACCATTAAGCCAGCAACAAGTTTACTTGGCGGCTTTGGCAAGCGAGTTGCCTCCATGCTGATTGGTATGAACAGCGGTAGCGACAGGGATCAGGTAAGTAGCTTTTCATATAAATAATTGTATAGAAATTCAAACTTTCTTGCCTTTTTCAGTTATTGGTGGGCATGTGCTGTGAGAGCAACGAGAAGAATGGCGAAAGTGTTGTTGGCGTTCTTTCAGATCGCGGTTTACAGCGCTGGCGCCTCTCTAACAAAGGCAACACAGAGCAGCTAATCTACGAGGAAGCCGAACTGTTTCGCAAAGTGCGTGAAATGATGCTCTTGAAATTCTGGAATGTACGTCCTCCCAACGACAATGTCGACCTTGAATTGCGTTTTCTAGACTATCATATTGTTCAAGGATATCACTATATACTAGTGGGAGCTATCAACCATTCGGCAGCGCCGCAGATTCACTACGCAATTGGTAACAAGGCATATAACGAAAACCTATCAGCCACTAATTTGGCTTTCTATTTGTAGTGGTGGCCAGCGCTAGTGCGGATCGAATGCTGCTAGAGTGTTTTACGCCGCTTAAGAAGAACATGTTTTTTGGCTCCAAGACTTTGCAGGAATGCCTGAATCTGCGCATCATTGTGGGCACCGCACACATGTATCTATATACACCGAAGGTTGTTTATCCACTTGGCATGTCGAATGCTTTACCCTCAGCCGAAAATGAGGCAGAAAAAATAGAGTTCCATTTGCACGAAGATCGCATTCTAAGCGCCGCCATGTGCAATCGCCTACCACTATTTTTCAGTCGCACACATGGCCTAGTTGCCATTACGCCTGGCAACTTTGACAGTGTTGACATGATGAATCTAAGCAACTGTAACTCGCCTGATTTGTTTTTCCCATTCAATGCTAGTTTTGGTGTGAATGATCAAAGTATGTTGAATGAGAGCTCAAATTGTTTGCCCATGTATCAGCTAGATCCGGAAGATGTCTACACTGAAGTGAGCAATGGCGTTGGTCAATTAAAAGCTGCATTCTTGTATCACCTTAAACGCAACAATCAAATGATGAAAACCATTCTTGCTGATCTAAATGACAGCATTGCCGAATGCGATCCAAATGGTGCACCTTTGGATGCCTATAAGCTGGATAGGTCAGTTATTCATATGGATTTTGTTCTACAGATGACTAACGCTTATGTTTATTTAAACTTTTAGGGTTGTCATCACAATTGCCGAAGATCTGGCCGAGGATCTGCCCATTGGCGATCCACGCTGGCAGTCAGCCATTGAGGAGTACGATGGCGAACGTCATGCTTTGGGTAGCTCTCATTCCATGCAAATTATTTATCAGTTGCGCGACAAAAGCACTGCTTTTCAGCAATTTATAGACTTTCTGCACTTTAGCGGTGTGTGGGAGAAGGTGTGTATAAGAACTTGGCATTCATTTCAGTATGATATAAATTTATGACTTTTCCACAGCTCAACGCCATACCTTGTGGCAGCAATGTGCTTAAGCATACATCCTACATACTGGCCGATATAAGCGAGAAGATTGTGGCTGCCACAGCTTTGCGTGCGCTCCAAAGTAAAATGCCCAAACTGATTGATGAGGCCATTGATTTTACAGTCTCTCATTGGGATGAGAAGCCATACGACAGCCTGACCACACAGGATATATTCTATGTGAAGCTGTGCAAGTTTCAGTGCATTTATATGGCACTCGCCGATATGGCTGACGATCGCATTGCATCACAGGATCGCACCACAGCAATGGTCGCACAATTCATTGCCGACATTAACCTTATTGTGCTTGGCACGCTGGGTCCAGTGTTAAAGCATCGGGAGCACAATGCCAATAGTTTCAAGCCGCCTGCAAATTCATGCGAGAACCAGCCATGGACAGCGACATCGGGCAGTGCTGGTTGTCATGATTCACTTGTTCGGCTCATTGATATAACCGTGCGTTATGGCGCTCAATGCGTACCCGAGTCGGAGCTTAAGCATACGCTCTATCAGCAAATACTCGAACTGATGGATATGGTGTTGGAAGGACGCAAAAACTATCTTGATAGTGTGCGTGGCACGGAAAAGTTTCAAGTGTTGCAGCAACAATTTGAAGCACAGCGACGCGAACTAATCTCAGTGCTAAGTAAGTGTTTTATTTATAAATCAAATTGCATTCAATAATAACTTGTTCTCTCACAGTCAAGGATCAACAGTATGAGTGTGCAATAAGGTTAGCTGAAAAGTATTTGGACTTTCAGAGCCTTGTGCTCATTTGTGATGAGACTCAGGATAACGATCGTATGGATGAATATACACGCAAATATGAGGAATACGATTTTTCACAGTTTGCAATTAATTGGCATCTGCGACAGAAGCGGCATGGCGAGGTCTTTGAACGCTTCAAGGGTAACCAGCCAGCGTTGGCGCAATTTATGCGCGATCATCCATCACTTGGTTGGATTCAGCTCATATTTAACGGCAATCATGAGCGCGCCGCCAAGGTGCTTTTCGAGCTGGCCCAAGGCGAAACGGAATTTGTTGCACGCAAAAAGTCAATGTTATCGCTCTCAAAATTATCGGCTCTGGCAGCAGCCGATGTTGATTTGTCAATGCAAGTGGAGAAAATTAATTCCGAGCTGGCGATCATTGAATACCAATCTCAGCTGGCTCACGATGTGCTGGAAAACTTTGGCTTTGAAGCAACCGATCAGAAGGTGCTCAAAGTAGAGGAGATAATCAATGTATGTAATCCATATTTATATAAGTTTAACAATGATTTTAATGATTGGCATCATGTTGCAGTTGTTTATTGCGGAGGAGAACGACTCTGCAACCGAAATGGAGTTCCGCAAGGCCCTGGAGTTGCTTAACTATGTGGATCAGCCCTATGACTTGCGACACAAGATCTGGTGTGCGGCTATTCAGCGCGACAACTGGACAGATTATGATGTCAACAATGCTGTCGATTATATACACAATCTGTTGTTCTATAAAATCATTGAACTTTCACAGCTAATGGGCAACGATAGCGAAGGCAACCCACCGCCCATGGAGGATTTTTTGGAGAGCATGGAACTGGGCGAACTGGCTCAACAGCAATCATTTCAATATTTACTTAAACTAACCTACGAATATGTGGGCGATATGTTTAAACAGACAGAAGATATGGAGATGTAAATTTAGTTTTACTTGTCATTTATTAAAATATTCTATTTAAGATTATGCCAATCACAGACTAAAACTTTGTGTTCAGTGGAGTGCTTGGACAGTTGTCAGCTTTGTTGTTGTACGGCTCAAACGCACGCATTATAATATATTATAAACTAAGTTGCTTTGTCGCTAGTCACTAGTCAGTCGAAGTGTAGACGCTGCCAGCGAAAGTATCTCAAGTGTGGCGAATGGAGCGGAAGCCCGCCAAGTGTTGTTGTCACTGCATTAACTGGGTGCCCAACTCAACAAACTGTGCAGACCCATATTATCTCAGTCAGTGTCTCTGTCGTTAGTTGTGTTTTGATCATGACGGACGAAACAACACCGCTGACTGCCGCCGGTGGCTCCGGCTACGTTGCTCTGCCGCCCTATCAGGGCCCCACCTATGTCTTTCCGGGCGGTGTCTCGCCCCGTTCGCGTCGCTCCAAAATGAAACAGTTTCAGTGCTGCATGACAATAACCTTTATGTGAGTGTGCAAAAGTGTGTGTGTGTGTGTGAAGGGTGTTAAAGAGTTTTCCAGTTGATTAAATCACAGAAATCACAGAGCAGAAAATATATCTTAATAACCATTTTTTGTATAGTAATGATTTAATAGTTGTAGTTTTAAAAACCAAATCAAATAAATACAAACAAGGATATATTTAATGTTCACCACTGTAAACATAATCTGTTGCTTAGACGGTATTTGGTCATTTGATAGGCTGTCTTAACGTTTAGTCTTTGGTTGAACCCACAAAGTAATTTAACGCTCTTATCTGCAGTGTGATTGTTATTGCCGCCTTGCTTTTGGCACTGTGGTTGAGTGGGAGTGGATCTGATGCAAACAGCGACAATGGGGGCGGACCAAGCTTCTTTTTTGCCACAAACGAATCGGAAGCATCGGTGAGGGAGATACTGGCGGCTACCAAGAAACCCATACCAGATGAACCGGAGGCAACTTGGGCGTTGTGCCCGGAGACATTGGATCCGTTGGAGGGTGCACAGGCGGTTAGTGCGGGTATCAAGGCATTGGGTGATCGTGAGATATTGGAGGAGGGATTGCAGCCGAGTGCCATTAATACGCCGCAGTTTCGGCACTATCGCTCGCTGAGCACCAATCCTGAGGCGCGCAAATTGGCGCGTCGTGGCTATGTGGAGAATCATGCGACGCTGGACATAGCGCAAAGATTCAACTACACCAAGGAGCCGGGGCGAAGTAATATTGGACGTGGTCCACCCATAAAGCTGCTCGATCCCACAGTGCTTCGTTTGGATTGCAACTTCAATGAGCGTTTCAGGCGAAGCACGGGTGTGTGCAATAACAAGTTGCATCCGCGCACCTATGGTGCCTCCATGGTGCCGTATCGCCGCATGGTGGCACCAGACTATGCCGATGGCATAGCAGCTCCACGGATTAGTCATGTGGGTCAACTGCCACCAGCACGTCAGGTCTCTTTAAGCATACATCGTTCCAGCTACGAAACGGATTCGAATTTCACTGTTATGCTGGCAGTTTTTGGTCAGTTTCTGGATCATGATATTACAGCCACGTCGTTGACCACCTCACAGGAGGGCGAATCCATTGATTGCTGTGCGTCGAAGACACAGCAGGAGCATCCGGAATGCTTTCCCGTTAAGATTCTCGCCGACGATCCTTACTACAAGCAATACAATGTAAGCTGCATGAATTTTGTGCGCTCTGCGCCAGCTCCAACGGGAAGATTTGGTCCGCGGCAGCAATTTAATCAGGCGACGGCTTTTATTGATGGCTCTGTGGTCTATGGCAATCTGGAGCAGAGACAGCGACAGCTTAGAAGCTATATTAATGGAACACTGCGCATGTTTCTTACCGACGATGGACGGGAGCTGTTGCCGATCTCTGCAAACCCAGAGGATGGTTGCAATCGGGTCCAGATGACGCGTCAGGGCAAATATTGTTTCGAGTCTGGTGATGATCGGGCCAATGAGAATCTCTTGCTCACCTCCATGCATCTGCTGTGGGCGCGGCATCATAATTATATTGCTCGCGAACTCCACAAGCTAAATCTCAACTGGGATGATGAGCGTTTGTTTCAGGAGGCGCGGAGAATACTCTCCGCTCAAATGGCGCATATTACCTACAACGAGTTTTTGCCCGTGCTCCTGGGTCGCAATCTCAGCGATGCAAAGGGTTTACTGCCATCACGGGACTCTCTGGATGCACCGGATACATACGATCCACTTGTGGATCCCAGCATTGCCAATTGTTTTGCAGCGGCCGCATTTCGTTTTGCCCACACACTGCTGCCGGGTCTTTTTAATGTGTCCAGGGATCATAGCACGCCGGAGTCCATAGAGCTGCATAAGATGCTTTTTAATCCGTTCTCTCTTTGGCAGCGCCATGGCATCGATCATGCTCTTCAGACGGCCTCAAATACTCCTGTGCTTCGTGTTGATAGGTTCTTCTCGCTGGAGATCACGCAAAAGTTGTTTGAGGGCACCGCCGATGACAAGTTGCCCATGTGTGGCTTGGATTTGGTCTCGTTGAATATTCAGCGGGGTCGGGATCATGGCATTCCTGCATATCCAGTTTTTAGGCGGCACTGTCACTTGCCACCAGTGGATACATGGGAGCAAATGGCACAAGCTGTGGACAATTCAACCCTGGAGTCAATTATGCTGATCTATAAGTGGGTTTTAAATAAATATTTTTTTTTTTTATTCGTTTTAAGAATGTGTCTTTCCACAGTTCACCTCATGATGTGGATCTTTATACGGGCGCTCTTAGTGAGCCGCCGCTAGAGGGCGCCATCTTTGGACCGTTGCTCAGCTGTTTGGTTTCTGATCAATTTATGCGTCTAAAGCTTGGCGATTCCTTTTGGTATGAGCGTAAAATGGGTCCCCAAAAGTTCAGCAAAGGTAAGCAGCAGCATATATTACTAGTTGCTAATCACATATTTGGATTGGTTTTCACAGCACAACTAATGGAAATCTATAAAAGCAGTTTGGCTGCAATTATATGTCGCAGTTCTGATGGTATACAGTGGGTACGTGAACATCTAATGGAACGCCAGCGAGTTAATGGGAACCACTATGTGAACTGCTCTGATTTGGAGGGCGTTCATTTTGATTTTCAGCCCTGGTTGGAGGCGAAAGAGGAACAAAAGTTGCACAGGGCTGGATTTAGTCAAGCAATGACCTTGGTGCGCGTTATAAATAATAATACAAATGCTAGAAAAAATCACGCAGGCCTGTAGCTAAAGGTAAAACTGAAATACTAGCAGCAATCAAATTTCAAATGTAATTATATTCAAAAACTGAGTTATTCCAAAAGTAATCCAAGCAACCTTTCCTATTTAGTTTTCTATATTGCTGTGCTGAGTTCACGTATGAACAAACACTCTGAACTAAACTTTCTTACAGAATAAATCGTGACAAAAAAAATTCAAAATATTTTTAAAATTAAAAGAAATTTGAAATTTTAAAGCAACACAACAGATATGCCAAATCGGCGGCCTGCCAGTTTACAGTGTTCATTTTCATTTTGTTCCACTCAAAATCAAGTTGGCAGGTATGTAAAAAGAGAGCAACGCTGCCTTGCAGAAAAATTTAATGGAGTACGATATTTTGAATCCTTTTTTAAGATAAAAACAGGTAGTAAATAAGATAATCTTCGACAAAAGCATCATCTACCTAATCTTAATAGTCCTTAAACAAAATTTGTTTGCAACCCTTATAGCTTGCAGCTGCTCAAAAAGGCAAAGAGACCAGGTAGCAGCAATACGTTTCGTTACTGCGAGCGCAGCTATAAATACAGCGTCATTCTAGTTGTTTCCATCATTTCTCTTTGAAAAGTCGTGCAGTGAAGACGTGCTATTTACAAAAGTTCAGTGTCTGGAAAGTTACATAACCAGATTGTGCGCGCAAGTCAACGTTTGAGGAGCAGCAAAGGTGTGTGTATACTAGAAAAAAGAAAAAGTAAAATATCGTCGCATAAATATGGTTGCTTATTACGATGAGTTTGACGGCATTGAACAGCCCAAAACCCTTACATATTGGGTTCGTAATTTTCGCATGAAACGCGTACAAATGCGTCGAAAAATGCGAGGCTCTGGCAGCCTACGCGTGAACGCCATTTTGTCGACAGCACTTTTTCACGCTGAGCACGAACTGCGTAGAAAGCAGCAGGAGCGTTTTAGTCGTTGGCTCGACATACAGACAAAATTTACGCCACATGGCAGAACGCATTGTGCCAGCGATGTCGACGCCAAATATCAGCATACGAATTGTGACGGCAATGTGGAGACGGCCGAATTTGAGCGACGCAATATTGAAAATAATTTGTGGAGAAGCGAGCTCAGTGGCCTCGATAGTTTTCTAAGCAGTTTAAGCAGCAGCAAAAACAACATCAACGAAAATGGGAGCAGCAACAATTACAACAAACAAAGCAACTGCGCAATTGCAGTGAACAGTTAGTTGGAGCGAGACAAATCTAGTGACATTTGAAAATATTTTAGCTTGAGTTGTCAAGCGTATAACAGTGTTTTCCTAATTTTCTCTATGATTTGAATGTTAAACTAGTTTTACGAAAGAAATTTCTCATTTGCAGTCGCAAAACGTGTTCAAACCAATAGATTGTAAAGAAAAATGTGAAGAGGCTGTGAAGAGTGTGATATGATGAGGATGAGCAAATGGCCTTCATAAGCGGGTGATGTGAGTCATGGGCGGACTACTGTCTCTTTCAACGCTCACCAGAAAGAAGCCTTTGGTCCCGGGAAATTCACACTCGGTTTGTAAATTTATTTTTTTACCTAGTCGTTACACTAGATTATTTTTAATTTTTTGTGCTGAAAGTAGATATTTCATATTGAGATAGAAGATTTCACAATGACTAACATACATATACGTAAGTGTATATACATCAACGACGCCATCTTGCGTGTGTATGCATACATGCGCAGCTGTTTGTTGGTGAGAAAGTGACAACTATACTGCTTTTTGCAAGTAATGCACTCTCTGTCGCAAACGTATTGCTTTTGTGTGTATGTATGCTGTCTTTGTTTTCTGCTTTTGTGTATGCATGAGCGGATAAACCTTGGATAAACATGTCCGCAATTTCTATTTTCGTAAGCATTTTTGCGTGTATGATATTTTTTCAGTTAACAAAAACTGAAGTGATTCATATTGAATCGAAAGGTACTTTAGAATTAAAATTTAGAAAAACAATTATTAGTCTGCCCTTCAAGCCATTAATTAGAATATAGTCGCAAAAAGCGAATAATGTATATAAAAGTAAAAATAAAAAAACCAAAACAGAACTGAATATTGTATGTAACATAAATAAAACTAAATGTAATTTTTGAATCAGTGTTGCCTTTATTATTTACCCGATCACACTCATCCCCCCTTTGTCGTATTATAAACTTTTCTATAACAGAATTTGTTTTGCAGTTTTCCTGCTCCTCGAAACGTTATTGGCAACGATGAGGAGGAACGGAACATTTGGCAAACAGCCCACAGCAGCCTTACCAACATCAAGAAACCATCAAAAAATCGAAACACAGAATTCAATCAGTGCGCAATGATATTGATTATCCTTCATCAACGATCAAAAATGATTGCCATCAAAGATTTATGTTTATAATCACTGAGTGAGTCTTCACGTCTGTCCGTCTTCTGCAACACACAATAGGCAGCGAGTTTGCAACGCCAGCCGATATATCCTACACAGTTCGCCGAAGCAGCAGTTTAGCAGCGGCAGCAGCAGCAGCAGCAAACACCACCAAGTCTCAATTGCCAAAATTCTATAAAAAAAAAATATTAACGAAAATGCCAGATGCCATGCTGACAAGTATAAATTTTGGGGACAAGGCGGAAATTGCGCGCGGCAGCAGCAGCAGCAGCTTCAGCTCAACAGCAAACGTGTGTGCGCTTTTAAAATGCCTGTGCCAAGTACCAACCACCACAATATCACTACCTACTCTACATAAAATGCGGTTAGCAGTTGTTGCTGACGGCACTCAACCAACCAACCAACCTATCCATCCACACAGACATCTCTGCATACATGCGCGGTATTCGTATATCAGCTGCGAACGCAAAACAAATTACTTTTTCAGAACAAATTTACAGCAACAGCAAGAAAACAAAACTCATCGACAATATTCACAATTCCGCAGTTGAATGTGCCTGCGACGCTATGGAAATTTCTCTTTAAAATATCATCACTTCGTCGTCGTCGTCGTCAACATCTACGTTTACATCGTTTTGTCTCTCTTCTACTTGACCCTTCACTTCGATTCACTTTGGGGGCACGTAAGCCGTTTTTGGAATTTTGTTCGTTAATTAACGCTTGAATTACAGTCTAACTACTTGCCAAATGGAATGCTGAGAGAATGCTCACCAGATTTTGTATCCTTCTTTTTTTTTTTTTTTACGTATAAACCACAATTTACATATGATTTTAGAGAAACGAATTTTGTCCACATTTTTAAACATTGCTAGACGATAAACAGTTTGGAAGGGCCTTTAGGAATTACATTGGAAGACATCAGTCCTGTTTCCACGCAGCGCATCCCCAAAATTTGAAAGGAATAAGTTTGATATATTGTTTATTGCATAAATATGTGGGCTTCAATCTTTTTGTAGCGATGCATCACAGTTGAACGGTGCCTGTGAGCATCTGGCTTATAACCCAAGGGAAGCCCACAAAACTTACAAACGTTGGGAAACCACCCAGATGAGAGATGATCATAACCACAAAAAACTCACGTAAAGTTTTACTTGTAGCCTAGGACAAAGACAATTTTTCGTTTGTATTTTTTTTAGCGATGCGACGCAGTTGAACAGTGCCTGCGAGCATCTGCAAGAAAGAGAACAAGAAACAAACAAGAGCGAAAGGCTATCTCCTCAATACCAGCAATATTCTTCTTTCTCTTCATGTTTTTGAAACTTTTTAGAGCTCTGCCATGATCAGAACGCAAGGGATAAGAGTCAAGAAAGAATCTCTACTCCTTCTACTATACACAAGCAAAAAAAAAAGCGTAACTTGCATTTGTTAATATTTAACTTTGGACAATATTGTTTGTTTTTGTTTCATATTGTCTTTTAGCACATTGCTATTATGAGCCAAAGATATACTAGAGGCACAAGTAAATGAAGCACGCAATTATCATCTGCAATCATGAAACATTCAAGGAACCGCATAAAGTAAAACTCTTTATATCTGCCCTCAATTTGGAAATTCTATATATTCTTGTAGATACACAATATTCATACAATAAGTCCGAACAAATGGGTTTAGAACAAACATTGATGATCCGGCTGCTTGCCCTTAAATAGCATACTACCAGCAAGAAGGAACTATCGATCCCCGGAATCAAACGTAAATTTATGAGCTTTGCCATATTTTTTCTTCGTTTTTTTTCCGTATTTTATAGCAATATGATGCAGTTGAACGGTGCCTGCGCATATTGGAATTTGTTAAACCCAAAAGTATTACTCAATGCACTTGTTGGTGAAATAGGCAGCGAGGAAGCGCCATATAAGAGGGGTCCCCGATACATTATTCATGTAAATTATTCAAAATGGAGCAAACAAAAAACATATTTCTTTTCGTATCTTGTAGCTAATACAATAATAACAGCAGTTGAATGTGCCTGCAATTAGCTTTACTAAAACAACTAGAGAACGTCTCGGCGCAGACACGAAAGACTTGGAAGCCCATGAAGGATTTTCTTCTACTCCATTTTACTCCCTCTTTTCTATCACCCTTCAGCTTTTTACAGTTTTTCTCTTAGGATATATTTATTACAGTTCACAAGACACTACAAGACCAACCCGTGTACATGTAGCAAAATTTCTTGAGGCAATGGGAACCAAATGCCAACTTGAAAGCAATAACAACAACAACACGACACTTGTAACCACCAGACCAGTCGAATTTCAACCAACAACGCAACGCATCGATGTTGTGAAAATGGTCGAACAATTCGAAAAAAAAAAATCTTTTAAGGTCAGCTAAACACTGAATACGCCTTGACTTGCTTAAACCTGTTTTACAGCTAAACATAAATGCGAAGACGTTCGATTATATGACATCGTGCGAGACATTTCTTTAGCTCCCAAATCTGTGTATGACAGCGATTCACGAATTAGCAAATTCACGATTCAGGTGTCCGATGTGGGGACGGAAACGTTTTTCTCTCCCATGTAACAACAAAGCGGCGTCTCACACTGCAAAAATCGTTAAAGGGAATCAAGAACGATACATCAAGTCCATCCATATCCACAAATTGTGAATTCTTCAAGCAATGCCACTGCGCACCACAACAACAACAACAGCAAGAACAACTGAGTCTTCTTGAGCACCTGCTACATCCACTCTTGATTGGCTTAATGCGAGTACAACGAGTTCCGTTGCATTGTAGACTTAACGTTTTTACTTTACAGAGAAAACGTTAGCTGCCCTGCCACATGAATGGTTGCTTTGCTTTAGCACCACATGAAGAGTCAGTCCTGCACCGCACGGCAATACCACTCCACTTGGCACCGATCATAGACGAGCAAACCTGCAGTCGTATGTATCTATCAAATCAAATAAAAACTAATTCTGGCATCACCACGCCTAGCTCGGCCAGGCCAGGCGAGGCCGCCAGACCAAGCCAAGCTGGTACAGCTCCAGTCCAGCACGTAATGCATTGCACCGCATAGAAATATGCGCTCGGTCCGCGCTAAAGGGAAACAAACGCGTTTGGACCGAGACCCGCCACACCACACAAACACCAGCAATCGCACTAAGAGGCGAGCTGATGCGTTGTCGTTGTTATCGGGCAGCTGCCTGCAAGTACGCTACGGGCATCCAAGCGTCGTCGTCGCTAACAACTTCTCCACTACTCTGCAGCTTTCAGCGTTTTCATACTGCGTGTGTGTGTGTGCACCAGAATGTATGGTTGAATATATATATATTGAGTATGCTCGTCGTTTATCGCAAAAGGGAACCAAATGCGATTAGTGTTCAAGCATCCAAGACGAAGACCTCCAAACGGCCAGACAAGCCATCCAATCAGCTAGACAGCCAGGCACCCAGCCAGCCAGCCAGTCGGCCAGTCAGCCAACCTAACATGCAGATGACAGCGGTGGTATTTGTATCAGTATACAATTGATTTATCATTTCTGTATGCATTATATCCACTCAAACCTCTCACTTCTTAGCCTTGGCAGAGATCTCAAGAACAGTGTAATCACGGTGTTATCCAATATCAAAAAATCCATCGCAAAGGGAATCAAATGCGATTAGTGTTCGATGACGAATAGAAGCTAGCAGTGCCGCTAGTCCAGCGCAACGCTACGCTTCACCAATGCCAGTTGAGCGCTTAACTCCTGGTGCACCGTTCAGCATTCCGCAATAGGGAATCAATTGCGAGGTGGTACTGCAGCAACGCACACAAACACACACAAACAAACACGCACACTTACAACACATGTTCTCAAGTACACCATTGCTCCTAGCAAGTGATTACCTTTCTGGCAGACAGATCAGCAAGCTTAAGCGCAAGCGCATCCAAAATATCCAAATCGTAAAGGGAACCCAATACGATATACAGCAGCAGTCAGCAGAGACAGACAGGCAGGGGAAACAATGCCGACAGCGATGCGAGATGCCAGCGATTTCAGATAGCTGATCTTTTCCTCGTTGTCATCAAGTTCCAATCCATGTTGTTGTTGTTGGTGTTATGTAATGCTTTTGCAGGTAAATTTTCGTAACTAACTTTCAGCCTAGCCAACCTGGACGGGCAGTTACAGTATGTAACTGTCGGTTTCTGCAAGCCACGTTGATCTCAAAGGGAATCCATGAGATACGCGCTACATTTCCTTTATACATTTTATGTTATTTTTTTATTTTTTTTTTATTTGTTCATCTTAAGTTCATTTTGTAAGGAGCCTATCTCTGATGTTAGTCCTCTCTGGCCCTTTAGGCCCTAGCCAAACCTAAATCTTATATTTGTACACACAACTCAATGCTGTAACATGACAAAATTGTAATACCTTCAAAGCCTGTTATTGTAAGATTCCGATTGTATTTTTGATTATTGTAAAACCTGTGACATGTACATATATCTGTATGGCTTAAGACACACATAGCAGGGATTTCAAATGGTGACAACTCCTTGGTGACGTTCAGCCCTTTCATACACTCAAGACTGAGAAAAAGAGAGAGGGAGAGCAGGCGATTTGCATGAGACTACTTCACTACTCGATATTTGAGCCGGGCCGGGCCTGGCCATCCATCCATCCATCCAATACCTGAGCTATCGATCCTCTTCTAAGGGCTTTCGCTGCTGATCTACAGGCAGCATAGGCAATGTTCAACCGTTCAAAAATGGCACAACTAACTAGCTTCCTTCACCTGAGCATACACTCTGGTCGCCTGGTCAAACAATCCACCAATCCATGTGCGGCGATTTTTCGACTTCTCTGATGTCGAGCGCTTCTTTGGTGGCTCTTCAGGCTAGAATCATAACGTAACGGTTAACGACGCTCCATTACATAAAACAAAATCTGCACATGAACCAGAGCTGGAAGTCTCTTCTCAACCTAGCAAAACTTGTTGAGAGCAGTCTGCTTCTATGTCGGGGATATAGGATAGACAGATCAACCGATCTGTAAAACCACAACTACAAATACTACTACTTCTACTACTACTACTACTGCAAGGCACAACTTTACTACTAACATTCAAGACAACATCATTTTCATCGACACGCACGCACGGCACGCACTAAGAACTAAGAATCCAACCAATCAACCACTTGTTTTGCTCTTCGTTACGGCTGGCTAGGACCAAAAACACACACACATATATCTATGGAATAGTTTCTCATTGTACTTTGTTTGGACAACGCTTACTTCGCATTTTCAACACACATTTCCTTGCATTTGATGATGGGCCCTCGTGGCAAGCAATAGGATCTCTCAATCTTGATGGGGTTTTGTTTATCTTCTAATAAACACCTTCACTTCTACTACTACCGCCCGGCCGATGATGGGGCCATTGAATTCGACCCTTCTACTAAGATGTCTTCGTGTTTGGCAATTAGAATTTTCTTCAGGATTCCATAAGTTTTCTCGAGTTATTTTCGAAAATTTGGGCAACACTTGAATCAGCTTTTACTTTTGTAATGACGGCAGCGAGGGAATATCAAGAATTGACGGCAGCGTGGGACTACATAGAACTGACTGCAGCGAGGGATCTGGTTTTCCATACGGTGAAAGCGGCGCGGGAGATACTTATGTTATCGACGTGGGATTCGCATGTTTTCATCGTGGGAGTTGTTAGGGCTTCGGTTAGGAGAGGGCGCTAGGGATTTTACGAGGATTTCAAGCAGGGCAGGTGATAAAAGCGTTGACGGCGTCGAGGGAGCACATGACGGCTGCGAGGGATTTGGATGAACCTGACTGCGGCGTGGGAAGACCCAATAGGCGACGCGGGAGTTCCTGACGGCGGCGTGGGAAGACCCAATAGCCGACGAGGGACTATCTGACGGCAGCGTGGGAAGACCCAATAGGCGACGAGGGAGTACCTGACGGCAGCGTGGGAGATCCTGACGGCGGCGTGGGAGTTCTTGACGGCAGCGTGGGAGGGAGCCACATCAGCGGATTGCATTTCTCTAAATGATTATCGTGGGTATTCCTTGAAGGTGCACAATTTGTACTACAAGCTCATGCGTTCAAAGCTGGTATACATGCTATGTTTTCTGTACAACATAAACAACTGGCATCTCTACATACTTTATATATATTATCGCATTCGTCGTCCAAGTAATTAACATAGTCTGCACCCTTAACTTAACAAATAATCCATATGAGCGGAAACACCAATCATCAAACTTCTACATTCCTATTATATATAAATATAAACATTCCTGGAATACCGGAAATCAAACCTAACACGATGATCCAGATAATTCCTGATGCTAATACAAACGGATTATCTGCTGAATAAAATTTGATTGTTTGAAAAAATGAAATTTACTTTTGTGTTTTGTATTGAAGTTTGGGTGATACACTTTTTAGGAGAAAATAATTCAAGGAAATAAGGAAGGTAAGAATGGCATATTGATTATTTTCAAAGTAGTTCTGAACGAAGGCTAGCCAAGGTAAGAATGCAGTAAAAAAATATGAAAATAGTTTCGGTGTTATTTATTTAAATTGTCCTTTACTTTTGGTTGCAATATAATGAAATACTCTACCAAAATTTAAATAATTTTAAATATGGAAAGTTGTGTGTGCTATTTGGTCGAATGCCTTGTGTGTGATTGCCGTGTACAGATCCATTGGGAAATACACCATAGATCGGCTGAGGAGCGACAATGTTGTTGTGGAATCCAATACTAGGCTGTTGGGCTAGCGGTGCCTGATAATGCACCACTCCATGCTGGGGATAGCTGTGCACTGGACTCACGACTCGAGTGTTATTGTAGACACCCGGATAGGGTCTGGTGTTGTTGAAACCCGCATTCGGATGATAGTTGACTGCAGGCCTTACTTGGGTCGCATTTGAGCGGCGATGGACTGCATTAAAATTGCGTGAAAATGAACTTGTTTCCAAATTGAAGCAGGCAAAAACCAGGGCTACATGATATACCAAATAAGTGTCATATGAGATCACGACAAATAGCAAATATTGATAAAAAGTAAGCTAACCTATGCCGAGAACCAACTGATAAGATTTGAGCATCTTGATGTCGTTGTTCACAATTTCCGCAAGTTTCGTGTGCTGTACGGCTTGAAATGCGGAATAGTACTAACGCGCAGCAGCTATGAGTCCCGTTACTTATCAGTCTTGGTAATAAAACATGTGTGTATACCCTGTACAAAAGTTGTTGATGACAGAAGTAGTATTGCCTTGAATCAGTTTGATTTTCTTATTGTTTATGATTGAAAAAAGTTCACAGATCGATTTGTACATTTAACGCACTATCTTGATGGGTTAGTAAATTTCCGGATATTGTCGAGAACCTTTTAAAAAGCTTTCAACTTAGTCATACCTATTGGTTTATATATATGAATCAACATACATTGTTGAGAAAGTGATTGCTCTTATCTTTGTCGCAGCTTACTTTTTAGAAAAGTAAAATAAAACTGTGTTTTATGATTAAAATCTTTTAAATTTATTTAACAGGCACAAACAGTAAGTATATGTACAAAAAAACTACTATATACAATTGTAGGTAAGGTAAGGTAAACAGACATGATTACTGTGCGTAGGGAATACCCCATTTGAGCTACTTACCGATCGTTCTTAGTTCTTAAGAAAACGAATAGTTCTTAGCTTACACTGACAGATGTCTTGCGAGCTTTTACAGTTCATATAGCAAATATAAATTTCATATTTATCCGCGTTGCATGGGAAACAGACCTTCGCAGCTGCCTCGACGCACAATTTGTATATCTAAAATAAGCAAAAACTGAGTCATTAGCATATTTAAGCTATATTGCGATTAAAACTTACCGGCACCACAGAAGCGTGCGCAGTTAAATTTCTGTTCGTTGAGATACAATTGCCGATTGCTGGCACAAATCGGATTATACTCGGGTGTTGTGGGACAGCTGCCAAAACAGGTGAGGAACTGTTGCGTTGGAGGTGGAGCGGTGACAAAGGGAGACATAGTTGGCATCACTGGCATATTGTTGACCAACACCCAATTGGCAACAGGACTTGCCGTTGGCCTTGTTATCATTTGAATTGGCCTTGTTGTTGCCAAGAATATTAGCTCATCTTGTGCGTAGACCAGTTTCAGATTGTGCAGACTTGTGCAGATTACACAAACTGTAAATACCAATGTTTGCAAATATTTATGCATGTTTATTAAATAAGCAATGCGAAGGGCTTTAAGGTTGCATTCAAACTAAATCATATAAGTTGGTGCACGCTAATAAGTCTAGATAAATACATGCATAACTGAACAGATGATTTCATAGAACTGGTTTTTGACGTCTAAGCTTTTGGTAAATCCAGTTCGATCAGTCGGAAAGTTTATTCAGTTGTTTTGCGATAACACCAAAGCTTATCAAGTGGGAATTAAAAGTTTCATCTGGGAATTCACCAGTTTCTTATGATTACAGTAGGCAACAGAACAAATTATAGGTAACATTTAACCTATTATAATGGCATTGTGTGGTGCGGCAGTTATACGAGGACCGGGCATAGAATGTGTTGGGGATGCATACTGCATAGACTGTTCGAGCTTTTGATATGAAGCAGATCTCCAACCAATGCTAGCTGAAATTAAGTTGCAGAAATGTTTAATTAGAAAATGTAAAATGATTCTTTCACAATTACCGTTTGAAGTGCGTGGCATGATAATTGATTTTTTAGTTTTGGCTTCTTTCGATTGCTCATCATTCTCGTCAATCATTGGATTGAGAGCTCGTTGTAGGCACTTGCCTATATGTAAGCCACGCTTGGGTCGTCCACAACGGCAGATTTCTAAGAGATTCTTATGCATTTCGGGTGAAATAGAGTGCGGTGAACTTTTACTATCGGGTACATCTGAAATTCACAATGCAATTTAGTAGTAGCAATTAGGAATAGAAATAAACTTACCCTCTAAATTAAGTTTCTGCTTCAGCTGATTTTCAAGTTCGTCTTGATGATAGAACTTATTGTTTTCGCTTTCGTCTAGTTTAGTCCAAACATGAGGATAATTGCTACGCGATTTATGTTCCATGCGCACCATCTCCTTGCTTTAGAAAATATTTTTCAAAACATAATAAATATAACTTAAATTATAGAATTACATACACTCTTCCAATTAGTTTAGTTGGATCCATTTTTGATGTTTTTCGGTTGAATGAAAGTTGTATACTGAACTTAAACAAATTATGCTTTCGTTGTTCAAGAATTTTTCCATAGCAACATAAAAACATATTGGGGTGGCCTTAAGTTTTGTTGATAATAACAAATTTTAGTATTATATTTACCATTTGTCAGTTAAAAACGCTTTTAATTTTCTTCCTCTAATGCCTAGCATAATTTCATCCCTAGAAGTATGCAGCTTTCAGCAGCAACCATCTTTTTATGTGCTCTGTACAAAAGTATGCAACAGTATAATCTGATATTTATATATAATGAAATATTTAAATATGCGTTAGAGTATGCAACGTTATGTTCGCTTTTAAATCTTTCAAAATGCCATTTACAACTTACAAAACAAAAAGTTTACAAAAAACTCTAAATTTTCCACTAGTGTATAAGCAAATAATGAACTTTATCAGTTTTCAATTCTTATTTAATTGATTTACATATTTACAATAATCATAAATAAGTCAACGATCGTAATAAGCTCACAACGCTTATGTCAATCAATAGGTTTAGCACTTCTCTTCCCCATCCCCTGTGCGTACAATAAGCTTATCGCGTTAGTCACCAGCTGTGTTGGGGGAAGCCTCCACCAAGTAAAGAGTCTAAGCTAGGCCAATGGCTGATGTAATCCAAAGCGTGCGATTGCACCATCCGTAATTGAGAGTTCCAGTTCCACTTTGTGCAGAGAGATTAGTAAAAACTATTAACTGGCAGCCAGCAGCAAGGTGCCATTGGTGACCAGGGCAAGTGGAGCCAGCGGTGGTGGCGCTGTGGTGGCAATCAGCCTATTGGGCGCACAGCCAATGGCGTCGTTATGGAAATAAGCCAGGCATAACGATGCCAAAAGGGTCAGCATAAATGTCAGCCAGAGGCAGCCAAAGCATAAACGGCGTACTTTCTGCCACCAGGGATCCAGTTCGAAGGGCAGCAGCTCCTCCAGGCTCAGTCCATACGAGTAGCTGTCGAAAAATGTGTGCATAGTAGAGAGAAGAGAAGGGAAAGCTCTGTTATGAAGTTATTATTTAATGAAATGCGACAGTAAAGCGTTTACTCAGCAGTTGTGAAAATGGGCTCATAATCCTTTGGATCCTTGCCCACAGGCAGGACAATGATGTGCGCCTCTTGACGTTGTCCTCGCTGTGTTGCCAACAGCGCTGTTCTCTCATCACAGGACATTCTGGCCTCTTTACTATTTGCCTACGTCTATTAGCTATCTCGTTCGCTTTATGTCTGTCTGTTTGAGGCAGAGGATTACAAACACTTCACCGAATGGGCGACTGGGTGATCTGCTTCGCTCCGCTTGTGGACAAATGAAACTGGCGTCTGGTTTGGCTTTTGCATTGTTTCAACTTAAATTAGCTTTCAGTGCGTCGCAAGTTTTATTGTTTTCTTTCTGTTTTCTGTGTGTTCTGTTTGGTTTTTATTTATTTTGCCTTTTTGTTGAGTTTTTTTTTTGCTTTTCAGATTCCTGTAAACAACTTTATCTCGACTGTTTTGTTGTTGTTGTTGTTGCTGTTGTCAGAGTCGCTCATCTTCCGCCTCCAGCATTTTGCACTGATTTGTCTTATCGTACACTAAGCGAAAGGTAGTAATTATTTTACAATAACATAGCATTAAATCTGTTAGACATGTAGAAAAAAACTCTTCTGACAACAACAACTGAAAAAATTCAATTTCTAATTTAAAAAAATATCGACAAGGAAGTGAAAAAATAGTCGTAAGTATTTTCTTCAAGTGCAACGCTTCTTTGTTGTCTTTTTGGATGTGTCTTGTAATGTCTGGCCTGCAGCTGCTGATGATTGCATAATAACAATTGCCAGGCAATTGTCGCCCAGTTTTCAGTTTCCAAACCCCAACAGATAAGAAGGAACCCATCAAATGCAGATAAAGAGTAGTACAACGTTCTACTTACAAGCTTGCTTTTGAGTTGAAGACATTTTTGTTGTTGTTGTATTTATTCATTTCATTTTATTTTGGTTGGAGATAACACATGCTTGGAAATACATATACTTATAGGTAGTATGTACTTAACACTTTTGGGTTTCTGAATAATGCTGAGGGATTTCCTTAAAAACTAGCCTATATACTTTAAATATTGTAGTTAAACACCAAGTTTGTTATATATGTATGTATATGTAAAGTGCATAAATACGAGATCGGATAGTAGTAGTAGTTGTAGTTTTAGTATATAGATGCTCTATAACCAGGGTTTCGTTATTTATATTTGGCTATTGACTTTTCAATGTATTCGATTCTTATTCGAACCCTGGTTTGTACTAATACTATGAATAGTATTGTTATTATGTGTATTGTAGCAAAGGTTTTTCTCTGTATTTAAACGGTACAATTTTAATACTAGATATCTTGATTTAAAGTGCATTTAATATTATTGGTATTTGGGTTTATATAGGCTAGAATAAATATGTGTATACTATATATATATATTCGTACATATGTAAAAAATCGTAATGAAAAGTTTGAATCCAAAATACATTATAACAAACATCAAAATGATTAATTTTATTGTAAAATACACATGGTATATTAAATATTTAATATCTTTGCTTAGTTATACGAAAAACAAACCATTCTACGCTCAACTGAAACTGTAATAAAAAATGATTAAACTAAAAGATTAAATAAAATAATAACACAAACGCTTACTAGCTCATGGATTCTGTTATGTTTATGTTTATCGTACGTTTATTGAACTATTTCTTGCTCATCATCGATCATCATCATTGCTTAGATGCTGCTCTAACTCTATATAGAAGTACATATCCTAAATTCTATATCGGAAGCACTTTACTCGTTTTTATTTGCCTTTGCCTTTGCCTTGAAGTTAATCAAATATATATATATGTATGTATGATAAGACTATGTGTAATGGTTATTTAGCTGATTTTGGACTTTTCTATGCTGTAACTTCTACATTTTATTGGATTTCCTTCAATAACTTGAACCTGATTCTGGAACGATTCAATTGAATCGTTTGTTAACTGCATTTTTATTTTGAATATACGCAATTCATAGGATAATCGCTCTCTCTTTCATAAAACATTTACTTTCTATGTTTCGTTTTTCTTATACTTTGTTAATGTGTAAATGATTGAAATTAAAAGAAACCACATAATTGAAATAATTGGAAAATTCAATTTAATTTTCAGAACTTACAGCAAACATTGATATACGTAATTGCATTAAATACATTTCTCGACTATTTCATAACTTAAACGTATTCGTTAATTATCATTATCGGGTAGTATTTTTATTTATATATATATATATATCTAGATTTGGCGCATTTTTCCATCAAGGTTTTGTTTGTATGTATATTATGATTCTATGATACTATAATTTCAAGTATTTAGCATTTGATTATTGGTTAATTTATTCATTCAAAATGTTTTTCGTTTTGTTTTTTTTTCTTTCATTCTTCTGTTTATTAAAAAATAGAATAACATCATACAAAAAATACATTGATTTAACAAACTTTTGGTGTTATGCCTTAATCCATTCTTAATTCTTTTTCATCTTGTTATATATATATATATATTTTTGTTTTCGTTATCTATCATTTCATTAGGTGACAAAGTAAAGAGAAAGTCTTTCAAGTAAGTAGATTTTATTTGTTTACCATGTAGTGCAGTGTATATTACACTGATGGTCGTACTAAAAGTGCCGCATTTCGTTTGGTCGGAGTTAGTTTTGGTTTTGGTTATAGTTGAGTGTTTTGTTTTTTATTTTTTCAATACATTTAATTTAGTCTACACAAGCAGTTATCGAAGTTGTTGTCTAAAAAGTGCGGTTGACTAGAAATAGTTATAGTTTTGTATTTGTTTTTTGTTTGTGTCGATTCTAATAAGTATTTAGCTCATGAGCTGAAAGTTTTTTGTTGGTTTTTTTTGTATTTATATATATATGTATTTAGTATATATTTTAAAGAATAGTAGCTCTCTAGGACTTACACATGTATTAAATTAACAATGGCTGATTGTGATAATAATAATGGAGAGACAATTTATCAGTTATGTAAATATATATATTAAGTACAGCTATAACAAACAACAACAATGATAATAATAATAATAAGAATTATAATAATTATCATAATGACTTAAATTGGGATCCAAAAAAACAAAAAACCCATCGATATTGACGTTATGTTTTTTTCACAATATCTTTACAATGACATATTAATGTATTTATGATGAATGATCACGTTGCTTGTTTGCTGAGCCCAGGCAGCCTTCTTTGTATTTACATATAGTAAGCATTAATTACCTAATCAATATAATATAATCGAATAAAACTCTCATTAAAATAAGCCACATCTAGAAACTAATTAAACAGTATAATTTTTTAATATTAATATAAATTTTCACATAATTATATATCAATATTTATCATATCGTATAATAACGTACATAAATCATTCTTTTACACATATAGATAGCATTCAAATCTTCTTCAATCTGTATACAAATAAAATTTCATTGTTCTTACAGCTTCGCTACAGCTATTTAAAATGTGTCTGTCTGTCTGTCTATTTGTCTGTGTCTGCCTGCGTGTATGTGGTTCCTGGGATTTGCGGGAGATAGCTGCTTAAATCATAATGATATCGTATGCCTCCAGTGTGCTCAGAAGCAGATACATGACCCACAGGCCTAACAAGATCGATGCATGTATCCACTTTGACCTAACGGGTCCACCAAGCTCGGCACGAATGGATTTATTAAATCGCCGATACATCATTACGCAAATTGCAATGATTGCCTGGCCACAGAACAACGCCACTGCGAAGCCAATGCTGCAGTATAAAAACGAAAGAGAAGCCGTTTAGTGTGATTAAAGAGAGACCAAATGGTAACTTACGTTCCCGGCTCCACATTGAAGGTTGTGCCATGGGACATGTGATAGATCGAGGCAATGGACCACGCCAATCCAATGCCCAGGAATACGTTAACCGCATTGCTGCCCGTCACATTACCAATGCAATTATCGGCAGTATCGTCTTGCTTAGCCGCTATAATGCTGGCAAATGTATCTGTGTTAAAAGAAAACAAACTTATTAGTTTCTCAGCTCAGGTTTCAAGTTAGTTTTAGTGCACTTCTTACCTGGTATACTGGTGCCCAATGCGACAAAGCAAATGGCTGTAACAGAGTCCTTAATATTGAGCACACATCCAAAATAGGTGGCTGCATCTCCAATAACGGCAGTGAGAACGCCAATGACAAATATTGAAACAACAAAGGTGACATAACCGCCGCAAATGTCTGTAATGAATGTTTTTAATGGGCATTTATTTGGTAAGCAAGTATGCTATGGCTTTTATTATTTACCTGTGGGCGGCACAAATGCAAATAACACCTTCCAGAATAGGCAAATGAAATGACTGATATAGTCAAAGCATTTGGGTATGTCTTCCTCCAAATCCTCATCAGCATTGTCGAACTCAGTCTCATCAGCTGCAAGCGTTTCAAGTACATAAAGTTATTGGGTTAACCCCATATACATATTAAATGACTCTCTTACCGGGCACAACTGTTAGCGCATCTTTGAATTGCTCCTTCCAGGACGAGGTGCCCAGGACAGCTGATACATTTGCTCTGGCAACGAGCTTGTCCACAGTAGCCTATGGAATACAATTGCCATTTAACATTAGCTTATGTACACATACAAACATACTTATTACATAGCAAATGCATATCAAGTATACGCCCCGCTGTGCAGACAGACTGGCGACAGGAAACAAAGCATTTCATTTGAAGATTTGCACAATTAGGTGCTTATTTGCTTTGCACCTGGCCAAATGTGTGTGTGTGTAGGTGTGGATTTGTTAGCTCTCAGCTGGCTGCGAAACAACTTGACACATGAGAGCCCTTTTTGTTCCTAATGCACTGTTGTTGTCGTTTACTGTTACCGCCTTTGTTGGTGCTGTGTGCTCGTGCTACAGCTTTGGCCATTAAGCCAACTATAATGTGGCGATGTTCGCCGGAATGTGTTTCTGATAAGTTAAGTTGTCAGTGTCTATCGCTAGGTTTAATTCAAGTTAATTAGCTTGCATTCGAATTGCATTTTCGCATTAGTTAATTATGTTTTTGTTGCGTAAATCAGCGTGCAACAATCTTGGGATATAAGGACCTACTCTAGCAAAAACCCTTTGATAATATTACAAACTCACCTTAAATTCCTTGCTTTCACGAATGCGTACAAATGTGGTTGTTAGTTCGCCATTTCTGGGCCTGCTCAACAGCAAAATGCGTTCCAATTCGGTTAACTCTTTTACTGGCTTCTTTTCCACCTCCTTGATTTGGGCTAATAGTTCATCGTCTGTGTGCAACGGCGAGAATCGTAATGCATAATTATAAATCAGTTTACAAACGCATATACATATACATAAAGACAAAGGACTGCCACAACAAGCTGGTCTCAACTTTCAGGCTGTGTTTGCAGTTTACTTTGTTGAGTTCAATGTATATTTACTACATAGAAACACACACATATAAATAGATAATTAGATAAATAGACATAGACATAAGCATAGAGATAATGTTGCGTAGTTTTGTAGTGCATATCTCGTATAGATATTTTGTTGTATGTTGCACAAACAGAAATATGAAGGGAACTTTGAAATAAATTAAAAAAAAAAGAAAAACAAAACGCCTACACAAAAGGCCAGAGACAGAAATAGAGATAGAAAACACACACTTAAACATAAATGCAAAATAATGTGGCTAGCAGGCAAATGAAACAACAAATGAAATATGAGTTTTGCTCAGGATAATTAATTTTCAAATCAATATCGATTTTCATGCAATTACACAATTATTTTTACCAAGTAATTAAAAAGTAGAAAATTAATTCGAGCGGAAGGTAGAGAGCAGAAATAAATTGCATGCAAAATTATTTATCTAGATAACAACGATAGACAACATATGTAGAATGCTGATTCAATGATGACTCACGAGTATGATCTCCAGTGTGATTTTCTAGACAGCGATTACGGTGGCAAGGTACACAAGTGACAAACAAAATTTTGTTTTTTTTTCGGGAATTTTTGGGAAAATTAAGACAACAAGATGTTCATATAGATATATATATTTGAGGCTCATAGTATTATTATTATTATTTTTTTCTTTGCTATGTTCAGTTAAGAAATTTGTTATGGATTTAAATGCATTCACAAATTTGTTTAATTTTTTTTTTTCATATAATTTTTTTTTGTGTATAGGTTTATTAAGCTTGCCTACGTTACCCTGTTATTGTAATTATTATTATGTAAATTTGGTGGTTGGGTGGTTCTCTAACACGCACACACAAATAAAGAACAAGAAGATATACATCGATATGGTTAACAACACATTTTTGTTCGAGTACTTATATATTACGTAAATCAAAAGTCAGCCGTTCACTAAAAAGATAATAATTTTGGTCAGGTTGCAGAAAAAATAACTAATTACACACACACAAAAATCAAAAAGCAAAGGATATTAAGAAAAAAGTACATCAAAATGTATTGCAAAAATAATTGTTGTTATTATTTTCAAAATAATTGTCGTGTGCATTACTTACAAATCGATGTTTTGTTTTGACGATGTTTGTTGCAAAATCGTTAAACGATTTATTGTTTTTGGTATACATATGAACATATATACGATGATATCGTGTTGAGATAGTTTGATAGAGTATTCGAGTATCGGGGCACAACAAACAGAAGCACAGGGCACAAGCGCGTGTTACGAGCGATGTGGTTTTGTATTTATAGTATGTCCACCGAGCATAGAAGGTTATCAACAATATCTTTAACCCAAATTGGCCAAAACAATTGCAGCTAACTTTATTTCAATTGAAGACGAAACGTTAACTTAACATTGTTTTACCTAACTTTTGCTTGTAAAAAGTGCAGCGTCGAGAAAAAGCGCAATTTCTTTTCTACCATTTTTTTTCTTTTTTACATGCCAATACGTTTTACACATACACAAAAATGTACACACACACATACAAACATGGACAGAGATACAATAAAAGTTCTGATGAGTCGATTAACATATATAGTTATGTAAGTATATATCTACTGGAATT
The DNA here is from genome assembly GCA_035044725.1 of Scaptomyza caliginosa. Taxonomy (NCBI): domain Eukaryota; kingdom Metazoa; phylum Arthropoda; class Insecta; order Diptera; family Drosophilidae; genus Scaptomyza; species Scaptomyza caliginosa. The sequence continues at coordinate 3,336,935 of JAWNNR010000686.1, forward strand.
TTGTATTTGATTGATATGTGAGATCTTCGACAAAATGGTACGCAACTAATTTTGTAATTTCTGAATGATTTAAAGCCCCCAATTTGTGAATATTTTAATATTTTTTTGATATCGCATTTTTGTGTGATTTTTTTTTTTTGTTTTCTTTATTAACTGAACATAAACACTTTAGAGTTTGATGTGATTAGGTATTTGTTAAATACTTTTACCTACCAAAAAATCGATGGAAAAATGATTCCTTATTTGTGTCATCTGCGTGGGGATAATTTGAAATTACATTTTTTGTAGTTGTTGTTTTTGTTGTTGATGTAGTTGTAGTTGTTATTGTTATAATAGTGTTTAATATACATTACGGTAATTTTAGTTAGTTTTGTTCAAAATTTACTTTAAATGCATGATTGTGAGTTAGTTTATAAATATATAACTTAATTAACAAAACAATATCTAAAATAATGAACAGTGCTAGAATACGGTCGGGATAGTTGGTTGGGGTAGATTGGGAAACTGTGATCTAAAAATTCATAGCCAAATAAATAAAAACAAGAGAATGCTCTATATCAAATGCTGACACATGGACCAAATTATTTACAAATTGTAATGGATTTGCGGTTCATATACTTATTTTTTCTGTCGTGCTGTGACTTATGAAATATAAATTATTCAAATGCGGTTGTCACATTCTTTAATTGTAATTTATAAAGATAATCTTTTTTTTTTGGGTGGAGAGGGTTGTGAAGTTGACTTTAATAATTGTATATGTATATATATTTGTGGTTTTTGCTTAACCCTTTGCCCAGATGCCTAGTCAACAATAAAGATGGAGTAAAAGGAACATAAAAAAGGGTTCTAAAAGGAAAACATAAAAGTAAGAAAATACATACAACATCAAAATGAAACACATAACTAACTAAGGGGTTGACAACAATGTTCTTGTAGCATATCTTTTTCTTGTTGTTTTTTCATTTTTTTTTTTTTTTGGGATAGGTGTAAAAGAAAACCAACTAATTTGCACTCTTTGGTCGCAATTTCCGCACTTTGTCAAAGGAAATGGGCAAAAAACGAAACGTTCAAGTTAAGAACATATGGAATCGAAACCCAAGAAATATTTTTTTGTGTTTTGCTTTCGTTGCGCTTTCGTTTTCAATTCAAATAAAATTAATTAATGCACAATTGTGTTTTATATATATATATTTTTTTTTTTTGGTTTTTTTTAAGTCTTACGGTAGTGAGCGGAATCTAGAAGCACAAAGAACAAACAAATGAAAAAGACCAAAGAAAATTATACAAGGAAACCGAATACAAAAGTTTATATAGCTAAGTTTATGTAAAAGAGTTTTCAATCATTTAATAATTGTGTAGCTATTTGTCTGTGTGTGGGTGTGGGTGTGTGTGGTTGTCCTTGCTGTGGTTATTATTGTCTTGGCAACAGTTAGAATTGGACTGTTCATTAACTTCATTATAAGCGTCACCCCACAAAACGTAAAAAAAAAAGAAATTTCACGCCCAATTTTTGCAAACTTTTATGGCTGCCTTTGCCTCACCAAGAAATCCTCCAAATACTGCTCTCCTCGTGTGTGTGTGTGTGTGAGTGTGGTTAATGTAATTTTGTTAACGGGAAATTGAGTTTGCTTTGTTACTCACACACACACACACACACACACACACAAACACACACGCAATAGCACACATAACGTGTAAATATCATAGTTGAGGTGTTGGGACTTGTTTTGTGTCAGGTTGAGAAGGTAAAGGAGGCTTGGATGGAAAAGAGAGTAGGAAACTCTGCTTTTCGGTGCTATTAAAATTGAGTTTTAAATGTTGTTTTTTGTTTTCGTGTTGTTGTTGTTGTTGTTGCTGTTGTTGCTGCATGTGTTGGCAAACTTACCTGGCGCCAGTTGCGGTTCACCAATGTGCACCTTGAACCTAACATCCTTCTCGTAGGTGCTCTCCTCTAATATGGGTATGGGTATATACATTCTGCAAAAAAAGAGAATAAAGAAAAATAAATAATTAGCAATTTATTTCCTAATATGCAAAGGGCGTGTGACTTAAATCAAACCTATTCAGAGAGAATCTGGGCGTGGGAATGCACTTGAAGAAATAGCTAAAGAAGTTTGTGTTTAACTCAGGTTTAATCTTTTAGATGCTTTTGCTCTATTGTTTGTAGGAATATTTTCCCTTTGTGTAGGATTTGACTTAGAGTAGGTCTTCTCTGCCAGGGAACTAGGCCATCAGCAAAGAGTCGCATTGATTAATGGTCTTTGCTGTGGCTAAATGGCCGCAATCTTGACACTAGAAACAACGTTAGGAATTTATTAGGCGGCATTAAACGAGTAGACGGTCCCACAGCACCACCCATTATAATACGAAGAACAACAAACGATAGCTACAACTACACAGCAAACCAAAGCACAATCGATGACAAATAAAATAAAAAAATTGCGTATACGCAATGTGTACGCTCATAAATATGCGCATTATTCAACTGTGCACCGAAAAATGTTTTGCAGCAATCTGAATTATTGGAAAATCACAGAAAAAACAACAGAGAGAGAGAAAGAGAGCGAGCGAGCGTGAGAGGTAAGACATTGTGCTGTGTTTTTATTTGATTTGGCATTGGGCCAAAACAAAAACCATTTTTATTATATGCTACAAGTTGTTTGCTTTCGGCCGCTGGGCATAATTTGGTTGGCTTCCCTGCCCGATAAGACAAGTCAAAAGTTTGAACGCACAACTTAGTTTGTTAACTGATTAAAGTTCGTGTATTTTTAGTGTAAGCGACTCGATGTGAAATTTTCTTTTATTAAGCCAGATATTGGACGGCAGGGAGAGCTACAACAAAATCCAAAAAAAATAATTATGTACTTATTTTTCGCTGGGTGGTATTTTTCCACTGCTTGCTTTTGGCATTTGCACAAACTTTTGCATTTCACATTTGTTTCAACTTTCACCTTTTCTCCTGCAGCGCCATGAGCTTTTGGTCATGCGGTTTCTAGTTCTATTTCTGTTTCGGCTGGTTTTCGCTCTTCATTTTTTTTTTCTTTCTTTTTGTTCTTTTGTGCATTTTTTTGTGGGAAAAACCTTTTCGTGAAAACGGGTTTTTCATTCGACTTGTTGCCGGTGAGTGTGTGGCATACTTTTTTGGCTTGCAACGTGCGTGGTCAAGTTGCCGTTTTTTATGTTTTTTAACTTATACGAGTCATTTAAATAAGAATACTGCTATGCAATATATGCATAATAAAACAGTTGGAATTTTATTCAGAGTAATATTCTTTTGTGTAGAACTTTTCGTGCTTGCATGTTTTACTTTTCTTTTGTATATTTTTTCGAGCAGTTGCAGTCATTCGCTTTGGCGTTTGTTTTTCAAGTTTTCTCTAATCTGCGCGTATTTAGAAACTTTTATTTTAAGTCCTTGAAGTTGATTAGATTATTTCGTTTGTAACTAACAAGCATTTAAGCTTTAAGAATTTTCACTTGACAAAAGTTGTGTTATGAAATGTGTAATCATTGCAGTTCTTTGCATGTTTAATCCACACATGAATCTGACTTCTTAACTCAGCCAGATTTCTGTTAAACGATTAAGTACTTTAATCTTCTTTTGCTCGAACCAACCATGGAAACAACCACAATCGCATTACATTTTTTTTCAACACACACTTAAAATCTCACGTGCTGTTTTTTATGGCGCTTGTCCGAAAACATAAACATGATAAATCTATAGATTGTTGTTGCTTTAATTGAAAGTCGATGGCAATCATAAATAAGAACACGAGTTGGCAGGGGAATTAACCACGCAGTAGATTTGAAGCGATGCATTGATAGCTTGTATAGCTTGTATATCGCTACTAGCCCGTATCTTATCCTTATCGTAATCGGAAGTCGTGCAAAGTGGCCAGCAAATAGAGAATTGACGACATTAGAAGTGGCCAACAGTCTTTAACAAGATGTTGCGCTTGTCCAACGTAACGATTGTGATCGCTTTGTTCTTGGCATGTGCTTGGGCAGCGCCAGAATGCAAAAGGAGTGCGGAGTATTGTCAGGATCGCTTCATGCATCCGGATATGAAGGAGCCCAGGCAACAGCAGACACGTGTTGAGGGTGAAAAAACCACTACCTACTGGCGGGAGCAGGGCATGCAGTTTCTCAAGGCTAAACTGGGAGAGAAGTTGAATCAAGGCAAGGCCAAGAATGTGATCATGTTTCTTGGAGATGGTATGGGCGTGGCAACCACTTCGGCAGCTAGGAATTTACTTGGTGGCGAGGAGAAATCCCTATCATTTGAGAACTTTCCCTACACTGGCTTATCGAAGACCTACTCTGTGGACCTGATTGTGCCCGATTCGGCGTGCACAGCAACAGCATATTTGTGTGGCGTTAAGGGACAGGAGGGCACAATTGGCGTTAACGGCGCTGTGCCCAGAACCGACTGCAAGGTCATGTTAGATAAGAATACCCACGTGGACTCGATTGCCAAGTGGGCCATGGATGCAGGCAAGTGGGCGGGTGTGGTGACCACTACAAGGGTAACGCATGCCTCGCCAGCTGGCGTCTATGCTCACATTGCCGAACGTGATTGGGAGAACGATGCGGAGGTGGAGAAAGATTGTGGTGACAAGTCGGGTGTGGAGGATATCGCTTATCAGCTGGCCAATGGTGAGGTGGGCAAGAAATTGAAACTGATTCTTGGCGGTGGACGCAGAAACTTTGTGGACAAGAATTTGGCTGATTGGGGCATGCGCACAGATGGTTTGGATCTGATTGAAGAGTTCAAGGCGGCAAGTGAGAAAAATGTTTACGTCACCACAGCGGATGAGCTTATGAATCTGGATGTGACAATGCCGGATCGTATAATGGGTCTCTTCCAAAACGATCATATGCTCTACCATCTGCAGACCAATGCGACAACTACACAGCCCACACTCGAACAGATGACCCAAAAGGCCATCGAGTACATGAGCCAGAATGAGCAGGGTTACTTCCTGTTCATCGAGGGTGGTCGCATCGATCATGCGCATCATGATAACTATGCTCGCATGGCGCTCGACGAGACCATTGAGTTCTCCAAGGCGATTGCTAAAGCACGTGAGCTAACCGACGAGAAGGATACTCTAATTGTGGTCACAGCGGATCATTCACATGCCTTTGCCTATGCAGGTTATGGGGTAAGTCAAAGACGAAATGATAGTTTGACTAGCTTCAAAGTACTTCTTTTACAGTATCGCGGTGCTGATGTTTTTGGCAAGGCGCCTGCAAATGGCAATGATGGCAAACCGCACATGATTCTCAGTTATGCAAATGGACCAAGTGCTGTGAAATTCTATAATGCTGAGACGAAGGAACGTAACGATCCCACAACTGTTGTGACTGGCGCACACAATGATGAGTTTCCGGCTGGTGTGCCCCTTGACTCGGAGACCCATGGTGGTGATGATGTGTTGGTCTATGCATTGGGTCCCTGGTCGCATTTATTCACTGGTGTCTATGAGCAGAGCACCATACCCCATATGATGGCGTACAGCGCTTGTCTTGGCGATGGCTTAACAATGTGCAGCAAAACCCAATCATGAGCACTGGCTGCGTGACTAAAGCACATCACAATTAAGTTTTGTAGCTCATTAAAATCAGCGATTGGAGTTGTTTCTCCGCCTTCGCCTTCAACCTTCTCAAACTCATCCTGCTTCTTCTTATCGTTAACTTGTACTTAATGCAAAATGTATATTGAATTAAAGCGTTTTTCTACAATGCTTAAGTCAGAGCAACTTTCTTCTCGAGGTTTCGCCTTTTGCGTGTTAGCGGAAAGTGCTTTTAGCCAAGCTTTTACATTGAAAGTACACAGTGAAAAACTTGTACAGTTCATAGAATCTTTAAATTCTTTATAAAAGTTCTTTTTGCTTGTATTATACTCTAAAGTTAATTAAATACTGCAAAGTTAGCCAAGTATTTTCGTTCTGTGTACGAGCAAAGGAGTTGTGGCCAAGTTTTATACTAGAAACTAGGCGCTTAACTTTCTCTTGCTCGAGCTTGCTTGCTAGTTATTCCTAATTTTAAACTCATCAAGCTAATGGTGTGAGTGTGTGCATGTGTGTGTGGGAGCAAGCATTTGCTATTCCCTTGCGTGTGTGGTAAAAGTTTTGGCCAGCATTTGGGTTAAGGTAATTTCACACACACGCATACACACACATAAGCACATAAAAAACAAGAAAAAAATAACAACAAAACCAAAAACAATTTGCATTTTTATGCGCAATTTTATGCAAAACTTTTTGAATGATTCGCCCATGGGTTGCGAGCTGTATTTAGTTAGTTGCACATTTGCATTTTGCATATGAAATCAATAGGTAATTGCAACAATTAGAAGTTATGCGTCATGCCAAATCGTCAAACAGTTCGTCAGTTGGTTTGTCGCTTGGCCTTCGTGGCGTATGAGTAATAATAATAGCAACTAAAAAAAAAAACGGGCAAAATGTGCATTTGTCAGTTTTCTAGTTTCTATTTCCGATTTGATTGAGAACTAAATTATATCCGCCATACAGACACACACACGATTAGATGTGTGTGTGTGTGTGAAAGTCTCATTTCCCCTCATGTGTCAGCTATTAAACTAACAACAGCGTACACTAAACGAAAAACCACACACAAAACCTTGCGTACCTAAGCGAGAATATATTCTCTTGTATACTTATTCGATTCTAACTAATTTGTTTTTCCGTGTGTATACACCAGCTCTGCAGTGCTCTCCTTCTGCCCCTTTCCCTTGCTCTCAACACCTCTGTTAGTGACATTCAAAGCTAATTTCGCTGCCACCCTTTTACCCTATTGCCCTGTTGGCCACATTGCAGATAGTGTCACTTCCGCCGTTTGATTTCAATGACGTCTGCAGCCAGTTGTTGTGCTGGTTGGTTAACGCAGTGAGTACATGTTATTAAGCAGCAGCAGCAGCAACAACTACACAGTTTAATGTGCATCAATGCTAAAACGTCTATTGATTTTATGAACAAGAACAACATAGTCGATGGCCATCAATTCGTGGACTGTGACAAAGTCAAAGTTAATGCTGCAAAGCGTTGCAAGTGCAGCTTGCCACAATGCCACACATATACATATACGTATACTAGCATTATGCTCTGTGGCTGCAGCCACAAAAGTGATTCCAGTGCAACAACGCCAAAGCAAATTACATTTTTGAGTATTATGCAAATGTTCGCTTGCGCTCAATATTCCAATATTCGATTTTCATTTGCAGCAAACAGCAAGTATGGTCGTGAGCATTTAATCAACTGATATCAAAAACAGCAACAGAACGATTGCGCTTGGCAAAGAAATCTTCCATTTCCAGTTCAGTGCACACAGCTTACGCTGGTAATCCACTTGAGAGCTTCTTTATTCCCTAGTACGTCTCTGTGCTGCACCAACTCCGGCTAACTGCCTCAATTACCTGATTCGTTTATCGCATGCAAAGTGGTGCACAGAGCTTCTTTCATGTCAACATGCTTAGACATACGTACGAACAAAGTATTAGCAATGGCCAAGGGTAAAAGCAATCCCTAAACAGACGAAGGAGACACTGAGCGCACCGAGACCGCAAAATAACAAACCCACACACACACACAGTCATTCATGTGGGTTTGGTCAAATGCTTTAAAATAAAATTACACTAAAATACAGCAATTTGCATTGCAATGAGGAATGAGCACTTACATATAGCTAAGTCAACCCCAGAGTGAATTGCTTCCATTGACCATCAGGCCAAAACTAAGCCACTAATGCAATGGCTAACTTTTGCCTTACCCCAAACCACACACACACCCACACAAACACAACTAAAAACTGGCCCCTGTTGAGTACTTTATTTTTAAGCATTTTCATTTATGAGCATACTCGCTGAGGGTTGTTTAAAGTTGACATTGAATGTGTAACATAAATATAGAAGTGGATAATGATTTGCAGTGCTACAAGGGTATTAAATCTGCGGTGACCAACCCATAGATACAATTTAACTTTCTTGCTAAATAACGACTGGCACACCCAGTCTTTCGCCTTTTTTCGCCAATCTTATAATCGAATCGAGTTTGCTTTTTTGCGGTTAGAACGTTTGTGTTGCACGCTAAAATGGCTAAACACAATGAATAAACCGATAGTTGGATTTTTGGGTTTATGACCAGAAAGTGAATTAAAAGTTCGCAGGAGAAAAAAAAAAAACGTAAATAACCAGCATAAATAACCCATAATAAAAATAGCATTTGTGTAGCGCGAATTAATGGCTTTAGTCATTTTCGTTAGAGCAGCTTGTGCATAGTTGACTAGAATGATTTTTAAAGCGTTGAAGTGTGGAAAAATATTAATTAATATTCATGTGTGTATATATTTATAAAACAGATATTAAATGCGATTTTTTGCAATTAAAAAAACTGCATGAAAACTGTGATTGGCTTTGTGGCAATGGCAGAGTCCAGTTGACAGGACATGCAACCGGATATATGTGTGTGTGTATATGAAATGCGCCTATCGATTGCCACCGCTGAGCATTTAATTTAAAATCGTGTTTGCCAGCAGGAAGTTCAGGGTGGACCGCTTTAAGCTGTCAGCTAATTAACTTTATGATTTATTTTTTGCTTCACTGCTTAAGTGCGCATGTGTCAGCGCCTGTCAGTGTTAGGAATTTAAATAGGCCTACTACCCTTGACCAACAGGTCGCCACCAGCTGCTCGAATTCACTCAACTGGTTGTGCTTAGAGAGAGAAACGCCCACACAACACTGCAAAACAGGCAGCTTGACAGTGCTGCGATTTCATATAGATCAATAAATGTACATCTGACACACCCACACATACACATATACATACATACTATATGCAAATTGTGTGTGCGTGTCTGGTGCCAACCAAGTGACACTTGAAGTACTTCGCCAGCGTTGCAGTTAACAAATGTGATTTGCACTCAACAACAAGTCGAGCATGGCAGAGGCAGAGGCAGAGTGTTAGTCCTGCCTGGGATGAGCGGACAGCCAGCTGGGGTAGCTTGCCACAGAGTATTCATTAGCAAGTGTTTTTGCTAGCCAAGGATAAATGTTGTTGTGGTGCTGCCACTTGAAGGCCAAAGTTCAAGAGCGTCAATTTTATTAAATTGAACACGTAATTGTGTTGATTTTTCAAAGTCAATCAGTCATGCCATTCATACAACAATGATGTGCCTTGAACTTTGCGCGACTATCTCTGCCAAATATTGACCCATCGCCAACAGCTCATTGTAAATTCATTGGAAAATTTGACGTAGTTGCCCACCTGCGTTGCTTTGTCGATTGACGGGTAACTTTGAATTGTTTCTACAAGACATTAAGCCAATTGCTGCTTTTAATAGACTTCCCGGTAAGTGTAATCAACGTCTGTCGACAGAACTAAAAAAAAATTACAGTTGGCTTTCCATGAAGGAAAATCTATATGTTTCGCATTTATAAGAAAATACTGATCAGTGAGCAAATGTTGCTGTTGATTTTCAAAAGAAACGGCTGCATTAATTAAACATGTACACATTTTCACAGAAATGTATCTGAATGGTGACATTTCTGTTATGTTTTTTTCTTATTTTTAAACGCAAACCGTATTATGTGCGAAATGGCAAAAACATTTCATAGAAATGCAAATGTTAGTAATTAAAACTCTGAGAAAAAATGAAATCGCATTATCGAATTCGAAAGCAATAAACAAGCCAAACATGAAATGTTTTTCACTTAAACCTTAAAGCTTGTTTTAACTATCAAAGAATCTCAACTAAATACTACTCAATAATAAACGTATATTACATGCAATTACTGCAATGAACAAGGTTTTGTCATTGATGACTTAATACTAACTGAAATCAATGCGTATTGTGGCCATTTGCACCTTCAATAGTATGACAAAATCCAACCTTATCTAGATAAATAACTGAGTGCCAGCAAACAAGTAAGCGCTTATACGATGCACACGTTTAGATAAGATATTGTGAATGCATGTCAAACAAATAAGCGTGTGGAATGGAAACCCAGTTGGGTCGGTTGACAAAAGCGAAAATTGTACGGGCATTAAAAGGAAAAGGCAAAAATTATACTTGCCGGAGCGTGAAAATACTCTAATTATCGAGGCAGACAGCTAGACCAAACACACACGCACACACACAACAATGTAAATGGAGAATATATAATAAACAGCCAACAAAATGCGGGCTAAAACGTATACGAATCTAGCTGTCTAACAGGTACTCTGGAAGCCAAAGTGGTGGGACGTGTTAATATTTTAGATAATCGTATTTAAATTAATTCCAATAAGAATCTCGCGGCAACTGACAGATTGCGTTAAATATTTAATCAAAGATAGATTTTCGGCACATGTGTGTAGGACGCGCTTGTGGTTTATTTAATCAATCACAAGCCAAGTGTCGTATGAATAATATTTTGAATATACTGAAACTGGAGTTTGGCACGAAATCATTTGCAATAAAATATTAGGAGTTTCAAGGTTTATTATTATTTTTTTTAAACGCATGTGTGTTTATTATTTTTTAAATTCTCGTCTAAGGTTATTTTAATCAAGAAAAACACACGTGGCGTATGAATAATTCATTTGTAATTTTATAATAATGTTTGCCTGCAAGCGCATTGGGTAGCTATCAACACGCGATTTGTATGAACGTACGCAGATTCAAAGTTAGCTTGAAATAATTGAAGCAAATTATGGAAATGCCATTCGGATCCGGCCAATTGCCGTTGGCATTGTCAGCGCGGCCATAATTAGGTACTTATTGAGTTGTAATTGCTAAAGTTTAAGTAATTGCTGGAGCACTTTATGGGCTCAGCTCATTCATAAAGCCACCCATTACTTCACCCTAACAATCTTAAGAGCCATTTCATTGGCTCATTTTAGCTGCTCCATTGCATAGGGTCCGAAGGCATTCATTAGCATCTTGCCTTTGTGCCATTAAAGTTTCAAAAGTTTTGCATTCAGTTCGGGCCATTTTTCTTTTTATTGTACACAAAGAATACAAGTAAAGCGAACGGAAAATGAAAATACAATAAATTAAAAGCCAAAAGAGTGAGTCAAATGAAAGTTGGCCCACTTACAAAAAAAATCTCTCTTAACTCAAACTCCCACAGCTACAATTGGCCATTGTTTCAATGTATGTATGCGTGTGTGTGTGTGTGTGTGTGTGGACATAACAAATGGTTTGGCTGAGCAAATGGAACAAAAACAATACACAGAAGCAGCTGTTAAAATATTACAGCAAATGGACTGAAAATTTTATTGAATTAAAGTTGAACTTCAAATGTGTGCGGCTTATTTATTCTTCTGAAAAGCTTAAAATCCACTTAAAAAATTTGTAATAGTCTTTTGAATAATTCAATAAATAGATTTAAGATTTAACTGATATATTACTAAGATCCCAACAAGAGTACGATCTTAAAGTACACAATAATTCATTTTTCCGAGTGTTGCTTTCATTGTATTCTTTACAAACTGCATCAATTGATTGACTGGCTATATTAATAAAAACATAAAAAATAAAAATAAATACAAATATATAGTTTTCATATATAAAAGGTATTTTACTCATTGTTGCCAGTTAATTAGCATTGCTGCCAGTGATGCGAAATGCAAAACCTTTGTCAGCGATTCAACATTCTTTTTCATTATATTTTCTACTATATTTATGACGCCGGATCAGTGTCACGAACAGAGACATTTAACTAATTAAGAACCTAAGACGTCTCCGCTGGAGCTTAACCGTAATTTTAAACAAGGGACACACGAAGTTTTCGTTTAATTGCTGCACACGGCACAAATAATTAAGTTTTACAACGCTGGCACGTGGCTGGTTGGGGGGGAAAGTGGAAAGCGGGCACGTGAGCTGCTTACGTGGACAACGGCAACGAAAAGGACAACATACTGGGTGCAAGATCAAAGCAGACAGCTGCCAGCTAGCTAGCATTAGTCATAATCAGAATCAGCTGTCAAAGACGCTGCAGGTGGCATACATGTGTACGTTAAGTATACGTATACGTGTGGGTGTCCTTTCACATTGAGGTTGGCTGCTTTGTCATGCCTTTTCATCATTCGCATCCCTAGTTTGTGTAACTGACGCTGTTGTTGGTGTGTCTGTTTCATTTTTCGTTTCTCTATCTTTCATTTTGTCAACTGACTGTGCTCAAAGTTTATTGAGTTGTATGTCGCGCACACAAAAAAAATGGCTGCATAAATCAAAGACAGACATACACTCGCACAGAACTCTCTGTGGCACACACTGATTTATTGCGTATGCGTCACGGATGCCACAGTTACATCCCTATATACCACAAAGGCACATATGCCACACACGCACACAAAAATGTGGGAATAATAAACTCATTTTATTTACAATGCTGAAAAATGAAGATACTGTTGGATAAACTCAGAGAAAAATAAACAATTTTCGGATCATAATAATGATTATAACTTAAACCTAGATCAATTACAAAGCTATTAAACTAAACCTTTAAAATGCAAAGTACAAAATAACTTTATCTTAGTGGTTTTTTGCAAGTCTCCGCAATGCCTACACAGTTTTAAGTTTTAAGTTGGCCGATTGCTTAGCAATTGGTAGCAATTTATTTGATTGCTTGGCTGGCAATTCAACAAGTTTTAAAGTGGTCCTTTAAATTATATTCTTCGCTGAACTCATTACAGTTAGCCAAACTTTTGCGCCTTACATTTGACCCACAAAATAAACCCTTTTTATATTCAGGACCATGTTGGGGGCAGCGCAACAGTTGCCATGTCAGCGATTTCCATGATGCTGATAATAATGATTCCCTTTACAAGTTCCCTTATTTGTATTTTTGTTGCCTTCTTCATGTCATAATAACAATAACAACAATAACAACAACAGCAACGGCAAGCAACAGGACAACAGCAGGTCAAATATATGAACAAGACTAACTAAAAGGCTCGTCTCAAAGGCCTGATGAGCTGTTTGGCTACCGCTGCGCTAGAAGCCACTTCAATATCTGCAACAATCAGCCTAACGACATCATGATAAACACAAGCCTGGCCAACACAAGCAGCACAAAAATAACAGCCACAACGACCTCAACAACACGAAAACAACCTATTGACATTGGAAAGGTTGTGCCAGAACAGCACAGGACAAATTTGTTTAGCTGCCTCTTTGGTTGATGCCACCGTTGCTGCTGCTGCCGCCGGTAATTTATACAGCCCCATAAAAAACAGAAGGAAAAAGCCCAAAAATAACAGAAAAATTTTAAAATACAATGCGAAAAATCAACTAACTAACTGGCCAAGCTTAGGTCAGCCTAAGTTCAAAGTACGAGTATTTTGTGTTAATAAAAAATATTTGTAGATAGAATTTACTGTGTGTAAAATTCTTAGAATATTTTAGGATATTAAAGTCACAAAGACGAATTTCTCATTTGCTTTGTAAGATGAACATTTCTCAAATATTTCGTGTATGTGTAAGCAAAAAGCTGAAGCAAATTTATTATTGATTTAGATTGGGCTTCAATTTGGCCAACATAAACATAGACTAATATACATGTCCGCTGACCCTTTTCCGTTTTTAGTTTAGACACAGACCAAGGTCTTTAAAAGCCTTTTGCTGTTTTTATTTCAAGCTGACAGGCAGCAAAATAATATCAAAAATTAAAGCAAACAATTACAAAATACTAATTTAAATATATCATAAAAGTTAGTTTTAATAAAAATTAATTAATAACAAAGCAGATGCAGCTGGATAAGAATTTCCCAATTAACCCAGCATCAGTTTATCTATGAACATTTTGTATATGTAATAAAAGTAAATGACTTCACTAATGATGATGTTATGTGTGGTTTGTATGTTATTCTCATATTCCCAGTCCGAATCAACGCATTGAGATACACGGATCAGGTGCACAGCATTCCATGTTTGAGTTTTGCCTACATGATAATATTGTTATTATTGTTATTGTTGTTTGTATTTACGGGGTAAGCCAACAGATTGGGCATACACACACACACACAGAGCCACAGCCTGTTGGTCTCTCGTCTCATTTCCTCAACTATAGTTGTCAGTGAGTTAAACAGTTGGCACATTCCCCAGCCGATTGCCGATGGCTGCAGGAAATGCTACTTGTTAGGCAAAAGCCGCACAAGCCACAAACACACATAATACATAAGAGCCTACCCAAACAAACACATACACACACGCCCACAATTACGCCCACACACACAGAAAGAGAGAGAAGGAGACTTATACAAGTTTTGGTTACATGCTGATTTGATGAGGATAACTTGTAAGTTGGCTTGGATTTGTAAGGTATTGCAGCTGGTTTCGTTGTGGTTATATTTTCAAAGACATTGCATAAATTTCAATTTTAGATTATGTGTGCTTAATAAAATATCTTTTTTTTATCTCTTTTCCTATCTCTTTTCACGTGGTTGAAAGAAAATATTCGTACACAGCTAGTACAAGTTTTAGCATATTTTTACTTTTATATGATCAAATTTATGTGAATTCCTTTCGCCCATTGTACACGTACCACATTTTGAAGTTTTTCCAATAAATGTTGGCTTTAAGAAGTGACTAGCTCAACTTGCGGCAGGTCTTTAAGCCACATAGGCCGCACAAATTGGGCTAATTAACAAATGCCATGTACAGAAAATCCCCCTCAAAGCTTGCCAGGCAAATATTGTTATTGTTAACGTTCGTTGCTTGTTAGACGAAAAGCACTCACAATCCCATAGATTGATATCTATCTAGTTGTTGCTTTGCCAAGTTTGCCAATTGGTCAGCTTAAAAGTAGGCAATACATTTTATCACAAACACTAAAGCTAAAGATATATGCTGCTTGTCTTTGGGCGCTCACGTAATATACAACTGCTGCAATGTATTATTACTTTTTAAATTGTATTTTCAGTTGAGTGCTTTAATGTTAAGCGTAAAATTCCTGAGCAACAGCCAACAAATTAAATATGCCAATGAAGTCGTTTGGTTAAATTGTAATAAAACCATTTGTATGGTTTGCTATTTTTCTTTCTTTAGTATACTAATACACAGTGGTGGAAACTGACTGACTTCACTTATTTGTGGTTATTTTTTTTCGACAATGTTGCAAGAGCAACGAAATTTAAAGCGATCGTATAACTCAATAAAAAACAACACAGAGCGCCAAGACTTCACTGTTGCCTCTTCTCATCGTCAGCATTTGACGCAGATTATACAAATTTATGCAACTTCGTTGGCACTTTACAGGCAACGCCCTGCCCTTCTGCCTGTACTGTGCACGTCTGGGGTTTTGCCACCATTTTTTATGGCCTTACAGAGAGACTGCTGCTGTTCGCTTCTTTTTTTTTTTGTATGAAAGCTGACGCCATGACTGGCTCCTGCTGCTTCTGTTGCTGTTGCGCATTTCCGGCTCCCCAAGTGCTGGTTGAGGTGGCTGCCCAGAGCAGCATTTGATTTTCATTAAAAGCGAAGAGAGTACACAAAAAAACTTTTTCCGTAAACTTATATATGTGCATATTGTGGGCAGTCCGAGTTCAAGTTGGTCAATTCCCTATAGCACGTTACTGTGCTAGGCCATGCTCAGGAACAAAAAAGAAACAACAGCAACAACATCAAAGCAGATTTTGTCAGTAATTTAATTTTTTGCTCGACTTTCGCTGCCGGGCCCATCCATATACGCAAACATTCTAAATTTAATTATCATTTTTTGTGCGTGTTTTTTTTCTTGTTTCTTTAAAATGCACTTAATTATAATATATATATATATATATATAATATACATTAATATGCATTTTATTTGTGGTCGCTTGATTTTAATTGCATTTATTTATTGCCGTGCGAGGCCAGCTTTTAAAAGTAACATCTGCCAAACATGTCGTATACATAATGTAACAGTGCCAACAAGCCAAATGTTACCCAGCATACAGTAGGATTATAGAGTATAGCAAAAGTAGATATGGCTATAGAGATACTTCGTGAGTAGTGGCAAACTAAATAAAGTAGACAAAGGGAAAAGTTTTGCAACTTTACTTTACCCTTCAACCAATATGAACGCATATTCTTAACGTGAACTTTAACTCTTGTAGTTTATCCTTAGCAAGGCAACAAAACCCCGCAAGGTATTCGCTACAAACAATTTCGATAGTTGAGAATTAAATGAAACCGAGCAGGAAAAGCAGCTTAATATGGCAACGTTTAAGAACTGGATAAATAATTGTTATTATGTCAAATTGTTGACAAATGGCCCAAATGGAGCAATTGAACGGCGCCACTTGACACTGTCAAACATTGAAAACTATTTCAAAACACACACACACACACACATAGAGACAGTAGTCAAAGCTAAAATGACGCTGTGGGCTGTGACTGTGCAAACAGCAGCTTAACGACCATTTCGGGAGCATACACACTAAAACACACACGCACGCACACACACTCAATTGCTAGCATAACAGCGTTGCCACTTAATTTTTTGTAAAGTTATCCCCTGGCGTTGGCTCATCTAATTGTCTGCTCCGCTTTGTTGCTTATTATGAAATAATGCAAAACCACAAAAATTTATGTTATGCGCCCCACCGGGAAAATACAAACAGAGAGAGAGAGAGAGAGAACGAGAAGAGAGAGAGAGAGAGAGAGAGAGAGTGGGAGTGTGGCAGTGGCAGTGGCAGTGACACAGCTGATGATGCGGGGCAGACAGTTTTTATTTTTGTATTCTTCCAGCTGCGGCGCCATGAAAAAATGTCAGCGACGTGTTAAAAAACAATTTATGCAAAGCTGCAAATCACAAAAGACAAGGATAAAGAACTATGGACAGGACAGACAGTACAGACGGGCAGTGACAAAAGCTAAGAATGGAATTCTTAATGTACAGCGGTCTTTATAAAGTTGTTTTGACTTTAATTTGTTTAAATAAAAAAACGCATGACAATTTATAAACAAATTTATCCAATGTAAGCTTTGTAGTTTGGCAATTTCTTAGCACAGCTATTGAGTAGAAACTGCTTCATTATATCTTATCATCAAAAGGACAACTAACTCTATGTAACTAACACGTTTGCCTACCAAACATGTGCCAAACAAGTTGAGTAACTAAGTTCCACACTGATGTTAGCGAAATATTTGCCAAACGAACTAATTTTACAAAATTAATTAGATTTTGCACTTTGGCTTTAACAAACACACAGAGCACGCAATGACTGCGACTCCCCACGATGTGCGAGTGCGTGTGTTTGTGTGTGTGTGTGTGGCACATATACATATATAGCAATGTAGCACGCAGCTTGACAGTACATGGCACAGCTGGAAGCAAAACATTTGGCAGGACCAGCTCGTATGGGACATCGATTTGGCTCAATGCTCTCTACACACACGACTCCATGTGTGTTCACACTATTTGAAAAGCTGTTCGGCAAACGTAACGGAGCAGGTGCCAGGCGCAGAATACCAACCATAACTTCCTACATTTAACCCAATGCTCACACTTCCAACATCAAATTTCCGTTTTGGCCTGAAAACTTTGTGTGGCTTTGCCAGCTGGCGCTGCAATTAAAACGCGCAAATTATTTCGACTTTAATCGATTCCAGTTTGTCTGTCTCTCACGCATTTAACCCGAATTCCCCAATTGGCAGAGCAACAATTTGATGGCCTGCCAACACACAGCACACACACACACACACAGTTAACAGACAAACAACAACTCTATTGGGAGTTTACAATGCGTGACATGCCTTCAAATGCTGATGAGCAAACCAAAAGTCAGTTGGCCAGTAAGCTTGCTGTTGGCTGTAGATGTCAGATATGGCAAAGAGCACGTAATCAGCCAATCAACTGTTATTTGGCTAAGATATGTATGTATTGACATCAATCTTTAAAACTAAATGTTGGTTTTCGCCCTTCATGTTTGGTAATATCTATAGATACTCACTCAGAGACATTGTTCTCGAAGATAAGCTCGCCGATTACGGCTCCAAAATGTGTTCCACCATGAGCCGTATCATCCTCCGACCAATAGGGAACGATGACAGTACCACGAGCACCAGAATAACGCATAACGGGCAAGTCGAAGATGCCAACAGATTCGGTGACCTCATTTTGGGATTCACTAAAGGCAAAGATGCCAGCATGATCATCGTCGAGAATCATGACTGTAGCGATTTGTGGCACTGAGAGATTGACATTTTCGGATGGATTAAAGAGACGTATATAGAAGCATTCATCCTCCTCAAAGATGTCATCATCGATGACCTCGATCTTAAAGCGCTGCTCATCGACGCCCGGGGGAAAGGTGAGCTCTCCATTCTTGCCCACATAATCGGAACCAGCCGATGCGGTGCCGTCCTGAGTCTCATACGAGACCGTGGAATAGCCAGAGATATCACCACGACGCACCACACGCACCTCGAACTCACCACAGTTCTCCATGACCGTATAGTGTCCCGGCTCAAAGTAGATGCGTGTGGGTTCGTCTTCATCATCGCTGAACTGTTGCAGTTGCGCCTTGACCTGATTCATGTCGTTGTGGGCCCGTTCCTGTATCTTACGCATCAGATTCCCGCTACCAATCATTTTGCGTGTGGCCTGAATGCGATAGAAAGCTCTGGATTTACTGCCACGCGAAATCATCTGCTCTTGTGCCATCATTTCCAGCTGCTCCAGATCAGCATCCGGATACTTTTGGCGAAGTTCCGTCAGCAACTGAATATACTCCTTGCGTTGCTCCTCATAGGCATTTACATCTGTCGGATTGTTGCCCATATGTTTGCCCTTCGACGTGTCCGGACCCAGCTCCACGGCATCATGCTCTCCGGCAACAACTGTGCCACGTTGATTCATGCGATAGTTCTTATCCATATATTTGTAGACAAGCAGGCGACGCTCTGCAATGTAGGCCCACAACACGGTGGCTGGGAACATGATCAACGTTATCAATCCCTCCCAGACCTCAACAATGCCCGGTGATATAACCGAGAGTATAGCCCAAAGCCAGATGTAGGCAAAAATTGATAAGGTTGCCGTGACCATAAAGACTCTCAAGTGACGAATGCGACGTTTCTCTCCTGTTGGGATCAGCACCATGCACAGAGCAATGATGACAAACAAATTGTAAGCAGCAGAACCAACAATTGTGCCCGGTCCAAGATCACCACTCTCGAAATTCTTAGCATAGATCTCAATCACAGAGAGTAGAATCTCTGGTGCACTCGAGCCAAGAGCCATGAGTGTTAGATTCGCCACAGTTTCATTCCAAATGCGAACACTCATCGTTTGATTCTCCCCTTTGGGTCCCTTAATGGTAACCACACGCTCAATTGAAGTGATTGCTTCGATGGAGGCCATGAAACGATCCGAAATAATGGACACACCCACAAATAGATAGACCATTAGCATAAAATAGACAAAGCCGCGTATGGCACGATCACCAATTGTTATATTCTTTTGTGGCATCCACAATGGCAGTACAAGTCCCTCGGTACACATCGCTATGTCAATCTCCTCAGTTGTATCTGTCTCTGCCTTCATCAGTTCGTCATCATCCAATTCATCTTCATCGATCACCTGCCGCACTCTTCGAATGTGAGTGATATTACTGATGCTGTTGCTGCTGCTGCCAAATAGTCGGCTTGTGCTGTTGTTCAGTGTGCTAGTTCCTTCCGATCCTAAGTTGTCCGCATTGTTTACTGATGATGTTAATGATAACGTTGCCGCCTTCACATAAAGTAGCAGCAACAGTATGGCACAGAAGGCAACGGAGGTGACGGCTCTACGGATTAGTAACATCTTGGCGGCGGTTTACTTTCTTTGTTTCTGTTTCAGTTTCAGTTAGGATTCCTCTTATCGTTCGTTCGATCCTGGAAGCGCTGTTTAAAGTTCTATTGGCTAGATTGGACTGGAAGTGTATAAATTTTGTTGCGTTCGTATTGGCTGCTCCTAATTTGATTGTGCTCAAGTATGCAATTTGCGGTTTATAATACATATGATCGAAACAGCATCATTGCGTTCAACACTTTGTGGAACCTGTGATGTGGCACAACTAACGTTGCTGCTGCGGGTGGGTTCTAGAAGAGAGAGGGAGAAAAAGTTATAATCCGTTTTTTTTCATTATTCTCCAAAAGGGTTTAATTTAATGTAGCTGAGATATATCCAAGTTGTGTAGTTTAACCAACCATTTAACTTGCTTACAAACAACCGTAAAAAAGGAAACATTGAAAATTTGTAGTTTAACAGTCGTACAAATAAATACGAAATAAAACAAATTTTCCTTAACATTCATACAGACATTAAAGCAAATAGAAACATTTGCCAGATGTGCAAATTGGAATCAAAAGTCGTTTGCAGAGAAGTTTAGAATTTTTTTCGTTTTTTCCTTTCTTTTAGTTTGCAAGCTTTTCATCTGTTTTGTATATTTACACGAAACAGAAACTAAACACAATGTGCGAAATAAACTACAAGCAAACGAAACTAAACATCAACAAAAAAAAAAACGAAAAAAAACGCAGTAGTTAAACAGAAAATAACAAACAGTTGTGGTATCATATGTACGACTACAGAATACACTGTATTTAAACTTGGAAAGCTTTGCTTCTAAACAATGGTTGTCATACAATTACTAAACGATTCTTGGAAGTTTATTGAATTACTGTTAAAGTGACAATTTCGTTGACACTTAATGTGTATATAATTTGCATATTTCGTATCAAATATTATTCCCAACTGTGTTTAATATAATTATGGGGGGGCATAAATGAATGCTCGAAGGGCCGGTAAATATGAATACAATATGAAATCGATAGATATGCATAATGTGGACAATGTCAATAACAGGAATTGAGTATTGCAAGAAGAAGAGGAAGACGAGGAAGAAATTGAGTGCAGCATAACGGTGACTGCAATTGCGAAAGCAACAAAAACATCGAAAACAAAAACAACGCAATGACAAGAGACGAGCAAAGAAACATAGCAAAAAGAAACAAAGAAAAGATGATGATATATTAAGTAGAGAGAGAGAGAAAGAGAGAGAGGAGAGTGTGTGCAGGTTGAGATAGTAGGCTATATTAAGAGATATGCATATGCAGTTGTTTTATGCGGATGATTTGCTGCATGCAAACACAAATATAAAAAGAACTTATTAAAATAGGTGTAAAAATAAACACTTTTTCGTGTTTTTCATTTAGTTTCACAGTATACACTTGAGAAAAAAAATTTATATGAAATAAAAGAAAACCACAATTTGGAAAAGTTTCATTTGCCGCCAAAAGCAAAAAAATATATTCCATTCTCTTCGCACACTAATAAAAAAACGATTTACTTGAAAATTAGCTGCAGGATATATAAATCATTCAGTTGATCTTTAAATGCTGATATTAAGCTTAAAATTAAGGAGAAAAACACACACGCACACACAATTTTGTTTCCAGAACTTGAGCTAGATTATTATTATTAAATTTGTGGGTTGGCAAATTGATATGCAGCAGTGTATTTTGTGCGGGGGCAAAGATAATCATCGACGCTTGCATTAATTTAGCAATTACAACGGCTGCTAGAGTAGATTGTGAACGGGGTGGGGTGAGACAAGGCGTGTGTGGAGTGAACAGTTCGGGGATATATGGAACAAACAGCTGGCCAGACAGCCAGACATATGGACAGATAGACAAATCGACGCCCCAGGGAACGAATGAGAATACACACACACACATTTATAGACACAAGGCAAGAAGTGCTCAGTGTTTCCACCCGTTTCTCTTTTGAGCAGAGCCAGCAGCAGCGGCAGCAGGGCAGCAGTGGAAGCAGCAAATTGCATTTAACCGTTATTGAAAACTTGTTCACTTCTAGAGCAAAGAGATTGCAAATTAATTAAAAGTCTTTCGACCGTACAATGCTCAACACACACAAAAAATTTAACTGAGCTTTAGATTATGCGTGTTATTTATGTGTCTGTTTGTATGTATATGTATATGTATATGCTATATATATATATATATTTATGTGCGAAATTTTGTCACTTTACATAATATTTATTGTCGCTGTGCGAATATTTAATAATAGCACAGCTCAAGAGGTTTTGTTGGTTCTCCGAGGATAAGCGCTGCGGCAGCAGCTTATACACGCTTCATTACGTTACGTTATGCTTGTGCTCTTTACGTTGTTCACTTACGTTGTTTTATTACACACTCTCACACACAGACACACACACACACACTCTTGAACACACGGCGCCTGTTTACTGTTTATTTTTGCCAAATTTGTGTTTGCCAAACATTGCGAAAGTTGACGTTCGAATTGGGGTTTTGTTTGCTATTCGAAAGTTCACTTGACTTGGGAGGCCCTGCTAAATTCTAACTTTTTTCGCCGACCAGTCGAGGCACTGAATTCACATTAGCTCTTTGCTCGCGTTCCCGTTCGGCAGCCAATGCACAACTAATTCGCTAACCCACCGCCTGCCTGCCTGCCTGTCACCTGCTGCCTGCCGCCCGCCGCCCGTCTGCCTGTCCGTTCGTCTCTAGCCTATGTCTGACCGCCAAGCGCTCATAATTATTTGAGTGCACTACACTGATTTCGTTGAGACTATCAATTTACCTTTTAGCTTTTTTAGTAGCTGAAACACATTGTATATGTAGATCAATGATCTTGTGAAAGCTTATGAAAAGCTTTAACCACGCCTCGCACATAAAAAGCTCGAAGCAGCATTCCTTGTTAATGGATACAGTTGAAAAATAACAAACAATTGTTTTTGTATATATTCAATGATTAGAAACACTTCAAGTCAATATTATCTTATTCGCTAAGTGTAGGGTACATTGTCCACTGTATTTATGTTATGCTTCTCTCTATTCCACCATAATAATTAACCTATGTGTTTGTCTGTCAAAATATTGGCTGTTATTTTAGCTGTGCACCGTTTCACTTATTTTGCTTTGTTCAATGTCTCGCTCTCGCTCACGCTCACGCTCTCTCTCTATCTGTATTGTGCTTCTGCGCTGCGTTTATCTTATTTTTGTTTAACCATTGCATTTTGTTTATCACTCTCTCTCTCTCACTCGCACTCTCTCCCGCTCACGTGCAAAGAACATTAAAAACTAGCGAGCAACGAAAAAAAAAAAATCTTTTTGGCTGAACATGTGTAGAATTTGTGTGTCTTGTGCTTACACCTCTTGGTCAACTAGTTCTGACAAAGACGCCACCACATAAATATGTATATATGTATGTATGTCTGTATGTGTCTGTGGTTAGAATTCTATTTCAGTATATTTCTTTTAATCCCGTGTACTAAAATCTCTGCGTCAGTTACATAGTTGGCTAAGCTATTTTTTCTATTACATTTTTATTATAATTTCTTTTCTTTTCTCTTGCCACCCAAGTGTGCAACATGATTTCGTATGTATGTAAGTATGTATTAATACTTTGCGTACCCTTAAGATATTTTTAGATAAATATATATGCACATGCACTGAGAGAAAACGAAAGAGATGCTAAGTAAATTATTTCATGATCATTTTTCTATCTTTCCTTCTGTGACCTTGATTTTAGTAAGAAAAACAAAAACAATAGTGTTTAGTTTTTCTCAGTGTACACAATAAGTATGCACGTGTATTTATAGAGATGTATGACTGCTAGCTAAAACTGTCACTGGCTGCGAATGCCATGTTTGATCCCAGTATGTATGCATATTTGCATAGAAATACATACATATTTAATACTTACTCGGATATTGTCTGTGATTGTGGCTGGGTTGTTTCTCCTACTGCAACAGCAACAGCAAAAGCTACTATTTGAGTTGGGACATTGATGGATTTACGAACATCTATATATCTCTGTGAGACTGTGAGACACGCCTGCAATATTCAGTATTTGACTATTTGCAGCGTTCCGTTTGTGTTTTTTTATTTCAAACGAACTTCGGGCAATTCGTGTGCCAATATAACAGAGTTCCACCTGAATGATTTATTGCCTAGAAGCGTCGCATTTCAGTTTAAAGTACGCATTAAAATGAATAATTCATGACTTGCTTCTCCCGCTGTTAAGCTGAACTCTCTCTCTCTCTCTCTCTCTCTCTATCGCTGAGTCTTCTGTTTGGCTGCTAAGTGCCGTTAGTTACTTTATCTTGGCCAAGCGTATAAAACGGTCAACGGTCTCACCGGCTTGAGAGCACGTTCTGCTTGAAGGACACGCTCACTCTCTCTCTCTCTCTCTCTCGCTCTATTTGTGTCTCTTTGTGCCTATTTCTCCAGCAGCCTAAATTTATTGACAATATTTCCTTGTGTTTACCTTATTTATGTGAAGTATGAATCAAAGCGATCACGAAACCAGCTAAGAAACCTATCAACCAACTCGCGTGCGTACCTTTTGGCCAACTGCCAAAAACGAAAAGAAAAAGAAGAAACTAACACTTGCGGTCATAACTTTCTGCTGCGGCGACAACTGCTATCAGGCTTAATGATAGATATTGTATGTAATGTATTTAATGACGTCGGCAAATGCATGGCAAAAACTTGACAAGTATGATTAAAGTTTTGTTATTGATAAGCGCCCTAACTACTTGAAGCTAGTAAATTCATTTCGTGCCAATCTGGTAAGGCCATTAAGATTGTAAAGACCTGATATAGATACTATTTAAGTTTAAGTTTAGAACGTATTGTGATAAGCTATCGCCAAAATTGGTGTCATCTCTAACGTTCGTGAAAACTGATCAATTGCATCATTGCTGCTATCGCTCAAGCTTTTGCCATAATAAGCTTATCTTTAATCGCACAAATTACAAGTTAAGATTGTCTATAAATATATAACGTGAAGGCAACTGAAAGTAATTCATTCTTGGAAAAAACTCAGCATTTTAAGTTGAAATGCATGATAAGGTTTTTGGGTTAACTCCCTTAGATAGCTTTAATCTTCAGTCATTATTCTTTAATATTCAACTTTTAGCATAGAATAACATTCAATTTTTACTAGCCACAAAAGCTTTACATTGACTTGGCTGTTACCATAACAAATCAAGTTATGCTACTAGAAAAGCAAAAGCTCTAAATTGCTTAATAGAAATTAATGTGGTCTTGGGTCTTGGTCTTACTGCGGTCAATAAAACTTGATTAGAAACGAAATCAGCTAAATGAATATTCATGCAAATATTTTGAACTCACTTCCAAAGCTACTTTATATATATGGAGACA
The DNA here is from genome assembly GCA_035044725.1 of Scaptomyza caliginosa. Classification (NCBI taxonomy): domain Eukaryota; kingdom Metazoa; phylum Arthropoda; class Insecta; order Diptera; family Drosophilidae; genus Scaptomyza; species Scaptomyza caliginosa. Next base: position 3,362,108 of record JAWNNR010000686.1, read on the forward strand.
GATACAAACGTATGCAAAACAGTCTGAAGAAGTTTTGTTTTAAAGTATTTAGTATTTATTATTCTACCTCAACCATTGTTCACTTAGCATACTACTTAATAATTAACTAGCTAACAGCTCAGTGTTGATATTTCGTTAATTTAATAAAGCTACAAACTTTCACATGACGTTTTTTTGCGGGCTTTTGCTTTTGCGGAGAGGCAGCAAAAGGAAGCTAGGAAAATTTTGCATGCTCAATTAGGCTAAATAATTGATTAGGCGTCACTTTGGCAACGAGCACAATACACAATACACACACACACACACGAAAAAGGTAACAAAACTCAAAGTGCCTTCTGACTAAATGCTTTAAAGTTCGTCCACTTAGTTTGAAAATGTAAATGTGTTCGCTTCAAATATTTATAATACGCCATGTTGACCGCAAAGACAAAATTGCCTCACACAAAGTTACCCTAATTGTGATGTGTGTGTGTACATGTGTGTTATTGTGGGTGTGCGTATAAATAAAGCAGACACAATGAATTGGCTTTAAGTAAAAGCCGTCCACACATTCCGATAATAAAATATCTGATCAGACAATCTCTGTCCAAGTATCAATTTCATTTTGGTCATTGTTTTGTTCGTGTGTGTGGTTTTTCTTTTGCGACTGTTGCTTATTGGAATGCCCAGCAGCTACACGGAGAGAAACCACCAAAAAAAAACCCACTGAAAGGAAGGTTTCCATGTAGTTTTCGGCTATATTGAAAATATCTTGTTAACGCTTTTGTGCTTGGCAAATTAAATCCCTTTTGCAGCTGCTCTAGTCAATTCTAGAGATAATAGTATTAGATTTGTCTAATCCCATTGCTGGTATCCCTAATCCTGACTTTGACTCACATATTTAAAAGGCAATCGCTTAGTCACTCAGTCAGTCAGTGCTCTAAAATGAGAGTTAGCAACAACACCCGTCCACAGGATGCTTGGCAACTCTATATTGTCTGCCCTGTGTATGTGTGTGTGCGTTTAAGGGATACAAATGGTTAATGCAGGCAAAGCTTTGGTAACAGTTGCTGTTGTCAGCACATTTTCCTGTCGCCTTTCATATATATTGGCGACACTTTTTGGCCTGCTTGTTGCCGCTGTTGTTGTTGTTGCTTCACTACAACAACTTTGATGACGGTCGTTATGGAAGTCGTCGATTTGGAATTCCACACTCACTCTCCCGTCTCCCATCTCTCGTAAGCTTAGATGGATAACGTTACTGTTGACAGTTGAATGCGTATACAAAAACTCACTTCCCTTTTAACCTAATAAACAACTTTATATATATATATATTTTTTTAACATTTTCACGCCTGTTTGTTCAGCTGTCAGAGCTAAACTGTTTATTATTTAACAATATCGCCCTTTATGAGAATGTTTGTGTGTGTGTGTGTGTGTGTGTGAGCTCTTATTTATTTATAACTGTACTTTGCACCATTTTAAAATACACGCATAACTGCGAGTTAAGCGCTTGCAAATGGCTGTTACAAATTTTAATAGTTGGCCACAGACAATGGATGGCAAAACTTGCCTCAAGATGCGGCAAACTGCGGGCGACACTTTGCATGTGTGTATAGGTTGTGTACGTTTTTGGCCTCGGGGGCGCCAACACGGAAAACGGTTCTTTAAGCAGCCGACGCCTGAAAAGTATGCTACACATTGTGCATGCCAAAAGTCGCGCTCTCATTTGCGTTTGTGTGTGAGAGAGAGGGATAGCGAGTCGGGGTGTGAATTGTGTTAACGTCATTCACAGTGCTTATCAAGAACATAAACTGTTTTCCTGCACACACACACACACACACACATTTTGCCAGACAATTTATTTCTGCGCGGTAGATTACGAAATTACTTTAGCTTCACTTAACAAAAGAAAGCATGTTTCTTAATTATATATAAACAGGATGTTGTTGGTTCCTTAGTTGTGCATAACAGCACACACACACACACACACACACACACACACACACACACACACACACACACACACACACACACACACACACACACACACACACACACACACAGACACACCAAAAACCTAGGGGAGAGCGTTACGCTAAAAAAAATTTGTGTTGACAGACAAACACGATAACGTTTATCGGCAAGGCAATCAAAATCCGGTCCCATAACTGTCCAGCATGCCTAACATCTCTGGGCCATCTCTCGACCATGGCCAACAGCGACAGCATTGACATTGATTTGATTTCCAAGCCATCCATTGAGCGATAAAATGTCAACAAATGTTAACGGGGAAAAATTCTGTTGCTTTTGCTACGTATCGCATTCAATTTTCTTGTGTTCTATTTCGCAATGATTTATTGACAACAAGCAACAGCAAACGCTGCGGGGCTCATAACTCACAGTGTGTGTGTGTGTGTATTTATTTATATATATTTATGTACTACATTGCGACATAAGTACACATTTATGATTGTGTCGTTTGTGTCGCCATTTGCCGAAGAAAAGAGAAGTGAAGTGAAAATGTTTTAAAATTGCAAAAGGATTCAACCTAAAAATACTCTGTTTTTACCAAGATTCTACTTATAGAATTTTATCAAAAAATTTTTCAAATATTTTAAGAACTTAAGTTCAAGGTTTTCTTTATGCGAACCAACTCCTTCTAAGTCTTACTGAGCTTTGCTTTAAGCCAAACCTTTTACTTCTTCACAACATTATTATACCCTTGGCAATTTGCTTGATATTAGGGTATGTGAAAATGCGCGCAGCAAGTTTCTATTGATTTTTCTTTGTTGTTGGTTAGTATTGGTTAGTGGCATCTTGGCCAAAGTGTTAAGTTCTGGCGCAGTTAGCGACATTGGTAGTTCAGCCCGACATGCCAAACATAGTTAAGATAGTTAAGAGCTGTTTGTTGGCCGGTAGCTGTCAGCCATCTGCCAACATACTGAAGCGGAGCAAAATAAGCAAAACTATTTGCGAGCCAAAGCAAATTTTTTTCTAACTGCGGCTTGTTCTATTTTAGACGTGGCCAAAACTTTTGCTCAACGAAACTGAATGTTGTTCTGGTTATTGGTTGAAAACCAAAACGATTCATGTGTGTCTTAATCAGAAGCTTCCATTACGATGATAAATGATGTAAAGTTTCAGTATGTTGCAATTGTTTGTCCAGATGTGTGAGAAAAACAGCCATTGTCAAACGTTCAATCCATCAATCAATCAAATGCCGAAATGGTCAGTAAACAATAACCCTGCTGACACTGCAATCAACTGTACAAATATATTGGATTTTTTTCAATTTCCGCAAAGCATTTGAGTTAAACGTCATGGCTTAGCGAGTTATCACTGTGCCCATTGTCATTTATGGCACACATATGGTATACATAATAAGCAAAAATCATATCACATTATGACAACATTATCATTATCACTACTATTAGATGTCTTCGTCAGCAATCTGTGTGTGTGTGTGTGTGTGTGTATTAGTTGCCACACACAAAAGAACTTGTATGAACCGGAGAAACCATTCAGAATCCATTAGGCCAGGTGTGATGACAAAGACTTAACGTTGAACAGCTGTATTCAATCTGCTGTTGCCACAAAATTGAGGCAAGGTTTGACGTTATAAAATACTAAATGAACTAACCGTTCAAGACCTTAAGCAAAAGAACCTGTAAGTTGAGGCTAAAATTATGCTAAACTTTTGAAAGCTAAAGGAAAACTTTACTTTTCAAGGAATTTAATTGATTTTATATAACCTGCAATTGACTTTTGCGCTAAACACAAAAAGTACTTATTTATGTAAGATTTCAGTTAACAGAACAATGGATAATTAAAGCAAAAATAGAATTCTAGGAAAATTCAGTCTTAGAGCTTTGTTATATCAAAAGCAAATTAAATATACATAACTACAAGTTTCTCAGAATTTTATAAACCTTATGTCAAAACAAACTTGATCGAATTGAATTACAATTAAGTCAATTTATAAATTAAATCTAAAGCAGTTAGCTAATGAAAACTACGACAAACAATTAAATTGCGCAGTTCGTTAAGTAATTACATAATTGTACAACTGTGTGTGTGTGTGTGTGTGAGTTAAATTAACAAATCAAATGTCATTTCAGCTGAGTTGAGCTCTCATCTTAGAGCGGGAAGTGTAAGAGTATAAAATTTGAAATTTCAATTGAATTTGTTGGTAATTAAAGTGAACAGCCCAGGCAGAGTTTCAACCTTTGACAACCTTTAAGACAGACTTGTGTCAACTTTTCCGTGCTCATGTGTGTGTGTGCTTGTTAAGCGGAAAATTATCATTTCCCTTTTGCTTTTGTGCTCACAGTCAATGAATTTTCCGCTCGACAGCTACATTCGCCGGGGCAAGGTGCGTAAGAAAAATCCTTGCTTCGCACTCATTTAAGTACGTCTGGTTGTTTGCAAGCACACCTCGCAGCTGGGCCCACTGGTACCATACGCACCGTCGAAAGAAAAACAAGAAAATTAAAGGTTTTCACTTTGGTTTCCCCTGCTGATATAATGCTGTCTTGTTTGAGGCATGTGGCACGGCCCATCCAAATGTTTGCTTAGCTGCGTGCCAATGGTGATTTTAGATATAATATCTTCCTGTTCGTATCTTCATGGCTTGTTCATTTCACGCCCCGCCAACACAACCGTTTGGCTTTTGTTTGGCTTGAATTTTGGCACCGACTCCAACTCCAACTGTCGTCGCCCATTTTGTGCCATGCTTTATGGAATTTTCATGCTTTTAATTTTTTCTTTCTTTTTTTTTGTTATTAGTTTTTTTTTTATTTTCAGCTGCTTTCATCATCGGCCACACGCATCGCCCGTCACGTCCCCAATTTAATTGCCTGCTCTGTAAAATTTTATGAGAAATCATCAGCAACAGCGAGCTTGTAAGTCCTTCTTTTATATGTTATGGCTATTTTATTACACTCCCAATATGTGTGGCACACATTTTTGGACTCACTTTTTCTTCCTTTCTTTTAATTGTATTTAACTAAGTAAGTACATACTTTGATTTAAGGTCAAGGGGCCGAGTCTTAAGTTTATGGGGTCTTAATGTGAAAAATTTGGCATAGTTGTTGACCTTTATGATCCATAAAGACTATCACAATAGCAAAAGCTTACTTAAATACTTTTTAAAATAGTGCATTTTTGGCTTAAAACATAACGCGTTGTATTAAATATTAACTACTCTGACATAAATCTGAATATTATTTTGTTGGCAGCGCATTTTTATATTCGACTTATCAAGAAAAAAAAAAACTTAAAATTCATTTTGTTTTGTGCTTTGGCTTTTTTGGTCGACTTGGCTTTTGGCTTAAAGTAAATCCTCATATTTTTAGCAACATATTTTGTGTATTTTACGGCTCTTGTGCTTTAATCAAATCGCCAACAGATTTTCCATGCTGTACATTAACGAGGCGTATGCGCAATATTCACACACACACACACGTGCACGTTCACGCTTAGAAAATGGCAATTTGCTGCAGCTGCATATAGAGAGCTTAGGCAATTTCTCACTGTCCGTTTTATGATTAACTTTGCAAAACTTGCAGCAAAAATGCATACTTGAAATATTCCCCTTATGCCATTGCAATGGCAAATTTTCGGCAACAGTTTGCGGCAGCTGCAGTTTCTTGCGTATGTGTGTGTGTTGATTGGCCACCTCTGCTCGTTATGGCTGGGATGTATCATGTGGTCGCCCACTCAACATGTGTGGCTGCAAAACGTTGCAAGCTCATAAAATGTTGCTGTGCGTGGGCATGTTTACCCCTATGCATATTGAGCATTTGATTTTTGCCAAGCTCTACTTTACCTCGACGCCCACATATGTGGGTGTATGTAGCTCATTTCACATGAATATGCAGGTGAAAAGCTTTTAAGTGCCTTGCCACTTTCCTTCTAAGCCCTCGAAAACGCTAAGCTACAGGTGCAAATGTTTGTATGTAGTTTGTGTTTTTGTAAGCTCGAGTGATTAGCAAACTGAGGCTGCAAAACCTGTTAAATTTTTAATGAGTTTCGGTACGGTACGGTACGTGTTGGCTTTGGGAATTTTAAAACGTTGCAGAGTTTGTATATATATTTTTGTTGTGAAAACTAAACCAATTTGCGTAGAGTTAGTTAAAACGATTAAACGAGACTTTTTATGATAAAGTTAAGTTCGAATTAGGTTAAATTTGCGTAACCTATTAGGAATAATAAAACCAAATTGTAGCGGTTAGTTTTCAACAACTGTCTGCTGTCCCTGTCGTAACAAATTGGTTAACCACAAATTGTATGTGTTTAAAAATTAAGTTTTATCCAAGTTGAAATTAATGCCTGTCATGGCACTCAATGTCTCAATGGCAAGCTAATGGCCATAATCGACATCGATCCAAAGCTGAGAGCCTACTCCGCTGGCCAACAACAAACAACAAACAATGCAAATGTCGCATGCCTTTCAGGCATTGTCCGGGCCAATTGTGCGACAATTTCCATAAAACGATGGCAACCAATGTAAATGACATTCGCACGCTGTCTACCCTCAATCCTCAATCCTCAAGCTCTTTATAGCTATTCAAAACGTGGCCAGGAGTGTGACTTTAGATAAGTCCTGCAGCACACTTGTACAATTGTCGTTTGTTCAAGCCGGCGACGACCTGAAACAAGTCTCGCACAATTGCGACTGACCCGGGCATTTGAAAAGTTAAATGTCTAGAAACTCAAACAAAGCACTTGAATTGAATGAAATTGCATATGCGAGCACTCACTTGAGTACACGTGTAGGCAAAAGCAAGTCGTTTTTTTTTTTGAATATTACCTTATAGCTAAATCTTTCCACTTATCTTACGAAAAATTCAATAAGTTTCATGAAATCAATAACATTGAAGACTTCGAGTGAATTCCTAACACTTTCACTTGACGTTTTTGTTTTTTTCGCTCAGTGCACACAGGGAATGGAAAAAAGAGAAAATAAATAAGGAAAAATAGAATGAAATGAATGGCAAATGTCGCTGGGCGAATGACAAACGATACGACACACAATTTGACTGATATACGTATTTGTGTTTGACAAAGTGGGCGGAGAGAAAACCAGGAGAGAAAACCAGGCAAGCAGTCAGAATAAGGGAGAGATTGAGAAGTTAAACATATATGAAAAGTGTATGGCATGCCGGAAACGCAAAAAAACGAGGAACAGCTGCTGCCTGCTTCTCCTAGCTTCAAAGTTGTTGAAGTGCACGAACGCATCCTGAGACCATTCAAATGGTTTTTTCTTCATTCTTTTCTCTGTCGATGGAAACTTCTTTGTACTTGCCTTTTTTAACGCATTGCATTATCTTGAAGCTGTGTGTGTGTGGCCAGAATTAGATGGCACAAAGGCCAGCCCGCACCACAATGCATACAGACTTGCAGCACACACATGAATAAGCCACAAAGGCAAAGACAAAATACGGCGGCCTAGAGCAACGACTAAGCTTAATCGATAGCGAAACAAAAACAACAACAACAATAAACTGGCAACTGTCACGCGTCACCCGCAACAGCTCTAAAAAAAAGGCCCAGCGTTGTCAAGGTAAGCCACACGGGGCGTATGCGTAATATAATTTCCAGACAAAAAACTGACTTTGAGCTGAAAGCGCAACAAAGTCGTTTTTGTTGTTTGTTTTTACAAAGACGCAAAAATCTAATTTACTTTGTTTATATGCCAAAAGAATATTTGTTTCGTGTAAGTGATACAAACAAAGGTTTTAATATGGTTAGCTAGATTCGGGTGACTGCAGACTAAATGAGTTGGAATCCCATTCCCCTTCCAATGTAGAATATCAAAAATTAACTTACAAAGAACATATATTTCGAGAATAAAGATCCCAAACGATTTGAAATGAAATTTCTTTCTACAAATCATAACTTCGTATCACGCTTCTGAATAACATTTGTATGCAATACACGTAGAAAATTCTTGGTTTTCTTTCATCTAAATATATTCTTAAGTATGAGTATATATATATACATAAAATTGCATAAATTACCGGCTAGTGAACATTGAGGCGCCACACGGCCTGCTGCAGAAGTTGCTGCCGATGCCGATGATGCTGCTGACACAATTTTTGCTGCTGCAGAGCTGCGGTTGCTGCTGCAGGATACACACACACACTCACAAACACACGAAGCCGGTTTTGCGAGACGAACGCTTACGAGCTGCAGCTGGGCTCCGGTTTTAGCCACAGTTTCTGGCCAAAAATTGTTTGCTGCTGCCCGGGGGCTGTTGAACTGCACCACTGCACCGCACACATACACATACACTCAAACACACACACACACACACTGAAAGTAAGCTAAACTCTTCTATGTGTGTATTTTTTTTCGCGCTGTTTCCTTTGTTGTTTTACTTTGGCGCTGTTGTTGTTGTTGCTGTTGCTTGTGCTAGCTTGTTATTGCACATTTTTGTTCATCTCACGTTTGCCAAAGAAACGAAAATATAAAATTTTTGTTGGCAACAAGCGGAAAAAAAAATTGTAACCCACAACAGCAACGACACCAGCAAAAGTAGCCTGTGCTGCCGGTCAGCAGGTTCAAATGTCGGCGACCTGTCTTCAGTGCATCCCCCGCCCTTGCCCAGCTCTTGTCTCTGCGCTCAGTGTCTCTTTATGGTGCTCTTTTACGTGTGCGCCAAAAAGTATGCAGCGAAGCTATTTAGCCTAGTTTCGGCTGTCCGCGAATGCAGTTGCTTCTTATCCCTCTGCTGCTACAGCTGCCGTTGCTGTTATTATTATTCTTGATGTTGTTGCTATTGCTGTTGCAGTCCAACGCATTGCACGGCTTAACACATTCAATCATACACTGAACAAAACACTTTTAGGTATAAAAATTTGAAATAATATTCGAATAGCGGCCTATTGTACTATTTGTGTTTGCTTGTTGCTATAATTAAACGTGGTATTATTTGTTGTTGTCATTGTTTTATTGTGTGTGTGTTTGTAGTAAAAATAGTAAAGCACTCGCAATGTTCGGCCCTAAAAATAGAAGCGCAAATAACGGCTTTTCGTTTGTTGTTGTCACTTGAATGATTGTTGTTGCTGTTGTTATTATTATGCTCTGCGTAGTTTATTGCGTAGCATGCGAAAACGTAACACGCTCGGTGCGCCGGATAATGAAAGACTGCCCCGAAACTTTCGTCCGAATAACCCACTGGCCGACTCGTTGCCAGAGCCGAACCACTCGTGCAGCGCTTCGTGTCGTGCCAAACGAATTGGAACCGCATGAGCTTGAAACGCGGCCATAGATAACAAAAACATACCGAAGCCGAACTGGCGGCGCACAGGATAAGAAACGTTTTGGGAAATGAAACACGCGCAGCGATAACAGCGCAGTGCTCTCTCTTCATTTATCTCGATGTCTCTTTCTCGCTCTAGCTCCGCTGTGCTTCACTTCACTTCAAGCTCAATGCAGCAGTCTCACTGGCGCATTGTTAAGGAGTAGGGGGTACAGAACTGTGGGTCGAATGACTGAATGTTTGTGGGCAGAAACGACAGGCACAGGGAATTGGTTAGGGAAATACGCTGCTGGGACAGCAAGCGCGCAAGTTTTTGACGCCGCCGTGTTAAGTCTATTGGAAAAGAGGTCTTGCTTATTCGTTGTTGGTTTTTTTTTCCTTCTTTTTCAACGCTTATGCGCTACCTCAACCAAGGTGTTTGCGAATTGTTAGTAGCAATGCTATGATAGGAACATGGTATTCGGGACTATAAAATAGAAGTGAACAGGCTGCCAGTTAGTATAAGTTTTACCATGAAGGTGTCACAAGCACAAATTGCGTTAAAGACGTTTGAGTTTAAGTCGCTTGGTTGAAGCCATAAAACATCCTAAAAATATCATGAAAATAAATAAGCAAAACGGAAATTAATAAGACCCAAACGCTTGCTACCCCTTGTGGCGCCAGTTTGCAAGGAAACAACACCAAACAAAACGTACACAATAAAAGCTAAAGCAGCAATAAAGTATAATGGCCAAATGTGCGCAACGGAACGTTTACTCTATACCAAGGAGAAAAGTTAACCTTTTGGAAGCAAATAAATACTTTTCATATCCGCAGCCATGATTTAATTGACTTTGCTATAGAAAAAATTAAGTTCTTTTCACACATTAAGGTTAAGCGAGGTTGTGATTTATTGTAATGATATGGTGTGAAAGGAAATTTATTAGAATCTTACCCATAAAGCTTTTGAGTTTTGCCATATTGTTTTAAAAAGCTCTCCAAAACTTTTAGTGCGGCATTTAAGCAAGATTTCTGTTTGAAACTAGATCGTTGTAGTTATCTGCTGTTTAAATCCAATATTGTAGGAAAAATTCCGCATCTGCCACCCAATAAACATAATCATTTGATTTGTTTTTTTTTTAAGTTTTATTTATGTAGTTTTTTTTTATTTTTAATCATTGTTTAAATCTACAAATACATTTACAGCGGAGGGCGAAAGAACAAAAAATTAAAAATGTTTTACTCTCATGTTTTTGTTTTGTTTGTTGTTGTTGTTGCTTGTCACATATATATATATATTATTAAATCGTATGCAAATTGTTGTTTGTTTTTATTTAACCATATTTGCTTGTTATCTTTTTACTCGACAATTTACTTCAATTTCTTCGTTTTGGTTTCGAACGACTTTTTTGTTGTTGTTGTTTTTAAATAGAGAATTGTTTTGCTTTTGTTATAAATATTTAGTTGTTGTTTACAATTACGAATTTATATGGTTGGTTTTTGCTTTTAGTTTTAGTTTAGTTTCACTTTCACATCAACAACAATATTCTCATGATGATGAACATCGTTATCTCATAATTATTATTATTATTATTATTATTCAATATAATTTGTTAACAACTAATAATAATTTTGTTTTGTTTGTCATAACTAACATGCCATAATGCAATCCATTAATGTATCATTAATTTTTAATAATGTCAATGATATCATCATTAATAAAACATCAACATCATCATCATCATTATCATAAATGAAAAGTTAACAAAAATATTGAAAAACTAGTTGAAAAGCAGCGGCGGATTTGTTGTTTTTGTATTGTATTTGCGACTAACTGATTGACTGTTTGACGATTTGGCCAACAGAGTTGTTTGCCTTTTGTTTTGATTCAACCATTTTGAAACGTTAATCAGCCAGTCAGTGTGAGTGTGTGTAAGGTGTGGGTAAAGCGAAAGTTATACAAAATAGAATAAAAACACAATACTGTTAGCTCTAGCTGCCTTGGGCTTGCCTCTTTTACTGGGGCCAGGGGGTTTTGTGGGGGGGGGGGGTTAGGTTAGGACGCTGTGCCGTGTAAAACGTTACAAACATTCAATATCATTTATTTGTGTGGGCGTGGCAGTGTTTTATTTCTTACGCCCAAGTGCCCAACAAATGTGTCCGAGTGTGTGTGTGTGAGTGTGTGTATGTGTTTGTGAGGATTTGTGTTTGCTTGGGCTTCAAAATGCACACAAAAGCATAATATTTAATTTTATGTTTTATGGCTTTTTATAAACATTTACTTGTCATATAACAAATGGTTTAGCTGCTTGCATTCTCTCTTCTTGACAGGGCAGCCCAGCAGATGCCGTTCTCTCTCTCTCTCTCCCTCTACCTCCCTCTTTCTTAAGCTTCTCGTTTCAAATATGGCTCTCTGCCGCTCTGCCCCGTCAGTTGTTAGGTTTCGTTATCGTTTTTCTGTTGTTCTTGTTGTTGCTGTAAGTATTGTATAGCTCCATTTATATAATCAAATTTGTTATTTCGTTTTTTTTTCTCCATATAATATATGTGTATATATATAAACAATTATATTAATTGTGTTGCCTCTGTCATTATTATTTTTATTTATTTATTATTTTTGCATTCGCTTTGTTTTTCGTCTCTTCGCTCAGCTGCCCCACAAATGTTATCGAAATTTTGTTCTTGTTGTCGTCTCTGCTTATTTTGTAACTACGCTAATTTATTCATTTTTTGTTTTCATATTTTTTTGCATTTCTTTTTGTTTTGTCAAAATTTTCGTTTTATGTTTTTTATTTTTTTTAATTTCTCTAAACTTCTTATATAATTTGTCTCTTCATGTCTGTGTGTGTGTGTTATAGGGGTTTGCGTGTATGTGTTGTTGGTGTGTGTGAGTAGAGTATGTAAATATTATTAATGTTAGTTGCGCTTTAGCTTTTGTTTCGTGGCGCTGTTTGCGTTGTTATCATTTTTGGTTTATCTTCAATTTTTTGTTTTCTTTTTTCTTTATAGCATTTGTTTTTCTGTTTGTTGTTGTATTAAATATATTGTTGTTTTTTTTTTTGTTAAATAATTTTACTAAAAACTTGGTTTGTTGTTAGGTTATTGTTTGTGGGTTTGTTTGTCGAAATTTGTTCTTGTTGTTTGTTGTTTTTGTTGAAGTTTTTGTTATTTTACTTTATTTTTATTTAAATCTTATTTATAGCTTTAATTTATAATTTAAATTTACTTAAATGTTTAAAATAATTATCGCTTGCATTTTTGTTTTTTGTTTTTGTTTTACTTTAAATAATTAAATTAAAATTTAAAACATATTGCAATATGTTTTATGCTATAGCTGTTGTTGTTGTTGTTATTTGTTGCTGTTGTTGCAAGAGCAGCTGCAGTTGTTGTTGTTGTTGTTGTTGTTGCTGTAGCCACACAGTATTCTGTGGTCGCTGTGGTTGCACGTTTGTGGTTGTGTGGCTTTTGTGGTACATAAACAATAACTATTTGTTGCCTTTGCTGGTTGTGTGTATGTGTGTGTTTTGGGTGTGGGTTTTGGGAGTGTGTGTGTGTGGGTGTATTTAGATGTTTAATAGTATGTCTCCTGCTCCAACCAGCCGCCTGGATTGCGACGCAAGTAGAAACGACGCGTCTCATCATACACAAAGATGGCCAACATAAATGGAATGGCTGGGAACCACCAGACGAGTCTGTATAGATAAAGTAAAATATATTTAAGTAAAGATTGCTAAAGCTTGGCTTTGTGCATTAAACACTCACTTCAGTGGGTACATGCGCAGACCCTTATCCATGCCGGGGCAGTATGAGAGGAAGGCAGCGAGAACCGTTTCGAATACCAAGCCAAAGTTCAAGGCCCAGTTGCGCATACCTTGATGGAAGATGGAGTTACGACGCGTCTTACAGATGATCAAATCGGCCCATTGCACAACCACAATCGAAATGAAGAAGGCAGTGTGGCAGGTATATTCCAAGGTCTTGCGATCGCGATAGGTCTATGGGCAAAGATAAATCATAATATAAGTATGCTATCAAATTAAAGTTGTAAAACTTACCCATTCCTGACCGTACGAGTCAGTTAGATCGTTAACAGCCTTGGAATCCCACATTTTACGGATGCCAAAGAGTTTCATTGGCAGAAAACCGTTTTCAGCCATAATGACAAAGTATACAAAGAAACCGGCAGCAGCTTGAATCATGCCAATTTGTCCATAAGCCATCGAAATCAATCTGTTTTTTTTTAAGCCATTTACAAATTGAGCAGTGAAACGAAAAGGCAAACAAAATGCATTAAAATGTGCTCAAGGAATATATGCTTTAAAAGGTTTCAATTCAAATTTTGTGTGGTTTTTGGTTGATGTTTTATTATTATTATTTTTTTTTCTTCTGATCTTGTTGTGGACGCAAGACAACATTTCGGGAGCATTAAGGTTTGGGCATTAATTTTGAATAAAATTGTGTTAGTTACTTTAATTTGGCCGCTTTACCTTAAAGCTCGTGAATGTTTCTATTTTTTCTTTAGGCAAATGTATGTTAACTTTTTTTTTTTTGTAAGTTTTATATGTGTTAGACTTTACATATACAGTTAGCGTGGATTGTGTGTTTTAAGCGAATTATTATAGTTTATTTTTGGTTTTTTTCTTTTAAACTATAGAGCGCGTTTGATGTAAGCGTGAGAGCGCAAAGAATCTTTATTTGGTTTATTTAGCATAGCTTTGTGTTGAAAAGCAAAGTTCTTATTGTTAGTTGGTTATTGTTTTAAGAATGGAATAGCGAGCTTAAAAAGGACATGCAACTAGACTAAGTGTTGTATTAATAAACATGCAGCAGCGGTGTAGTCAAAACTAAAAGCACACAGAATGGGGCAAGCAAATGCAGCTATACAAACTGTTTGTATCTTTGTGGTTTTTAGTACCATTTTATCTTCATTTACTTACGCTTAAGAACAGTTAACAAACATAAACGTAATCAACTTAAAACTAACATTTAAACATAACATATGGAAAAATAAATACATAAATACATAGACTTAGAAATAATAAATAAAATCCATTTGGTTTTGTTCCAGTTGTTGTTGTTGTTTTAAGGAACCGAGCCCACATTGAGACTTACTGCGACGTTGTTTTTCTTTGCGGTTTACCAGAGACTGAATGAATCAATCAGTTTTGCGATTGATTTATATATATAGATAGTACTAGGTAGGATATGGTATATGCGAATATGCGTATATGAGTGTATATATCATCTAGTTAGAGAACACAACTGAAGCTCGACTCGAACATAACTCAACTACTAAGTAACGCACTAACTGGGCTAAGAGTAACAGCATTAAGCTTCTGTTTTGTATTTTTGTCTGTTGATGTTGTTGTTTGTTGGTTTTGGTCTAAGTTTAACTTTGGTTATGCATTTTTGCTAGTCTTTTGTTTACTTTTGTTGTCAGCGTACATGTGTGTGTGTGTGTAAGTGTATGTGTGTGATTTTTCACTATTTATGCGCAGCATGTCCCAGAACTAGTTCTAGAAGCGAATTGTTTTCTAGTTTCATCATTTCAAAGAAACATTTAATATATATAGTTTTAATGGTCGTAAGATATGTGCGGCTAAACACACAAACATTGATGCACATTGATTTTATTTGATATAATTAAAGTATAAAGAAAACAGTTAAGACATAAATTGGGGCAAATATTTCTTGTATAAAAAGAAAAACGTTGAAATTTTGTTTGTAATATTTGTATATAATTAGTTTTAGAATTTGGAAAACACAAACATTTAAAGAGCTTTTAAGAAACATTTTTCATTCCACATTAAGAGTGTTCAAATAACAAGAGTTAAATAATAAAGAATATATTTTATTGAAAATAATAATGAAGTTTTTGAAAACGTAAACACAAATATGCATCGGCAAACGTTTAAACAATTGCAAATATTCTTTTTTTTTTTTTGTAGATTGTAGACCAAATTGAGAGTAAAGTTTAAGGGTTGTAGAAAATAAGAAGAAGAACGCGACACACACACAACTTAAACAAAAAGGACATATGTCAAATTGTTTAGAAAGGAAAAAGAAAATGGTGGTTGCATGTTTGTTTTTTTTTCTAGTATTTTGTAACTAAACAACTAAAAGTAAACAATTCTTAAAGGTTTTTTTTTTTTTGTTTTTTTTGTATCCTTATCGTAATAGATTTGTCCTGACCTGCGGTTTACCAAGTTGTCACGGTACGGATCTCTCGGCTGACGCTTCATAATATCGCTCTCGGCTTGCTCGTAAGCGAGTGAAATGGCCGGTATCTTGCGGTATTATTTTAGTATTTTTTCGATTAGTTTAAAACGTTTTTTTTTGTGCAATTTGGAAGTATCGTCATTTGTTTTGAGTGTAATCAAAAGAAAGACATAATAAAAGTTAGAAAAAAATGTAAGGGGGGAAAATACGAAAAAGGAAAAACTTGGTTAAAGTTGACGTATTAAGTCTGGCTGGCATATTGTATGTAGTATATATATATAGTAATAGATACTTGATTGTCATAGTATACATACTAAGAATTATATATGTATAATTATAATCGCTAAGATAGTTTTTCGTATTAATAGTAAGTAGTACTTAGATAGAGAATGGGACAGTTGCATTTGGTATATATAGATAAAGAGATCGTTTCATTGTTAATATAATACTTTTCAGTGGTTTTTTGTTTGGTTTGGTTTTTTCTTTTTAGCTTCTGCGTACTTACGAAGCTTAACAACTACACTGGGTTGGCAAGCCAAGTAACAAAATGTTGATTTGTTAAAGGGTTTGTATTGAGTTTTTGCTTAGAGCTTAACTTGCACTAGATTTTATATAGTATATATATATATATATATAAGTATGTTAAGACTAGAGAAAATTTGAGAGTCTTTGGTTTGACTACAAATCAAAATGTTGTTGAATGATTGATTTGAGATTGAAGGATCTTATTGGATGATGACTGACTGAATGATTTGATAGTGTTTCAATGATAAAGATTGAGTTTGATATTAAACTACACTCTAGAAATGTATAATAGTCGAGATACATACGGTAGGTATAAGGAAAAGTAACTCACTAGATGTATAGATAAACCTGAACTAGCATATACGTTAAGATAAAACTATAGAAAAGTTGTTCGAACATAGATCGCAACTAATTTTGTATATGGTTTATATAAACGCCAGATCTGGTTGAGATTGAAAATCGTCGTTAAGTCGAGTGGGCGAATGGTGAAACAACGTTGACATAGACTTACCTTCCAAGAAAAGAAGAATACAGAAGTAAAGGAATCAAGATAATGGTAATGGTAAGTATATAAGAAAGGTATTTCGGGCACACATAAGTAATCGAATGTTAGAAGGCGGTTTTACGATAAAAGAAATATTAGTGTAACAAGCAAAAGAAAATTATAGGGCAAGTAGAAGAAAGTTGAAGAATTGGAGCACCGAAGTGTAGATATACAAAGATATATATTCAAGCAAGAGAGTTGCAAGAGAGACCAAAAGGAAGCAGAAGAGCACGCCAAATTCGAATCAAGTGAATAATCTTTTCAGAGTTTTGTATAAGCCGAAAAGTAGTCGATATTTGTTGGCGCATATTCCAGGTGTTGTTGTTGTTATTGTTGTGCGTTGAATCTAGGCTCTTGCCAAGGAGAGATCGATCAGATATATATATATATATCATTCGAATAAGTCTTTAAGTAGTTTTTCTTTGTGTTCTTTTGGTTTGACTTTGATTTTTTCATTTTAAGTGTTTGATATTTTGTTGTTTGATAAATTAAAGAATTGCAAAAATTATATAAATATATTTATATATATATATTAAAGTATATATTGAATTACGAGTATGCGCATATAAGTTGAATGGTATATAGCATTATATCATTGCATATGAAAAGCTCAAATTACTTTAAATATATTAAAGAAAAAAGAATCGAAAGAAAAATACTAATTCAAATAGAAAGAAACTAAATAAAATAGATAGGAAAAAGTTTAAAAAATTGGAAGCGTATAAATAGAGCCTATAGCTCCAGTGATTGGAAAAGTCTTTTGCTAAAGAGCAGAATTTACTGGAATGAATTCTTTTTTAAACTAGTTCAGCTTGAGTGCTTAAGAATGGAAATTAAATACTTTGATACTGTTTGAAAAATTGAGCTAAAGTAGAGATAAACAATCTAGATATAAAAAAAAATATCAACATTACGTTACTTAACTTGAAACTTTTAACTAGATCTGAAACTTGAAGTTACTCAAAAGATAGAAAACGAAAGAACATATAACATTTAACAAAAAAAATAATCAAAATTCTTCCATAAATTCAACAAAATAGTTAAAACATTTAACATAAAGTTTTTTAACAAGTTAAAAGTAAAAAACGAAATATCACAGCTTTAACAACATTCAAAAAAAAAAGAAGAAAAAGTAAAAGTAATTATGGGCTAAAGAATACTTGAAGCTAATTTGAAGAGTTCTTAGATTTTAGTTTAGTAGTAGACAAAAATAAATAAAACATATTGAAGTTATTTTTTGTTTAAATATTAGGAAGCGTACTTTGCTTTAAGGTTCTAGACCGAAAAAACAATTTTTACTCTAGATGTTTGAGTTCATTTGCTTGAGAAGATAAAAAAGTTGACTGATTTTTATTGCTGTGGTTGCAAGTAGAGGAAATTTAGAGAATTTGTTGTTTGGTTCATTTGCACCTCAGTTTTACTTTTACTTTGTATTGTTTTCTTGTGTGTATTTCATTTGATTTGTAGCTGTTTGTTGTTGTTGTTTTTGTTGTTTGTTGGTTGTTGTCATTGTGGCACAAAGAAAAACTTTACCTTTCGTTGACCAGCTTATCGCAAAAGGGATTCCTGGGTTGGCGTTTCATAATATCAGACTCAGCCGTCTCATAGGCTAAGGAAATAGCTGGCACCTAAACGAGTGCGAGCGCATTTAACCGTTGTTGGAATAAAAATAAATTTGAAAAATAAATACGATAAATTATGGCAAAATTCATGATAACATTTGCTTTATCTCATTCTGAATTATATCTCGGTCTCTCTCCTTCAAGGTGTGAAACAGAAATACGAGGAGAAAACAACTGCAAAATCCGTTGAACTGCTGAAGAGAGGGTTTTGGACAGGATTTTGGGCAAACTTATAAACTAATTGAGTAAATGACTTAAGATCTAAACTTAAAAGTAACTTAATCAGCTGTTTAAATGAGTTTCAGTTGAGTTGAAAGTTGAGAGGTTGTAGAGAGGTGAGCAATATTGTGTGGCAATTAAAATAACTTAAATAAATAGATAATTGTCAGAAAAATGTTAACTTAAATTCTAAATTTGCATTATTTGTAATTAGTTTGAAAAATTTTCGTTTGGAATTGATTTAAGTACAACGTGACTAAGTATTTGCTACAGATTTTGTGTGCAGTTAATTTTTGCTTGTTGTTGCTGGAACTAGGATTAATGCCAATCGAATTGTGTGATAATGAAATAATTTTGCATTTTTAACGTTTTGTTGTTTGTTTACAGAACGTAAAAGTTACGATATAAATATATATTTATGGATATAACAAACAATGCCAATATTTCAGCGGAGCGGTGTTATATTGAGTTTTTAGCAATACGGAAAAAAAATAAAATAAACTTGTGATGCACATTTTATTTTGTTTTTGTTATTGGACAAGGTGAGATAGAAACGAAACAGGTACAACGCACACCAATTAACATTTAGAGCATTGTAGAATATGAAGGTTCATTGTGTTGGTTGGAAACATTATTCTCAAAATGTACACATAGGCAGAACGGATGGTTGGTGTATGTGGTATGTATGTGTGTATGTGCTTATGGTCAATTGAATTCACTTTTTTTGATACAATAAAATACAAAAAATATAAAGATAAGCTGTGTGAACAGAGCTTGGAAAAGTGTACATACTGATAATGAATTAATATTGAAGGTCTAAGTATGAATGAACGATTTATAGAATGTAAATGGGTTTAGAGGAGTTATGCTACAAGAAATGTGATTGGAGAGATGTTATATGTAAATGTATTAATGATAATTCTTAGAAGATAGACTGTAAACCATAAACATCTTGTTAGTTGTATTTAGTTTATAGATTTGTTTTTTTGTTGCGCTGCAAGTTTTTTTGCTTGCTTTGGTTTAGTTTGATTTACGCTTATGTTAATTACAATCCAGCCACATACACAGACATCGATTAGTTTATATAGTAAATGATGTTGCAGCTAAAACGTTCGTTTTTTAGTTTTAGTTTTAAGTTCGTTTTTGTTTTAACTTTAAGACAGTGCACATGTATAAATGTGTTTATGTATGTATGTGTGTGTGTGTGTTAAGGGGGTAGTAGAAATTGAGTTGATTGGCACCTTGAGTTCACTAATTTATCGTTGAATGGGTCACGTGGCGGACGCTTCATAATATCGGCTTCGGCATGTTCGTAGGCCAAAGAAATGGCTGGCACCTAGGTTGTGGATCATTACAGGAGCGTAATATTAGCAAAAAACGATTTTAACAATTACAAATTACAATCTGTTGAGCTTTTCGTACGTATTACGTATTACACAGAGTTTGGGCTTGCATACAGAAAGAGAATATTCATTACCATAAACTAGACGCATACTTATAGCTACAATAATGTTAGCGCAAGCTGTCTACCCTTAATTATTGCTGTTTTACCTCTCGTTAACTAGATTATCCACTTCGGGATTGCGTGGACGTCGCTTCATAATATCCGCTTCGGGTCCTTCGTAGGCCAGCGATATGGCTGGTATCTGCACAAGGCAGGCAGCACATAATTCACAATATTCAATTCAATTGTTGTACAAATTATGCGGTATTAGATACTTAAAGAGCTACCTTACTTGACTTGTTTGCAACATTACAATTAACTTGCTCGACAATAGCTTAGATTACAGATTATTCAAATAATTCGGTTCAGGTAGGAGCTAAACTTACCATGTCAGTGCCCAAATCGATGCACAGAATTGTAACGGTACCCAGTGGCAGTGGTATGTCGCACAGAATGAAGGCCAAGAAGGGTGAGATTTCGGGAATGTTGGAGGTTAGGGTATAGGCAATAGACTTCTTCAGATTGTCAAAGATCAAACGACCCTCCTCAACACCAGTAACAATGGAAGCAAAGTTATCATCCAACAAGATCATGTCAGCAGCCTACAAAATCAAAATTTGAACGATTAGCAAAACAATAAAACCTATTTGAAAATAATCGAAAAACGCACCTGCTTGGACACATCGGAGCCGGCAATACCCATAGCAACACCAATATCGGCCTTCTTAAGAGCAGGCGAATCGTTGACACCATCACCAGTTACAGCCACAATAGCACCCATACGCTGGCAACCCTCGACAATGATGAGCTTCTGTTGGGGCGAGGTACGGGCAAAGACAATCTCAGTGTGGTAGCGCAGGATCTCATCAAGTTGATCGGTCGAGACATCACGTAATTCAGCACCATGGACAACGGCAGCCTTGGCTTCGCGGGGATTGACCTCAGAGACGGGGATGTTGAGACGTTGGGCAATATCCTCAATGGTCTCGTTGCCCTCGGAGATGATGCCGACAGATTTGGCAATGGCCTTGGCAGTAATTGGATGATCGCCAGTAACCATGATGACCTTGATACCAGCCGAACGGCACTTGGCAACAGCATCGGGCACAGCGGCACGAGGGGGATCAATCATGGACATGAGTCCGACGAAACGCAGATTGTCAATGGGGAAGTTGATGTCATCGGTGTTGAACTTGAAGCCAGTGGGATACTTATCGGAGGGCAGCATTAAATCACAGAAGCCAAGCACACGCTCGCCAAGTCCTCCAAGTTCCATGTAAGCATTGTTGAATGCCTCCTTCATCTCCTCATCGAGTACCTTCTCCTTGCCGTTGATAAAGATGGTCGAGCAACGTTCGAGTATACGCTCGGGGGCACCCTTCATGACGAGCAGATAGCGTGGATCGTTGGGATCCTCATTTTCGTGAATAGACACTTGGTATTTGTTGGTGGAGTTGAATGGCACCTCGGCAATCTTCTTGTTACGCTTGCGAATGTTCATCACATCGCCCAGAGCAAGTTCCATACACTTAAGCAGTGCTGCCTCGGAGGCATCGCCGCTGACTTCCTTCTTCAGAATGGGCACACCGTCCTGGCCACCTTTGAATTCGGCACGATTACAGAGAGTGGCAATGCGAGAGAGCGCCTTGAATCCAGGGCTAGTTCTATCGTATTGAACACCCGACTGATCCTCAGTGGTGTCGGCCTCAATAATTTGGTTATCGAACCACATATGAGCGACTGTCATACGGTTCTGAGTGAGTGTGCCTGTCTTATCAGAGCAGATGGTCGAGGTGGAACCCAGAGTTTCGACGGCCTCCAAATTCTTAACCAAGCAATTCTTCGATGCCATACGCTTGGCGGTCAGGGTGAGGCACACGGTGACAGTGGCCAGCAGACCCTCGGGCACGTTGGCGACAATGATACCAATCAGGAAAATGACAGCATCCAACCAATGGTAGCCCAAAATGAAGGCAATCACAAAGAAGGTAACACCCAGGAACACAGCGACGCCGGTAATCAAATGAATGAAATGGTGAATTTCCTTGGCAATGGGTGTCTCACCGGTATCCAGACCGGATGCCAAGCCAGCAATACGACCCATAACGGTATGATCGCCGCAGCTAATAACAACACCCTTGGCAGTGCCTTCCACAGCGTTGGTCGAGAAGAAAGCCAAATTCTTGGTCTCCAGCGGATTTTCGTGTGTGAATTCAGCGCCACGCGATTGCGGCTCCGATTCACCAGTCAGCGATGAGTTGTCCACCTTGAAGGTACGCGCCTCAATGATGCGAATATCGGCGGGTATACGATCACCGAACTTTACTTCAACCACATCGCCCAGGACAAGATCTTCGGCGCGCAGCGTCAGTTTCTCGCCTTCACGAATAACAGTGGCAAACTGGGGCACCATGTTCTTAAACGACTCCATAATCTTGGAACTTTTCGATTCCTATACCATGAAAAAACAAAAACCACTTGAATTAGGATTCTATTCTTTTTTAAGGCTTAAACGATGCCAAGCCTTACCTGGTAGTAGGAGAAAATGCCTGTCACAATGACGACAGCGGAAAGTACAATACCCAGATACAAGTTATCATCGGCCGGTTCCTCGCTGGTTGTGGCCTGAATCGAATAGGCCACAAAGCAAAGTATAGCACCGATCCACAGCAGCATAGCGAAACCGCCAAACAGATTCTTGCAGAACTTCACCCATTCTGGTGTCTGCTTGGGCGGTGTAAGCGCATTGGGACCATCTCGTTCTAAATTCTCCTTGGCCTTGGCATGACTCAAACCCTGTTGATGAAACAAAACTTATTTAAGATTAACCAACTAAGGAGGAGTTTTAATCGAGCGTAACTTACATTTTCGGGATGTGTCTGAAAGCGCTGATACAATTCCTCAGGAGAGATTTTATGAAAGTCGATATCCAACTCCTGTTTGAGATCATCTAAATTCTCTTTCTTATTGACTGCTTTGGCCGGCATCTTGCGTCTTGACTGTTGGCATAACAAACAGGGTTAAGAGGATAGAAAAAAGCGACAAATTAGTCTGAATTCTTTGTAGCAGTTGCAGTAACCCATAAAAAAAATAAATAGGTAACACAAAAATCGATTTACTTCATGCCATTAACCGTTTTGCCCCACAAAGAAGTAGATTTTGTTATAGGGTGCATTTTTAAATAGAGAAGACCGTATACCATTTAAAAGTGTTACATAGCGTAGAGAAGAGTTATCAGCTAGAAAATCATCATAGTTGCCGCACGCTAACAAACTTACCAATTACCCCATTCAATTGTGTGTGGCAGGGTATCCATCGTGTGAGTAGGGGTAGGTAGTTAAGTACTCGTAATTGCTAATGAGCAGCGAGCGTGAGAATATTTGTTTTACTTCTAGCTAATCTATGACTAAAAACAAAATACAACGCGCATGCATACCAAAAAAAACATAAAGTGGCGATTTTAGTCGCGCGCAAAACGCGCCCAATGTGAATGTCACGTAAAATGAATGAAAATGTTTTAAAAAAATATTAAGGAATACATTAAAAAACAAGCCACAATCTAAATTTGTTGTAAACTACAAGTATTTAACGAAAAAAACAAGAAATTACATTTAAAAAATCATATAAGATATAGTTTGAATACGCATTGACCTCACAAAACTTTCGAATTTGGCAAAGAAAACCACTCATGAAATAATTATAAATAATTTTATACTATACAAATAATTCTCTACACAGACACAGCCAGCTGTCGTTGGTTTTAGTCTAGTCTCTAGTCTCTGGCAAAAGTTCTATAAGCTATTTTATGTTTTTGCTATACTTAGCATTTTTCTGACGTCACAACTGTACATATTGGAAATGCCCAAAACTGGTTTAATCGAGTTTTACTAAGGCTACTAATGCAGTTCAACAGGTCAAAAAACTATGACTAATGTTTGGTTTTCTTTCTTAAGAATTTTCCTACACGATTATAGTATATGACTAGACATAGGAATTAACTTTTTGACTGCTTCATGATCATAGTATACATAATTTCACAATAATATTCCATATTGGTGCTTGTTGTATTGAAATGGCAATGCTATATTTAAGATCTTTCGATCTTTCGATGATCTCTTTTAAATGTCAAGCGGCAGAATAATATTGGAAGCATGCCCAAAATACGGTTGAAATAATGTGTAAGTGCATAAATATTAAATGTAGTTATAGGAAACAGAAATAGTGATGAAAATGTTTAGTAAAAAGAGCTAAAAAGAACCCAAAAAGCACTAAAGAAATACAAATAATGCATATCAATAAAAAATAAAAAAAGTGAGCATAAACAAATGGAACATGAATCGATGATTTTATTTTTTTTGCTGTATACTATATGTATATATTTTTTTCAAATGTTTGTATGTCTTTAAGAGTGTGTGATGGGAAATTTTTAAAATGAAAACCAAAAAAGAAATAGAAACAATTTACCTTGAAGCGGCCGTCGGCTGTGCGATTGTCGTCATCGGTTGCAATAACCGTTGCGACTCGATAAGAGTCTTGCCTCTCAAGCTGATGCTGTTGATATTGGTATTGTTATTGATTGATGATGTTGATTGATGATGAACGACGGGAAGAAATACAAATCAAAACGTAACAAACAATGGACAAACAAGTAACGAAACAACAAGCATAATTTAATGAATAACTAACTAAGAGCGGATGTATCTAAATATAAATATATATATATGTATATGCATAAACGAAACTTAATAATTAACTATATGTTATATATAAATGAGTTTTGTGGTTTATAATAAAAATAATACTGGAACACATATGGAGGACAAATCGCAAGAAAAAAAGGACAATGAATCATATTGCGAGAGTTGTTAAAGAAGCCAACTAGCTGGAAGAGAATGCCAGGGCGCATGTGCCGTGGAAAGTAAAAATTGATTTGCGGTTGACGGAACAGTAAATAATACCCTACTTTATGCAAACAACTGTGCCAGTGATATGACGTCAACAATGGGTTCAATTGCTGGCTTCTATGATTACTTTTTGGTATCCATAACGAGGCGCACATTTATCAGTAGATGGCTCATTATGAATCACAAAAAAACAACAAACAAACAAACAAAATGTAATTCAAAAGCACAAATGTAGCAAATTATAAACAATTTCGAGGGCACAGTGAGCACTCGTTAGGTGGTTTTCTATGAATACTATGTAAAACACAATAAAGAAAATAAAAATTGCTCACGTACACGTTACCGAGTGTGCACTGTACACAAATAAACTGAGATATATATATATATTGTAGGCTTTGAAAACTCATGCAAAATGAAACGGCATGCCAAGTAATTAAACAAACAGAGAGCGCGAGAGCCCAAGCAAACGAGAGTGCAAGAGAGAGAGCGCTATATAGATATATATATTGGTTAGGGGAGAATCAACCTGTCGCGATCGCTTGAACGCCGGCAACGCTCGATGAGCATAAAAGTAAATTCGTTAACATTTTGTTTGGGGTTCGATTATTTATTTGTTTGCTTAAGCGATATAGCGCTGGACGGTTCATTGGGCTTTCAAGTAACAAAGTGGGGCATGAAATAAATCTTGAAATATTTATAAATATATATTGGGTATTTTTTTGCTTACGCACTTTTTTTTAGCAACTTTACGTTTGTTCTCTGTGTCTTTGGTACGATTAGTTTGCAGATATTGTCAGATCTCTCACTATATATATATATGGTTTTTGCTGATTTAAGTAGGCTAAACAATCTAGAGGTATATATATAGATAAATTAATTAGTTATATAGCTTAACGTTAACTTAAGCTTACAGTTTAAGCGAATTGATCTAAATTAGTGCAAAACAATTGTTAACACATTCGTTTTTGGCTCCCACAGACAGCGTAACTGGTGCTAATTTCTTTTTTCCTAAACAAATTAAATTAATTTAAAGGTGAATTACTTATTTATTGTTCTGCTCTGTGCTCTGTGTTCATGGTTCGATTCATTTCAAATGAAACGCGTCACAACGCCATTGAAACAAAAGTTTGTGTGTTGCAAAACGTCGTATAAACAAGCGGAAAACGCAGCATGTGAGATTCGTGCGGTCGTCTGGCTACAAAAAGCAATTAGAATGCCCGGGGTGGGCTGGCTCAGGATGATTGGGATATAAATCAAAATGCGACAATGGAACGAGGCAAGCGAGCGACACAGAGATGATGTTTACATAACCCACTCAATTAAGCGCGCTCAGATACAAATACGTTTTGTATTTGTGTGTTGTTTGCTGTCCAATGGTTTAGTTTGAAACATTTGGCGCGCACTTTTTGTCGCGCAAAGCATTTGCCATTTGAACTTGAATATCAATTTACAACAGCAACAGCAACAACAACAACAAGCAGTTATCGGATGCATGTCGAGAGTGAGATAAAGAATTGACAGTCAGTCAAGTCAGGTTGACAAACGTTCAGCTTGGCCCCGCTAATTGTTCAATCAATGCAAAAAAAACAACAACAAACACATACATATACGTACACATACGCATACAGTACGTGCTCGAAAGAAGAGAAGAAAAGAAATGAACAAATTAAGCTACACAATGGCAACGGCAATTGTAAAGAATTTGTTCAATTTCAATTTCAAGCTAAACGAAAGTGCATATAACAGCAGATTTGTGCTTAGCTAAGCTGAGCTTCTATTCTCTTATCCATATTGTCACTTACTCACCGGTTCAAACCAGATTGAAACTGGTACTGAGAACCCCCCAGGTGCTTGAAGCTGTTATCAGTGCAAGTCACAAGTTGAAAAGTGCATATGATCTGTGAACTCAGAAACCAGTTACGCTGCGTTTGTAATTTTCAAATCTGTTTGCTTTTGTAGACCTGTTTTTGGTCGTTTTCAAGAGCAAAAAACACGTTTTTGCGTTTCTCATATACATATTTTTGGGTAATGTTCTCTGGATCTTTTTGAGCACGCTTTTTTTGTACACATTACTCTCAACAATTGATTGCTAATTGTGTTCTACCCTTTGCAAACCAATTCTTGCCTTTCTTTTATTACAACGTTCGTTATCGCACACTCTGCGGTTACAGTCACACACGAACAGTGTTTTCTGTTAATCATTTAACATGCGAGATCCAACAACAGTTTTAATTAGAGGTTTATGCTTAACAAGTAAACCACAAACCAATCAGAATTCGTGTAATGAAAATCTGGATAAACATTTAAACAGCGAGTTTGTTTTAGAAATGCATCGAAGTTAAACTTAAGTTTCTAGAAATCTTAAACTATAAACTATGAATGCAAATGTGACGTATATACTAAGTGATAATTAAATGAATATGTAAAGTACGTGTAGTTAGCACATATCGCTGATGATTTTTGTAATTATAACTATATATCTTTACCCACCTGATAACTCATAACGCCTGCGATAGGATGATGATGATTCGTGACAGTAAAACGTATAACAAATAATAAAATAAAACAAAAATTACAGCAAAGACAAAAACCCTATTGGAACTGCAAACAATTATAAAACGGCAAACTTTAAGCAAGTCAAATGAAACTGCAATAAAAAATCTATGAACAAAAAAGAAGAAAAAAAGAAGAGAATGGAAAATTTAATGATTTTTAGCTTATGCAACAATCTGCAGGCAGGCAGAGAATAGGAGACGACCCTGGAAGGGAGCAGTGGAGCCAGCCATGGCGGCGAAGCAGCAAGTGGACCGCATTACCAGCTACCAAACCCAATGGAAAGGAGAGAGAGAGAGTCGGCATGGAAATTGGAAATGGAAGTCAGCTGGAAACAAAACTGCAGCCAGCAGTGGCAGCACCAGCAGCAGCAGCGGCGTCAGCCGAAGGATGTTAAATAATGGCACACGACAAGTGCCAAAGAGCGAGAGAGAGAGAGCGAGCTTAAGCTTTTCGAAATCGAGTGCAATGGCTAGCTGTTCGAAATTGAGCATCAAAGAGAGCAGCAGTAGAAGCAGCAACGGCAGCATAGAATACTATGCAAGGGATATGCGAAAAAAAAGAAGAAATATATATTTTGTATAGTGCTCGCTGTTGTTGTCCAAGATTATTCCATCTATGTATATTTCTGTGTAGTACGTTTTGGCAACGCGCACAGAATTATGAAATAACCAACAACGGGTGGTCGACGCCGCTCCCTTAAGCACCCTAACTTGCAAGTTCCTCACTGCTCTCTCTCTCTCTGACAGTTGGGCTCCTCTATGCTTGGGGATTATGTATGTGTATATAGGGGACAGGCACCCAGTTGGGGTGGCCAGGAAATTACTGCTATTCCAAAATGAAATCGCCGCAATTGAATCTAAACGATTTCATTGCCACAAAAAGTACGTCAGCGCAACAAAAAAATATAAAATTAATGTGCACAGAGCAGCAGAAAAAAATCAAATCAAGCGCAAAATACAGACAAACGACATATATAAAACATGCGAATATTACATACATATGTATGTATGTACAGTGGTCGCTAGAACATTGGAATTTCCAGAAACTACATAATAGTTAAACAATGCTTGTAAACTTTTTGCGACCACTGTATTTATGTAGCAGATAATTCAAGTGGACAGCCTATTTGAAAACTTGACTTGAAATTTAATTATTTTTTAAGACACATTCACACAATTAGTCATTTTGTTCTTGATACACTGTGCAAAACAGTTCAATTATTATATCTAACACAAAAAACGTATCCATTACGGCTCTGGCATGAAGTTTTTGAAAAATCGATTTTGTACAAGGACGTTGTCGTTGGCCCTTTTCTTTTCTTCTTCGCTGTTTGTTATATAGTTTTTGAGCCATAGTTAAAGAGCAACAACGACAACGTTAACCAAATAAAAAGATTGGGCTAAATAGTGAGTAAAGAGTCTTGTTTTGAATGTCTACCTTTTACACTTCGAGTGCTATTACACAATTAATATTTTTCCGTTTGGCTTTGCCTCGTTGTTCGGGGGACGAGGTGGGGGATTTCACAGAAAACTACCCCGTTTTGCAGTGTTTTAAACTATTAATATTTTGCACTTAAACTGCGAACAACAATAACAAATCACACACACGTTGCGGTTTTATATATTTTTTTTTGTATTTTTTTTATACTCGTTAAGCTGTGGAGCAGCTTAAGAGTTGCGGTTTTTTTTTGCTTCTTTTTCTTTTCTATGTATTTTTGTATCCTGTGTGCTTCTTCTTGGGCTTTATCGATGCACAGTTATTGTGTAAGCAGCAGCACCAGCGCAACGCAGGAGGCGGCGGGAAGAGCGGAGCTGTACTAGTACTGGCACACTGGCTGTACTACCCGACGCTGAGAGACGAGAGCTCAATGTAGCTACTACAGTTAGACCGACCTTCCTAGTTCGGTAACAACGCTCGACTGAAAATTTTCAGCATGCCGCGAGTGGTTAAGCTTTCGTTCAAACAAAACGACAGAAGAAGAACGATACGAACAGAAAAAGTGTTCTATCGTGTTCGTCCGAATTCGAATATATCGCTCAAAGCTTTTCGTTTACCAGATGTTTCGCTCCTACCTAGCGAGCTGCCTGCATATGTGTACATACGTTCGTTCATATACATACTTATGCATTAGAGAAGCTTTCGAACTCTCGCGCGAAATGTATGGCAGTGTGACAAGTGAGGCAGGCAATGGGCAATGCACAGTGGTGCGAGAACTTCGAAACTGGAGCAGCAAAAGCGCCCTCTTCGACTCGAGTGTGAGTCTCAGGCTGACAGAGAGAGAGAGAGAGAGAGAGAGAGAGAAACAGAGCGAGTGGTAACTGCTGCGCAGGAATGTGTGTCAGTCAGGCGATTTTCGAGCCATAGATATTTGCATGAGTTGTATAAGCAGCTAGCTAAAAAAAAAAAGAAAGGAAAACAAAACGTTTTGCACACAAAACGGTCAGAGCTAGAAATCGGCATTTACTTTGACAATTCGTCATGTCCTGACTTTCAATCGCCTATCTAGCGGTCTCAGCGAACGCTGACGTCACTTTCATATAATAATAGAAATTATGCATAAGTATGTCAGGCAGTTGGACAACTTGCCCTCAAGGCTCCAAACAAAACAATAAAAGCCCTAACCAAAAAAACAAATCCCATCAGAGCGTTAAGCTAAATATATAAATGTCAGCAAGTAAAATTTCCATATAATAAATAAGGGTTTGGGTCTTCGTAGCGAGGACATCTTTGGCTTGCCACTGTGTAGCTCAAGTGGTGCAGTTCTATTTTAGGTACTTCAGCTCGACAACAACTGCGAATAGACGAGCGGGTCTAATTACACTAAATGTCAGCAGCAAACACACACACACACACATACACACAACCAAGTAATAGAAAACCCAAACAGAAAATCAATACAGATATCGTGGCAGTGGGAAAATACTTTGCTAACTGGGTTTTAAGCAGCAGTGGCTGAGGGTACAGTAAAAGCTGCTTAACGCAAATTAACCTAACGTTAAGGTCCTTAATGCTAGATAGCATGGTTTGCAAGGTAATGGATAAAAATACTATAGTTTTGAGTCAGTTTCCACTGTATTTGACAATCGAATACCAAACAAACAATAGGCACACACACTGACTTTAAGTGGCCTACTGTAAGCCGGCGCTGCGGGCTAAATGTGGCTGAAGGGTATACGTATATAGGAAAAGTTTTTTCCCCTACTCATTTGCCCCTACAAACATGTATCCAACTTATGTAATGACACGAAACACGCGTGTGTGTGTGTGTTCGTTCGGTTTATAAACTTTGGCACGATGTTGCAACAGTGACCCCAAAACGAGTGGCAACAACACATCCTCTCCATTGTGCAAAAACTTTGCTTATGTAAAAGAGAGAGAGAGAGAGAGTCGATAGTTGAGTTTAGCTAACAAATGGTCAAGTGACAAAATGCTATCCTAACGGAAGACAGTTCTGACGTAGCCCATCAAAGCCCTCAGCTAGCCCGTCAGCGCCTTTTGCCATTCATCATGCATTCGCATTGGCTTTTGAGCTATTGTTATTGTAATATAATTACACATTTGCTGATAGGCGCGCCAGGTTTATAAATACATTTATACTAGATATATGTGCACTAGCAATTGCCCAACAACCTGACAACAGCTCAATTCGAAGGCACATGCATTCGCACTCGAATGGGCTCTAGCACCAGCAAGAGTAATGATTAAGTAAATGCCCTGTGCTTGATTCGGCCAGAAGTATTAGCCATAAGATCTTCTCGCTTAGCATACCCCATTGAAACTGTTGTGAGCAGGGCATTCGAATTGACAAACCAAATAAATATTTGGAAAATCAATAAGCAGCGACAGCTCTCAACAACACGATAAATTTGCGATATACAAAAAAATGTGTCTAGTTTTAAATGGCAATTATGACTTTTAAGCAGTAAATGAGTGTTAGAAACATTGTTGCTAGCATAAACAAAATATGCTGCAAGCAGTAAGTAAAATTCTCGCACATTACGTATACGAAACGTAAACGAAGTTGTGCGAAAAGCGTGAAATACACATTGACAAGTTGCAGCTAAAACTGTATCAGCTCTGTTAATAAGCTAGTAATAATTGGAGCAAGCCGTTAAGGTGTCTATTAGAGATATGTTAATATGATAGTATTGAATGTTGTTAAAGAATAGAGAGAAAGAGATTACATAAGCGGCGGGCAATATGTTAATTTCGTTTTTAATTGTGTTCATGACCATGGCAAACGGACGACAGCCACAAATCAAACGAGCCAGTTGTCGTATTAAGCAAGTAGGCAGCATAATCAACATAAATGTTTAATATATCTACATAGATATATATATGCTAGACAAACCGACAATGAAGCGAATGAACTATGGCGCTCGGACTTGGACTATATTGTACTTGAGCACTGATTAAAATGTGTTGTGCCCCCGCCCGAAAGCTCCGCTTTGAACCGCTGAGATGAATGCTTAGAATTCTCGATCTCGTCTTGTCTAGTCGCTCATCGTAGGCGTTATGACAATAGATTTACGAGTGTAGAGCCGCGTTTGCTTTAATTTGCAGCTGCTATTATCATTTTTTTTCTTTTTTCTAAGACCTCCAGAGCTGGATAAGAGAAAACCTTAAGAACCGGCGCAGCTTGAATGAAATGCCCCCGGAAAAAACCAATTGTAAGACGGCGGAGCTTAATATCCAAACAGGCCCAAGTTGACTGGGAAACGTGTAGCCAGGCCGACGGACAGATTGACTAACTGACAGCTGGACAGACTTGACTTGGAATAGCTAGAGCTGTACTTGGTGGGCGGCGGCAGGTTTACGTATTATTGCCGTTCTGATGCTGTTGCTGTTGCTGTTGCTATTGCTCCTGTTTGTGTTGGATTGCTTGGCTTGCTTTTGAGTGGCGCAATAAATTTTAATCAAAATTAAAATATGTGTATACACAATAAACCTAAGCAAAGTGCCGAGTGTGTAATTTAACGCATACATACAACACACTATAGTCTATTCCCCCGTACACTCAGCGCGTGTGTAAGCTCTTCTTCTATGCGGTCATTGTGTTATTGGATTGGAAAATTACTTTGGGGGCGAAAAGTTGACTGAATTCAGAAAGAGTTTCTCGCTGTTTCTAATCATTGTTTGTTAGCAAATAAGAATGAACTTCTGTATTGTTTTAAGTATCATACAGACAATAATGTCCTTGAACAAAATATACATTGAAAAAGAAAGACAAAAGATCATTGCAAAAAGAAGCTATTTTTGTTTTGGGGCACTCGGTTGTTTAAGTATGTGTTGCCATGATTGCAACGCTGATAAGATGTCGTTGCTTATCTGAAAGCACATTTTATGAAGTTTATAGGTAGCGCTGCCAAATAACCAGATAGCCAGTTTTTGCCAGAGCATTTATGTGTGCGGCACCAGATAACGGCACAGATAGACATATAGATTCAACAAGCTACAAAACGTATATGAAACAAAACTTCTAAACTATATTAAAGCAAAAGTAAAAAAGATATACAAATATTTCATTCGATAATCATAAGACTAGAAGACATAAAAATCATAAATATGCTAAGCTAATTAGCTCAATTAAATGCTACAACTGATGGTCGTGTGTGGGTTAACCCACTTAAAGACCGGTCAAAGCCTAATTGAAACTCACACACACACAACATAAATTAAAAACGCATTAAACGCCAATACAGAGAAGAAAAAATCAACCTTGCGCATATCCTGCAGAGTAAAATGTTTGTGCTGCAAAAAAATATATGGATCACGTGTATTGGGGTTGAGAACTTTGAAGAGATTTACAGATAAGTTTATGACGCAACTGAATTGAACCAAGTGCGCAAACCAGTTACTTTCGAGTGCCACTGATTATTATAGATGACGATTAACTATAGATAAGTTTTAAGAACGTTTATTACTAACAAAAATATACATGTTAGAGCTGTAAACAAACGCTTGGCAACGGACAAAGTTGTTTGTTTTGTTATTAAAGCCATAAAGAAGTTAATTACTTGGGGTTTAGTTAATCTCTTGTTAATTGTCTATGGGCAATAGAATTGAGCGATTATAATCCATTCATATATGTATGTGTATCAACCAATTTTGTGCTGTAGGTAATTGTGGCAGGGAAATGCGACGATGTGTCAACGTCAGCAAACTCGCATTGAATTGTATTTAAATTATAACAAATTGCGGCCAGGCATAGCTTTTGTATATATATATAGTGTATATAGTGTCGACAATTGTTGTATATGTTTGTTTTGTGTATGTATAGTTGGGCATTAAATTAAATAAACATTTAATATGACAATTTAAGTAGCAGTTGCAAAGATGCCAAGTGCGAGTCTTATGCACAATTGAGCTACATTCCCGGACTTGTCGCATCAACTGGTCCCTCCGCACAATTGCTCGATTTATTATTGTATGTGTGTGTGTGTGTGTGTGTGTGTGTTATTATTATTATTGCTATAGTGTGCATAAAGTTTTTACATTAAACACTTTTCGGCAAGGCCAAACTCAACAGCTTGTGGAATAATTTTTAATTTTTAATGTGGAAAATTTTGAAGATTTCTGATTTCTTAGCCTGTTATTTAATTCTTGCCTAAAAGATCAAAATCAGCTGCAGTCAATCATTTGCAATACGCTTCAGCAGCTTTATCAGCATCCACTGCGTATGAGTAATATTGAAAATTGCTTTGGTTCAATTAGCTAGCTTGTTTAATTGTTGTGCATTGGCAGGGTCACATGATGACGTTTGTTTGCGGTAAGCGCGTCATTCATTTCATCGATTAAAGCCCAATACGCAACTAGAAGCTTAGTGTGGCCAAAAATAAATCAACGCACCGGCAAAACAAAAAACACACACACTTATCTACAAGTGTCGAACTGGTCTGATAAGCAACATGAGCGCAAACAGCGGAGATAAATACAATGTTTCTGTGTCAGCTAGAGAGTATGAAGTCCGTAATTGTTATGCAATTGGCAAAACTCGCAGTTGGCTCTTAAACGAACGGCTTGCGGCACGTCCTTGTCGATTTAGGTGCAAGTGCAACGCACAGAAATTGGCAACAAACAGGCAAACAGCTAACTAATAATTGGCAGTGGCATGTGAACAAATCGACAACAATTATCAGCATCTTCGAACAAATGCACAAACGCCTCTCAATGAGACATAATAAAAACGTTAAGTGTTTGTGTGTTTTTTTGTTGTAGTTTTATAGACAGTTGATTAGATTTTTATTGGCATATAATTGAATTAAAAGTGCTGTTATTAATTTGTGAGCACACTTTGATTGTCATACCGGCCAAATCAAGACAAATAAAGCTTGTCGACGCCGCTCAATTGTGAAACTGATTTTCTGGTATTTTCCAGTTGCATTTCTATATGTTTGCACTGATTATCGCTTGTTTCACAGCGACCTGTCAAAGTCTATTACCAGACAAATAACAAGTTAGTCTGGCTTTTCATATACAATTTGTTAGTTGATGTTACAATAATCTTGCCATATCACTGCAAAATACACAACCAGAACTTATACCTACAGCTTAAGGGTGGTTTTTTTTTTTGTTCTTGCTAGCAATGTGCAAATCTACAAGCTGTTCTACTTGTTTTCGGTATCCTTTATCCCTTCAATTCGCAAATGAATATCATTATCACCTTAACCAAGCTGTCGCACCAGTTTTGTACCACATGGTACATCATCAAAATTTATCAGATTGTAGTGGTATTTGTCATGATTTTGTGCTGTGCCTTTTCTAATTGACTCAAATTGAAAGCGCATGACTCAGCATGCTAGATGAGCTGAGTAGGCAAGGGAAAGGGGGCGAAGTGGAGAGAGCGGAAAGCGCGGTTCGTGCCGTGCCCTGCCCTGAACACTTATCTACATAATACTGAGCTTCTTTCTCTATCTTCTCGTTGCTTTATGCGGATTTATGTGCGTGAAAATCATAAATAATAGCAAACGCTTGCAAGTTTTCGAATAATAACAGCGAAAGGCATTTTATTACTTTTGTCGCGCTCGAAAGTATGCAAAGCTTTGATATTTCTAAGCTTTTCCTGTTTGAATTGCGCGCTTGAAGTTAAAAAAAAAACTATTTAGAAATTTTAATTGCCAACAGAAGATAAAGACTTTGAAATCGTCCTTCTGCTGCCCAACTCAATTAATGTACACCATGTGTAATGAAGTATGGTCTGAGCTGTAATTAAGTCGTAGCAAAAACGAGAACCTTTTTTTTTTGATAATTATAAAAGTGTCCCATAGAAAGAGAAAGATGAGATACAAGAAGTACGAGTAAAATACATTTGCTTATAATTAGCAGAGGCAGAACGCGCTCCAATGACACCAATTCCGGAAAATGAAAAGAAGAGACAAAACACAAACGTGCCTCTGACCACAGAATAGGGTTGTTTCGATTTGTGTCTTGTCTCTCTCTCGCTCTTTTGCTGTCGCTCTGCCTTTTTTGGCTGACTTGCGTGCGGATTCCAATGCTAAAAAATATTGCGAATCCATGAAATCTGTGACAGTGGTGTGGGGGGCGGTGCTGTCGAAGGGCAGATGGAATGCTTTGCGGTGGGGGAGGCATGGCAGTATTTCGATTGCATGCCAACAGAACAGAGCTGAAAACAGACACTGGAAATGTACCGGTTATGTAAGCCATAAAGCGGAAAATTTCCAGTTAATAAAAAGAAAGCTTTTTTTTTTGCTGCTTCCAGGCAAAATTATGCATGCAAGCTGAGAGCTGTGTTGGAGCACGCGCATATGTAAAATGGGGAAAAAGCGCTGGATGACTGGAAAGCAGCTAAGCTCTGCGCATGTACCAAGAACAGCAACAACAAAACAAGTGCGCGAGCCAAACACGTAATCGAAAGTGTCGACCAGGTGAATGCGGCGAATATGCTCGCTGCACATCGTAAAGCGATTTCAAGCTAAGCCGATCAAAAACGACGTCTAATCCGACTGCCACCCTGAGCTGGGAGAGAGAGAGAGAGAGCGTACGCGGGAAGAGCAAAGCGAGAGAGAGGGTAAGGGAGTGCTGAGGTGAAGAGAGCGAGCGCGCACACAGTCACTTGTTCTCGCGCATTAGAAGCGATAAAAAAAGAAAAAACCAGCTAGCTGGAGAGCCACTGGGCCAACTTCAATTTATTGATCATGTTTGCGGTACGCACCAGTGCGCTCTTTGCCAGGTAGGCAGGCAGCAACAACAGCAACAACATTGAGAAAGCAAGCTAAGTTCTCCAATAGGATTAGGCACAAGCATATTAAGAACACACAATTTTTAAAGCTCGCTTTAAATTTGGCATATGGTAACGCGGGGGGCAACGCCCGCGTCTCCACCCATTTGCATTTAACTGACGCATCAGCTTTAGCAGCAAACATAAACAAATTAACATTATTGGCGTCGCCTTAGGGCGTCGGCTTGCAGCAGCGTTACACTAACAACAATTCACACAATTACGCACACAAATGTACGTGCACTCAAGAGTTTCGACTTTTCTTTATATTACAAAAAAAAAAAAACGCCCGCTCAGCGCTGTTGTTGTTACTGCTGTTGTGAGCGCTGCTGCGACGTCGAAAAACACACCTCAAACTTTTGACACAGTTTAAGCTATACATTGACTTGGTTTCTTGAACTTATTTCGTTATAGACTGTTCATGTCACATGTTAACAATTGTTTGCACTTGAATTTAGACTTAATTAACTTAGTTTTATTACAAATTTTGACTTAATTATTGCGCTCAGCTCACCTCGTAATCCGACCTTAACGCCATGTTTTATCGATATGAAATTTCTTATCGATTAGTCAGATATGTGAGTTTCTGCTGCAGTGTTGTAAGGTTCGCAAGTGCTGCGTTAACAGATCGCTTTTGCGTTAACATAACTGTTGTACAGCAATTTGTACGTGTCTCAGTGGCACCAAAAGTAATTGTTCTGCAATGAATAATATTGATGTAATGAGTAAGACTTTTATGCATTTGTGTCAGAAATTTGCAATAACTTTGGGTTTTAATATCAATAGTGGGATTAATAATTATTGCATAACCTTAGGCTGTGTGTTTAACTTGGCTTAACAGCATAAGAGTTGCCAGATGGTTGCAGCTGAGAAAATTTAACAGATTCGGTAGCTGCTGATTAACAGAAAATTTGAATACAGTTTTTCAAATTTAAATTACAAGTTTAATAATTGATTTTTCTAGTTTGTTTTACATTGAGCAGGTATATAAATCACAAATTTGCCGAACTTAAAGCTATAGTTGCGTGTTAAAAGACAATTTAAGCTCACAGAACTAAGTGTTGTTTAACATTCGCAAAAGCCGTTAAAATTTTTTAATCTAGCAACAATTCAAAACGATTTGTTTTTATTGATACTTGTGACACAGCTCCAACGAATACTCATAGCCCAAGAAGGCCGCACCATTAAACGGTATCGCACGGGCCAAAAGCATCCAACTGCCACGAAATATACTCCTCCAGCCATAAGCCACATAATTGACCATAACACAATGCATAACGCCCCGAAATTTGTGATTCTCATCGGCCTGCATTATAGTCTTGACCACATCGAAGGGTATCACACAGACCCAGGACAAAAAGCCAGCCCAAGCGCCCGCAAACGTGGTCACAAAAAGATTTATACTCGTGGGATTCCCCTCAATTCTGCGCTTCCTCACAAACTCCGTGTTGTCCAGATAGTTGGCCGCATGCCGATAGACAAGCATATAGATGCCGTAGGGCAGAACATCGCTGTGATTATGTGCGACATATTAACTGTAATGGTTTAGTTTATATCATCAGCAGTCTTACCGACACATCATGGGCGTTAAACCACGATAAAGACCCGATATGCCATCGTTTTTTATAATGCGTTTGAACCAACCAAATGCTGTGCGCCGCTTGCCATAGATATAATCATTATAATCTGTTGGATAACAGCGCTTAATAACATTTACAATTGGAAACCCAATTCAATTTTTACTCACAACAATGCGTTTGTAGTCGCACTTTGATCAATTCCATGGGACAGGCAATGAAGGATTGCACAAATCCTGCCACAGAGCCGGCCATAAACATATTGTGATACTCGAGCTGTTCCCGCTGATAATCGCTGTGGCAAACTTTGCGCAACTGTCTCAAATGATTGCCATAGATGCCAAAGAGTATGGAGTTAATGGCGCCCGTTGACATCAGCGGGAAGAGCATGCCTCTGTAGAAACCGTTAATCTTTAAAGCTTTGCCAACTGACTGATAAAGCTTCACCACACCGCCCACTTACCCCATTATTTCGTTTGTAGATCTGTTGCACGGCAGTCGTAACAGATGTATTGGATGCCTGTTGCCAGGTCTTGATTGTGTCTAGAGGATGGGCAACTAGCACACCGCTGGCACCTGACAGACGGATCATAGAATTATAACATTTAATTATTAAATAGCACACAAATTGTTTATAGTATAAGTTAATTTCGATTGCATGCAAAACAGTCGAATCGAATGTGTTGCCAAGAAAACAAAGAATTTCGTTTCTTATGCGTTCAGATCAGGGGCGCCGCGGCACATGAACTTGACCGTGACGTCGCCTTTTTGGCCAGATTGAAATTCACACAAGTCTGTCAACAAGTGGCTCAGCATTCGATTGCGTCATTTGTGTTTGAAAAACGAGGAAGTTTAAACTCACCACCCACACAGCCGGCAACAAAATCACAATAGTTCTCCCACTTCATGGCGTTCGAGTGCTTTTGATAAATGCAAAAATACGCTTTAACTGTTACTATTTGTGCACTATTGATTTTTCTTCCGCTCAGCTGCTGTTTGTCGACTGCATTTGACAGCGCCAACGCTGAAACTGTAATGCAATTTTGGATGCGCAGCGTTGTGAAAGCTAATAAAAGCTCTGCTACTCACCACAGTAGCGGCACTGCTTGCCTTAGCTGCTCTCACAAGCTGATTGCTACAGCAAATGTACGTTGGAAATTTGAAATATTAATTTAATTTTATTATTTTGTTGCTTAATATACTTCTGCTGCCTTTGGCATTTGCCCGCAAAAACACTTTACTATTTTTGTTGTTGTTTATTTTGTATACTCGCAAGTATATATATATTTAGATATATATATATATATTCATTTTTTTTTCTTTGTTTTTTGTAGTGTAATTGTAATGGTATTTATGTTTGTTTGTTTTTTTTTATACTCAGCATAAGATTTTTGTTTTGTTTGTTTAGTTGTAGTATGTCGAAAACATAGCGTTCGGTGTGCCAAATGAAAACAAATACATTGTGAAAAACCTAGCACAACAAACCAAGACTCAAGAATTATATTTTCTTTCATTTGCTGTTTTTCTTTTTTTTTACAAGTCTAAAACATAAGAAAATATTTCACATTTTTAATAATTATGCAATACGTTTAATATTGTTTAAAGCGCCTTATTTTTTGACTTTTAATTATGTTGCTTCTTGATCTTTTTATTATTATTAATAATGCGACTTTATTTTTTTTTCTGATTTTCTTATTTTTTTTTTAGTACAGTTTTGTCTCTAAAAGTACTTAACGAGTTTTTTGTTTGCTTATACTTTTAGCTGGCTTTTAAGCAGCTATTTTTCAACATGCTTTCTTTTTGTTTTTCTTTTTTTTTTATACATATAAATACATAAAACTATAGTTAAAGTTACAATTTATATATATATTGATAAGCTGGCTAAACATTAACTCAAAAAAAGTGCAACAAAAAAATTACAAAACTCAAAAACGCAAAAAAAAACTATAAAACAGGACCACATCTCTTATATATATATGTATGTATATGTAAATGTATGCTTGTATGTGTGTAAACATATATATGATTTTATTTTCTCATTTATCAGGCATTTTTTCAACACGTTTTTGTTTCGTTTTGCTTTATTTTTTTACAGTTTCTATATATATTATTATTATTACTATAATTTTGTTGCTTTCTTCACTTGATTGGCATTCCTATGTGAGTTCTAACATTAACTAGAGAGAAGGTTTTGAAATAGCTGTTTTGTGTTTTTTTTTTTTTGAATTTGTTGCTTTCGTTTTTCTCTAGGGGCAGGGAGAGGGTTATTTTTCTTTAGTTCTTAGGAAGGCATTTACTACAAACAGTTTTACTTTATTTAATATATCGCTTTCGCTGCCACAATGCTAATGCTGAATTACACTTTGATGGCAGTAAAGTTCTAGAAACGTGCCAATGAATATTTTGTATCTATTGCTTTTTTCAAGTGTTCCTTTTTCAGTTTTTTGTATAATTTTTTCCATTACACTCTAATATAAAGATGCAAAACTTTTCATTCACACTTTGTTTTGTTATTTAGGCCATAGATTCTGTTTTTTTATTATTTATATATATATATAAGATGACATTTTAGATTTGTTTTATCTTTTAAGTTTATTTGTTTGATGATTAACATGATTTTTGCTTTTTTTTGACGTTTACAAACATATTTTTTATTTTTTTAATAATAATAATAACTCATGTATGTGTTTGTTTAATAATAACTTACGTTTCACAGACACAATTTTTGTTTTTATTATTCATTTATATAGATATATATATATGCAAGTAATTTGTTTTATATTATTCTGTTTTGATTTTTTATTTTAATGCGCTTACTTTAATCGTTTGCAATGGGCGATTTTTGAGTTGAATGAACAAATCTATATATATTATTATTCCTTTTTTCTTTATCATAATAATATTCCGTTGATTATGATAATTGTTTAGTGTGGGTGCACCTAAGTGTGTGTGTGTGTGTGATTTTCTATCGAATTGATTGATAGATGGAGCGCGTTATAGCAGAGCGGCATTATAATCAGTTGATATTTACAATGAAAACTTTATATCGAAAAGTTGTGCGCATTTTTCTTGAAGTTATTGAAGAAACAACGAATGAAGTTGCGTAGAAAAGTGCCGCTCCCGATATATATATATATATATATTTAGGCATATGTATTCATTGTATTATCGCTGGATATCTGTAAAGATGGTGAAATATGTTACGAGTGTTTTTGAGTGAATGATTGAGTGAGTGAGTTTTTCCTACCTTAACGTAACGTTCCAATAGTTATTACTTCTCTAAAAACTAACGACATTACTTTTATATATGTGTGTGTGTTTTTTTTATATATATATACTTCGGTTCTTTAGCTTACATCCCTTTTTTTTATACAATGCATATTTTATTTTCGTGTAGTTGTTTTTCTTTTTTTGAAAGTTTTGTTTTTTACTAAGCATGCGAAACACGATTTTACTTTGTAAACTTTAACTTAAAGAGACACATATACATATACATACACATTTATCGTATTATATATATATAAATATAGTATTATATAATTTACTTTGTATATAGATCAGCATTTATGTGGTATATGTATGCATTGTATATGTTGCCCATTTTAATGTGTTCTTTTCTCCTTGTGATGAATGCCGCTAAGGTTCGCTTTTTTGCTTAGTTCCTTACATATACAGATATATACGCTATATATATATATATTTTATATAGATGCTTATAGATCCGCGCAGGCATTGGGCCGGTTATCGAGATAGTTTTTTGGAACAGTTTTTCATATTATGTTGAAAGTTTTGACGGCATGTGCAACACTTAAAGATAAGTAACAAAGTATTTGTATTTTTTGCTTTTTGTTTGCCAAGTCGCTCAATAAGTCTACGCATATATAGTGTATATAACCCTATATATAAACATACATACACACATGTGTGAGCACATGCATACGTATATGTATATATTCAATGAAGGATATCAGTGGGTTTTGACCTATGTGTAAAAGAATAGGAGCTGAATGTTGCCGAAACTCGATATTATTAGTATTGGTATTATTAGTATTATACACATTATCGGGGAACGCAGGGAACAATCAATAGAAAAACGTCAACTAGATGGAGGATGTGTGTGTGTGTGTGTGTGAGTGTGGATGTGTTTTTGGAGCAGCTGCTCTAGGCTAGGATAGGGCTAGCAACACGTCTAGTTATATATGTAAATAATATATATTATTTTTGTTTTAAAGAATATTTCAATGCGTGTTCTTAACAATCATTGAACAATCGGCTCTTGTTTGTTTTTGTTTTTTGTTTTTACTACTAACACTTTATTTCAATTTACTTTTTTGTTGTTTAATTTTCGCTTCTTTTGTTTAACTTAAACCTAATTAATAATATTCTTTTCTTTCTCTTGTAATATATGTATATATTTATATGTATTTATAATATGTGTGTGTGTGTGTTGTGTTTGTTGTGTGTGTGTGTGTGTGTGTGTAGGTTTTTGTTTAATATTATATAGAACTTTGCTGTCTCATTCAAGCATTTTAGTTAGCCACACTTTCAAATTCTCAATTCTTAGACTCACAACGTTTCCGATTCTTTTCTTTTCCATTTGCTTCTTTTTTGAATATATTTCTTTGCAGTTGTTCTTGGATTTTGGTGTCTTGTTAAACGAGTATACAATTTAGTTTTCATATTTATTAAGTTAGCAATTTTGCTGATTTGTTTTTTTTTTTGTTTTTGTTTGTTTGTTTGTGTTTTGTTTATAACTATTTATCGCCAGCTCAAAACAATATTCATTCTTATTCATTTCTTTGATTTAATTTTATATATAGATATATATGTATATAGATGTGTGTGTGTTGTGTGTTTTGTGGGTGTATTGGTTTTTGGGGTGTGCGTGAGCCGGCTGACATTTTATGTGTTGTTGTTCTTAATCTTGTTGTGTGTGTGTGTTTGTGTGTTAATATTTCATTTAACTTTTGCTGTTGTTGTTTATGTTGTTTATTGTTGTTGGTTTCCAGCGCGCATTGCGTTTTGCATCGATTTAGTTTTCTGCCTTTTCAGGTTTGTTTTTTGCATTTGCTGTCGCAGGATTATTGTCACCACCGACGCCGAGGCCGCCGCCACTGGAAAGGCTACCGCTGCTGCTGCTATTCGACTGCTGCTGATGAGAGTTGATTGGGCCGGCTGTGCCAGCGGTGCCTAGGTTTGGCGGTTGCAGTGACGCTGATGACGACGTTGACGCCGTTGCAGCCGCAGCGCTGATGTTCGCTGTTGCAGCGCTGCCGCCTGCGGCGCGCCCGCTGGAGCGATTGGATTCGAGTTCGTGCAGCTTCTTCCACAGCTCCTCGCGATCGCGTTCGCGCTTCTTTTCCCTGTAAAACAACAAAAATGTAACAATTAACATATTCATAATAGCTTTTTTTAAATTGCGTCGTACTTTTGTCGTTCCGCCTTGTAGCTGGAGGTTAGCTCATCGAAGAGCTTCGAATTCATTTCCATAAACGTCTTCAATACATTGTAGACAAGCGCAACGATGGTCTGGTTCCAATGCTCCTTGCTGATGCGATAGAGCGCCGGGAACATGATGGGCATTATAACAGCATTGTTCTCCTCAATTAGCGACATGGCATATTCATTATTCCACAGATATAGAGCACGTTCAGCAACCTATAAGAAAGTTTTCGCTTAGTCTAAATCCCATGCGTTTGACAAGTTTTCTATTCGTCTTACCTGAAAATGTGGACTCGATACGCATTTGGCAATTTGGCGAAACAGCGGCTCCTGTATCTTGACAAACTGCGGCGGA
Organism: Scaptomyza caliginosa; assembly: GCA_035044725.1. Lineage (NCBI taxonomy): Eukaryota > Metazoa > Arthropoda > Insecta > Diptera > Drosophilidae > Scaptomyza > Scaptomyza caliginosa. The sequence continues at coordinate 3,405,979 of JAWNNR010000686.1, forward strand.
TCGATAACATCCAAGATCTCCTCAATTTCACCCAAAAACATAACCTCCTTTTGGGAGCAGGTCTTGGGCCAGAATTTGAGCAGACCACGCACCACCGGATCGGTGAGGAATGGATCCTTCTCTAGGAATTGTACAATGCAATACGCCAGCTGAGCATGATAGAGTGACAGGCATTTGACTTTGTGCAGCGGCAACAGAACCTTAACCAGAAATTGTTTATGTTCCGCCTTCAATGGCAAGGCAAAGCCGTTAATGATACTGCGAATCAAGAAGAAAGCAAATATTAGACAAATAATAATAAAGAATATTGAATTTTACAGCTTACCTGCCGAGTATCTCGAGCAGCTCACCAACGCCATTGAAATGCTCCGTCTCGTAGATGAACTTTAAGAATATGTTGTTGATCTGTTTTCGTATAAAAGCGCGTAAGCCTAAGAATTTCCCGTAGATGCGATGCAAGACCGTCTTTAAAAAGTCACGCTCGCGCGGATCCTCCGAATCGAACAGTTCCAATAGCTACAATCAAATAAATAATGTTATTTAACAGCAGTAACAACAATTGATAAAGTGTTGAAAAGCTTTACCTGCAGCACAAACTTTTGATCGATCACACGTTTGCCAATAGTTGCTTGAAAATCTTGGGATTCTAGAAAGCGCAAGAACACCTCATAGACCAGCTGCAAATGGGGCCAGGAAGCCTCCAGTGTTGGATCATCCTCTTCGGGATCAAAATCAGGATTTTCACTGGGCGGCAATGTGCGAAATAAATTGCAAGATATCTGCAAATGGAGAAGAGTATTGTATTAGACATGTTCAATGAACTGTTACACTTATCCTAAACATACCATGCGAATTATTTCGGGATAGACTGGTTCCGTAAGCACGCCGCGCCCGTGTGTTATATAGGTGGATAGATCATTGAGAGCAGCCCGTTTGATTTCCTTGCCCTTTAAGTCCGTTACTGGATCCATAAAGTCAAATGATACGCAGCACTGACGTAATTTCCGTATAAACAGCTCCTCCTGTTCCAAGCTCGAGCAATCGGCTATTGGAATAAAATACACAATTAGTTAGTGACATAATAATTATTAAGAAATTTATATAGATTAACCTTTTAGTGGCGGCAACTGCTGCAGCTCAACATCCTGAGAGTTTCTGTAGCGCGAGGAACCTTGACTTTTTTTACTCTTCTTTTTGAGTGAACGTTTGGCGAACGGGTCGATTCGATCCACAAACGTGCCCGATGACATCTTTTCAGATTTGGGTTCGTTTGAATCGATGGCGGCGGTCTCCGTGGCTGACTGTGTGGTATTCAGCTTGCCGGCTTTAATTCCAACGCTTGCCAATGAAGAAATTTGATCGTCCAACGCCCCACCGGCGGCTGCTGCAGCACCAGATGTGCCCACCACGCACACGCCCACACCACCCACACCCTCGTCGCCGTCTTCGTCCCCGAAATCGCTGCTGAGGATTGCGACCGGTTTCTTGTCTTTGCGCGTTTTGCGTAGCCAGCCAAAAATTTTATGTGTTATGTTGGCGACTTTTGCCGTTGAATTTGGCGTCTTGCAATTGTTCGCCTGAACCGCGCTGATGCTGTTGCTGCTACCACCTAACTGTATTCGGCGTTCTTCTTTATGTTGCTGCTGCTGCTGCTGCTGCTGTTGTTGTTGTGGGGGCTGGGGTGTTATGTTAATGGCGGTGTTGATGCGATATCGACTTATTTTGGCATTTATCACACACGTTGCCGGTTGAAAAGAAATAAGTGCTTGTTGCAACAGTGCTGGCTTGCTTGCTTGCTTTCTAGTTGCAGCTGTTGTTATTGATTTAAATTCGTTACACTGCAAGTGGGGTAAGAGAAAGAAAGTTGCATTAAACTTGTGTCTAAACGAAATAAATTCATAATTTTTATCGCTTGAAGGTTAAGAGTTTCTTGAGTGCAGCAATTGGGTTATATGATTTAAATGTTGTTGAACATGTTTTAAAGTGTTCACTGAATTTGTAATGCTGCTTAAGTATTCAAGACACAAGCATTTTTAATTTCAAAGCGACCAAAAACACACTCTATCGATTTTAGCACTTACCTGTATATATAATATCTGTATGTTTTATGCGTGTGTGTGTGGAGTTGATGTTGTTGTTGTTTAATGGAGGGATTGTTGCATTTCTTATATGCGCCTTATTGTTGTTGTTGTTGTAATACTCGCTTATAGCTTCTACGTTGCTTCTTGCTGCTCTGAATGGCACATAAATGTGTTGATTGGGGGGGGGAGGAGAATTTGCTGTCGATTTTCTTTTTTCTTTTTTGCTTTTTCTTCTTGTATTCACATAATTCTCGCTCTTCCTCGCTTGCTCCCTCTATATAGCTATATTTACTGTATGTTTGTTTTCTGTTAGCGTGATTTTTCTTTTGGTTTTATCGTTTGGATTTTTGGCATCACATGCACTGAAATGGTTAAAAGAAAGAAAACAAAATGAAGAGTGTCATAAATACAGGTGAAATAGATGTATTAAATGTAGATATTACTCAGAGTTTGATGTGATGATGAGCCATAATGCCAGCAAATGTCAAATAAATATTTAATAATACTATTTTTTGTTTGTTTTTCTTTTGTTGAAGCTTATCTAATCGTAATTTTCGCTTCTCCACATTTCTCATATCTCTCTGGCTTGATAACAAAAGCGGCGACATTGAGCAACTGTGATTTCAGGTTGCTAATTGAACTTCTTTTTACTATTTTGGCATTGTTTTTGTTTTACAAATGACGCCATAACATGACACTAGGGAGCAGCAGCAGCAGCAGCAATTGGCCAAAATGTAAATGTGATGCTGTTGCTGTTGATGGATGAACGTTTGAGTTTTTGGCAACGGTCGATAACCGCAAATCCGAATTGAGTTTAAGTGAACTCGGAAAAACACACACACATAGAGAGAGAGAGAACGAAATTTGAGACCAACTTTTCCTTACGTTTTGCAATTTGCAGTTTGCCAATTGAATTTGTCGCTGCGTCAATTTCACTTAGAACTAGTCTATGGCTTTTTGATCTGGCTAAAATGTTTCGTAACGTGCAAACGGAAATTAAACAAAAACGAGCTGTTTTCCCTTTTTCGCTCTCTCTGGCTAATAACAATGAGTTCAATACACTTTGCACATGCAGTTAACAAATCATATCGCAGCTATTTGCCTATTTACCAGACACACACGTATGTATTAACAATATATATATATAATATTGATTAGCCGCAAGCGCGTTAACATTGAATGGTCACGTTTGACTGTCTGTAATTTGAATTCGTATTTTGTGGCAACAGAAACAAACGTTGGAATTAACATAATCTAATTATATTTGCAATTGCAACAAAACTTGTGTTCTAAATGTAATTAGGCCAAATATATAAAAACATTAAAGCAGGAGCTGCCAGTTCATCTGCCTTATATAGCTTGGAATATATATTCCATGTACTTTTGTGCATTCGTTAACCAAGCAACTAACTCTTAAGTTGCATCCAGTTTAGTCAAGCACAATTTGCAAGTGAGAAGAGAAAACAAGCAGGAACAACAGCCAGCTAGTTGGGAAACATGTTAAACATGTCAAACACACACACACAAGCACAATAGCTATTCGCTATGGCTACAGTTGCCGCTAGCTCGCCCCTAACTGTACCACCGGTCGTATGAGTGACATAAAGTTAAAATGCCATCGACTGCTTGGCTGCTGACAGCAGCTGTTCGCTGCAAATTGCAAATGGATATGTCGGGAGGATGTCGCACGTGGACGTGGGCTTTGATTCAAACTGTCGCAAATGACCAAGTTACATACCAAGTATAAAAAACTTTCCAACAGCAACAGCTCTTCTCTGTAAGGATTCCTATCCAAGCAAGCAGGCTCATTTAGTTAAGTATACATACAAATACTATATGCTGCCAATGTGCAGTATAAGGCAAAGAAAATGCATTTTTACACAAAATTGAATCAATTTACTTTTAATACCAAGTGGGTGTTGTCCAAGTGAGTGCGTTTACATGTATACGTTTCAATGGTAAATGGCAACACACACACGCACACACACACGTGTGAGATTTAATAAAGGTGAAATGAAAAGGAAACCAACAAAGTTAACGGCAAGGTAAGAGTAACCGTAACAGCGACAGCTGGGAACACAATTACGCATACTCCCATTATGGTGAGGCCAACAATTATTGTTATGTTATTTCCCCACGTACCCAAAAGAAAACAACACCGAAAAAATAAAAACAAATACAATAACGTTGCTTAGAGGCAAGCCCAAAAAATGAGAACAAAAACAAAGAAACAAAGCTGCGGCTAGACAATTAAAACGACTACTAAATGCTCTATCATACCTCAATGTTAAATAGATAATTATTTTCTTTTGCCTGATCTAATGGTTGCTCGTTGGCAAAGTTCAAGCAGATTATATGATATACTCATCATTATTATATACGCTCTCTGGTTATTTGTGCCTATCTCCAATGACTAACGTCTGGTTTGCCTACCTGGCCCCATTGGGAGAGAAATGCGGTCAACAATAGGTCGTCGTCGTCATCGTCGTTGTATTGCGTACATTTGTTTTCTCTTGCTCTTCCTCTTACTCTATGAGCGTCTGACCTTATGACTTTATTACCCAAAAACAACAATAACCACGAATGTTGAAGAAGCAGCAGCAGCAAAAAGGCAACAAAAATAATGAGACAGGTTTTGTTATTGTTATCGTTGTTGTTATTGCTGTCGTGGCTGTTGAGTGTGGCAGGCATTTTTAAGATTTTCCTTTAGCACTTGGAAAAACACCATCAACGTTTCAGTGTCATATTGTCGTCGTCATCGTCAGACTGCGGTTGGCGTTGGCGGTGTCGCTAATGACTAAGCCGCCCAACCTCATCCACAGACCACCCATTAGGTATATCTCTCTCTCTCTCTCTTTCGCTAGCTGTCTATGTGTGTGTGTGTTTTGTGGTCTTTGGCGCGTGCCTATTGATTTTTCGTGCATAATCGATATATAAATATTGCAAACTGCCTAAAAAACTTTTGCCAACTGTCTACTTTGGCCATCATTTACCCTTCCCTCCCCTCTCTCACCCGCTCTTTCACTACTGTCTACACCTAGTTTCGAGTGTCTTCTTAAGTTACGTTTCTTACATTTTGTCATATTTTCTTGCTATTTGTTTTCACTAATTTCCCTTGACACGGTGCGGTGGTTCGGTGTAAGAGTCGGTCGAAAGAAACTGTGCAAATATTTAATGAATATTTTCAATGCTTGATTTTGATTTGATTGAGCGCTTTCTGTTGCGCATTCCGTGTTCCTTCACATTGTTATTATTGTTGTTTTTTGTTATTTCAATTGCTTATCAAATGTTGAGTGAGTACTTTTTCGTTATTTTCGTTCCCTTTCAGTAAAGAGCTTAACAAAGAGCTTGGACTTAAAGGGCGAATTCTGAGAGCGATATGAATTTACAATGGACATTCTTAGTTGTAAATGAAATAGAGAAAATATTCTTGCCAGAAACTTCATGGCTAAATGGGTTTTTTTTTCTTTTGAAAAAGTTTTCGATGCAACCCTTGAAGTCTTTGCTGCAAATTGCGCTTTACTTTAAACTACATGGTTTGTTTTGTATGTTTTGCCAGACTCCTTCGTTGTGTCGCACTTGAAAACATGTCTCAAGAAATTGGCATTGGCTTTTGGCTTCAGGGGTTGGGGTTGGTTGGTCTCTCCTTCTCCCTCTCTCTTTAGCAAGCGAGCGAGCGCAGCTGTAAACTACGCAGTAATATTTTGTGCACGTTTCCTTAGCGCATGTGGCAAGCAGCACCAAACCACACAAACACACAGAAAACATGCTCAGGCACATGCCACATGCTAAATCCTGACAAGAAGAGTTCAGGGGCGTTTATATGAAAAGCAAAACGCTGTTGGGGGAGGGGGATGGACAAGATGACGTTGGCTGGGCAGCCGTGCTGCATCCGTCAGCGCGTTAATTGCACAAAGAAAATGCGCGTGTGAGCATGTGAAAATGCGTCAAGAGCAAAATGCATTCAAACTAAAGACGGGGGAGAAAACTAAAACAAAAAACCTTTGGTTAGAGCGTTGCTGGTTGTGTGGTTTGTATTCAAAACAGTTGGCGTTGCTAAAGGCAAAAAAGTTTCGTTTAAAAGGCTGCTGGGACAAACCATAGTTGTTAGCCTTAAGTTAAGACCCCTCTAAAGTTGATCAATTAAGTGGACCCCAAAAACTCTGCCTCGTTAAAGTTTAATTAGCCGTTGTATTTGTTTTGCAGTATTAGAGTTGACCTTGGACCTTTTTGAAATTGTTTGATCATTAGGGCTGTGCAGAACTGTTCAGCATCGATATCTGGCGCGTAGTCATTAATTCAATCAAATTAGTCAAGCGAAAGCTATGCGGGGGTGGTTAGGGAATGCAATATGCAAATGTAGATGAGTGTGTGTGTGTGTGTTGTTGTGACTGACACGCATGTTGACACACAGTGTAGTGAATGTGTGCTAGAATAATGCTCTGTTAAATTTACATAAAGTGAAAGGAAATGGAACAATAAGTTTTATAAGATTTCATGCCCAACACCCAACGCCCAGCACCACCCCCTTGCACAAGAATCGAGAGTGCCTCAAGGCAGCTGTTGCAAACGACAACAACAACAACAAGTACAAAAACACATTGTAAACTTTCGCAATGTGTATGACTGACTGACTAAGCCAAAGAGCTAGAGAGAGAGCGAGAGAGAAAACGAAACGCAAGACCAAGAAAAATGACGAGAATGAGTGGGAGTGACACTTCTGGGGTGCTGTAGGGGTTTTTTTTTTGTGTTGTTGTTGTTGTTGTCGTTGTTTTCTTTCATGCCAAGCGGCTTTGCCAGCCACACTCGACATATTTGCGGGGAATGCATTTTTATTTGTATTTGTTTTGGTTTTGCCTTCTCACAAAACAGGACACACACTAAAACACAATACGCGCACATTAAGCATGCATTTGTATATACTACACACAGACACACACACACACACACAAGCACAAACACTTAAATTATCCTCTTGTTCTCTTTTGAAATTGGGTCAAATCTAGCTGGAAGGCAAAAATGGCAAAGTGCATTAAGCTAATGATTGGTGAGCATCAAATAAGCAGCTATAAGGTTTAAATAGAACATAAAATCGATTTTTGTAATGCAGTTTCTGGTTTAAAGCTATGCTTTTCTATTCTTAGAAGAAGATACTCAAACGTTGCAGCATTAAAACTAGCATTTTGTTAATTGGAAAGTGTTCGTTAACGTTGAGAATGTCAAGTTTATTTTAGGAAATTGATTAACTTTTGCGACTTTTAGTAGTAGATATTTCTTAAAATAAATCTAAACTTCATTTCCCTTAAATTTTGCCGTTGAAAATTCCAAATGCTATCCGATATCCTGTACACATTCTAGGCGGAAACTTAATATCCTTCTCTCTCTCTGTAGCGCCCCAACAAGCTGCAATCAGCAAGTTGCATGAGTGAAAATTCAATAAAAGACCAAAAAATAAGAGAGAGAAAAAACGAACACAAAACAATTGTGCGAAATTTGCAGTTTTCAGTAGTTTCTCGGCCAAAAACAATGCAAAAGTTTGCCCAAACTATTGATTCTCAGTTTGAACAAAAGGCAGATAGTGAAAGAAAGAAAGAGGAGCATATAATCCTTATCGGCATGGACACACTTGCTTGAGTCGCTCTCATTTGCAGTCCGAATGCAAAACTTTTCCTTTTGCAATTGTCGTCAGCGTGCCGCCTCTGGCAGTGACACGTCAATGACAAACCGATTCAATTTATTGATATTGATAGTTCAATTCAAAATAGTTTGCAATATGCTGCTGCAACCACAAAATGACGCACACAACACTGTTATATCAATTAAATGAGGCGCCAACCCAACAACAACCACAGAGCTCAAACGCACGCAATAGGCCCAGTTAGTTTTGTGTCATATATAAATAGATATGTCACATGCAGAATGCATATCTATTTAAAGGTAACTCTGGCAACTCGTAACCGCTAACACAATGTGGGTGCAACTGATTAACATCAAATGCAGTTCTAAACGCTAAGGCGTCATCAATTGCAGCAATAGCTATTCTTGGCCAAATACAAGCTTCAATTCATTCATAAAGACAAATTGTCTTACCTAATTATAAGCGCACCGGCAACGACCAAAGAGAAAGCATATAATAACAATAATAATAAAGTGTTGCAACAGCCGCACAACTGGCATGTAATATTGAATAATAGACAAAAGCCAAAAACAAACAGTTGGTTAGGCGGCCAACAACAAATGACGAAATCGTAAAGCTCTGAAGCAGGAAAAAAGTATACGCAAAACCCAAAAACAAAGCCACAGCAAAAATTTCTTCAATTTAATTAAATAATTAAAAACAAAGACATGACCCCCGTTGGCCAAGCCAAGCCATAAAATTGTTGACTAATTAAAAATGACAAACAAACAACAACAAAAAAAGAACGAACAAAAATTCTGCTCATATAAAATGCAAAATTAGTTTTAGAACACGCGCCAAATCTCAACTTTTCTCTTATCGCCAGCGATGGGGCGGGGAGAGGGGTGGAAAATACTATGCTTTCTATATATATATAACAAAGAGTGCAAAAATTAGTAGCATACATATATAATCTGGCATTTATATCTCTGTAAGTCAAAGCAGTGGATAGGATTTTTTTTTCGTTGTTAGTTGTTGTTTGCGGTGCCATAAATCAAAGCCAACTAATAATCGATTATCATTTCCCAATAAATGTTGTTTTGGCCATAAAACTGTTTGTGATAGCATTGATAAAACGATAGGATTTATAGACATACTCTGCGTAACGCCAACTGTAACGATAAATAGCTTAAAATACCATTAAAATAGCAGTACAGGGTATTTGCGATTGAAAAGACTTGCAAGTGTTGCACCTTTACGGTTTTGTTGTATTTTAATTAGACGATTTGAGTTATGATAAGCAGACATATAGGGTTGCGTGGGCGTGGCTGTCAGCCAGCTAATGAGCGCGCCTCACACAAAACAACAACAGCAAAAATTGTGTCGCATAAAAAGCGATAGATAAAATGGGAAGGTAAAGATAAGATAACAACGATATCAATGCCATGCCCATAAAAGAGGGCGTAACAAGTGCAAAGCCAAACAGCAACGAAAACCAAAAGCACTAACCATAATTAATAGAATATATTGTATATGAGAACCTGTGACCAGAGACAAGGCTAAGTTTAATCTAAAGTACACAGAACCCAAATATCCAAATATCCATTAACCATACAGTTTTCAAGTGCATTTGACATCATTTTCCTTTGCTCCGCACAATTCTCTTTTATTCACAAAAAAAAAAAATCATTTTAATTCAAGGCCAGAATGATTTCATGCAGCTGGCATCTGAATAAAATTCGGAATTATTAATGCTAAAAATAAATTGTTCAAAAATAAACATTGTACGCAAGTTAACTGCACTTGAAGAGTACCATTGGTAATTCGCCTAAAACAAAAAAAATATAATGAATACGATATCCTATTTTCTAATTCGCTGCTGGTTTTTTGGCCTCTCATCTAAAATTATATCATGAGCTAAAACGCGCTGAGGAAAAACGTCATTAATTTGCCGCATTTAATAATAGCGAAAAACGAAAATGAGCAACAATTTTCTTCTTGTGTGTTATTTGCTTAACAGCTTTTCATGACATTTATGTGTGTGCGTGCGTGTGTGTGTGTCGCTTTGACAGCTGATTTTCGTTTTGCACGTTTCTTTGCGCTCAAGAGAACTAGAACTAGCTTGCAAAGAACTGACTCAGTATGAGAAAAACAAACCAACGAAAAACATCACTAATTAACTGAGCTAAAAGCGTGAATAAAAACTGATTGAAATTTCCATGGAAAATCTGATTAAACTCAATGCAATGCAATTTATTGGTTATATGTTCTCGTATGTGCATGCACACATAAATATGAAAATGCAATTTGTAGAACATATTTTTACGTTGTTTACATTTCGTTAGAAATGCCACAAGACGGGTGGGCGCTTGGGAATATGCGTTTCAATTACACGTCGAATCGAAATGGAGTTGAAAGATATATGTGTGCGTTGTATCAGAAAACAGTAGTAGGTGTACAGACAAGTTTCAACAACCGGAGGCAGCAAAAACAAATGTAAACACGGCAACAACAATAACAACAACAACAGCAGGCGAGAAATCAAGAAATGAGAAACAAAGTCTGCTGCGCCAATTGGTTTGCCTACAAAATAAAAAATGAGCAAGCAGAACAACTGCAACAAAACAATAATAAATACAGCAAAGTAAAAGAATAATAAATACTTTTACTTTAGAACGAAGCATGCCGAGTATATCTAAACATATAAAGGGCGTCTGCAAACAGGCTCAAAGACAGCGAGACGAACGTAAAAAAACTCCTTAGTTGAAGGCAAATTGACTTTTGGCACGCTTCTTGGCTGCAGCCGGACAAGACAAAGAAGCAAGAACACAACGGCCAAAACGAAGAGAAGAAAGCACAAAGTACACAAAACCAGGTCGTCGGCTGCAGTAATTTGATGATGGCAATTAAAGCATCAGTTTTAAGCAGAAAACCACACAGCTCCAGATGTGGAACAGTATTTATGACATTTTTTCATGAAGCCAAACGAGACTTTGGCATCTAAGAATGGAAATGAAATGTGACATCCACACTTAATTATTGTTCGTAAGTGCAAGAAGACGTAAAGAACTGTTAGTTTGCAAGAAAAGAATATTTATATGTATCGATATAAGATATCGATTATTTCATATTATAAGCGTCAACAACTGTAGAAACTGTTGTGCAAAATTGATTGCGCAAAAGCAATAAAAGCAATTGCAATTGCCAGCGGTTAAAAGTCACGTTCAGTATATGTATTTGTTGTTTGTTTTCATTTCTCATTTTTCTTTCCATTTATTTTTGTTATATTATGTTTAGTCTGACGAATACAAGTGTGTAGTTTGAATTATTATACGAAAGAAAGAAACAAAAAAAAATATATATCAACAGAAAAAAACGCTGTAGACATCGATAAATTATGGCTTGTTAGACAAATATTTGATAACCGCATGTGGCCTTTGCATATATACAATATGTAAATGCAAACACACACACAAAGTCAAGACATTTATATAAATATATCACACTGAAGCACTTCACACAATTGTGTTAATTTGCAGCGGATCTGGCAGCGCTGGGTTGATTTGAGTAACTGCTCAATCGAAACTTGTTAATTGGGCGAGAGCAGCAGGTTCGTCACTCAGCCAGTCAATTAGAACCCGTTCTTTGTTGCCCCTGACGTGTGTTGTACATTTCTCCCAATTGGAATTTCAGCGGAAATAGAACAAACGCCCAAAAATGGAGCGCCATCTGTGGGCAGATAGTCAGGCAAGGCAAGGCGGCTGCTTCCGTTCCGTTATGTTTGTTTGCGGTCTCTTGTTGTCTTTCCCTCTCCCTCTCTCAGAAACTTATATTTGCAGCTTTTCGTTTAAATAGGTAAATAAATAAATTATTGGCCTACCTTAGATTCGCAGCAGCATTCTATTGAAATCAATTATTTACAAATTGAAACGTCGCACACTGGAAAAAAACACAGATTTTATCATTACTGCGTTTAAACAATTTTCAACGGCAAAGTTGCACTTTTTTCGCATCTAAATTTGCGTATATTTGTGTTTGTATTCACAACGCGCGCTTAAGAGGGAGAGGAACTGCGAAAGGGAACAAGGCGACAACACATGTAAAATACAAGCGACGACTGCGACGGCGACGTGGGCAACGACGTTGACGGTAACGGCGACGGGTGGGCGTAGGGCAGCAGTCGTCGCACACAGATCTTGTTAAAACGAATGGCGATGCTAAAAGCAAAAGGCGAAAAGCAAAACACACAACAGCAAATTATGAGCGTGCGTATGCATGTGTGTGTGTACGTATGTGTGTGCTTGAAAGCTTTGCATTTGTGTTTGTGAGAATATGGTAATAATGTAGGTGAAATATAAGAATCAAATACGAATACAAAAAATGCCAATAAGAATGACGACGTGTGCTAGCAAGCAATGACACAGAGGGGGGAGAGAGAGAGAAAGAGCACAAGCAAGTGAGAGGGCAATGCTTTAAAGCAGGACCAGCTGCTTAAGATCGCAAAACGAAAAAAAATACATATAAACAGACTTTGATTTTCATGTTTATACACTTTTTTTTTCTATTGAAAATTTAGTTTTTTGCAAGGCAGTTAGGTAACAGTTGTCTATATGATTTATGCTCATAATCTAAACACATTCTTTATTGCCTGTGACGACACACACACACATACAATCGCACACGAACACACACATACACACTCTGGCACATATACTAGCGCATATAAAAGTGTGTGGCTGCTGCTGCTGCTGTTCTACTCTGGCTGCGGGCAGCCAACAAAATCGATATTCTAAAAATAATATACTTTGAAAAATACAAAAAACAACAAAAAAAAATAAAAGGAAAATATAAAAGCACAAATGAATTTCAATTGTTGCCAGCAGCAGCAAAGACTGACTACCGGCTGCCCCCCTATGTACAAGCGTATATACATATGTATGTGAATGTGCATATGAATATGCATATGCGGTTGTGTGGGTTTGTATTTGTAATTATGTAGTACATACATATTTATTTACACTTCACTTAAATTGCGCACTTAAAAGAGATTTGCATTTAGCTGTAGGATTCAATTCGTTAGATGTGTTTGCAAAATATGTTTAGCATTAAATTAACTTCTTTTTATTTGATATTCTTGTTTCTGTAGTATTCTCTTTCGGATTTCTTGCACCCAACCGACGGCGACAGCGACGTACGGCAACTAAAACGACGTCGCGACATCGCTGCTGCGGCACAAAGAAAGCCGTTTTTTTCGGTTTGTGCTCTCTGCTGCTGCTTCTGCATGCATGTATTTGGGAGCGTGTATTTATGTGTGTGTGTGTTTGTCTCCCCTAAAGCTCGAGAGCCCCACACACGAAACGGGGACCAAAGCAAAGACAAGAAATAGAAAAAGGCACTTGGACTAAAGTAGAAACTGAAAGAAAAAAAAATAAAGCGGCAGCTACGTAAGTTTTTTTTTCATTCGTTTTTAGTGTTTAGTGCAATACGGTAACACTAGGCTCGACAGTGCCGTGTTTGGCGACAGGTGGAGAGAAAGAAGCAGAAGAGCACCGTGCGATGATAGCAGCTGCACTTGGTGTTGTTCTTGTTGTTGTGGTTGTTGCTGTATAGTAAAAGTAGCGAAAATGTGTAGTAGAGATAATTTGTTGGGGTTGTTGCTTTTGTGAATCACTAACACTGACACGCACACACACATTCAAACATTGAGCGAGCTCCAAAGTTGTGTGCTCACCAGTATGGGGGTGTGGTGAGTTGCAATTGAAATAACATTTGAACATGTACACATACAATATAGAACGGTTTTCGTTCTCCTTATTGAGGACAACACAAATTTGAACGTTTTAACTAAGTTTACAAGTTCAACTATTTCTTAAAACTGTTTGAATTTAACTTTAAACATAATTTTCTTGCTTGATCTTGTTAGTTACACTTATAGTTTAGCCGGTCGGTCGGCAATTAAAATGTTTTAAATACCATCCTGGCAACAACATTCACCACAACTCACCACAAATGAATGATTGTTTTCCGCTCTCCCGAACTTTTGTTTGAGCGTGTGTTTGTGCATGTGTGTGTGCTACTGCGCGTACTCTCTTTTTCTCTCTTGCTCTTTTGCTGCTACGGCTCCCACTCAGCAGAATTTTAACACAGGGCACAATTATTTGACTTCTTGCTTACTTAATTTTATTTTGTTTCAACACAATCCTGACAACGTCGCTTGACAAGCAAAATACCTTTGCTGCATTAGTTGATGTACATATTGGAACACACTTGAATTATATTTAAACAAATTCACACCTTTTATTTCTGTAAGAGCAGCGCAGCTGCCGTGCAAAACGCGGCGCACGTACACACTCAAAGCGGCGACGACAGCGACAGCGACAACGACGACGACATTCGCATTTTTTCACAGTGCGTTTGGCGTTTGCTCAACCTTTTTTTTGTTTTTCGTTTATGATTTGCATTGACAATGGCGTATACACCTGCCACAATTTCAATTGAAAATCATTCCTGGCACTTTCATTTACACTTTGCGACTATTTAGTGCAGCCGGTTATTAAATTTTATGCCAAAAAATTTCAATTTTGTCAAGCGGCAACTTGCGATTGTTCACACAGACACAGTAGAAAGTGACGCCATCTTTAAAGGGGTCGCTGTACGTTCAATCTTGTGGTAGTGTTGGTTATTGCGTTGTGAAATACTGTACGGCTGTTGCTAAATTAAATATCGATATATCTTAATTAACATGATTTAATTAAAAAAAGTAATTGTAATAATGCAAATTTTACAATTATACTCTGCGGTTGGCATTGTTTTAGAAGTAGTGTGCATTTTTGATAAGCAAAATAAATTTGATCGATACGGCAGCATTGTTATTCAAGACCTCTTGGCAGCACCTTGTTCGATTACGATTAATCGACTAGCATAGTGAATCAGAATGAAATTAACGAAACCCAATTGATTGGCACAAACGGTAAAAAAAGTGGTTAATTAGAGTAATTTGGCATACACTCGCAGCGCATATAGAGCCACAACTCTCTCTGCGTGCTTCGCAGTCAATTTAATTAGTTGAAAATAGTTTCAAAAGCAGCCCCAAGACGATCAACAGCAAAAACAAAAACATGTCCTCGCTATCCGCATCTGCGGAAAATGTGTCCACAATGGGAATTGGCAGTGGACCCGATTCAAATTCGCATCATGGTTCAGACGGTGGCTCCAGCATGTGTCTCGAGCTGGCCCTGGAGGGTGAGCGTCTCTGCAAAGCAGGCGATTGTCGGGCGGGCGTTGCCTTCTTTCAAGCAGCAATACAAGCGGGCACCGATGATCTGCGCACCCTTTCCGCCATCTATTCGCAGCTGGGCAATGCCTACTTTTATTTGGGAGACTATGCCAAGGCCATGCAGTATCACAAACACGATTTAACGCTGGCCAAATCTATGAACGATAAACTGGGCGAGGCCAAGTCCTCTGGAAATCTGGGAAATACTCTCAAAGTCATGGGTCGCTTTGATGAGGCGGCCATTTGTTGTGAACGGCATCTTACTCTTGCTCGCCAGCTTGGTGATCGCTTGTCCGAAGGACGCGCTCTCTACAATCTGGGCAATGTTTATCATGCCAAAGGCAAGCATCTTGGACAACGCAATCCGGGCAAGTTTGGCGATGATGTCAAGGAGGCTTTGGCCAAAGCCGTCGAGTTCTATCAAGAGAATCTACAGTTGATGCGAGATCTGGGCGATCGTGGTGCCCAAGGACGCGCCTGTGGTAATCTGGGCAACACATACTATTTGCTAGGCGATTTTCAGGCATGATTAACTATTAAGGTTGCCTTTGCCCTATTCTTATTTCAAATTTCTTATCACACAGGCCGCCATTGAGCATCATCAGGAGCGTTTGCGCATCGCTCGTGAATTTGGAGATCGGGCTGCAGAGCGTCGCGCTAACAGCAATCTGGGCAATTCGCACATCTTTCTGGGTCAGTTTGAGGATGCCGCTGAGCATTACAAACGCACTCTTGCTCTAGCCATGGAGCTGGGTGAGCGTGAGGTGGAAGCGCAGTCCTGCTACAGTCTGGGCAATACCTATACACTGTTGCATGAGTTTACCACAGCAATTGAGTATCATCATCGGCATCTGGCCATTGCACAGGAGCTAGGCGATCGCATTGGCGAGGCGCGTGCCTGTTGGTCGCTGGGCAATGCTCACTCAGCAATTGGCAACAATGAGAAGTCGCTGCAGTTTGCCGAATCGCATCTGCAGCTGGCCAAAGAGCTGCGGGATCCGGTTGGCGAGAGCACAGCTCGTGTTAATATCTCAGATTTACGCAAATTGCTTGGCATGCCAGAGGCAGAGCATACGCCCACACAGGAGGAGGAGCGTTCCAGTGCCTCGGATCACTCGGCTAGTGGACATCAATCGGATGGCTCGGAAAACTCACAGGGACGCATGGTGAGTGGCTTATCATACTTATTGCTTAACTTTGGTTGTGATTCATACTTTTTTATCAAGATTTGGAAGTTTTATTTTAAAAACAATTCATCATATTTTGTAAAAAGCTTTTTACTAACCAAATCCACTTTATCCGCAAGGTACGCGTTCGTCGCCAAAGCATGGAACAGCTGGATCTGATTAAGATTACACCGGATGGCAAACGTTTGCAGGAACAGGAAAAGAACAAGGCCACAACGGCCGCACACACAAAAGCCAAAGAAGATGATTTCTTCGATATGCTCTCTCGATCGCAATCGAAGCGCATGGACGATCAGCGTTGCTCGATTAAGATCAATAGTGGAGCAGCTGGAGCAGGCGTTGGAGCAGCTACTGGGGCCACCCGCAAGCCGCTGGTGCAACAGAACTCGCTGTTTGTGGATCCCACCAATTTGCCGGGCCTAAAGTCGCCGTCGTCGGCAGTGCCAGCACATGTGGGACATGCACCATTGACGCGCAGTGCGACAACCACACAACAGCCGGATGATGCATTCCTGGACATGCTGATGCGCTGTCAGGGCTCGCGCCTGGAGGAACAACGCTCCGAGTTGCCACGTGCAAATGTCACCATGGACGTGGAGTCGCCACAGCTGCAGGCACCCGTGTCAGCTGCTGCGGCCAGAAGTGGCGGCACCACTGTGCCCGACGAAGATTTCTTTTCGCTCATCATGAAAGTGCAGAGCGGACGCATGGAGGATCAGCGTGCATCGATACCCCTACGTGGCTTAAACAATGCTCAACGTTCTGCACGCAATCATAATAATAATAATAACAACAACAATAACAACAATGCTGGCAATGGTGGTGCTGCTGCTGCCTCCAAGTAAAAATTCCAAGCCAAAACGCTGTTCCGTAACGGCTGCTCATATTTTTTTCCATCATTTTTGTTATACACACACATATATACACACTTACACGCACAGCATGTGCATACATTTGGGCCATTTGGCCAATATTGGCTAAGATTAATTTGATAAGATTTTTTCCAAATTTTTTATTTAGCAACTTTAACGAAAAATTAACCAAATATTTGTATTGCATGCATCGCTCTTCCATATCGGATGCATTTGTTTATTACTCACACACACACACACATGTATGCACAAAACTTACTCACCATTTACATAAGATACATATACTTATATATACAGTTATACAAAGTTATACTAATATTGATATTGCGTCATTTCTCAAGCATGCTTCTTAAATATTTACAAAAAACACTCGCACAACATTTTTTTTAAAATGATATTAACTTTTTTAATTGCATGTAACTACGAGTAGTTGTTAAGCACAAAATAGTCCAAGAACAAATATCACATTCGTTTAAACAGTGATTGCAAGGAAGTTAAACAAAAAATGTGTCCAAATTAATCATTCAAATAATTTTCTGATTGTACTCAGCTTCCAGGCAATCGCTGTACTCTTGCTCAATGTGACTTTATCAATTGTAATAACTCTTTAACTCTAAACGAATATCCATAATTGCATTTCCACATGTACTTTCCAATTGTAACTATGAGTATTGAATTCTTTTCTAATGAAACTTTCGCTCGAAAAAAACAAAACATTATTTCAATTTATATTATTTTTCAAGATATTAACGGTATCCCTGGAGATTGCTCTTTTTCAAATCCAATGCCGTTTTAGCATATAGCCTACTAATACACATATACAAATACATACACACATATATATATTAATATACGAATATATAGATATCTGTATATAACTGATAAACACTGATCAATAAAGTTGTTTAATTAATTGATAAAATGAAAAGCCAAAATTTTTAAATGTTACTAAACGAATTGTATACTGAAAATGATTAACAATCAAATCGATTCGAATCAAATCGAGATCAGTTGTAACTTTATTATTTAATATTAAAAATCAAAAATGTTTGCTGACACTTGCGTTGTTCTCTTAATCTGAAAATGACAAAAAAACCAAAAAATAATCAAAAACTTTTCGTTTTTAAAGCTTTATTCATAAATTAGTCGTCTTATGAGCCTAAAAAAAAGTACATGATAAGTGCCCGACACGCCTCCAAAAAAAAGTGTCTCGCCTTGCTTGCCTTTCTTCTTTTTTTGGGGCATGCACCACTCGTTAGTGCACATTGGAGTGGTCGAATTTCTTTTTATTTACAAATTGATTTATACGAGTATAATTTAAATCTTAACAACAACAAGTTAAACGACACCCTACGCCTTGCCAGCCTTAATACTCTCCGGTTGTGTGTCGTCCAGCACAAATATGGGCAGTGAGTAGTCCAAGGGCTTCTCACAGCTAGCCGGCACGGCCTTGGGATAATCGTAGGCATGCTTCTGGAGGCTCTTGTGCCAGCCACGTTTCAGCATAACATAGACCACAAAAACGCTGACCAGGAACGCCGAACAGCTGGCCAACACAAACATGGCCAGTTGAACGGTTTCATCCGGTGCGGTGGCTGCTTGAGCCAATGGTGGTGCAGCGGTGCGATGCACAAAGTGTGAGCGGCTGAAATCCGGTCGAAAATGACCGCCGACCAGCTGGAAGCCACCCGTTGAAATGGCCGTCTCAATGGCAAAGGCCATGTCCACCTTGGCCTCATTGTGCAGCTCGAAACGTACAATAACTGAACCATCAAAGTTCTCCTGGACACGCAGATTCTCCACAACATCGCCGAGTAGCTGCAGCAGCTCACGCCTTATAGCATCATAGACATTGCGTACACTGCTGCCACTGCTGCGGTTGGTCATGTGCAGCTCAATGGCGACGGCTTCTATGGGCACATGTTCGCAGCGCTTGTCGCCTCGCCCGAAGACATGCGTCGCCTGGAGTTGATTGCCGGCGGCATCGACACACCAACAGCTACGACCACTGCACTGTAGTGGTCGGAAGGCGCCCGACTCATCACAGTCGACGGGAAAGGTAGCCGTTTCTGCCATGGCACGACAACGTGTCGTATTCAGCTGCATTGGTGAGTATTCCACGGAGAGCTGGGAGTCCAACAACGAGTTGGCCAACTCCATGACACGCTCTGTTACAGTTGCAGCTGTACTAGTTGTTGCCTTTAATCTGGCATCGACTTCATCCAAATCCAGATCCTCATTGGCTATATCGTTTAGCTGCGTCAATTGGCTTATGAGTTGCTCCATGAGTGGATCACCCAGATCGTAATTCTTACGATTGCGCGCCTGTCGACTATTACAGATGGGTTCAATGTCGCGGGTCAGTGTGCCCTTTAGAGGAGCACCCTTGCGATCTGCACACCAGCAAACGCCATAAGGATTGGGCATCTCCTCGTCATCCAACTGCGCCGAAGAGCCAGCAAAGGCACGACTCACAATCTCAGTGGTGCGTGGTGTGCTTGGCAAAGCGGGTTGCTTGCCCAAACACTGCACAGGACTCCAATGACCGGTGACGGGATCACAGCGAGGCTGGAACCACACCGAAGAGTGTCCACTGCGTTGGGCAGCCAAACTGTTCTTAAGCTTAAGTCGTTCGCATTGGGTGAGCACTGGACAGACGGAGTTGCAGGCCAGCTCATTGTGGAATAGATTCTTGGTCTGGCAGGCTGCAGCCTTTGTATCAATGGTAACTGGCAGACACTTATTGGCTTTGGGACTGAAGCGATAGCGGGTTGAGTTATGCTCCGTCTCCGAGCTGGCCAGGCACACATTGTCCATGGATTCAAAGCAGACATCGCGTGTTTTGGAGCAGCAGACGCCACGATTACTAACTGGATTCAGTTGGCAGGTGTGCGTTGTGGGACACGCTTCGTGCTCATTGTGTGGACCACAGCTGACATCGAGCTCACCCTGCTGCAGGGGATTACCCTCGGCACAGACGGAGGCACGTTTCGGTACACAAATGGGCATCTTGGGACAGGGACTATCCACACATTCCACACTGATCAGTTGGCATTCCTCATCGCTGGCACAGTTGAGCTCATCGCAATAGTTGCGACATGTGCAAGTGGTGCAACCCTTGGCATCCATCTGGAAACCACTGTCACAGCTCACATTGCACTTGGTCTCGGGGCAGGAGAAACTAGAGTTGGCCTTGCAAATGGGCGTGGCAGGTGACTTGACCCTTGTGCCCGCCAACTGTTGACCCAGTGCGTCCACACACCAGCAGTGTCCATCCGGCGAGCATTGCACCTGCTCCCACTTACCAGAAGCTGGATCACATTGTGCCACCGTCATCTGGCGTGCTGGTATGCCCAGCTCGGAACTCTGGTGCAGCTGTATGGATTGCAGATGCTGGCAGGCCGTTTTCAACTGTGGCTCAACACACTGTGTGCCACAGCCATTGGAGCAGCAACGGCGGGAACCCTCACAATGTGCATCCGTTCGGCATTCATAGGCACAAATATTTGCATCCAGATTGTCGCTGGGTCCAGGCGGCACCAGATAGGGACACTGGCCCGGCTTGCGTGGCAGACAGGCGGGCACTGGAGGACAGTACTCTCCCTCGCAGCTGACATCCACAATGCGACATTCCTTGCCCTCTCCGCAGGTGACACCCTCGCAGGGATCACGACACTGGCAGGCCGGACAACGTGTGTTTGCATCCAAAGCGAATCCATATTCACAGCCCATGCGACAGGTCAAATCCAGACAGTCCAACTCCTCCCTCAGCTGCTGACAACTCTCATCGCTCACATTGTAACCCCTCGATTTGGGTATCTCTGTGCCAAAGCCATCCACGCACCAACACTGCTCCACCTCCATCTCAACTAGATCGCTGGATTCAACAATAGGTCTCTTCGATGCCGGTGCAACCTTCTTCAGATCCGTCTCGAATAGCTGTCCCAGACTCTGTTGCCGCTCAGCACCCATATCGATGACCTTGGCACTGCGTCCCATGGACATCGCTGGCGCCACCTGCACTCTCAGCGCACTGTCATCCACTCTGTATAGCTTCAAGCGTTCGGATTCCCGTTTAGTGCGCTTGGTTGAAACACTTGGAGCATTGCTCAGCAGCATTCTCATGCGACGTATGGTATTCTCCTCAAGAATCTGTCGCTGTTCCGCTCGTGTTACTTTTATCTTGCGCAACTGACACTGTCGTCCAGCATAGTCACCTTCTTTTGTGCAACGTGGTGCTGGCATCGCTAGTTGCATTCCTGCCTCAGTGCCCTCCATGCGCTCCGAGAAGTCACGCAGATACTCGCACACTGTGGGTGGGGGGAGAGAAGGAAAATGTTATAGAGGGTTTTTCCTTAGCTCCTTTGAACTGCTTAACACTTACTGGTTTGCTGTCTCGTCGCCTGCTGATCCTCGGCAGCTGTGGTTTGTTCCGGCACAGGACAGCATACACTCTCTGCCTCACGATGCAGCTTGGTGCACTTGTACTGCTCCGGACACATGATGTGATTGCTCATGGCGCGTCCTTGCTTGGACTCCGCCTCTGGCTCAAAGAAAGCAGTGGGTTGGAAACTTCTTGCTTGACGCTCCTCAAAACAATACATAACCTCACCGCTGACTGTGTCCGAAAGTGGTGTTCCTACCTCACAGGGATTAGAGTAGGCCAAATCCGGCTTACAGACAGGCCAAGAGGCGCAGAGCGAGGAACCCGATTCACACAGCGGATCGGTGGCAACCTCACAGTGAGAGCCCAGGGCACACTTGAAGCCCTCACAGGGTTCGGAACACTCGCAGGTAGGACAGCCATTGTGATCGTTCTGGAAGGGTTAAGTCAAGGAAAAACAGTTAAAAATTCCTTATCAATTGAGCTCTAAACTTACCTTAAATCCATATTCACAGACTGCCGCACAGATATTCGTATCGCATTGTTCCATCTGAAAGCTTCGGGCATAGGAACGACTGATCATATTCTCCCAGCCATCGCAGTTAACACTGTTTGCCGCACCCATGGACTCCTTAATCTTGTGTCCCGTGCGAGGATCGACACACCAGCAGACTAGACCATTCCTCGAACACTGTCTAGGTGAGTACTGACCACCAGGTCCATTACAATCGGGCACATAGCCACGTCCCTCACGCTCATTGATGGCCAGGACATCGGAGAGAGCCTTGGCTTGATGACAACCGGTCACATTGCTGGCCTGCTGACAATTGTACTGACAGCCCTTGGTGAAGCAGCATTTCTCCATGTTGGGGCACTCCAGATCATGACCACACGGCGATCCACACATGTAGCCTGTGCGCTCCGTGAAATGGGATTGTTCCGTTGAGGGACACACACCGGGCTTCTGGAAAGTCAAGGCGCTGGGACAGCAGACACCATAATCATTGCCTGACTCCACCATACACTGATACAATGGCGGACACTGTGGCTTGCCCGAATCCTGACCACACAAAAACGGTCGCACACTATCCTCAATGGCCAGCGGAAGTCCGGCGGGACAGTAGTTGGCCAGATTGCGTGCCTTCTTGCACGTGGGCACTGGCGGACATGGTTCCGATTTGCACTGCACCTCCTGCAGCTGACAGGATTGTCCATTGGGACAGTCGAGTCCGTCGCAGGGATCCCGACAGCGACACACAGAGCAACCAGTCTGTGCATCCCTGGCAAAGCCCGAGGGACAGAACATGCGACAAGCGGAAGCAGCACAATGTGCCGGCTCCTGGCACTGAACTAGCGTACGATTTGCATTCCGTGTGCCTGGCAACTCAACGCCATAATCA
The DNA here is from genome assembly GCA_035044725.1 of Scaptomyza caliginosa. Classification (NCBI taxonomy): domain Eukaryota; kingdom Metazoa; phylum Arthropoda; class Insecta; order Diptera; family Drosophilidae; genus Scaptomyza; species Scaptomyza caliginosa. Next base: position 3,428,796 of record JAWNNR010000686.1, read on the forward strand.
TCGATGCACCAGCAATCCTCGCCAGCTCGTTCATTGCTACACTGAATGCTCTCAAATTCACCAGTCTTGCGGCAACGTGGTATACGCACAGCCTTCTCCGATCCAATTGCCTTGGCGCGACGCGATTCGGCGCGTCTCAGATGCTGACAGGCAGTCAAGTTGGCTAAAAGCAAGAGAAGGAGTATTAACTTCAGGTTAACCAGGATGAAGACAAGACAAGTATTTAACTTTAGTTTGGCATACTTTCGTGTTATTCAACTGCAGCAACAACACAAGACAGAAGACAGAAAAAAAAACCCAACAGCGACGTCAGTTTCACTTTTTCGTTAGCAAACGTGACGCGTTCGTATTGACTGATACAACAACGACAAATTATAAATAGTTTTTATAAGTGGCAGCAGTTGCCAGCGGCTTTTGGCTGTTTGAATTTGTTGCTATTGGCAGTGTTGTTTGATGTCTCAGGGCCAACATTGTGCGCTTTTGTATGCGAATACGGTTTTGCCGCTTGGCCAACGCGTCGTATGCGCAATTTACAAAAATGGCCCGAAACCATTAACGCCAGCTATTGGATGCTTTTGCTTTAACTATTCTGTTGTTGTTCATAAGACATACTCATTGTCTAATGCCCGCTCAATGCTTATGTAATTGAGGCATCATCCCCTCCTCCTCCCCCTCACCTACCGCAACCTGCACGCAACGCTGAGTTTTTGGAAAGATTTCGCAAAGCGAACCAACCAAGCCATTAACTATATATCTTTTTGGACGTAATCCATTCGACATGCACTCTGTCGTCTGAAAAGCAATTGCACTTAAACAGTTTTAGATCTGCCTCTTGACTTTACACATATATATGGGTGTTTGACCAATTGGTGCATTCATTAGCCCTTATGTCATAACCATGCTTAATCAAGTGTCGATTTGTGCGCAGTTCCCACCTTTATTATAGTTAAGTAGCTTAGCTTTAAGTAGTTTAGTTTTACTGCCATAACTTTGGCCTATAACTCCAATTAGTTATGCTATGCCTAAACACTTCCCCTTACTCTTCTTAACACCATGCTCAACTCTCATTTGTTGTGTATCATCTGCATATCGTACAAACGTAAATTGTTTTTATTGTCATACTATATGTGTATACAAACATCCGGCTTGCATTTTCACTGCTATGTTAATTGATGTGTATTTTTTTGGTTGCTTTAGCTTGCATTTCTTTCTTTTTTTTTTTGGGTTTTTGAAGTCTTTTCACCAGAAATTAAATGAAAGTTTTTTTTTTATGTGTGTGAGTTGTGTTTTTGGCATCGCTTCGTGTTTGTCAGCTGGCCAGCAACAAAAACAATATGGATTAGGTATTTCGTATCGAATTCCAATTTCGCTGCATGAATGAAAACAAAAACCAATTAAATGAAAATAATAATAAAAGCAACAACAGCAACGCCGAGAAACGTGATTTATTCTACTTGATGGTAGAGCGAAATCAAGTTTGTCGCCTAAGTCTTTCGGTCGAAGCGTAACGAAAACGAAAACAAAAGCCGCATAGAAGCCAAACAGCAATTGCTGCCCCAGGGGCAACAACGTGTTGTTTTTGTTATTGCTGTTATTGTTATTGTCGAGCATGGCGAGCAGAAGCTAGCCTGACCGACTGACACAGAGTCATAGTTAGGTTTTCCAGTTTTTGCTGCTTCTACTTTAGCTGCTGTTAACGGTTTTTTTCGGGCCGCCTATTTCAAGTTCGTGTGCTGCGTGAAGTCTTTTCGGACCCCGAGGTCTAAGCGCTTTTTAATGATGGCGTGCTATATTTAGCGCCTGAGTTCTACAAACCATTTTCCACACACGCTAATTACCCCAGCCATGCATTTTGCAATTGCAATTGCCTTTTAACGAGCTGTGCGAGACTTAAAGCCTCTAACTTGTTCCACTTACGGCTCGCGCAGTTCATTGACTTGCCAAAAAAAATATAAGAAATGGTAGAAGAAAGAAATGGCAAAGAAATAAAGTACATAAAGTCATTGACTCTGCTGCGTGTGCCACATAAATAAAGGGTCCTGCTGAATGCAAACCCTTTTTAGCGTTTTTTTTTATCAGTGCTGACGGCTTTTGAGAAGATCAGCTTGAAACTTTTTTCTGGAAATTTTACTAAGAATTGCTTTCTATTTGCTAATAAGCTGTGCAGTTTTGTACTTTAGGCAAACAATTTTGTTTTTTATATCATAATTATCTAACGATTAATTTGCTTAATTAAGAATAATAAGCTCTAATAAGAGGGAAAGGAATCTTAAATTTTCAATACCAAGTTTCTAATAAGCCAATTATGCTTTTCAACTTTCTCAAAAAAAAGAGGTAACAAATAAAGCTACTTTTGGCTGTAAAAACGCCAAAACACTGATGCCTGTTCTACTTACCATTCGGTCGCTTTGCCTCGGCAGCTTGCAACAAGAGCAGCGAGAGTAGCAACAGCAGCAGCCAGCTCGAAAACAATTTCAGCCAGCGTTGTTCACAATAATGCGGCATGTTGTTGAGACGCGGGCATTCAAAAAAAAGTTGCCAAAAAATGATTTCCTGTTTTGTGGCAGCTGCAAAACGAAAGAGAGTTCATATCAAGTAATGTTTTTTTTTATATATGGCCAGCAGCAAAGCTTTGTCACGTTTGACGTCACACGCTTGGGCGCTGCGCTTATGAGACCGAAACCGGGCATGTGAGAAACTCACAAAAAAAAAATAAAAAATAAAATTTAAATTCAAATATGCATACAACAAAAATACTTTCACTTAGTCTATGTTTTTATTTGCTGTGTTTTGTAGTTTTGTGGCTAAAGAATTCAAGCTAAAACCGTATCACATTTGGCTGCATAATTTAGATGCTCTTTGATTGCGCAATAGGCGGAAGACTCTACAAGAGTAACAGAGATGACATATAGAGAGAGGGAGAGAGTAAGGTAACGGGTACATTTGGGCTCATGATGCTGCAGTCCATTGTTTGTAACTTCTCATAGCATTTAGCAGCTGTTGTTGTTGCTGTTGCTTGCTGCTGTTGCTTGCTACCATTGAAGGCGAGTGATTAATCTGCGCTTTCACTTTGGCAAGCAGCAGCAGCAGCAAACAACAACTTCAATTGCCGTCAGCGGATACAATTTTTGCGCCAGCAGTGTTCGAAAAAATTCACTTTTTTTTTTCGTACGTTTTCCGGTCCATTGAAAACGACGTCTTCGTCTTCGTCGCCCAGCTTTAATCACAATCTTCTGGCATTTTCTCTAATTACGTTGGACACGCCAGCTGCTGGGCAACAGCTGATCGGCTAATAACAAAAATATACACTCCATATCACGGCACAAAGAAATTATCAAAAAAAAAACCAAAGTTTGTTGCCTAAGTCTTTTGTTTGCCATGAGTAACATTTGTTGTTGTTTGGGTGAAAAGCGTTTCTGTCGTGCGTTGAAACTGGCAAACGTCAAGTTTTTACGTTCAAAACTGTATATTTTTGGCAGTTGTTGTGTTTTTTTGTTTTTAGGGTGGCTCTGCAAAAAGCAGGTCAGTTAACTACTGCAATATATTCAAGCGAACAAATTTCTCGCAACTTTTGTGAATGAAAGCAGCCAACTAATTTGAACTTGAAGGCGTAGACTTAGCTGTTTTTTTTCTTCAAAGATTTCACCATGGCCAAGAGGCAAAAAATTGAAATGCAAGCAAGGCAAGTTGGGTTAAGTGTGTGCTGGATGTTTTGACCCTGTCACATTAGCTGCTATGATATGCATGGACTGGCTCAAAAAGCGTGTGACAGTTAGTAGAGTGTAAAGTTTTAACGATTGGTGAAATGGGGTCAAACATGTCAAAGTCATGTTATGTTATGGATACTTATATGCATTTACCATGTGTGGGCCAAAGCATCTTACTCTTTTCCTCTCTTTCTCTGCCTGAAAAGCCCACTTAAGCCTTTGGAGCTTGTCATACTCTTTAGTTTATTTACTAGACTCAACTACTTATATGTTAAGCTGTTCCAATTTCTTGTTGCTGAGTCATGTCTTTAATTTTTGGCACTTTTAATGTGTTGCAAAGTTTTCTGCTACAGTTATTATTGCGTGTGCACTCACACTTGCAAAATGTTCCAAACTCTGCCTAACGGTGCTTAGTACTTGGCCATTTGCGCAGTTATAGTCTTTTGTTATTGTTTTTGTGTTTTTTTATGCGCATCGCTTTTTTGGCATCGTTTTGGGTACTTAACGCTCTGCGCTCATTTACATTGTTTTGTGTTTATTATGATTAGGTAATGATCTCGATTGTTAATTATTTTCATTTATAATGTAGCAACACAAATGTTTGATTTGTGTATGGATAAGGTTTTGTTTGGGTATTTTTAACATATTTTTTATATCATTTATACATTTGTTTATTTTGCTTATTATTCATAAAAAAAAATGCCAAAAGTTTTTTTTTTAATGTAGAACTCTTAAATGCCAAAAGGTTACCTTGAGCTGTCAATTAGGAGATCATAGATGGAATATCTTGAACTTTGCTTTGGACATATTTACGAGTGTCATATTAAACCCAGTTTCGATTTCAATTTAACGAGCTTAGAGCTACGGTTGGAGAAGGCCATTGCTTAACAAACCTGTTCAGATGCAGAGACTTCAACTGGCAGCAGCTAATCCAATAAAAAGTGAAATTATATCTACTGAATAAAATTGCTTTTCGTTTATTTATTATATCCACAAGTCAAGAGCCTCGTCTCGATATATATAAATATATATATATTCAGTAAGTGCTTTAATCCAAGTGCACAGCTTTAACGTTGGGCTTTAAATTAGCAATTTTCACAATTTCACTACACAGACACACACACACAGACACAAATTTGGTTTTCACTTTGAATTTCTACGACGTTAACTGAAAAAACTCTCTCGTATTTTTGTTGTTGTTGTTTTTTATTTGTGTTTTTGCGGCTAAGGCAATTTGAAATTCGCGTGCGACCTCAACGACGATCGTTGTTCATTTGAGCTGTTAAAGGCGCAGCCGTGGTGCTGTTAGCCGTTGGTGGTGCTGCGTGGTTCGAACCAAACATGTTGCGAACGAAACGAAACGAAATTCGAGGAAAACCTTCAACAACAACAACAACAACGCTTGTTTTGGACAGTTTTTCGCTGTTTGGGGAATTTGACGTTTTTTGTGTTTTGAAGCCAGCAAGCTTTGAGGTGCGTCCACATTCATTCATGCTCCAATTGCACGCACCACCGCACACGTTGATTTTGGCCTCCCCGCGATACATAAAGTTCAGCTAATGGCATTACTCTACACAGCGCGAAAATTTGACTTGATTTGTAAAGTTAATTTCAGGTTATTTGTCATTATTTTGCTAACACTTAATTAAATTTCAGTTAAACTAAGTTAGCCTTTATTTGCCCAGTGCGTGACAGCCTTCGTTGGCCAGAATAAGCTTGGCCACGGGGTAAAACCGATTTGCCGTCGATTTACCCGATAGCAACTCGTCGCTGCTTGCTGACTCAGTGCGTTGTCAGTTGTAGTACTTACGGATATTGCCTTAGCCAAGGGCATTGATTTATCACCGAATGTTGTTTTTTTTTGTCAAAACTTTGCTTGATGTCATGTCAAAACAACTGTATTTTGTTTGGCAGCTTCCGCTTCGCATGGTTTTCGCACGCTTTTGCCATATTTCAATGACTTTCTTTATTAATTTCATTAATAAAAGCCGTCTGTCCCCTTCAACTCCTCGCTGAACGGGCATTATTAAATTAAGTGCAGCGCGTGAAGTTCCGTCTCACGCAAAAAACACAAAATGTTGCGGAGTCTGTGGCGACAGCAGCTGTACTGTACGCAGCTTTTGGGCGGTCTTTACATAAGTTAGGGTATTGTGGGCATAACAGCTATGTCTTGGCATGAAGATGTTTGTTAACAGGTTTTTTATTGCTTGCCTATACAGGAAGCAATTTTCTCTCTCTGGCTTGCTCCCACTCAAGTCTAGGTACGCTTTATAACAACTTCAGCTTCCTTGGCACTTCAATTCGAGATCATATTAACAATGTGACCCGATTTCAGTTAGAGCGTCTTCCAAGGCACACCTCCAAAAAACAGCTGCCGCAGTGAAAGTGAAAGTTCTGTATTCGAACAGCTTCGACCGCGATGCGATGTGACTCGAGTTGAGTCGGTCAATATCAAAACGATGCTAACGAGTTGTCAAAAGAAACTCAATTTGCATATACTAAAAGAAAAAAAACTCACTTGGCATTACATCATTTTGTTCAGTGTTTTATTTTGTTTATAATAAACTATATTATATATATATAATTATATTTATATATATTTGTATTTTCTGTAATGACTTTTATCTAGGTTTTGTGTTGCTGTTCAAGAATAATATTTAAAAAATAACTCTAGCAGAACAAACAAGTCTTAATTTGTTGTTGTTCATTTATGTCCTTATACATTTCTCAGTTTTGTCTTGGGAGGCGGGATTTAAAGGGCAGACAGTGGGAAGTAGGGCGGGGGATAGGAAGGCAAAGGATTCCATCGACTGATGCTTTCTCAATTTAAAAATTCGATTCAAAAACGTATCGTGTGAGTTAGAAGAACTTTACAATTTGCTGTTAAAGCTTGAAGAGTGTACTAAATATTTGGATCAACATTTGAAGAGTTTTTTTTTGTAAGTTATTAAAGTATTCTATTTTGTAATATTATAGTAAAAGTGATTTGACAAGTGCCTTTTGATTTTGTTACAATGCTGTTTCTAGTTACAAAGTGCATTCATTGTTGTTGTTCTTCTATATTGTTTTTCAAATATGTTATCCAAGAGGAAACCTTATGCATAGTTTTGAGTTTAAATTGGTTTTGTTGTTGTTATTTTTGTAGTTGAAATTGTTTGTTTAATTAAATTTGTTGCATCGCATAAACTAAATTACATAACTGATTTGTTTTGGGCGCGTTTTCCTCTATATGTTCTATACATATATTTATATAGTCTGTATAATTTACGTATAATATATATATATACTTTTTTTAATATTAATATATTTATATTTACAGACACATGCAGTTGTTGTTGTCATTGTTTTTTTGTATATATATTTATTTATTATACTTGTTCGTTCTTTGCTCTTTGTTGTAAATATTTGCACAGAAACAAAATACTTAATATTTTTGTGTTTATTATTATCAATTCTATTAATTATGAGTGAACACAATATTTTTGCAGTTTTATTTTGCATTCATCTTTTTTTGTTCTTGTTGTCTCAAATCTGTTATAAACATCACTTTATATTTGTTATGTCTTTGCTAAACATGAATTAAATGTCTTTTGTTGTTACTAGCAAAATCGCGATTAAATGAGGAAAACATTGTTAATTGGATAAACAAATTCTAACAACACGCTTAAGCTAAGATATTTATATGAATATCTTTATATATGTCTGTATATATGTATACATATCGAAAAAAGGTTAGACATTGCTGTCGTTGCTAAAAATTAGTTTACATTTTTGCTGTATAAATAATAAATAAAACATTTACAACTATTTGCAACGCTACACGACCTATCAACTATATCAAATTGTATATATAACTCCGTATATAAATATGTCCTTTTGCTAAAATTTATCGTTATTATTAATAATCTTGCTTTGTTGTTTTGTTTTATAATTATAATTAATATTATTTATATTATTATTTGCATCGTACTCTCTCTGTTAAGTGGTATTAAACTAATTGCATTAAAGTAGTAATAACTGCGGGTTATCATCAACTTGCTAGCTGCTGGCCATTTGTTTTCGCGTGATTTGTAAGATAAAGAAAATCGAAGCAAATATGCTAGGGCTCTATACTCTATATTGTACACACTATATTCATAATTAGTATTATTATTATTATTATTATTAATGTTATTATTACTCTTATTATCGTGTGTGTAATGCGTGTGTCTTTGTATATCATTATGTACAACTGTCTGGATGTTGGCTCTGCTTGCGTTTTGACTTTGGCTCCTTCGTATGCTGATCGATGGAGGGTCGACGCGGATTACCAAGCGTTACTAAAGCACTGGCCACAGCTAATCCAGCCGATTGACCGGCAGGCGCTTGCGATAGACCACCTAAATACAGAAAACGAAACGTCATTAATTAAACGAGTAATTTAAAGTTTAAAACTAAACCGTAACGAGCTAAGGTTAACATGATTTTAATATTGCAAAACTATCAGCAAACAGTGTAAAGCAAATTTATCCAAAAACATTTTTTATATCACATTTTGAACGCACCCGTGGGCAGCCGGACTAGAAGCGAAAGCACTGCGGCTCGATTGCCATTACACGGCTCCAAAGCAATGGGACTGGGACATTCCTATAAAATATAAGTAAATCAATAAGAAATTGTACACAGAATATCACATTCGCTGGAGTTTACCTTTTTGCGTTTCTTGGACATGTGACTGATACCCTCCAGCGTCAGGCTCAAATCGATCATTTCGCGTGCCTCAATGTCAACCAAAACCTGATAAATAACAAAAATATTAGTTTAAGCTTAAGTAACAAGAAACGTAAGTATACCTGTGAGAATGGTCTGCTTGCCATTTGTTCCATTTCGACAAACAAGCGTTGACGACGTCGGAACATGTCGTACTTTTGTTTGATCTTCCACAGGACGGCGGCCATGAGTAGCAGCAGCAAAAAGCACGAGGAGAAGGTGATAAAGAACTGCTGCAGATTGAGCTTGGGATACTGCGAAAAGGCAATCTGTATCCAAATGGGCGGCTGAAAGTCATGCACAAACACATAGAATGTGGTGAGGGAGCTATTGTCAAACGGAGATTGGCCAAATTGATATTCGGTTTTGGGGAAGCGATGTCGGAACGTCGAGCAATTGATGCCCACTAAAATGAGACTTTCCAGCATGCCTGCACGCTTCACCGATATATCCATTTTGGCTGGCACACTGCATGTGATTGTGAAATCGGCATCGATTTCTGGTTTCGCTGGCGAATTGCGAAAATTGATTTGGGTAAAATGACGATCTTCCTTCTTGGACAGATTGAATGTGAACTGATAGTCAATGGTCAGCTCGTAGTAGCAGGAGCCACGCATTGGATCGCCAATATAATGATTCTGTGAGTCACATTTCTCACAGTGATCACCAACTATGCCCTTTGTATTGCAATAGCATTTGCCCGTATCCGGATGACAATAGTCGCCCTGATTATTACATTCACAGCGTTGGCATTCACCGCCGTTGATGGCATTGCCCCAGTACCCAGTGCGGCATTTCTCGCAGTGTGCACCAATAGTTAGATTGTTGCACGGCTGCTCGCAGTGCTGCTGATCATTGCAATAGGAATGACCATTGCAATTGCAACGTGGACACGATGTGAAGAACCAGTGCTTTAAGGCACACTCGCTCTGATCGTATGGCGACAACGCGCCACCAACAACACACTTGCCCAGGCCGGTGTTGGAGCCGTTGTCGCACCAGCCGCACGCCGGATCATCTAAGCACTGCTGACAGCTATTATAGTAGCCACACTGAGCACTGGATAGCGCTGTTGTGCTCCCAGCACTGATCATATTCATCGGTGCCGAACGGCATTTCGAGGTAAATGTTGTCCACTCGCGACATTGTCCGTATGGAAAGCTGGCCGTATAGGCATTGCGATCCACACAACGCTGTTCGTTTTGACACCAAATGCATTCGTCCTCGGTGCAATTGTGACAATTTGTTTGCGATGCACACGTGGGACGACAAAGGCTCTCGTCGTGGCTAGTGCGATTAAAGGGTGCACCCGAGGCAGAGATGTGGCTACGACAACGATTGGGTTCCACATCCCATTTGCAAGTTGGATTTGCCATGCACGCCTGACAGCTGTGCTGTTGCTCGCATATGGACTGCACAAGGAAATCCTCAGTAGCTGGACAGCTCTCCAAACGCTTGGCATTCAGTGGTGGAGCAACAGTTATGGGCGCCGGCGGATGTCCACCTTGATGAGTGGATGTCGATGAGTCGCCATAGAAGATTGAAGCCACTGAGGTAGTCTCGCGACAACGTTCCTTGCTGCACACCCCATTGCCGCAATAGGTGCATCCAAATGCGGTCGATACACACGAATGGCAATTGTTTAGCTCCTGGCAGCGAAGAACATGATGCAGATGCTCCGATGTCATGGTAATGCGACTCTTTGATGGACATGCCACATAATCATATTGCTCTCTGCCGTAAATGGCCGAACGTTGTACACGCATAATGTTAATGCAGCGCATCAGCTGCACATCCCAAATGCATTTGACACCAGGACGAGCACTTGTGCACTTCTCCTGCTTGGTGTAGTAGCTACACTGCCCGGCATCGTAGCGCAACATATCATTAAGCAGTTGGCCATTGAAGCCACCGTAGATATACAATGCATCCTCAAACACCACCGAGCTGTGGCCAAAGCGTGCCAGATCTGCTTGCAGATGAGCAGGCATTGAATGCATGTGCCACGAATCGCAATAGACATCATAGATGAGCAAATCCTGGCTATAGCACTTAGCACCATAACTCTGCGCCGTGTCATTATGTGTATTGCCGCCAAAGACCATCATCAGGCCAGGATTCACAAAGTTTGCAGTGTGCAGGAGTCGTGCACTGGGAGCCGAAGACAGCAGCGTCCAAATACGCGTCGATGGCTCGTAAGCAAACAGGCGTGAGCTCAGCACCTGACTTGAATCACTCTCCGACACAATGCCACCATAGATGTACAACTTCTCAGTAAGCAGATCGTAAGCCGCACTGTGTCCGTATCCACCTTTCACCACATAGCCATAGGTCTGCACAATTCGCCATTCGCGTGTGGCAAAGTTAAACTCCTGCACCGTGTTGAGGTAGCCGTAATGTGGCGAATGCCCAAAAATCACCACCATATACTGATAGTTGTTCTTGTCCCCGTAGCCCGGCACCAAAGTCGCCGAATGTCCTGCCACATGGAGTGGCCCACACATCGAGTGACTGCTATTGCATGCATCTGTCTTGACGGTTATATTCTCCCACGACTTGGCGGACACATCAAACGACCAGAGTTCATTGGTTATGCCCAGAGATTTGACAACGCCGCCGTACATGAAAATCTTATCGCCATACATGACCGTGGACGCGCCATAACGTTTCTCTGGCGTGGCACTGCCATCTTCCGGATGCATTGTCTCCCACACATTGCCATTAAAGTCATAGGTGCTCATTAGTTCACCACGGCCATAAGCCTCACCGCCAATGATGTACAGGGTGTCGCGCCAAACTGCGGCGCCATGTGAAGCACTGCCTGATGGCGCCACCGAATGTTTCGGATGCACTGTGCTCCACACGCCGTGTGCCCGCACCTGACCGCAATCATCGCCGCCATAACCCTCATTGCAATCACAGCTGAGTGGAAGAAAATTGTAGGTTATTTATGGAATATTGCTTTTGGATGTTCATTCAAGACTTACCGCTCTTGCTCAATCTTACAAATGCCATGACCCCGTGCCTCCGTACAGTTGTTGGGACAGGCGGCGACATTACACGCCTCTCCTCTATACATTGGATCACAAAGACAATCACCATCGCTGCACGTTCCATGTCCAGAACACTCTACATCTGTGAATTCAAAACAGATAACAAGAAATAGTTAGTATAAAGTGGAATTTAAATGTTCCTTACTCTTTGCTTTTCTAAAACTGTATTGCTGATTTCATAATTTCAACCTTAATCAATAACAAGTTTTCTTAAGAGCTGCATTATTCACACATCTACTAATATCCACTGTACACATCTACTAATATACACTGTTACTTATTTCATATACTTGGTACATAATATTTGTTAAACATTCTCTCTTATCTTTAATACTTTAATAGAGGCACAATTAGCTCATATCAGTTTCCATTCTATGCCATTAGCTGGCAATACTATAAAAACTATAAGCTTGTGAATCAGAATGGACATTTGCGAAATAACAAAATAGTTAATGATTTCATAGTTAATATATATAGAAAATGAAAAAATGAAATAGAAAGTTAATTGAGTATACAATAATATGACAAAACTATTGACTATAAACTATGGAGTGGTTTAGTTGCACAATTGATTTGTTGAAAACATTTACGCTTAGGCTAGACATATAACTCATATAACTAGTTTTAGTTGTTAAAGGCCCTATCCTCTTTAAACTCTAAAGCATTTCCTTAATCAACTTGCGTTCTATACATACTCACCATCGCTATCCGTTGGACAGCCGTTCATTTTGTAGGTGAGATTAAAGCCGGACATGTTGTATGCATCATCGCTGAAGAAATGCAACAGTGCTGTGCCTGATCTTGCAACGACCTGTGGCACGCGCCGTATTGAAAAGTTTCCCCTGTACATGAGGCCACTAAAAACAAACAAAAGAGATTAGCAATGTAGCTAGATAGAATATTAGTTCAAGTTTTACTCACCTGAAGACCGCGAGCAGCGGTGAATCGACGCTGTCACCATCGTATATATACAAATGATCCCAGCCGCATTCGGTGGCAAATTCACGCAAATGTATCCGTATATTGGCGGCACGAGATGGATTCACACTGTGCCTGCGACCCCAATGCGGATGATGGGCATCGATAAGCCAACTGCATTTAACACTCACCGAATAGTTGCCCCAGCCATCATGTATGGTGCCCATGGGATGGTACATTCTAGGAGAAAATAGAGAAAATAAAGTGAATATTTAAATTAAATTTCGTTGGCTTTTGATGCGGCAACACTTGGCTTTAATTCAGGCTAACAATTACATATGTAAATTGTGGCCTGATGCGCGTGTTGCAGCTGCCAAGATAATTGAATTTACCAAGCTTCATTCAATTGATGCAGACACAAACACACACACACACACACACACAATGAGAATCGGTGTATGTGCAATGAATGAAGGAACAGAGGAATGTGCATCAGAGGCCAACCGAAGCACCGCAACTGCCACAACGTCATTCCACTTTCAACTTATTGCCACAAGCATTTCGTCTTTTGTTATTGTTATTATATAGTTAGCCAGTCGGTCAGTCTGTCCATTTGTTCGTCAGTCATATCCGTTTAAAAATAACTGCTTTCTTTTCATATTTCCAAGCACTTGCCCCAAACCACACTATTCCTTTAGCCCCTTCTAACTAAGATATCGATACACTACACTGCGGGTATGTAAGATGTTGTTTATTTATAAACTTGAAAAACAATTAACTGCCTTCGGCCCCAAGATACATATGAGTACATTACACTACACATATATATATATATCGAGGAACGATGATGACTTGATAGAAAGAAAGAAAAAACTAAAAACACTTTACCACCCTTAAGTTTCTCATTTTACAAGAGTTTTTTTTTTCATTTTAACTTAAAGTAAACAGATAGCTTGTTAGATCAAAGCAAAAGAAAAATGGTCATTTGTGAATTTGAGCTTTGCAGAATTGATATCTCTAAGCAAAAACATATAATTAGAGAATTTATTTCACTTGTAGCAAGGTCAGAATAGTTTAAAATGTAAATGTTATACGAGTAATTGATTGCGTTTCAGTTTGAAAAAGCTTGCTACGAATATAGCATTAATATGAAAAAAAATATATATTTGGCAATAAAATAGAAGCAGCTGTATTAGGTTCCATAAACATTTCTTTTAAACTTGAAACGAAACAGCTAACTATCCATAATGGCAACAGCAAATAAAAGAACCGCTTACTGGTACAGATGCGGACTTTATAGGATATTTGGCTTGTGTATTATAGATTTTTCAATTCTTGCAACGCTTTCTAGCACCATATTTGTCAAAAGATCAATGTTCTCAATATGGAAAACCAGTTTTGTGTTAAAAATTATGAAAACCTTATGTCAATTCGAATGCTTAAGTAGAAATGATGATATGATGGGTATTAAAAGACAGGTGCCTCTAACAGTTTGGCACTGCTGGGCAATGTGAAATGAACGTGATAAGCCAATGCCTTTTTGCTTTAACTGATAAGCTGGCCAAAATGGGGCAAACACACCGTATCAGTTGTAAATCATCAAACTAAATCTGAACACACACAAAACATATAAATATAGAATAAACATATTTATAAATATATTCGCTCTCTCTCTCTCTCTGGCCCACTCTCATATCGTAACAAAGGCAATCGGTCAATGGAGACAGCAGGAAAAAATATTAAATAAAATAAAAACAACGACAAGCTACTTACAAACTAACAACATTGCAAACTGGCGGCGACTTGCGGTGCCAGATACCACAAAAATCAAGTAAGAACACTGCAATTCTCGACTGCTTAGATACTGTGTTTTTACTGTAGCTCTTTGTGGATTCAATACAAATGTTACTCCAAAGAAAATCACAAAAAAATCAGCAAAAACGAAACTTATACTCTCTTACAACTTCTCACAAGCAGAGCATTAAAAGTCAACGGAACCAAGCACCCACCCAAACTACACAACACTTGGTGGTGGTGGTTGAGACAGTGCACAGAGAAGGGGTATGTGTGAACGGTTTTTGCGAGTTAAATGCTTTATTGTCAAGAAACAGTATGCCCTTATCGAGTTGGCGTTGAGCAAATACCCGTTATTAAGAAACATAAACAATGACGACTTATAAGCTTTATGATGCGCGACTGGCGTTTGCAAAAACACAACAAAAATTACTTCTGATTAGACTAACTGTTGACTAGGCGAGAGCAAAAGCATTAAAGGGAAAGCAACCAAAGAGAGAGGGAGAAGGGAGAGCGAACAAGTTCAAAGCCAAGTCAGGTAATTAAATCATGTACTCTGATTGGAAATGAAATGAATGAGAGGAGAGTCGCGTGGCGTTGCGTTGCCTTCGAAATGGGTGTAAGCGTGTAGAAAGCAAGCTGACAGAATCGAATGGAAAGGTGAACAACGAAGACGACGACGAAGAAGAAGACGATAACAACAAAGAACCAAGCATTGAAACTGGAACCCGTCTAACGAGAATGGGCAGCAGCTCAAAGCCAAAAACCGTTGCTTGACACAAATAGGCCAGAAGAAAACAGTGCAAAGCTTATTGAATAATACAGTGGACAACGCTAAATCATAAACGATTATTCCACTAGCATAAATTTAATGAGTGTAATAACTATATAGCGAAATTTAATGATATTTACAAAGCAATTTTGATAATTGAACACGTACAGTGAACGCTTAATAAGGCGTATAAAACATTTTTCAATTAATATTAATATCTGCTCTGACATAATTGAACAAATAAATCAAAGATTTTTCATTGGTAAACAATAATAAGTGTCTAGTGTCTACGGTAATAAAGTTTTTGCGTTGATTTGTTTAGCTGTTTCGGTTGTTGGCCGTAACTATGAATCATTTTGCGACAGCGATAGCTGAATTGGCCTATTTGGTACGAGGCAGTAGGGGGAGAGGGTGGGCCGGGGTTACTCATGTAACACTTACCGCACTTTGCCGCCACAGAATTGGCAGGCGGGTCCTTGCCAGCCATCGGCACAGATGCACTGCCCGTCCAAGCACTGGCCATCGTTCTGGCAAGGATTTGTAGTGCAGTTGTAGGCATTGGCGCTATGCAAGCCACTGAAGCAGCCGTGGAAGAGCAGCAGCGACAGCAGGAGCAAACATTTTCGCCTATATTTGGCGTTAAATGTGGGCGTCGTTGTGCTGTCACAATAATGATGTTGTTGTTGGTGCTGCTGCTGTTGTTGTTGTTGCTGTTGCGTGTTTATATCGAGGACGCCAGTGTTGTTGCAGTTGTAGTTGTTATCGTTGCGATTTGAGCAGAATGTTGAGGAAGACGACGGCAAGGGTGTTGTTCTTTGTTGTTGGTGTTGTTGCTGCTGCTGCTTATGTTGTTTAGTTGTTTTTGTGGACGAGAGCTTAGGCTGTTTCCCCGCATGCCTTACCAAGCACATTTTCTCACTTTTTATTGAATTTTCACACACACGAATGCGAATGCGACTTTTTCGATATTCGCAGCGTTTGCATTGTGATCTGCGTATTGCACAATGTGAAAATGCACCTGCAATGCGAATATACCACTAAAAACACAAGTGCAACAGCCTAAACAGCAAAGGAACACACAAATTGCACAACCTGATGGCGTATGTATGAAAAGGAAAACACAGTTGTATTAACTACGCTGAACACTACGCAAAAACAATATATGTACTAGTCGATAGAGCTGGAAGAAATCTATCGACGATTACCATGGTGGTGGTTTGGCGACTAGAGTCATATTTTTGTATTTACTCACAGCACTGTAAGTATCGATAAGAAACATAAATATCGAACTGATGCAAGCGTAGCCAATTGGCTGGCGCTTAAATTTTAAAATCAGTGCTGTAAAACTTTTCTTAACATTAGTTACTTTTACATTGACAAAAACAGGAACTATTAAACTGATTAATATAGTTATACGTTTTGTTGTGATTATTGGAGCACTGCATTTACACACCCAACAATTAAGCTTACCCTTTTTTTTTATCTATATACCAATGAAATAAACCAATATATGATTTAAAATAACACTTTCTACGGGGCGCGCAAACAACATAACATACAAGTGCATTTGTTATCGAACTACTTTAGCGGCAATCTGG
Source organism: Scaptomyza caliginosa (assembly GCA_035044725.1). Lineage (NCBI taxonomy): Eukaryota > Metazoa > Arthropoda > Insecta > Diptera > Drosophilidae > Scaptomyza > Scaptomyza caliginosa. The sequence goes on from JAWNNR010000686.1 coordinate 3,445,387, forward strand.
GATCAACCTTGATTCATTTGGTTAGTGCAGCCCTCGCATGCGTTAGAAATGCAAGCGAGATAGCCAGCGGAGAGAGGCTGCAATATATTTTGTGCAATTAGTGTAATAGCTGACTAAAAGTAAAATATTATTGCAATGCACTTGCCTGCTAAGCATGCAATGCCAGCAAAAATGTGCTTCAAAATCCTGCCATTGCCATTCAAACATATCATTAGCGAGTAAGTCTAAAAAATCAATACGAGCTACAATAAAATTCAACAACAGCGCGTAAATTCCGTTAGTTTGACAGCTTCAGTTTTCAGTGATAAGAAATACGAAATGCAAAACGCATGCGCTCTCTGCATTTTACGAGCAACTCCGAGCTCTCTTTCTATATTCCTGTAATGGGCTCAAAACAGTTGACGCTCGGAACTCGATGTGCACGGTTGTCAAGTGCGAATTGCTAACGGTATTTCGCGTCAGTGCCGCTGCATGTGCGTGTGCTGAGTCTATCTGAGTGTGTGCGTGTTGTGTGAGTGTAGAGTGCGGTTGTGTTTGTGTGCGTGCGTGCCAACAGTGAAAAAAGATAGTATAAATACACACATTAGCTAAAACAGTTGCCAAAAATACACACACACTAGAACAAATAAAACGTAATTGCTGCAATACGATAAGTACATTGACAAAAAGCTAACAGCAACGAAGGAGAAGCTACCGCAACAGTCGCAGTCACAGTCAGAGTCGCAGCCGCAGAGGCCGTCGGAGCGCGCAGGTGAGTTGTGGAATTTTTGTTCCAATGCAGCAGCAGCTCACTTGGGATTTTTTGGGTGGTGGATTTGCACCCGCAGACCAGACGAATGTCTATACATGCGATGTGGGAGCGTTGCTCTTGAGTGTGTTGTTTGAAATGAAGTTTTTTTTTCTTTTTTATAACCATTTATTGACTTAACTCGACATTTCAAATGCAAAGGCTTGTAACATACAAACACATGTACATGGCTGAGCCAGTTCGATTAATCCGTCCAACATTGACAATGGAAATCGATTGGCATTGGCATTCCTTTGCCTTTTCGTATGCGTAATCGAACACTGAACCGGGAGTGGGGGCTCACACACGTTTATAAAAAGCTACGCATAGCGTAGCAGTTGCAATATTTATGCGTGCTGAAATTTCATGCGTTATTTCGGCGAATTCATAAAGTATAAAAGCCGCATTTAACATACAGTTCGCCACCCACTCATTTGCATACACACATCATACACACTTGCATACAAACATACTTTGCGTCCGGCAATTCCTCACTTTGCATAATTTCAATGGCGCTGCTGACGCTGGCGGCGACATCGACATCGACGGCGACGTCAGCGTATGGCCGCCATTTCTTGCTCTTGATCTGCTTCTTTCCGCGTTCTCCGTCTTTGAGAAATTATTTTTAAATTTCTGTTGTGCTTGGTTGTTCTTGTTTAGGTGCTGTTGGCGTTGCTGCTTGGCTCTCAAGGTCGTTACATTTGTTATATTCAATGTGTTGTTACATTTTGTTCTCTGTTTTCCTTTTTCAGTTGTTGTAGTTGTTGTTGCATTATATAATTTAAGTTGCTTGGCGGTTTCTGTGGCAAGTTCAAGTGCACTGTGTGGGAACGCGATTCGCCTTCGCCGTCACGCCTCCCCTTCCACGGTTAGCAGCCAATGTTTTGCCAATATTTTTGCCAATGGCAATACAGCGTTGTTGTTGCTGTTCTTGTCTTTGTTGTTTTTGGGTGCTTTTTTGATTATTTTTGCATAATAGAAAACAGTCAAAAACAACATCCAGCAAATAATGTAATGCAGAATTGTTGCCATTTGTTGTTGTTTCATTTTATTTAAGCAACGTGCCACGCAAAGATAATATTTAATCAATTGAAATGACACAACTTTGTGTTATCCTGTGGAAACTTTATTTTTATACCATATCGTCCGTTTAGGCATAGTAAAAATAGTCTAAGGTACTTTTCACCGGGTCTCAAGTCAAAACCTACGACAAACTAATCAATATCTAGTTATCATATTCTGTTCTGAGATTGATTTGATCCTGGGGATAAAGTATACTTAGCATCTGTCAGTCAACAATTAACCAACTAATGGCTGCGGGGATTACAGGGTATATATACATACAACAAAAAAAAAAAGAAACCGTGTACACGCAACGACAACAACATTCATTTGTGTTTATTTGTATGTGTGTTGTTAGCGCCATTGAGGCGCACAATTTTCCAGCTTGCGACCAAGGGGGGGCTGGCATTCGTGGGATTCGGTTAAAGCAGAAACAAATTATACGACACCACACCCTTGCATAAAGTCAATAAACAAGCAGCAACAACGAAAACAGCCCAGCTTTTATATTTCCCAGTGCGCACTCCGTGTTCCCCCCTTTGCCAACCCCCGCAAAGCTCAGTGCACAACAACACATTTAACCTACCCGACAAACACACAGCTGAAGAAGCAAGAAAAAAACAACACGAAGTACCCCAATCTCAACCCCCTGGAATCTTGCTGTTGTTGTCAGAGTTGCTTTTCTTTGCTGTCATTTATTTCGTCATTTATGCAAAACTTTATTGCTTTCTTCTCCTTTGTCTTGCGGCTGTTTCGAGCTTGCTTTGCTGGGTTTCTTCTTTTTTTTCGATTTTCTATTTTGTTTTTGTTTTCCCATCGCTGCCAGCTGAATCATTTGGCTATTGGCCAGTTTAAAGCCATCAAATGCGCCAATTAAGTGCATGCAACGCTTTGTTTTAGTTGTTTTAGTTTTCCTTTTTGATGTTGCTTTAGATTTTTATTTAACGCAGATTTCACGCTTGTGAATTGGCGTGTCTCTAATGAAAGCCCAAAGGCAACTTGAAACTTCAAACTACACAAAACACAAGAATAAAAATGAAGCAGAGAGAAAAATTAAGTATTAAGTTCTTAAATCTCACATGAAATCATTTTGGTCGTTTGCTTAAGAACTTAATAAACTTTAAGAGAAAAGTTAGCTTCAACAATGTTAACAATTTTTTTAAAAACTTTACTTAAACTCTAAAAACTTTCATCAGTTTTCTGCCTGTGGATCGAAACCAAATCGAGAACTAAGAGTAAACGTTCTTGAAAGCGATTGCAAATTAGCACTTGGGGCCTTTTTCAGCCTCCACATTCGCTTGAGCTTTGAACTCCTTTGAGTCGAGCCGACAACAACGAGTACGAGCAGAGCAAAAGTTAAGATAATTATGCGCAGAGGTGCAACTTGAGACCAAAAGTAGAAAGAGAAAGGTTGAGTGAGACGGCACTAGAGTTAGGATCCTTGTCGAGGTGGCAGGCATCTTAGATTCCACAGCAACATGCAACCCGAAACACACGAAATTGCTGTTTCGTTGCCTTTTTGCATGTTTTTGGCTCATGTTACAAGTATGTTATGCATGGCTGCATTTTCATTACGCAGAGCCTGAACTAGTTTAAAGCAGCTCAAGGACACGAGTCAACATGGCTCGCTTGACATGTTGTCATCATCAACATCAACCAAATAACTTGCAACAATGGCCGCTTGTTATTAAAAATGAAAAAAAAAAAACAAAATAAAATAAAACAACAGCAAGCTTTAGTAAATAAAGGAACACGCCATGCGTATTAATCATACTATAATCGCAGCTAGACGACATTTAATATGCAGCAATAAGCTATAAAAAGTTTAAAGAAGAATTAATTGCCCATATGATTTGTATGCAATGCAAACAAAGAAAACTTCCTTAACCACAATTTTTTCAGAATATTCCTAAAGCATGATTAAGTTCATTGACTAACTAATCTGCTGACTAAGTGGTTGTAACAAAAAAAAACACAAACCAATCATGTCAATGAACCCAATCTCATATTGACTACAAACTTACAACCAAAAAATATCGTAAAAATAACACACATTGTGTTTCGTTGTATTTGTAACTATTTATAGTTTATTGATAATGCTTTTGGGGTTTCGATTTAAGCGTGTGTGCAAACTAAACAGAAATTGTAAGCGCCATTAAATTATAAACTGTTTATTAAGTATAACGCCCTTAGGCATAAAATTTCGTTGTGCATATAAATTGTTTCTGAGTGCCAAAGGCAACCAAAAAAGTCGCTTGTGCTTGTTATTTAGCAAGAACGAAGAAGAAAAAGTAGCAACGAAAGCAACAAAAACTTAAGCGCCTTAAACGCTTGCTGTGCGTACAATGGGGCGTATGCTTAATCCTATTTTGGCACTTTAATTGCAAGGAGCTTGCAACTAACAGAAAGAGACACTTAGAGCTAAACTAATGTGAAACGTTGCTTGCCTTTAATCCAGAAGATTAAACGCTTATGAGCGTGTATGTGTGTGTGTGTATGAGTGTGTGACAGCATTTATGCATAATTAACTTTAAATAGCAAGGCCATGCCACATGGTGTTGCCTGCTGTTGAGTGTCGCGTTTAAAATTTTTGTATTGCCTACTTTTGAGCGTCGCGCAATATATTCACTTGCCCCTGACTATTTTTGGCATTCTCTTGCACAGCCAAGGACAAGGTTGACTGCCTACACACAGCTGTTGTTGCTGTTTAATGCACATTTCATGTAGCTGCTGCTGTTGCTGCTGCTACCTGCACCAATTGCAACGTGACGTGAGACAAGTGGCAAGTGTCTAACACCAACACTTTTCGACTGCTTGACACTTCGACAGTTTTTGTGATGGCGCTCATGAATTTTGCTAACATTTCATGCGGTTCTAATGCAGCTAGAAGCTATAGACAGCTAAATGAAGGGAGGAAGGGGGAAGGAGGAAAGCGAAGGCAAAAGCAGCTTGTGCAATTTTAAAGCAGTTCAACAAAGGTTTTATGTTTGTCTAAAAGTTGATGCAGTGAAAAAAAAACTGAATACACATTCCAAGCATGATAAAATAGTTTCTAAGTTTTCTAGTTGTTTTTTTTTTTGTCAGTGTAGCTGTTTTCCCAGGTCTTTGTCAGTCTTGCTGTTGTACTTATGTGTGCCTTGCCATGTGGATAAAAGTGGCTAAAATAACACGTACGAAATATGGCTTGTGGCATATGTGTTTGTGCAATCATTCGTAGAATTCGCGTTGCTTTTGGCTTTGATTGTTCGACGCTTAGACAGAAATGAAAGCGAGAAAGAACGAGAACTTTTGCCTTGACTGGTAATTGAAATGTTATTCAAAGGGCAACAACAACAATGAAACTATAGTTGGCTTTTATCCATATTTAAGCAGTCAGGCTTTTAACGAAAAAACAAAAAAAAAATATATGAACAACAGCAGCAATAAGAAAAGTAGTCGGCATCTCCCACTGCTGTTGCTGTCAACATTTCCAAATGGCATTAGTGTAACGACAGACAAGTAAAGTCTGTCTATGGGGGTTGTGCACAATACTTCCCCTTCCTCCATGGCGTATACGCAATCAAAAATAGTATATCATATGACAAACTCAATCAGACAAAGCGCACGACGTAATTGAAGTGTATGCTTTGCCTGCGGCTCAGCATTGCCCAAGACAAACGTTGATGTTGACTTGCTGCCTAGACACCCACACACACCCGTACACACACACACACACACAGATCTCAGGACTAAAAGCCAAAAACAAGAGAAGCAGCCTGCAAGAGTAGCTGTGGCAGCATCAGCAGCTTATCAATTATTCAAGCATATTTTGAAACATTGTCGTACTTAGTGATACGTCAGTGAAAGACAAAGGCGAAACAGAAATAAAATTGGCCAGGAAATACTCAGTATCCGGTTTTCAATGGTCGTAGCATTAATACGTAATTAGTTTTCTGAATTGTTGGTAGAATATCATACTTTACATTACAACAATCTACAAAATATCTTTGCTATATATTTTTTTAATGTTTTGATAAAGCAGCGTTAGTTTGTCCTTATAACCTTTTGCCTGTTGCTCACGTACTTTTTTAATTAATGCCAGGGTATTTAATCAGAAAGCATAAAGCGAACTTCAGTTGGCAAACTTTTTGAATTATTAAAACGAGTGAGTAACTTTTTGCACAATTTCTAGAATTTTTATATATAATTTTAAATTGCGCAACTTTGAACTCATTGCCTGATTGAAGTGAATGGGTCTTTGAGTGTGTGTTTTTGTGTGTGTGTGTGCGTCTGAAGTGTTTGTTTGTGTGTGTGTAAATGGGTGGGTGCGTGCGAATGGGTTATCTGCTGGCAGAATGGTAGATAGAACATGTACATGATGACATGTACGCTGGCTGGCTTTTACTCTAGCTGCTGGCTGCTGTTTGGCGGCAACTTTGTCCACTTACCACTAATATCCAATTAGCGTACGTCGGTCGTGTCGTGTCGTGTCGAGTCGTGTTGTGGCAAGTGTATGGCTTGTGTGCTTTAAAATTATGTTTGCTGCGTGCTGCAATTTGTCAATCCCCAAGCAAGCGAGCGATCGAAGCGGGTTAAAAGCGGCAAGCAGCTTGTGTGCCTGGCTGATAAGGCAGCTGTCTTTATTATTATAAATTAGTTATTGGCCTCTAACACTAAGCGACAATAAACCCAATGACTCAAACTCCATTCTTCATCTCTTATCTAGCAACATGTGCTTGGCATAAGCCGTTCACAAAAGGAGAGCAGCAAGGCAGCAGCAGCAACAGCACCAAACACCAACAACAGGAACTAAGTAGTTTTACGTGGCTTGGTTAAGGCGGAAGCGGAAACTCGTAAAATGCATTTACACTTTGAACGCAACATTAACACAAAATGCGACTGCACAATACTATCGCTCTCGTGGATGGGAAAGGTGCCAGATGATATACCGGAGGTAAGTCAATGCTGGTCAAAAGCTATTATAATGCCAGTTAATTGGTGCCACACATCCTGCATACAATAAATACCAACAATATCCATTAAGCTGTCGAGCACTTTAAATTGCTGCCTGACGTTGCTATGAACGAGTGTGTGCCCGTACCAAAGCCATTAGATGAGCTCATGTAGGCCAAAGGGGCAGAGGTATTACAATTAAGTGGGCATGTTGCCGGTCAGTCTTGCAACATATGAGCGTGACAATGTATAAAATAAAGGGCCTAATGGCCGTGAGTATGAGTGAACTTTAAATATTTATACCTCTTGAGCAAGTACACAGCGTCAGCATACAAATAAAGGATTAAAAACATAAATATTTCCTAGAAATTTTAATCAACGCTTTTGGTTAAGAGCTTAACATTTTTCATTCAAGTTTAACCAGCTTGAAAACTTAGTCAGCAGGGAATGTTTATGATTTAAGGATTATGGACAAATAAATTTCTAGGAAATTCTTACTCTTTTCTTTCCTCACAAAAGCTTAAACTTGTTTCGAAATTAAGTTGAACATAAAACTGCTTGCTTCTTAGAATTTAAAGCTTCAAACTTTCTTTCCTAATGTGTTTTAGAAAGAAAAAAAATTTAATCAAAACTATTTTTTTTTAAATAAAATAAAACTCACTTTTTTCTTAATAACTGCTTAACCCATTGTTAAAGTTTAAGCAGGGCATTAGCTTGGACAGTTTCGCTCTATAATAACCTTTGTGTGACAAACTTTTTGACAGGTTTCGTTTTGTTATCGATCCGGTTGCCATATCACTTGGTTATTTTGTACGCATGAGTTCATTTTAGGCATTTCTCAAGTGGTTCCAATTTGCTCTGTCGTTATGTCGGATGCGCGCACACAATGGCCACACCGGAAGGAAGTGCAGGACTCTAATGTGGTGTGGTGTGATTTGGTTGTCCAGAGAAGCTCATGTCTATTTTTAGTTTAAATTTTGCTGTTCTTTGTTGTCGCTGTTGGAGCTTAAAATTGATTTTATATATACTTGTAAGTGTGTGTATCTAGGTGTGTGTGGGCGCGTTGCTGCTATGATGGGCATTAAGTTTGATGCCTTGTCTGGGGTCTTAACTTTTCCAATTATTATGAACTTTCAGTGCCGCCTACGCACAACGCACACACACACACACACACAACAAATATAGCACACACAAATGCCATATAATCCTTTTTATATTGAATATAAAAATCCAATCACGTTCAATGTCTGTGTGTTCCTGCGTTCCTGTTCCCTATATCCGGTTGCCTGTTACCATATCCTGTGTCTTGTGGCGCCAAATTATAGACGAGTGGGCGCCTCAAGTATTGTGCACCTGCAACCATTCCCTTACCTCTCGGCCTCTAAACCTTTTCTCTGTTTCCCCTTTTGCCATTCGGTTATATATCTGTTTGTCATTGGGCTTGCTCATTCGTCTGACCAAATGTTGTCTGTTTTGTTCCCTATGCAACTTGTTTGCGATTTATTTAACAGTTTTCAATTTCATTTTCAACACACTCGACTCTCAGCTTGTGTGTGTGTGTATGTGTTTGAGTGTTTTTCTGTATGTGGTTAAAGGCACGTGTCAGGGTTAGCGCGTGTCGATTCTTGTTCCCATTCACATTCCCATTACCATTCGATTTCACATTCACATTCCCATTCTCATTTCCAATTTCATTTCCATGTCTCCCCATTGCCAAGTGCATGGGAGGCTTCGTTTCAGTTTTCTCGTTACGCCTTTTGCGGCAATTTACGGCTGATAAGCTTTCTCCCTGTGTTTCTATACCCTGTTAGCATTAAGATGGTTAGGTTAGAAGTATGCCAGATATCTGATTGTTAATCTAGGGTGTTGTACGACTTTAAGATCTGAGGTTGAAACAGCATCATTGGCTTTAGAATTTTCTTCATAATAAAACTTTTATCGTTTTGCTATTAAAGCATATTTCATAGTCTCTTTCAATTCGAATCATTTCGCACTTAGTTATTGCGTCTTGCGCCTTGGTGATAATCAGTTTGACGCTGACGCTTTCAATTCAAGTAAATGCTCGATGCCTGTGGGAGTTGTGACTTTGCTTTCATATAAATCATCTCAGCAGAAAGCTTTGAGCGCAGCTCTTCGCTCTTTAAATATTCCCTCAGCGCCGCATATATTACATCCAAGTACGTTCGAACGTAAGTTATGAAGGATGTATATGGTATATGTGTTTGATGACTGAACTTGGTCGTCCTTGCTGTCATAATGTTTTAACACACACATTTCATGGCTGGCGATTTCAACTTGAACCTTTACTGACTGATTGCTTTTCGCCCCGCTCTCTGCCTTTTTTTTGGGTGATTGCCATCAAAGTCCAAGTGTTTGGCGGCGATCATAAAACGTTGCTCCTTAAAGTCCTTGTCTGTCGCCATGGCAATCAAATTGCCTGGGCACAATAGACAACGCCTGACTGCTGAAACTGCCAGTGTCAGCCTCGGATTCAAGTGCATAGTAAAACTGCACATATGAAACACTAAGCACACCCGCCCCAAACCATTCAGCTTAGGGGTTGCTAGCGGCTGAACTGTCGCGGCATTTCACATACTACATAAATTGACACAACACAGCACAAAATTGCTGACATGCCCCTGCTCCTGTCCGAATGAAATCGTAAAATGAAACTCGATACCATTGCATCCATGTATCCTTGTTTACAATGTATAATGTATGTATAACATGTCATGCGGTTGAGTTTTTCGAAAATCAAAATCAAAATCAGGCAACTGTTGTATTGCATCATTTGCCATTGTCATAGCCCCGCACCCTTTCATGCATGTCCATTATGTAAATTCTGCATAAAACTGAATTTGAATGCAAATGTTGCCTTATATGCTCTGTTGAAAATAGTTAACAGAGTTAAACAAGCTAACAAAATTGATTTGTTTACCATTTTCTACTATTTTTTAATGTATTTCTCAATTCACTCTTAATGAAAAGCCCCAAGTAGCATTTGTAAGAACTTTGAATAGATCCTTTTAAATTGTTTTGAAACTCACAATTAAGTGAAATTTCTTAGAAAATGTTTTGTTTATTTCATATTTCCTTTGAAGTTGCCACAGGGTGTCATTCAGTCGCATAATTCATGTATTTATGCACCCACATTAAATTCATAAATTCATAATATCCAGGCATAAGCGAATTGTGAGTGGCTTTTCACTGCGTAGATTCGAGATGCGGACGCCAAAAATGTTTTTCCAAGCCGTCTGAGCTCTAATGTATTTTGCATATTTATGGCGCGCTTAAAAGTATGCTACAATTTTTTCGCTTACACTTAAATGCCTTTGGATTTTAGATTTTTTCTGAACTGACGGCAACTTTTGATAGGGCAAATAAATAGCAAAATGTGACAACTAAGCCCAAGAAATGCCATCATCAACACAGTTAAAGATGAGAGGTTAGAATGCTTGGCATCGCTTAGCATTATTAACTTGGCAAACTGTTCGGATAAAGTTCACAGTCGAGTGTACTGTTTTTCGTTGAGTTTGTGTCGCATTAGTTGGCGACTTAGCTGCAGCTTCATTAGCCCTGAGCACTGACCCAAGAGCGCTAAGCATCATTAATAAGTCCTTCTGCTTACGTTGACTGTTCTTCTCTCTTCTTCATCTCTATTCCCACTTTCCGTTTTGCACTGTTTTAATTACGTACCATAAAAAATAATCGAGTTCTTAGTTTCATTCAATCCGAGTGCACGGCAAATGACAACTGAGCACTGGTCACTGACCACTGAATGGAATGGGCCATAAGTATGAAGGGACGAACAAGAGGAAGGACGAGTCGATCCCTCTTAACATTTTGCTGCTAATTATGTGCACTAGACTGTGTTGTGTTGCTTATGCTGGCGGCATTTTCATTTCAATTCGGTTTTGTTTCATTCCATTTCGTTTTGCTTATGGGCTCCGCCGCATATTTTACGGCACTTTGTGTTTCAACTATGGCTAGGGCGTTTTCACCTAAAGGGGCGTGGCTGTTGCTTTATTTATGTTTGTTTCATTGCGCGTGTTTTTATTTAATTTCGCAAGAACCATAAAAATGCCGAGCAGCAGACGCTGTCAGTGCTGTTGTGGTAGCTGCTGCTGTTGCTGTTACCTTTGGTTACGGCTGTGCGTTTATTATATTCGTAATGAGCTGAGTTTTACCCTGTGGCTGAGGCAAAACAAATGGGTTGTTTAGTTGGCAAACTATGATTTAAACAAACTTTAAAAAATATACTAGTAAAACTTTTGTCTTGTGAATGTAAACTTTCTTTTAAATGCTGCTTAAAGTCAAGGTATCTTAAAGCTAAGCTTAAGTTTAAGACTTTGGCTTAATTTAAAGCTAAAAGTTGTTTTTTTTTTCTACATTTAACAAGCATCCCTGAACGATGTAACCAAACTCAGCTGCCCACACACACACACACAGAGACCTACACACTAATAGACACACACGCATAGAGGACACAGCTCACCCGTTATAAATGTGTTATATGAACAAGCAACCCCCTGCGCCACCCTGTGCACCATCTGCCTTCGCACAGAGCTTCAGTTTGCCACGCATACGCTGATTTAAACATGACGCGCCGTGGGGCTTTTGTTCGGTTTGTTGAACAGGTGCCGATTACAAGTGCCAATTTGGCTGCTACCGTTACTGCTGCCGCTGCCGCTGCTGCTGCTGCCAGTTAATTGGAAACTTTTTAATTGTTTAGGCAAAAATGAAGTCGACTTAGTTGTTGGATTAGGCAACAGCCTGATTTATGGTCACGTCTTTAAAACACAGCTGCCTGCCGCTGCTGCTGCTGCTGTTGCTGACAGTTTCAATTAAGACTCGGCACGCGCTTTCAGTTTTTTTTTTGTCTCTATCTATCTTTCTCTTTTAGTTCTATCTCACTCATTTGGTGCATTGGAATTTAAGTCAAATGTTTGTTCAGGCATTTGGCTTTGTTATGCGGCAGCTCTAAAAATTGTAATTTGTTCTCAGTATAACCCAGTCACCAACACGCTCAAACACAAGTATACGTGTATGTATGTGCTCGCTCGCTCAGTTCATTCAATCTTGGTCAGTGTCCTGAGCTTCTCCTGACTATTCTTCTGCTCTTTCCACTTGGCTGACGTTGTGGCTTTCAGTTGTGTCATTGATTGGTTTACCCAGCATTTTGTTTGTTAGCTTTTGCTTCAGCTTTATAGCTGCTGCTGCTGTTGCTGCTGCTGTTGTTGTTTGCGGTTTTTGTGCCTGCCACTTGCCACTTGTCAGTTGCCATACGTTGCCACATAGCCACATCGACTTACAATGACCACCACCCACATTCAATTGTTGCACGCCACCAAATCAATCAATTATGTAAGTGACCAATCTTAACTATCGAACACAAAGTTTGCCTCTCCATTCGACAAGTGGCATTTGTTTCGATAATTCGCTTACTTTTCTTCTTTGGACTCGTTGAATTTTTCATTTTGAAATGTTTTTTTCATTACGTTAATTGAGAAATGTTCTTCAATGGCAGCGCATTGGACACACGACTAGAAACCAAGAAGCTTGTTTTACAAAATTACTTTCTTTTGTTTATTTTTGCAAGAGCGAGAAAATTAATGACAAATATTTTCTTAAGCGTATGCTTTACACGTTTTAACTTGTAAGTTCTAGAACTTTCTCGCACAATTAAGTGTGTTTCAACTGGGTTGAACTAAAATAATTTTCAACATATTTTATTTTACATTTCACTTAGCTCTGTTGCATTGTTGAAGTTGCCTCTGGGTTGCCATCTTTTGCCCATTTCTATAAGCTTCTTAACTTTCTGTGCTGTTGCGCTGGTAATTGCTTTAATACTGCACACTAACACACACAACCGCATGTTCACTTTGAGTCCCTCTTTTGTTGCATTACGCATACGCCACGTGCACGTCGAAAAGATTTTCACTTTGACAAGCAAAACAGAACGTCATGTGGATCGGATTGTGAATTCGGTTGCAAATAGGAGTTGACGTTATGGAATGCTACATCACATGCATGGCAACTGACATAACATGTTTCTCATGCACCATTTGTCAACGTTGCCGACATGTGAAAACCATTTGCAGCTATGGCTGCCGCATCCATGTTTGTTGCCAGCTCTATCCGTTTGCTCTGCAGTTGTATGTAACAAAAGATGAGTTGCACTTGGGCATGCTAAAATACGTTATTAAGTGCATAAATATGCAATGCGCACAGCTTTCTCCTTCCCCGTTGCGTTAACAATGGCGCTCAGGTGAATAGGTTCGCTGGTTAGGGGTTTGGTAGTTGCAAAAATTTGTGCGAAAAGCTTTTGAAATTTAATAAAATGCAAATGCAAATGCAAAGTCTGTGAGAAACAGACATGTGCTATTCAAAAATGCGAACACACATGTGTGTGTGTGCGTGTGTGTGTGCCTCCAACAGAAACCCAACCTCCCCTTTTTTTTTATCATTTAGCCCAATGACCCGGCTTGCCATCCATCCCTCGTGCCACACCCACAATTGTCACGCTAATGAGTTGGCCCCATCGCCGTGCAGCGCACAAAGGCGGCCAACAACAATGAATTATGCAGTTCGCAGGTTCAAGAAAGGATGCACTGAAGCGTCTGCTCTCTGCGCGCCACCAACAAATTGCGGTAATGGCAAATACATGTACGCAATTACCAAAGCGAGCGCAAGTGTGTGCCAAATACTTTGTTTTTAATTATTTTAAATGCAAATGTGCAAATAAACTAAGCGTCGCAACCTAAAATTGAACAAAACGGTAAAAAAAAAACAAAAAAAAAGGTGAGAAAAAATCGATAATTACAACTTTTTTTTGGGGTCTGGTAGGGAAAAAGGATCAAAAGGTGAGCACGTGCACAACGCCAGCAGGCAAGCACATGCTCAGATTACCCACACATACATACACTTGCACGCACTCAAACGCACACACACACAGACACGCTGGCACCTGGCAATCGTCATCAGCACGAACCAAATAAGTTGCCCACCTCCATTGCCTTTGGCTTTGAGCACGAGCTAAAGAGCTAAGAGATAATGAATTGTTGTCAACTGTTGCAGTCAATTCGAAATGTAGGTACTCTTCAACTTTTTATTTTTATTAAATAATTGCAAGTTATTATTTATTATACATATAAAAGTTCTTGCAAGGGTATATACAAAAAAAAAAACACCTTAGCCTCATCAAATGCTCGAACCGTCGAATCCAACAGACAGACCCTCAAGTTGTGAGCCCTTAGCCCCCGGTTCATGGTTCTCACAGCCCAGCTCAGCTACTGTCTACTGTCAGACTGTCGAGAGTCGTCGGCTGACGGTTGCTGTGCCAAGCCTTTTCACACTTGGCCCAAGTGGCAAAATGTTGTTACGTGAGCATTAAACCATATTTTAAGTTATTAAGTTATTGACAAAAGCACACGTCACCCCTTTTCTTGTTCTTGTGTGTGTGTGTGTGTGTGTTTTTTTTCGTTTGCCAAGGCTCGCCTTGTGCTGCTTATGGCTATGGATTGGGGTGCCCCCAAATGACAATGGCAGTGGCAGAGCAGAGCAGGGCCGGGCTCTGTGTGGATATGGATGACACTTGTGCTTGTGCTTATCCGTTGTTGTTTACAATGCCAATGCCACGCCCCACAGCTACACAGACAAACACACATACATACGTATGACAGTCATAATGCTTGTATTATATATGTTTGCACATAAAAACTGTAAGCGGCACGCATAAAAAGAAATTTTCAATTTGGCTCAAGCTGCTGCTGCTGCCAAAGGCGACTTCTCCCTCTCCACTTTCACTTCAAATGCGAAGTCTTTATTATGTTTACTTCATTCTATTTTTTGTTCTTGCCGTCTTTTGGGAACTGCGGCAAAAGTTTGTTAAATTTTTACAAATTTCTGTTTTGAATTCAACATAAATATGGCTATAAGTTACTCCCCAGGTACAGCTTACCCTTACGAACATGTTCATGTCCTCTGCCTTTGCCTTGGCTTCATCTTTCAACTGGCTTACAAAACTTTTGCCACTGCATTTTTACTGTTTCGCTTTGTGTGTGAATTCGGTGTTTCTTTCTCTAGCTCTCTTTTTTCTTCTGTCTTTTGTCACACAGCAGCCATCACCTGCATTTTATTATGTCTGTGTCTGTATGTGTTGCTGTGGCCAGAAAACAGTTGCTACCTTAATGGTCATCTTGTGGTTAGTTTAGTTCTTATTCCATGTGCTTGAGCGGAGTCAGCATAAGCAATTCTCGAAATGCATTAAAACAAACTAACTCTATAAAAAGTTTGTCTAGATTGGTTATCCTCTCTCTTTGTAGTTTTGCCGTAGATAATGAGACTTTAAGCTTAAGATATCTAACATTAATGTAGACCATATATAGTTTTATTACTTGAAAACCCAGCCTAGATATGTAAGCAGAGCATTTCCAGGTCCAGTTTACTTCGACTAACGCCACAATTGTGCTTGTTTATATCTGCTTTAGACGCCTGCAAATGGCGCATAGAAGCGAGGGAGGTAGTTTGAAATAGTTTTGTGCAGGCATCTGCGATTGCCTTGCGGTCGTTCTGCACATGATAGCCTTCACAGCAATGGCAATGGCAAAAGCAAAAGCAACAGCACTGTTGCTGTCTGTGAGTTAATATTGTATATGAAAGAAATGAGAGAAGCCGAAGAAGCAGAGGTTTCTACAAAGTTTTGCTACATGTTAGTGGCACCAGGCTGCTTGGAGGGGGCATAATGCTAGCAAATAAACAGTCAACAGAGCTGGTCAACTGCCGTTTAGTAGTTCGAAAGTAAAAGAAAATGCTCTTTCCCTTTATGTGTGTGTGTGTGTGCAGACTTTTACACTTTTCCTTTTGTTTGTGCTGCCAAATCAACCACCACCAACAGTCGCTGCTGGCGTCGCAGTCAACGCAGATAATTTGCCAAGTGAGAGCGAGAGAAGAAGTCAAGAGCGAGACAAAAAGAGAGTCATAAGAAGGGGTAGTTGGGAAGTGGTGGTGAAGCGTGTGCCATGACCTACTTTTGTGGCAAGTTTTTCAATTTGTTTGTCATCGAGTGAGTGTGTGTGTGTGCGGGTGTGGTATGTGTTAACTTGGCTAAAACCAATTGGTTTATTTGGATTATATATTATTAAATAATATGATACAATTATCGATGTGCCCCTAAACACTACTCATAAAGCTTTCCCATTTTTTTTTTTGTTTAACTATATAATATGTATACCCAAAATACTTTTCTCTCATATCAAATTATGCAACAGCAAATAGCATTAGACCCAACATGGCATACAATCGCTGCTGTACCGGTCCCTGTTGATCCAATGCAGCACTAGGTATGCTCGTCTCGGGAATATGATCGGGCACCATGTCCTCAGCTCGTATAGCACCATCTTCTTCATCATCCTCTTCGCTATCGTCCGCACCATCGAGCGGAGAGCGCGTGGTCGAGCGACCTGTCATCAGGAGTAGCTGAATCCGCTGCAATGGCGTCAGGTTTGCTGTGCGCTCATCCGGTTCGGTTTGCGGTGCTGCCAGGAAGGGTTTATAGTCACGCGGCGGCGCCTCGCGTCCCCTGTAGCCATAGACAAACATTTGCACAAACAGCGAACTGATGTTAAAGTCTGTGATTGTCGCTTTTAGTGTGCCCGGCGAGTAATGGCTGTATTCGGCAACGGGTGGCATATAATCCACAGCAGTTGGTACTCTATCCGTAAAGTGCTAAAGCAACAAGGCGAAAGAGTTAATAAGTTAACTTGTTTATGGTGAGAAACTACTCACATCGAAGATAACAAACTTGATGTAGGTGATGTAATCGCTGTCAATGTAATAGAAAATAACAGTATGATTCATTTGCTCCTTGGATACATCCGGTGAGGTTTGATAGGTTTCATAGATCAGATCATCGCCTTTAAATATGTATAAGTTATTTTAAGATTTGCAAAGTAAAACAAATTTCAAACTTACCCTCTTGTCGCTCTCCAATCTCTATGATCTTATCCTTGTGCTCAAAGTCCGCTGTATAATTGGGCGTATCGGTGGTGTTCACCTCATCATCTCCATCAATGTCCACTTGTAGATCGTCACGTTTGTTATTGTCATAGAGTTCAGTGTTCTCATCCAAAAGCTCTTCATACTCATCATCATAAGGCTTCAGAACGCCCTCGAACTGTGTATCCCGATTGATCAACAGTGCCGGATTCACATTCAACATGGTCTGATTGTAGCCAAAGATCATGATTGTGACATCAAAGGCAGCCGAAAGATTTTGAATTGGCTCCTCCAATGGCAACTCACGACTATCATCATTGCCATCGATATCGACTTCACTCTCATTCATGGTAACCATACGAACCACGCCCACCACAAGGCTGTCTGTATAGCTGAATTTCACCTCGGCCGAAATGTTCTACGAAATGCAAAATGATTTATTAACAATTTCTATCCAATTAGCAGACCATCCAGGGTATTCAATGAAGCATCTCTTGCCACGCCTCGCCTAACATCTCCATCTATCGTCAGCAACTGAATTTTTCCACTGTTTATCGTTGCCCAGCCAACAAAAATGTACTTTGTAAATACTTGATGGTGATGTACATTGTACATATATTAATATTGCAACGATTTCTTGCGAAATTCGGCGTCATAAGTAGCCTCAAAAATTGCCATATTGAAAAACATTTACATTTTCAAATTTATATATACTCAGTGAACTGCTGACTGAGGCAACAACAACAAATGTTATTAGAGCCCGTGCCAAGAAGTCAAATAGCCAAATTTTCAACTGATTTGACATGTGTACTATGCGGCTGAATTACTCAAAATATATTTCAATATTGTCTTGCAAGCTCATGAATTATGGTATATTTAATATAAAAAAAAAACAGTTTCCGTAAAAGTATTAAATATTATAACGTACGTATAAGAAAACACCAATAAATATATTTAAATTAGGTAAAAGCAATTTCTAGTTAGTATGCAAGTGTTTTTGACTTATGTTTTGAACCTAATCAGTTTTTATTGCTGGTATTTAAGCAAGTTAAACTAAACAACCATCATAAACAAACTAATATAAATATGCAGCAATTTATTTATTAATTTTTTTGTTTTTTAATTAGCTTGTCGCATTCGTTTGCACATGCGGCTAATTCGTTTCAAAACTAACATTTCGACTCGATACTAAGGCAATAATCTGCGCATCTAATGGCCAAACAAAATGATATGGCAAACATTGGGCTTAAAGTGCCGCACAGGCAATGCCGTTGTACTAAATATAAATAAATACATATCTATATAGTGCTCTATTTGTTTTTCGTTGTTTTTTTTTTTTGTTTTTGTGGGCACTTTTCGTGCGCAGTGACGAAAAAAAAGAGGCAAAATTTTCGCTTCTATTTTGGTCTGGGCAAAATATGCAAAAACACAAAAATAACAACAACAACAACAAAATAATTGAGGGTTTAGCGACAAAACCAAAAACTCACTTCGTCCGATACAATTTCCACATAGGTTATTGGCTCTACAATGTTATAGTTAAAGCTAACACTTGCAGGCTCACTTATGCCGGCAGGACGCGAATGTTGCACATCCTTCAGCAGCAATTGATCGCCTTCAATGCGCTGTCCAACGCCCAGGAATCTCTTTGCCTGCACACCGCCTTGCGACAAGAGTGCTTGACCCGTAACTAACAACAGCAAAACAATTGCCGCAGACATTTTACAAGTTCTATTCGTTCAGGAAGTGGGCCGCACGTTTATTATTAAGTAAAAGAACTTTGAACGCGCCGCGGCTAGCGTACGCAGGCAACTGATTTGAAGATTCTGCCTCAAATGTGAGTGTTGACTGATCAGCAAGCACTTTCAAATAAGAGAGAGGGAGAAAGAGAGAGAGAGAGAGTACATGCGCAGAGAGAGAATAAGATCGAGGGCATATGGAAGCGCAGGTTCTACAAAATATATTTTATATGCACTCTGAAAAAAAAGTCTTTATTTGTGTAAATTTTGTTTTGAAAGTTTTCCAAAAAACTTTTCTTATTGACCTTGTAGTTGATCTTGAGTTTTGCAGGAATCTCTTTTGTTTACTCAATAAGATAAATTACGTTAGGACCTAGTTAGTAATTTTTATGCTCATCGCTTTTTTGAAACAGCAGTTTCACTGGGTTGAAAACATTTTTTTGATTTATATGTTTTTTGAGTGAATGTTGCTCTCTGTTACATCTAGCATTTTCTTGGCTTTTCGTGTACTTGAACGCATATATGCAGATGTTTGACGTTGGGCAATAACACGCACAACTAGCGAAAACAAAACAGAAAAACAACCAAACAACCGCCCACCCAGTCGAGTCTAATAAAATGACCGACAGCGACCTTAAAAATAGAAACCGCTGACCAACAACCTTTTGGTGCGTTGCGTTTAAATTTGTCACTGAAATGTGCAAAAATAGACAAGAAATTAGATTTCATAGTTTTATTTATAGTTTTTGATGGCACAGGCCTAAAAGCCCAAACACATATGTAATAAAAGTTTGTGGTATGGTGTCAAGGGCAGAAATAATTTCATTTAAAAAAGTAATAAAATAAATAAAAATATTAATTTATTTTATTTATTTCAGTGAAAACCTTGTTTAATGCCTTGCACATTAATAACATTCTCACTCAAAAGCTCGTTTAAAGGTTATGCAATTAACCATTTAAAGAAGTTAATTGCGCATACGCAGCGTTAAACAAAATGCATAATTGATTTATGTCTGCTTTTTTCCTTTGCTGTGAATTAAAATGGGTGCTTTGTTTCGTCCGGAATAACGGCATAATCCCGCTGAGTCTTATTAAAATAAACAAGCTTTCTGCACTCTGGGAATTTTACCAACAACTATGTGAGGAATTTTAATAATTGAATAAAAAAAAAATAGAGCAGGTATTTATGCATACAAATTGCATTTAATTAATTAAATTTTTCTACGTATGTGTGCTGAGCGCTTGAAATGAAGCGTGATGAGAGCAAGAGCCAACATTGATGTTGCAGCATATTGTGTGCGACCGCAATTTATGGCTGCCACACTAACAAACAACAAGCAGCAGCAACAGCAACCGCATGCACCCAAAACGATAAAAACACACAGAGAAAATCACAAAACAAACGCTAGAACAAAACGTTGAGTGCAGTTGAGCTTTTCACTGATTGTTGTTGCATTGAAATTTTGTGTGCAGCAATCTAAATGGGAATCAGCTGTGTTGAGGCATTGTTGCCACAAATGTCTATGTGCAATTATGTTGCCAGCAGGGACAACGGAAGTTGTTGCCGATTCGCAATCAATGCAATTTCCGCATTGCACTTCGATGAGCAGCAACTGAAAGAGCAAAGGCAAAGTCTTTTGCAACATGGCAGCTGTTAACAGGGCTAACAAGTTGCAAGTGGCAAGCATTGGACAGCCTGTCAACGCCGTTGCCACCGTTGCCGTTCCCTTAGCTCTGCATGTTGTATGAAATTCAATTACAACATTAACGCAAATTGCATTCACGGTTGTCAATAAACTAAGCTTCAAGGCTGCCCCAGACACTTTAAGGCCACATCAAGTAATTGGCCAAGTTTTGCATCGATTAAAAACTTTTGCTGTGGCCAACAACAACAAAAAATTTTCATTTTGCAATTGTGCTTGAATTGCTTGAATGCTTCCGTTGAGGCGCATGTATTTAATTGTTTCAAGCGATTTCGTGCTGAAACTGTAAACAACATGTCGAATGAATGCCTTTGAATGCATTCTTAGTTGTGCTTATTAAACTTTGAAAATACCCAATTGCCAATGCTACACAGTCATAAAATAGCCATTAATAAGTCGAAGTATACTGCATATCTGAATGTTTTTATACACAAGTATTTGTGTTGTTTAAATACCCTGTACATGTTTGTGTGTGTAGATTTGGGTATTCAAGAGATAATAAACAGGGTATTTCTTACTTCATCACTTCAAACAGCATTTTTATAATTGTTTCCGTCTCAAGTGTTTATATATAAAATGCTAAATTAAATGCATATATATTTACATACTTATGTCTCTGGTATGAAAGGCCGCTGATGGGCCAGGCCCGTTGTCTTCGTTCAAGTGGCCCAATGAAAGGTTAATAACACTCCACAAAGAAATGCGCTTTTGTTGTGCCACTGCGTTCCAATGTGCCACAAAATGCGGCAATTTTGCTGCTCGTCCAAAATTGTGCGCAAATATTTGAAACTGCCAGGGGAATGAGGTATGGAAATTGGTAGTTGGAATGGAAATGGGGATGAGATGAATACAGCCAATGTCCATTACGTAATTGCATTTGACACAGCAGCGTGCATCAAACGGGCTACTAAAGCAATTAACGTATGTGTGTGTGGCGTTTGTAAAGGGGCGTGTCCCAACTGAAATCAATAAAAAGTTATGCACACTGTCCAAACGGAAATTGCAAAATAAATTCTTGTTGCTTTTGTTGTTGCCTATTTGCCAGCCAGGCATTTTAATTTATGGCTCGCAAATTGGATTTGCCGTTAAAAATAATAATACTGACCATTTTGGCTTAGCGGGGATTAGCCGCCAAACAAAAAAACAAAACCTGGCTAATTTCCAACAGGCTTAACAAACTTAAATGAAAATGAACTTTTTCCTGGCTTATCACCTGAATTTCAGTTTGAAGTCAAAGCGCTAAAATGTAGGCCACACTTTGTGGAATACGAAAAAAAAATAAGTAAAAATAATCAGCAATTGAAAAGAACGTCAAAAAAGTATTTGACGAGTGAAGTGGTGCGCTTAATGTGCTTGGGTGGCGATGTGGTGTGGGTGGTGCTTGCAGCAATATGCTGAATGCACAGGCTGCAACCTGCAGATAAACAGCTCAACTGGCAGATAGTAAAAATATGTTGAAGCTAAGTGAGCAAGGCTGAACTTAAACATACTCTGCTATACTATAAGAAGAGCAAGGCAAATACCCCTGTTGCAAAGGGTATTATGCCAAGAGCATATTGAGTGCCAACAAATGTCAGTTGAGTGTTGAGTGTGTGGTGCAGCAAAGTGGGGCAACAAGCCCCGCAGTCAAAGGCAACCAATGATTGCCCTCTAGGAGATATAATCCAATTTTAGAGCTGCATTTGCCGCATTTGCGTCTCAATTGGCGGCTGCTTAGGCGACTTGCCAAAGCTCATCCTGGCACACCCGCACACAAAAATGTTACTCAATTTAGCTTTGGCTTTACCTTACTTTTCATTTGATTGCAGGATGAGGGCTGGAAGCTAAACCGCACGAACTACTATCAGGAGGGCTGGCTGGCCACGGGCAATATACGCGGCATTGTGGGCGTCACATTCACCACCTCACATTGCCGCAAGAACATGGACTATCCGCTGCGTACCAACTACAATCTGCGTGGACATCGATCGGATGTAAGTGCTGGCATTAAAGCTTAATCGATATGCCCCATAAAAAAAAACCCAAAAACCCTTTGAACTTGCAGGTAATACTGGTCAAGTGGAATGAACCGTATCAGAAGCTTGCCTCCTGTGACAGTTCAGGCATCATCTTTGTGTGGATCAAGTACGAGGGTCGCTGGTCCATTGAGCTGATCAACGATAGGAATACACCAGTGACACATTTCTCCTGGTCACATGATGGTCGCATGGCGCTCATTTGCTATCAGGATGGTTTCGTCTTGGTCGGTTCGGTGGCTGGTCAACGTTATTGGTCTTCGATGCTGAATCTGGAGTCAACTATAACGTGCGGCATTTGGACGCCCGATGATCAACAGGTTTACTTTGGCACCACTCAGGGTCAGGTGATTGTTATGGATGTTCATGGCGCTATGGTGTCACAGGTGCAGTTGTCCAACGATGTGCCCATCACATCCATGGCCTGGTCCTGTGAGAAATTCAAAATGGAGGAGGGCGAAGAAGCTGAGCCCGGTGTCACAAATGCCGGTAAGTTTAAAAAAAGTCTCTCAAAACTACTTCCTAAAACTAATTTGCGTCATTAAACAAAATTATTGCGAACATATTCAACATTCTACGTAATCCGCCAATCAATTAGCACCTTTAGTTTTATTTTTAAAAGTTTATTTCATCAAATCTTTTTGAAGTATTTATGCATGTTTATTGGTAATTAATGTTTATCTATTTGTTTCTTGTAGCCAAACGCTCGTTTGTGCTGGCGGTTAGCTTTCAGAATGGCTATATCTACTTGCTAAAGTCGTTTGACGACGTCTCACCCGCACATATCAACACCTGCCTTAATGGCGCCCTGGGCATGGTCATGGAATGGAGCAATTCGCGCGAGCTGCTCGCCGTTGCTGGCACATTGCGCACTACGAGTGGCACCAATGGCTTCGGCCTGGATGGCAAACTGGATGACTTAAGCACGTCCACTTGTTACAACAATCTCGTCAAGTTCTATACGGAGTCGGGCACATGCCTCTACCAGGCGCACATACCGTGCAGCAATGCCACAGTTTCGGCCATCACTTGGGGACACAACGATAAGCGATTGTTTATTGCCACCGGCACACAGGTGCACATTGCCTGGGTCTCGAGACGTGTGGCATCGCTGCAGTTGCTCTGTCGTCTGCAGATTCAGGCAAGCGTTGGCTCCGAGCTGCTGTTGCCACTGTTGCCATTGCCTTCTAGGATTAAGTCGCTCATTGGCAATCTGTTTGCTCAAACCATTCGAGTAAGTATATGTATCATAAACTTAAAAGTAAAAACTAATTTAAATCTTTTTCTAGTGCTGTGTACCTGATTTGAAGTCGCTGCGTGATTTTGTGTCACGTCCACCGCTCTGCTCGACACGGCTGCACTGCACCATGATACGGCACGATGATGACTCCAATCTTAGCTCTGGCACCTGCTACACACTATACCTGGAGTATCTGGGTGGATTGGTGCCGCTGCTTAAGGGCAAACGCACCTCAAAAATACGACCAGAATTTGTCATCTTTGATCCGCAAGTGAATGGTAAATGGAAAACCTTTTAGTATGATCTTTGTATCTTAAACCCTACATTTTCCTTCAGACAACTCGCTGTTTTTCCAATACGCAGCGGAGGCAAAGAGCTCCTCGGGCTCTAGTCAATCCACGACGACGGGCAACAGTGGACGCACCGATTCGTCCGATAGTGATTTTGAGGAGCGTTCTCGCTTCGGATCACCACGCACTCCACGCAAACGTCGTGTGCGTCCCAAGCGTCGTCAGCAGAATGGAGATCGTGCGGCAAGTGGAAGTGGAGGCAATGATCCAGATAGTCTAGATGAGCTGGCCTATGTGGATACGCTGCCCGAGGTAAGAGTGCAAATTAAAGTTAGTGTATTGCATGCATTGATTATGACTACTCTCTCCACTCTTAAGCAGGAAGTCAAGCTGGTGGAGGTGACCTCAAATATATGGGGCACGAAATTCAAGATTCATGGACTTGCCAAAACCGTCCCAGCCAATTTAGGCCAAGTAACATACAAGACGTCCCTACTGCATTTGCAGCCGCGTCAAATGACGCTGGTCATAACGGAGCTGCGCGACGATTTTCCAACTGGACCCGATCCCAGCTTCAATCCAAATCTCTTCTCCGAGGATGAGGAGGAGCATCACAACTACAATCATACACACAACAATCACAATCATAATCATAATCAACACAATTCGGATGCAGTGCCGCATGTGAGTGTGACGAGCGTTGCTCCAGATGCTGCTCAGTTGGCCGCTATGAAGCCACCAATGATGCCACAGCGTCGCCTCAACGAAGGTGCCTCTGCGCCGCCCATTGCGCCCATGTCGCCACGTCCCAATCGCATTCTGGCGCGTCACAAGAACTCACATTCACTAACGGTTAACGGAGGAGGCAGCGCAGCCTCGGTGGGCTTAAGTCCATTGGCACGTGCCGAGAGCTATGACGATGACTCATCGAATGATTCTCAGGAGGCGGCAACAGCTGCCACAGCCAGCACCACAGTGCTGCTTCATCAAGCGCCCTCCTCCAGTTCGAGCTCCGCACCCAGCTGCAGCAAGAATCTCACACGGCCCAAGACTATTAGCAGCTTTAAGAACAACTATAGTCGTTCCAGCTCCAACTCCAGCTGCCAGTCACGTCATGCCATCTCACCGCTCTACTGTGACGGATCTGTGCCGACGTTGCAGTCACCCAAAAATGCAGTTGCTCCATCGGATATAATATTTGAGCGTCCTGCGGTGCCTGCTGCTGGACAGACCACATTGATGTCCTACTCGAGCAATGCCGATTATGCCAACAATGTGGTGCAAGTAAAGAATGCGTTGATGTCCGAGCCCGTGAGATCAGCGAATAGTCATGTTAATCCAGTGCCACTTAATCTCAATCTTAATTTGGAGCGCATGGATGCGCGGGCAGCCAAGTGCGCCACAACAACCAAGCGACGCGATATGCTCTATATTGATGAGGAGACACAGTCGCCAACACCCACCAACAATACCACCAATGGCAACACCATGAAACGTACTCCAACTGTGGTTTCGATTGCGCCCGCTTTGCCCGATTCCATAACGCGCAGCTGCAGCGTTGGTTATCTGGACTCGGTGGCCATAACGCCATCGGATGAAGCACTTTCTGCTCTACGCAAAGATGCGCCCAATAAACGCCTGATTCTGGTGGACAAGCGACGTAATCGTAACAAAAAGCGACAACAGCAGGCGGATGCAAGACGTCACAAACTGCAGCAGACGGGTAAATCAAAAAGCTTGGACTCCTGCGATCTACTCTCGCTGCAAACGAAACTCTCTAGCAAGGAGCACGAGCAGGTGGTACGCAAGCTGCAGGAGATATCAGACAGCAGCGCTTGCAGCAGTGCTGCGAACACATTGTGCTTTAAGTGTCGCAACAACATGAATCCTGCTAGCATTTGTAAACGTTGTCAACCCTTGGCTGCAGCTAGTTCCGAGCTAGATGAGATAACCACAGTAGCTGCTTCAGTTGAGCCCGTCAGGGAGTCAGCTCCAGCTGCCGCAGCAGCAGCAGTGCCTAGCAAGCCTACGCCTAAGAAACGCTTTGATGTCATCACTAGTTTTACAGACAGTCCGCTCTTTACGCGCAAACACCGCTTTGGCTATGGACGTAGTAAGGATTTGGCAGCTGCAGCAACTGGCAGCAGCACAGAGAATTCTACGCCAATTCTTGCACGCAAGCAGGAGAACAGTTTTAGTTTTGTGAAGCAGCTTTCCGAGGTGCGCTGGCGCCGCAAGGAACCCGCACCAAGTCAGAGCCAGCTGCCGGGAGCGAGCAACGCCAGCACTCTGGAGCGGCAACATTCCGAAACAGGCAGCGTTGCCTGCGGCACTGTGGAGGCCACTCCTGTGGAAGCGAAGGCTTCAGTCTCGCTGCACACTCAGGTAAGCGAAGTGAAATGATTTAAAAAGGTTTTTTTTTGGTTGCTTTAACGCGAATTCGTTTACAGGCTCTAACAACTCTGGAGAACATTATTAGTCGCTTGCGCGATTTGGATGAGGGACGCTTGACGCCACCATCGACACCACAGCGTTTGCCACGCAGTTCGCCTGCTTCGCCAGCTGCAAGCAAGAAAAATAAGCGACAACAAAGCAACTCACCCATAAGGCACATATTAAACTCACCGCTGTTAAATCGAAGGCAACGCAAGAAGCCGAGCATAATTGAAAGCTCCGATGATGAGGGCAATCAAACGAATGGATCCGGCGAAGAAATGGGTGGCGCTAGTAATGGTAATAGCAAACAGTATCGTGATCTGGAGACATTCCAAAAGGCGCAGCTGCGTCAGAAGGTAAACTTTAACTGAAATAGAAAACCATTTATAGAATAATTTTAAACTTATTTCTGTTGTGCAGCTTAAGCGTGGCAAGATCGAACCCAATGGCAGCGCCAGTTGTGCTAATCCAGCGCCAGTGCGTCGCGAATTTGTCATGCATAACAAGGCGCCCATGTGGAACGAGATGAGTCAAGTGTATCAGCTGGACTTTGGTGGACGCGTCACCCAAGAATCAGCCAAGAACTTTCAAATTGAGTTTCGCGGCAAGCAGGTAAATAAATTACACATGTTTATTATATGTACAGCAATTTAAATTAATCTTAATCTCTTACAGGTCATGCAATTTGGTCGGATCGATGGTAATGCATATACCCTGGATTTTCAGTATCCCTTCTCAGCGCTTCAGGCATTTGCCGTGGCGCTGGCCAATGTAACACAGCGTCTCAAGTAATTTGGATATTAAGGATATACACATATGATTATTGCTGTAATATCGTATCGTATTATACACATACATATATATATATATACATGCCAGTACTTATAGCGCATATATGCACTACACGCCAGCTAATGCCCACAGCAACAATTACTTAAATAATGCATATTTTTTATACAAAAGAAGTTGGTGGAGATGCTTTTGGCTTTTTCATTTGTAAATATTGTATGTACTTATTGTATTGTATTGTGGTCTTTAGGTTTCTGAATACCGTAACATGCGTATCGATAAACGATATAAACTCATACCACCACTTGATTAAAGGTTTAGCTATGTATTTGATATTGGTGTGCAAAGAGAGAATAGAAAAAGAACAAATAACAACAAGAACAACAACTCACAGTCCGATCCATTTTTTGTGCAATATTTGTATGACAAACTTTTATGGATTAAGTAAAACGATTGTAAATGTTAAGCATT
The DNA here is from genome assembly GCA_035044725.1 of Scaptomyza caliginosa. Classification (NCBI taxonomy): domain Eukaryota; kingdom Metazoa; phylum Arthropoda; class Insecta; order Diptera; family Drosophilidae; genus Scaptomyza; species Scaptomyza caliginosa. The sequence continues at coordinate 3,472,847 of JAWNNR010000686.1, forward strand.
AAAATTATGTACGAGTACGTATTTATACACACACTTGTATGTGGCGTTAACACACACATTAGCATGTGTGTGTGTAACGTATTTTTCAGTCGATTTTTAAACTAGTTTGTACAAGAGCAGCCTTTTTTGCATTAAGCTTCGTGTTTTTTTTTTACTTATGTGCAATAAGCAACAATTCCTTTCGTTATACATTTTTAGCATATAAGATTAAAAATATATACAACTATGTATGTATGTACTTATTATCAGCATTAATCGCTTGAAAGACCGGAAAACCAAAAACAAAAAAAAGCTTGGCCTAACATTTAAAACAATTAAATGTGTGTGTTTGTGTACAAGTACTTATAACTAGCATATTTTTATATATTATAAACTAATTGTGTATGTTTAACAACACATGCATTCTCAAATACCAAACACACAACAAATTTTGTGCTTTTCCCTTACTCTCTTTTTTGTAGTTAGGCTTAATTTCAATGGAAAAAATTCGTTATTGTAATTGTTGTGAATATTGAAATAAACTCAAAACTCGAAACGTAAACGATTAACATGTGCAACTAATTAAATAAATATATTGTATGTGAATAAAGAACAAACAATTGCAACTTAAAGAAAAACATTAGATACTTATTTACACAATTTACATGATATTGCACTCTTTTGAGTTGTGGAATTATTGGCAAGATTTATTTTGTCTTTTGCTTGCTTTGTATCAGCTCCATTTCGATTTCAGCTTTCTCCCAATCGGGTATTGACTTTTCCTTGATGTGCCACGCATCCGTTTTAGGCCCTTTTGTTTCAGCTGCAAATGTAAAAAAAAATGTTATTTAAAATAATATCGCAGAAACTTAGGATCAGCTTACAAGTCTTGAAACGTTTAACACCTTCCTGCATATCAGCCACCATTGCTGCTGATACATTCATTATCTCATTATTGACTGCAGCATAGAAGCCAGGACGCGCGTAGACATTGGCATTGTCCAGAACTGCATTGCGATCATGTTGCAGCGAGGACATGGGAAACTTGGCAATGGAAAAGGCCAGGTTAACGGCTTGTCCAAGCGCTGTACCCGTAGCCACAATTCGATTAACAAGTCCAATACGATGCGCTTCTTTTGCATACACACGCCGACCCGTCTCTATAACATCCACGGCATTTGAGTAGCCCACAGCTGCGGCTAGTCGAACAGATCCACCATCGCTTAGAGGAACGCCTAGGCGGCGATTAAAGAATCCCAGCACAGCTGTGTCCTCCATGACGCGCAGATCACAGAGTAGCGCTAGTTCCAAGCCACTAGCTACACAAAATCCACTAATTCCACACACAATGGGTTTGCGTAGGTGCCGCCTGGTGGGACCCACCGATCCCTCATGGCGAAGCAGAAAGTTAAGACTGCCACGCTGCGCCTCCGCTTCCAGTTCTTTCAGATCGTATCCAGCTGAAAAAGAGCCACCCACACCATATAAAACGCCAACAGGTGAGGAATCATCGGTTTCGAATTGATTGATTGCCTCGCCGAGCTTTGCAGCTGTGGCTGCATCAATTGAATTACGCTGCTGCTCCCTGTTGATGCCGATTAACGTAATGTTTGCATCTTTTTCGACCAGTATGGTTGTTTCTTCATTTTGTTGACCTGTATCGGAATATTTTGTTGCACTTAAACTAAACGTTCTACTGCTTTGGAATGCAAAATTTAATCTTCTCAAACTATTGAAAACAAACAACTTATGCATTTCAGATAACATAACAATAGCTAAGTGTTGTGTAACGTTAAAAGCGGGTATTTCGTTGGCGTGCATTGCAACACTGCTTGTCAGCGACGCTGTCAAAAGAAGGCGTGTATGTGTGCGCCAGAGTGAGAGTGTGTGTTTGTGTAAAACAAAAAAAGCAGATCAAACGAAAATACAACAGTCAAAGAAACGCAGCGCTGCCAATAAATTATTTATTTACTTAGTAATAAAACAATAAAAAAGTGTACAACATAGTTGAAACGGCGGCTTGTTTGCGTGTGTATGCAAACGCATTGCATTTGTGTGTATGTTCGCAGCATAAAATTATAAAAAACCCAGTGATATAAGCAAAGTACAAAAACAAGAAAGAAAAGAAAAATCATCTCGTTTACAATTCGCGACTTCAAAATCGTGCGCTGCTGCAGAAAGACAAAGGATAGTTCAAAAACGGTATTAACCTGGTTGCATTGAGTAAACATACAACTGCACAAATGCAAACGTGCGGCAGCTGCAGGCTGCGGTTTTGCGGCACCCGCTGAGAGCACAAAACAACAACAGAGCGAAAGTGACGAATGTGTGCGTTGTCCAGCAAGCAATAACAATAAAAAGAGAGCAAGATTCGTCTGCCCAGCCCTGCCCTGCACTCTCATATTGCATGTGGCCAGATGCAATGATAGATATTGTCCGCGCTGTTTTTCTGTTCACTTGAACCGTAATTGAAATGGCATATAAATTACGGTTAAAGCCCAGCCGCTTTATCTGCGGGGTCTGTGAGGGGTTCGCCTGCATTATTAGAACTTAATTGCATCTATTTTTAACAATGCGCGTCTGTCCAACATTTGGGCGCATTCGTCTGTTGCCTACTGTCGCCACCCCACCTTTTGCGCTCCCTCTTTCTCATTCTCTCTCTCTCTCTCTCTCTCTCCATAGGCACACTCAGTCACCGTCTGTTTAACGTGCTCCATTGGCGCCCCTGAGGGGCGCTCTTGCCGCCGCCTATGTTGCCATTTTGCTATTGTATCTGTGCATGCGTACGTGAGAGAAAGACAGAGAAAGATGAAGCTGGGGTATTATAGTTTTGTGATGAAATGTGTAACGTAACAAATATACAATATTTTAATGCTAGCTAAAGCTGGCATCATCTGAAACTGAGCGATCAGATACAATAAAAGTCACGCAATCTTACAATTAAAAATTGTGCAAGAAACTTTACTGATATGTATATGAAGTGGTTCCAGTCAAAAAATTCATATTAGAGAGCATTGTTATGCCGTATATCAGTTTTTATTTATTATTATTTACTATGTTTGCCGCAGTCTCTGCCGCATCATGATCTATTTTCGTAAATATATATTATTTGCAAAAAAATATAAAATACAGCCAACAAATCCCCAAAGTGAATATAAAATTTTATTTTATTATGCTTGCGGCTGGGACACACCTTTTGATGGCAGCAGCAACAGTCACTAGCCTTTGATCGTATATATATATAAATTGTATATACACTTATTTGACACGGCACTAAAAGTAATTAAATTGCAAGTGTGTGTATATGTGTGAGTGCAAATATGGTATATTTCATTGTGTCGTCAGATAAGATGGTACAGAGTTTAGCTATAGAGAGTTTATTGCCTCAAGTAGAGCTTAATTAATTGAATTAAATGCGCACGCATTCATTCATTCACAAAAAAAAAAGAAATAACTAAAGAACTCTCTGAACAAACACACAACGTATTTATACATTCACATTTCGCTCATTCAGCAAATACAGTCACGACTCGACGATGTCAACCGGAAGGCCCATAAAATGTGTCGTCGTTGGTGACGGTACCGTCGGAAAGACATGCATGCTAATCTCCTACACAACAGACAGTTTTCCCGGTGAATATGTGCCTACAGTGTAAGTGTTTCCCCTTTTGATATATGCGATATCTTTGATCTTTCTAATTGTAATTCGTATACATTGTATTTGGCATTTGCAGTTTTGATAATTACTCGGCGCCCATGCAAGTGGACACGATACAAGTGTCGCTGGGGCTATGGGATACGGCTGGGCAAGAGGATTATGATCGCTTGAGGCCACTCTCCTACCCACAGACAGATGTATTCCTGATATGCTACAGCGTTGCGAGTCCCTCGTCATTTGAAAATGTCACCTCCAAATGGTATCCAGAGATCAAACATCACTGCCCCGACGCGCCCATAATACTAGTTGGTAAGTGGCACAGTTCATAGGTTTCTCAAAACTTAAATGACTTCAATGGTGTTTGTTGCTTACAGGCACCAAAATCGATTTGCGTGACGATCGAGAGACATTGAGCGGCCTGGCCGAACAGGGCTTGACGCCGCTTAAGCGCGAACAAGGTCAGAAGCTGGCGAACAAAATACGCGCTGTAAAATACATGGAGTGCTCCGCCTTGACGCAACGCGGTCTCAAGCAAGTTAGTAGTTTTGTTATGACACACCTTTAGTAAACAAATCGAAATCTGACTACGTTCCAATTCTGGTTTGTTTTAAGGTGTTCGAGGAAGCGGTACGGGCAGTGCTGAGACCGGAGCCATTGAAACGACGCCAGCGAAAGTGTTTAGTTATGTAAAAAAGCAGCATCAACTGGCGACACAAGGAATATACTCAGAAACAGCAGCGGCAGCAGCAGCAGCGTAACAAAGTGAATAAGAAAGAGAAACACACCAACAGCAACATTAACCAATGGAACGAATTCACATCTCTACCTAAGCGTGAACAAATCAACAACACGGAAAATACTTGGATTCATTGAGCATTATCATTACTTTTCACCGTATAGGTTATACAAAAAAACCAACTAAATATTATTTGCATAATTCATTTTTGACCGCATGGCACAAAACTACCGACTCCCTCCCATTAGAACTAAAAGTATATAACAAGAAGCAGCTACGTCTGATAATCCTTAAATCATAAAGCAGCTAAACATATTGAAATCTAGTCAATTGAATCGAATGTATTGTACTAATTTTAAAAAACAGCAGCTGCAGCAAATAACAAGAACGCAGGCAGATTATAAAACAAAAATCGAAAATGAAAAGAGAAACGGAACAATTGGTTTCGCATATCAGTAAAGAAATTCCTAATTTTTTTTATAAATATATTAAATGTATTATAATTATATGTAGCCAAGGCATTTCCTTATTTCAACAATAACCCAAACACTTGACGATGAGCTCTTAGAGAAAACGCAACATACAGATAAAAAAAAACACGTTTATATGATACTTTAGCATTAACTATTTTTCAAACTATTTGTAGTAATCGTAATCATAATTCATTGACGCTCATTTGAAACTGTCTTTTCAAACTGTAACCAACTGTTGTTTATTATTATTTTTATATTAACTTATTTATTGTCCTAACTTTAATAATGCAAATGTATAAACAACTTTTACGGCTTAAGTATAGCAAAAAAACAAAACAAAAAAAACGGTGTACAAGAAAAGTGAAAATGGATATGAAATGGAAATGGCAAACTGCATTTAAATGTAAAATGACTCGAATCAAAAAAGCACACAATTTTGTAAACACTTCAAATAGCAAACCCGAAAACAATTTTTTATATCGATATATATATATATAAAGAAAAACAAATCTAACGAAAACTCTCATGTGAAATATACACATAATAATGGCTTGCAATTGTTAATCCTTTTGCGATTAAGCAGCAGCAGCCAGAAAGGAACAACAAATATATATATATATATATTATATATATATATAATGCTGTATAATGAATAAAATTAAAAAAAAAACTGTTCAAATTTTTGTGCTCAACATTGCTAGTTATTAAATTTTTATTTTATATACTTTTTATTTAAATGCCACGTTTCTTCAAATATTTTATTTGTTGTCATAAACAATTAACAATTTGGGATTTTTTATTTTATTATTATTATTTTTTTTGGTTTAAAAGGGGGAGGGGGGATTCAAGTGCCTCGTGCCTCGATTTCAACTCGTTAACAATTCCATATAGTATATATAGTAGGGAAGATCTGCCCGGTGCATCGTTGGTGCAGCGTGATGTTGCGACTAATGGTATCCAATGGACATCGGCCAGTTTCTCGCTCAATATAAACGGAAGGGTTTTGGATGCACAGCCTGGCCAGGCTTCTTTTTGGCACCAGCGCTCTTTGGACGCTTGGGCTCGGAGTTCAGCGATGGCATCGATACGGATAGAACTAAACATTCCGCTGGCAAGGACATGGATGAGGTCAATGTGGTGGCACGCTGAATGCGCGGCGCTTTCCAATACTGTGGAAGGGTTAACCAAAGAGCACATTATTAGAATGGTTTAAACAAAGAAAGCTTTAAGAAACTTTAACTGATCAAAATAATTGAGAATTCAAAGATTTAATAGACTTACAATTTGCATTTAGCTATGTCAAATTTTCTCATATATTACCAATGTGGCTCCAAAATGTGGTTGATATTATAGATATACGTGCGCTTGTGTGGCTTTTGCGACGTGGGCGTGGCATTTGCTTGCTTACATAATTGTATCCAAATTAGCTGTCTGAATTGAGAGATAGAAACTAAGTGCAATACTCATGTATTTGTTTTTGTTAAATGAAAAAAGATTTGTTTGTTTTTTGTTTATTACGTTTGAAAAAATTTGCATTTTGTTTCCATACATTTTGTAACATTTGGGTGTAAATAAATTGTGAGAATGATGCATTTTACCTAATTATTAAGGATACTCGTACAAATTATCAAATATATATGTATGTAGTAAGTTTGAATCGGTTCATTTCAAGTTGCTTTTAATTTGTTTGTAAAACAATAAAAAAGTATCTAAAATTGTGAATGAATTTTCAAATTGTATCCGTTATTTTGTAATGCTTATAGATTTTGCATATTCTGCAACACATTTAACTACACGTAAAGCACACAGTTAATACATGTTTATCTTTATATATGCAATTATCTAACTGTTTATGCTTTGTATATATATAAATATTTTTTTCTTAATTCTTTAGATACTTTTCTTTTGTATTTCGGTTCTTTTGTTTTAATATATATGTTCTTGTAGTATATGAAATTTTATATATATATATATAATAACTTATGCATTTGCCTTGGTATCTGATTGATAAATAGTGCATAAATCAACTAATCATATACTTTATTTATTTTTCATTAATTATATGCTGCATCGTATGTCTATGTGTGTGTGTGTGTGTGTGTAAGTGAGTGTGCTTGCACAATTCAATTATCAAATTTTTGAGAAATTCCTCATTTTGTGTGTTTCTGTGATAATTATTGCATTATTTTTGCTTTTCTTTTCTTTTATTTTTTTTTTTTGCATTTTGTGTAACTTTTTGCTTAGAATTACATATCAAATAAGCATTTTTTCAAATTGTTATTGGTTTTTTTTTTGTTTTTCGCTATTTTGCATCAAGTTAAATAAAAAGTACAACATGCAACTTTGGACTGGATTTAACTTTGTTGATTTAAATTTTCATCAGCGCCGCTTGTTGAAGCCGTCATGGATGGTTGTGGACTCTGCGTTCAAGATAAAAATAAAAACGTATTTAATAATCACAATAAATAAAAAGAAACCAAAAATAAAACAACAACAAGAAACAAATAAATATATTAAACAATAAAAGCATTAAACTTAAGGGATGCGAATCGAAAGAACGAGCACAGCAAGCAATTTTCTTTAAATTTTAATATATATTTTTTCATATGAAACCGGAACCACTAATGTGTATGGGTTTGATCAAATCATGGTACGGTACGGTACGGTATGGTACGGTTTTGGTACGGTTAGTCTATCACAGCACTGTTAAATGAGATACGCAACGCACATAGTTTTTAACTCGCACGCAAAACTTACAGAACATCATCATCATCATCATCGTAGTAGGAGAGAAAGAGGAGAGTTGTATGTAGTATGTCGAAAGTATATATATATATATATATAGCATAAAATCGCATCGTTTAATTAGACTGTAGTACAATAATATAGTCGAGTCGAGGCAATAATGGACGTTTGTAGTAAGTACGAGTATACAGTATTTCGAATTAAAACTTTTTCCATTTGTTCTTTTTTTTGTTTTTGTTTATGACTAATAAAATGTATACACATATTCCTATAATAAATTCGAGAGATAAGTATAAAAATCATATAAAATAAAATACACAAAATTAATTAGAATTAATCATGATTATTCTTAGGTGAATGAGTTCAAGCCAAAACCCAAAAATTCTTATTCTTGATTCGTTTGTGTTAAATGTTGTATGAGAGAGCAAAGCATTTTGCATATACTATATGGTTTAAATGCTGGGCAGACTTTTCATAAACGTTAACGTTAATACATTTTCAGATTGAGCACACACCAATATTGTTTAAAAATTTGTACTATTCTACATAGTAGTATAAAAGTTTTGACATTTTGCCATAAATAATACTCAATTGGTATTCGCTTTGTTTGCTTATTTCAAAATCATTATCTAAATACTTAACAAAAGTTTGGCTAACACATCTTGCTTTCAAGTTCAATTTATACACATTTCAAATTGTTTGATTTTTGAAAGGGGTATAAAATAATTTCAGCTTGCCGAAATCAAGAATATTGTATATATACGAGTATAATTTAAAATAGAAACTCTTGCAAACTCGTTCGAGATTTGTTTTTGTTGTTTTGAGCTGATTTATGTTTCTTGTGTCAATCTAAGTTTTGATCTAATTTCAAACATTAGGTACAGCTAATTAATTTAGTTCCTTTTTTTGGTAATTAATTTTAAATTTTTGATTGATTTTTCACTTAAAAAGCGAGTCAAATATATCGTTACACACACAGTCTGAGTTACAAAGACCGAATTCTAGGTGTATGGTGGCAACCAAGCGACCCTGCGCCGCAAACTACAAATTCCAGATGGATCGAGATTTAACAGAGAGCGAGTGGGAGAGAAAGAGAGAGAGAGAAAGAAAGAGAAGTGAATGTGTGTAAAATGGTTAACACGCCAAGTGTGCTCGCATACGAGAGTATTTCAATGAACATGAAGCACGCCTTTAAAATTTTTTTTTCAGGAATTTTGTATACGTTATTCGATATGCAGTGTCAATTTATCTCAGTTTGAGTTTGAAAGAAATTCATTTCTTAAATGTAACGTAAAATGTTGAAATTAAAAAAAATAATAAATACCAAAAAATAATTTATACTAAAAGAAAACACCCGCTATAAAGTATATACAGTGCCGTAAAATACTAAAAAAGATTTAAGTATATTTATAATTCAATTTCGATGTAATATTTCGTTGTCATTCTTTGTCGAGCTTTATGAATTGTTATTTTGTTTAATTTATAGAGGTAGGAGTGAAAACCAGTTAGTCAAAGCTGTTTGTTTTGTAAGCCATTGTTAGTGCTGTTTTTTGTTTTGTTTTGGGTGCAGTGCTCTTCGGATATTAAAATCTATGCCATATAAAATACATAAATACATAATGAAATGAAACCAACACGATTACGATTACAATTTAAATAAAATGAATTTCTTGAAGTCAACACAAAATGGGATAAATATGCGTTTGTATGATTGTAAATGACATGTTCGCATTCGTATACTTGTTAATGAAATGAAATGCAAATTGAATAAATTAGGTTTTATTAATTGAGATCTACGGTAGCACTACATTTTCGCTTAGGTAGACCTAGTAGTTTACCTGTGTTGGTGGTGTTGTCAGTGCAACAGAGTGTTCAACATTTTTCAAATAATCCTTATCATCGAAAATCTTCTTTTCACCGCCACCGGGCTTGTGCTTTACATTATCCAAAGAGCCAACTTTGCTTTGTGCCTTAATTTCTATTTTTTGCGATTGTATCTGAAAAGTAGCAGCACCGGCAACGCACAGAAAATTCATTAGCAAACTTTCATTTACATTTTGCAATTCGTTTTATGTTTATAAGGAATTTATATATATGTTTGGCTGGTGGATTATGAACACACGATAATACGATCGATCGTTAAGCCAATCCTGTAGATTATAACTGGAATTTAGAATTTTGTATACAACACAATATAAAAATAACTTTAAATAAAAAAAACATATATACAACTATGGCTACATATTAAGAATACAAACTTTCTACAGAGGTGATTGTTTTTCAGTTTATATAAATTTACAAAAATTGTGATTATGTGCTCAAAAATATTAACAACAAAAAAAATGGCTCTAGGTACAACGTGTTATAGTATTATAATTTATAATTAGTAAAAACTACTTACATCCTTTGTGTTGTTATCCTTTTTTTTATATATTGTAAAACATTTGTTAAGGGCAAACATTTGATAGTTATAATAAAATATACAATCCATAGAATTTTGTTTAGTTTCAGGTAAAAGTAATTTAAAATTTTGATAACAAATAGTTTTCGACACTTCAACAAACCAATTAAATTCACTCTCTAAATAGCTATTTACAATGCTACCAACTAGTAAAGAATATTTTAGATACAATGAAGGTTCGTCAGGTTAGATTTCGAGTTTTTAGTGCTTCGAATTAAGTTTATCTGTTAGGCACTCGACGTACCTCTAACCCAACAAATCGTCTGCATTATACAAATTCTCGTCCAGTTGAGTATTCATCATGTGGGGACTGACTATTTTCGAGCCTTCACCACAGACTACATTGTTAGGGAATTTCGGATTCGAGTATCTCTGAAAGTTGATTCCGAATATGATGTGAAAGAGAGTCTAAGTCATGAGCGTAGTATAACCTTGTGCCCGACTAATGGCTACACCCATTACACACCAAACAGCTTAAGGTTACAGTATTTGAGAGCATGCCATGTAAAAAGAAACTTAAAGAACATTGCAGCAATCATGCAGTTTGAGTTCGAACTGGAGCGACACATGCCCATGCCAGAGTTAAGATCAAAGTGGAAAACTTAGACTAGTTGAAGTAGAGCAACCGCATGCGTTGCCACAAAAAAGTAACGAAAAACACCAGAAAAATACATACTTAACTGCTTAATGTACACTCAGAGAGAAATATATATATATAGTTTTCTCTGAGTGTAGCTTGAGAGTAGTAATTAAAGTCTAAGTAAAAGTCTATTTTAATTTAAAGGCACGCGTTAGCTTATGCCTCTGGGCCAAATAATATTGTAAATAAAGTATTTTTGGATATGGATATAGAGGCTTTACCTTAATATCGCCGCCACCGGGCTGATACTTCACATTGTCCTTGGAGCCGACCTTTGGCTTGGCCTTGTTATTGAAGTCCATTTTGAGGGTCTCGATCTTTTTATCGCCACCGCCGGGCTTGTGTGCCGCATTTTGTAGCGAGCCAATTTTCGATTTTGCATTCCATTGCAACTTTGTTGTAACTATCTACAAATTTGTTGTTGTTCGTTTGCAAATTGGTGATTTGTAGTGGTATTTTGTGATTGTTGGTTTTATTTTTTGTTTTGTAGTTGCAAATAGATACAAGGTACGGTAAAAACGATTAAAAGTCAAGACTTGCAACAGTTTGCGTTTTCAATGTCAGACGACGCGCCCAGCTAAAGATTCTAGTTATAGATGATTTATACGATGATGTTTAAAGAAGCTACATAAGGTCATCAAATTATGCTGCTAAATGTGTGTAATTGCATTTTTCCTACTACAGCTAGATACCAGAGATTGCAATAAGAAAAACTAACTATATATCTATCTATATATTTATATGTATATGAATATTTTAACTTGTATCGCAAATCGACCGTGAAATTGAATTTCTAACGAATTTTTGTTCTTTTGTTTGTACAAGTAAGTCTCTCAATAAGCAAAAACAAAAAGATTGATACAAAATTTCTGTTGAAAGATTCTTTGAATAGATGAAAGCTGAGATATATATAGTTGTGCAATCAGAGAAAAAATTAAAAACTTATTCCTCTGATTAATTGTAAACTACATTTATCTGTAGAGAAGAGCAACAGAGAGACAGACCCCAAGTCTTAGTTAACATAAAACTTACCTTCTTTTCGCCGCCCTTGGGCATATACTTGTCATTCTTTGCCTCAATGCGTGGCGCAGCTGCCTTAATGTCAATCTTCTTGGACTCGATCTTGACATGTCCACCACCGGGCTTATAGGTGGCATTATCCAATGAGCCTATTTTGGAGCGTACCGCCTTCAAGTTAGGCGAAGGCGCATGTCCAACCTGTACCTTGTTCATTGGTACTACAAAAACCAAATGGATTTAACATAAGTTTTACTTTTGGCTTTGTTATGGTAACTTACGTTTCTTGACCGGCTCGGGTTCGGGCGTCTTGAGTAGCAAACGATTTTTGGATGCGCTACGCGATTTGGGTGCTGATTTATTTGAGGGCGTGGCACTCGGTGGGCGCGATATGCCCGACTTGTCTTGCTTCGATGAGCTAGATGTGGGCGTCTTCACCGGTGAGCTCGGTGAATGCGGTCCGTTGCGATCCTTAAACATTGCAAACAAACCTTTAATCAGTATATCTTTAAAATCAAGTTGGTATAGCGTTGTTTACAATTAGATAGCTTGCATCTGCTATAACAACCAAATGCATGTTTAGTATGTTAGATTTAATTGACCACTTTACGACTGATAATAAATGCGAATATTATTCCGCTGACTGTCAACGTTATGCCATTTATGACTAGGAGCGCACTTTCTATCTATCTGACTGAATATGCCTGGCTGCCTGGTGCCAGGTGCGTTGGCTTGTCGGTTTCTCAACACGAAGGATTCGCATAGTTTATGCATTGTTTTATCGATTATCGCGACCTCCGAAAACTTTGTGTCGCTTCCCTTTTTCCTCACTTTTTTTTTGGATATTTATTTACATTCACATTTATATATATATATTTATAGAGGGGAAAACTACAACCAAAACTGTTTCGTGTTTGGTTGTGGCGGCACTTACTATCTGGAGTTAGCCCGCCTTGGCACATAAATCGCATTACATTTGGCAATTTGGTTGTACAGTCAAAAGTCGCTACAACAAATGCGTAGAGTATGAGTACATCATTTACATGTTATACAAATCACAAATCAAGGACTATAACTGTTTTTTTTTTGCCTTGTAGCTGGGCTTTTGGGTTATGGGAATGGAAAAAGAGTTGTTAAAGATTGATGAGATGAAAAAACTTGTTTATAAACCTTTCTTATAGTTCTTTATAGCATGGTATGACTGTCTTAAGTTTTGTTTTGATTTCAACACTGCGCGCACCTGTAAAGTTCTGGATCTATTCACACAACGATAACACACGCACACACATATATATATCTCAAGTATATGGTAAATGAAGGTATCTTTTGGGTTATTCCGATGCGCTAACTGACGCCTGCAAAGCCACAATTTGGTCTGAACTCAAAACCGTCTGCACACAAGCTGCAAACAATAAGCTATAAATCTATATATGAACTATATGAACTCGTGAGCACAACTCGCTCTGTCATACATAAGTTGTCTAATGGAGCGTGGAGAGCTCGATATGAAGGCGGACAAACTAAGTAAACGGGCTGCCATTTACAGATATTTATGATTTGTGAACACAGAGAAAAACAGTTGGCGGTCAACAAAATTAAATTAATTTGCTGTCAGTTAATTTCCTTTCAATTAAGAGCAGCAAGCCAAAAAACATAAATATACCAAATAAACCAGTTTGTGAACGGAAACTCACCTTCTCCTGTGTGGACTCATCCACGCCGCTGTCATTGTCACCTTCTGCAATCATTTAAATATAAATACAATTAATTAATAATCTTGTTTTCGCTTTTCCTCAAAACATGTTTATCATAATCGAAATGGCTTCATTAAACACTATTAAAAAGGGGAAATTATTTTTGGTTAGTCGAATTTCGTATACTCTTGCTTTAAGCTAAAAAATCGTTGGATGTCAAAAGAGTTCAATAAATCCTAGATTCTTTGTTGACTTTTTGACTTAACCTATCTTTTTCTATGCTCGACGAAACTTCAAAAACTTCACAAAACCTATAACTAGAATTCTTACTGTAACCACTTTGCATTTTGAGTGGTGCATCTAGTGGCGATGTGTTGGTGGTGTCAAATGGTGGCTCCGTTTCTTCTAGCAGTGGCGAGCCCATCGGATCTCCCTTCGTGCCAAATGTCTTTAAGGGAGTGAGGGCCTGGCCCATGATGACATCGTCGTCATCTTCATTCTGTACGCTGCTAGCTGAAGGTGGGCGTAGCTGTTGTTGTTGTTGCTGCAACTGTTGCTGCTGCTGTTGTTGTATTTGTTGCATTTGCTGCTGATTGTACAGCGGCGGCCGAAAGGGTGCCTGCAAAGGTTGCCCAGGCATTGGCCTAGCAAATGTCGGCGGCGGCGGTCTTGCCATATTCTGTGGCGGACGAGCACCTGGCGGTAGGCCGGGTGCTCCCGGTGCTCCGGGTGCACCACCCGACCAGGGAAAGCCACCCGGTGGCCTTGGTGGTCCCTGTCCGGGTGGACTGAGCGGTCCAGTTGCGTTGGGCGGACGCGGTTGCTGCAGTGGAGGCATACCCGGACGCATATTGCCCGGCGGTGGACCCATAAGCAAGTTGCCCTTGCTATCTGTTGGCCGCAGGGGCGGTGGCATGCCACCCCTGATACCCATATTGGGTGGCATAGGTGGACGTGGTCCTACGCCAACCATGGGCCGCGCGCCGGCAAAGGGCGGACGTTGCTGTGGAGGCGGGCCCAATGCTGGACGCATCTGCGAGGATAAAATAAAGTTGGGATTGGGTCGATCTTTGCTATTGTTGCTGTTGTTGGTGCTATTGTAGCTGGTGTTCAAGGTGCGTGCTTTAGCTGTGCGTTCCTTGGCGTTAAGCTGTTGATTCTGTTGCTCCAACTGGAGCCTGTTCTGGTGCTGCACACGCTGCTGACTGAAGCGTTCCTGGTCTATGTAGTTCACATTCGCCTGGGAATAGTCGGGATTAGGCTGCTGACGTGCCGGCACGAAGCGTTCGTCATCCGGTTCTACATAGGAACGCTGCATGGACTCAGCATTGGCCAGCTGCTTGGGCGTCTCCACATAAGCACGCTGCGACGGCTGCTTCACTTGCTCCTGTGCAGTGTAAGTGGCATCACGGCTCGAGTAGCTTGAAGGATTCGTGCTCGTTTGATCCTTGCTGGCGTACATTCTGACAGTGAAGCGGTGCGCCCTGAACCTGAACCTAACGCCTGCGGTGTCGGTGCAGAAATGTGCAAGTGTCGGGTAATCCAATACGTGGCAGCCAAGCAGCACACGCTCAGCCAACAAAAAAGGTAGGAAGAGACGACCATTGCCATATCATTTGCATACGTGCCTGCATGTAAGCTTAAGTGTGGGTGTTCTCGGTGCTTAGTGTGTGTGTGGGTGTGTGTGGGTGGGTGTGCACACATGTCTGTGCATGCACAGTAAGTAAAATGTTGTTGAAACTTTAAGGAAGAAGCATAACAAGCCACAAACAAGAAAACTCTTAAAAAAAGTATAGAAAGTATAAGTAGAAAGCTTTTGGCTTAAATTCTTTGAAGTTCTTAGTATATGGTCTAAAGACCTGATTGCATTTTCCATACTAATACAAAAACAAACATATTTACTCGTCAAATGGATGCTTAAAACTGCCTACAAAGAATATTTAAAAATTTACTTTTTCCTCAACTTTTTCTCTCAGTGCATGTGTGTCAATAGACCAACTCAAATTGTATACAATACAATATAAATTGTCTGGTATCGAGTGGAGCTCTCAAATTTGATGGCCTCTACTTGTGCATTTGTTTACAGTTTATTGTTTTGGTTTATTTGAGCTAGGACTATTTGGGTTTTGGGTTACCATTAGGGAAATTTGTCATGCATTCCGCTCGCTGCTTGGAATGTGACCCAAATTGTTACGTTTCTCGCTTATTGATTCAACAAAAGTTCGACAGTTCTAAGACCAGACAAGACCCAACCAGACTAAACTAAACTAAATCAAGCCGAAATCCACAATGCGCCATTGGCCAAACTGTTGTTTGGATTTTTTGTGCAAAGGGTTTTGTTTTTTCGAATTTGCTTAGTTTGAGTTCAGCTCTTGCTGTTTGTAGGCTTTTATATTTATTGGCTGACTGTTTGGTTGCCACAGAAATTGTCTGCACCCTTTCTTCCCCACCCCTTTACTGCTATGGCATGCGAGTACTTGCAACCAATATTCAAGGTCAATACAATAATACGTATACGTAGAAATATTAATCATTTACATATTGAATGGAAACGAATTCGATTTAAATAATCTTTTTGTATTGAATAAGTTAATAATATCAAAAATATTCAGAAATGGTTGAATAAACTCTTTTCTCTCTTCTCTTGTTTTTCAGAATATTTCCTACTTATGCAAATCATGTTAAATTAAGCCATGACAAATTGTCTCTGAAATTATTTACCATGCATAAGTTATATATATTTTGGTGCTTTTGGCCGTGCAGTTCTTTTCAAGCATTGAATAAATTTTTTTTATTGCAATATATATGTATATAGGACTATAACTCACCGCATCGGTATCACTCATATCAATGTGTGTTTAGGATTTGAGTTTTGGGTTTAACTTTTGAACGGGTTCTCGGCACTACCTGGCAATTAACTAAAAGAACTTTTTTTGTATTTTTTTTTTGTGATTTTGGGCAAATCGATAAAATTGCCAACACTTTAAAGCTATATATACTATGAAGTTGATAGTTGAACTAAAGCGGAGCTGTGGCCTTAGCACGTGCAAAGTCACAACTGAGTGCGGCAACAACTGTGCGAGGCGCCTCTCACAAGAAGCCACAGGGCCGGGTCTACTTGGCCTGCTGCAAGCTCACCCCGGCCAAAAACAAACCCCGCCAATTAGTGTGGCCCAAAGTGATTTGTTTGTGCTGCAGAAATTCCAGCGCTTAAAATGAGCGCAAAAGCATTATTATGCCAACGTTTAACGTTTTTCATGTCAACCATAACTGTAACACAGTCAAATGGTAGACGACTTTCTGGCCAAATTGATTATCAACAACAATTTGTGGGCGAATTGGTTAGTGGGGCAAGCCGCACGCTAAACTCTATATTATACTCGATGTGCCCGCAATGACTGCGCATTTGCTTGCCAACACTCAGAAAAATTATTCAGATTTTTTATTTGTCTTGTCTTTACTTAAAATCTATCTGACTTAAGTAAATATTTTGTCAATTTTTTAGAACACAAACATTTGAAATTATTGTATAATTTTTCTTTCAGTGTCTTAAAAGGGTAAAGAAGTTTAGGTTTTCTTTTTTCAATTAGAATTTTCTCGCACTCTTAGCTTAATGCAAAAATGTTAACAAACTTTAGACAATTGATTTCTGTTGTTGTTGTTGTTTTTGTTGGCCAACAAAAGTTTTTTATGTGCCTTCCTGGCAATGCAGTTGTGATTTTATCAAATACACACACACACACAGTACAATGCCACATGCCACACACACACAGAGTCGTATTATCAATTGTTGCAGTCTGCAGTTGGCCATAAAGCAGCGCAGACAGAAAGAGAAACAAACAAACTGTTACCCTGCAATTTTTATCGATTTTCGTGGCCCGAGGGCAATAACTTGGCCAACAGTGCTTAACGACAGGCTAATGCACTTTGCACTTTGCCTTCTCTTACCGCAAACAAAACGAACGCAGTTTACTTTTATTTACTTAACAAATACGTCAAACTAGAAACTTTCGCAATTTCTTTCTGCTTATTGTTGAAATACAATTGTTTATTTAACACTCTTGGCTTTGATTTGTTTGTGTAATTTGTTAGTCCATTGTTTTTGTTTTTATTAAACGCTTAAACGCGCCCGCTTTGTGTACCGTTTGGGGCGAGTGTTAAAACTCGACTGCTGCTTTTATTTGCCTTTGAAAAATTTCGAATTACAATACTTAGAATTTGTTTTGATATGAATGTGAATGGCTGCCGAATGCCAAGTCGCCTAACTTTCGTAACTCGTAAACTTTCGCCTTAGCTGCTGGCTCCTTTTGGCTCGCAAATGTCCTTGCGCAGTTCGAGTCCTCTCGTCTCTCATTGAAGGCGACTTCGGTCTTCGGCCGTCTACACTCCCCTTCAGTATTATTCTATTGACATACAAATTTATTAGTTGGGCGCCGTAGCGAAATGCAAATTCAACACGCTAACAATGAACAATGAACCAAACGTTGGCCAGAACTGTAAACCTTAAGCAGCTAGTTGGCATTGTATGCAAATCTCATTTGACTTGATTAATTTTATGAGCACAAGGAGCGCATTAGACGCGTCTTAATGCACTTGTTTTTCTTCATAGTTCCCTCCCAACAATATAATGTTAGATGTAAACAAATTATGTGCATTTAGTGGGGGGCAGTTTGAGCTATTTTAGATCAACAATATACTAACTAGTCAATGGCACAAAGCTTTGAAACAGCCCTCGCTAGGGGCACCGATTGCCACGCATCGGCATTGTTATTACCATTGTTATTATTATTGTTGTTGCCTTTGTTAGTCGACATATTTTTTTGGTTTTAGTACACTTTTGTCTTTATTCAGGTGTTGTTGTCATAGGTTCCCTGATTTGCAACTAATTGTTATAGATACATATACATGTGCATGTATGTAGAATTTAGAGTCGAGCTGCACGCAAGCTTTATATCTAAAAACATATATGTCTGGCATGAACACTCTATGTTGCGTAGATTGGAATGGGGGAAAATAAGGTTGGTAGTGAGATTATCTGATTTAGTTTGTGGGGTGTCTATTGCATGTTGCGTTAACTTAATGTCAGACTATTTAGTTTTGACTTTGTTATCGCTTAGTTCGATTGTCAGGGTTATCATGTCTGCAAGTTTACCTTGCTTTTTTTGGGTTATAAGTGACACTGAAGACTTTGAAAGAAGCTTGTGACCCAATTATTTATTTTCTGCTTTACATTCAATTTGTTTCTTAAATAATAACCTTAAAGTATTATAGCATACCATTTAATGAAGCCATTTCGATAGTTGTTCGCAGTCTTTTAATATATTTTTTCATACCTGAAAAGAAACAAATGAAAAAATGTCCGTTAGCATTTGAGTACAAAACGCCAGCTATCGGCTAAAAAGCGAACCGCCGCTCTGTATGCAGTTGTGGTTGGTGTCTAAATAACTTTGCTAGTGCTAAAAGCTAGTGCGTGAACTAAAAGCTTAACGAAAGAGGGGAACTGCAAACAAAACCAACACATAACGGAATATGGTTAAAGAAAAACAACAACAAACACACAGTAGACCACCCACATACACACCGGGGGTGGCTCTGCCGCTGCTGCTGCGGCTGCTTCTGCTTCTGAATACTATTGAAGCCGATAGCAGAAGTGTCTTTTTTGCCTCTCTCTCACTCTCCCGTGCTCTCTTTTTCTTTTGAGCATTTGTTTTGTTGCTGCTGTTGTTGTTTTCGGGTGCTGCAAAAAGGGGGTTGCGTATTCAGTAACTATCGGCATTTTTGTTGGCTTCCCTTTGGTCACATTTATAAAAATGTTACACACACAAACACACCCAAATAACCATACACATAGACACATATAAAGTATTATTTACATATGTGTATTAATTTTGCTTTCATTAAGCTGGATTTGTTTTTTTTTTCATTGATTATTTTCAAACAGTTTATTCCACATTCGAGCACAAATGACACTTGAGGAATCTCTAAAGATGAGAGGCACACAAACACACACAAATACACACAAACCACACACACACACGGTGTATGTATTTATGAAAGCTTTTTGTGAAACTGCGCATGCATTAAGTTAACAGCCCTTTAAGCCAACATCGCAAAAGATGAAAAGATGAATCACTGCACTAAGAAAAAATAATAAGTCTGCATGCCAAAACTAAGGTTAAAACCTTTGGTTTTATCATTCAATTACAAGTTATGGCACAACTTGCGTTTAACTTTGTTATTGACGCACTTCGATTATTGATTGCCACAAAATGTGGCAACTGCGGCACGCACACACAACGCTGCCAAATGTGGCGACATATCGCCACCGATATGGCCAGGCCAACAACAAGAACAACAAATTGTTACCACATAAGGCCAGCAGCATTGGGTAACCCAAACGAACCACGATCTCACGTTAAGTCTTCCTCGCGGGCGAAAGTGCTGCGATTAAATCCATGAAAACTAAGAAAGAAAAAAATGAATCAAAGCAAGTTGACCGAGTTTAATGAACTGTCAACTGGGTGGTTTGGCATTATTCAATGGTTTTGCATTTTGGGGGTTGCTTAAAGCTCATCATCATATACAGACAATCGAGGAGGAGGGGGGGTGAGAAGGGGACATATGGAAATTTGCGTGCCTAGCGACACTTTGTTGCAAGCATGAAAACAATTAAGCCAACACCCAGACACACATGCAACGAGCCCAGCCAGCGAAATACACTTGAAGAAATTTTAGCTGCTTTGCATGAAGCCGTTTAATATACTTTGTTTTTAATACGCTTATTTTTTGTCAGTGTATTTCTATACCATTTGACGTCTTTATTAATCACTGTCATACATTTTATTGATCAAACTTTTAAATGCCAGTATCCAAAATTACAAAAATAAAAAAAAACATTTAATTAATTAATAAAGCACAACTATGCGGCATTTCGCATTTCATAATACACTATACAAATTAGCATTCAGTACACGCAGACACACACACACACAGAGAGCTTTACATCGTTGTTTATGTTTATAGTTTGCCTCTTGCCATATTAATTGTTGCACCTTGTTGCATTGCATTGACGAGAATGTGGAGCGCTCTCTCAATTGAATCAGTACAAGCTAGCATGCAAATTATATTTTGTCATCAAGGGTCATTCTACACACACACAAACACACACTCAAACAAACAGTGCTACTGTAATTTTCATGCTCTTGTCAGAAGCGACACAGTTTTCTAGTTTTTGTGCGACTTTGAAATTGTTATGAATACAAAAATCTTGGTATAAATCAATTCAACGGCAAACACATTAATCGAATTAATCATTAAATCCATATAAGGGCCAAAGCGTTGGCCAGGAAATAGTAAGAAAAAAGTGATTTTTGTGCTTCATTTGCTTCTAACTGGGCGTGGCACTAGTTATTTGGTAATTGCCTTTTCTTCATTCGAATTGTTAAAAATTATAGCGGAAACCGTAACAATTAGCCGAATCGTTCGTGCTTGCTCTGCTCTCTATCTTGGATTTATTGGCCAATAACAAAAGGAACAAGAAACTAGCACACCCTCAATAAAGCGACAAATGAAGAGTAGATAGAACAAAACGAAAAGCGAAAGCCAAATGCAAAATGCAAATGAGAAAATGTCGCACGAAACGTGTTAATTGAAAAGCAAACAGAGACAGCAGAATTGTTCGAACCTATTTATAAAATGCAAGAGTTTGCTCACCAACAGATTAACTGTTATAACGAGAGAGCTTTGTTGCGTCACAAGAAGAAAAGTGTAAAGGTACACTTGAAGAAATCTTCAACCTAACGCTTAAAAACAAATCTAATAATCAAAACTATATAACAGATCTAACACAGGGCAGAAGTAGGTGACGTCGGCTGATGACTTCATGTGAATGACAGATTGAATGAATGGCTAAGGGAGACAGATATACATATATATATCACTGATAGCAATCAACTATCTTAGTTAGAAAAAACAATAGTTGCTTGTTTTTGGTTTGTTTATGCGATTATTTAACTAAGCCGGTTTGCACTTGAGCTAAGCATTTGATTTAATCACCGTCAGGGGTGTATATGTCAAACGAAGCAAGCTACGCATCAAAACGAAGCATAAATACTCTTCAAAATGTAGATTTGTCAATCACAATTAAGATATTTGTAGATTGATAATATTCCCACCAGATATTGACTTCCTATTTAGTTTAACATAAGCTTAATTAAGATCAAGCTTAGATAGAGACGCAGATTAAAGACAAACTGAATGACAAAGTTAAGATACCATCGTCACAATGTATTAAGCTTAATTGAAACGAGGTCATATGCAGAGCGACCACAAAACAGAACAGCAGTTGCAGTCGAGGGGAGCACAGAGAGAGAGAGAGAGAGGGAGAGAGCCTATGGACTGAAATTGCTAATAACTGATAACAATACATGACAGAGACGGGAGCTGTTTGCTTGCAGTTCGTTGTTCCCCAAGCAAGACAATAGCACAACATCCTTTTGGCTCTGGCTTAAGCCGGTGAGTGCGACTCTTCAGACGGTCATGATAAGCGCAAACAATTCATTTAGCCCCACTTTGCTCGACAGTTGTGCAAATAGCAGCAGCAACAACAAAACAGTAAATCTATTTGCATAACGGCTGTAAGCCGCTAGACGGAAGCGGCTTGAATATGACGTGAGCCACTGTTGATGGCGCTGCATGTTTGAGTAACATAACCATCAATGTGATGGGGTGTGCCGCCTTTTTGCCACACTTTAACTAATTGAGCCATAGATATGTGCACTCAAACAATGTCTTGTCTGCTTACCTTTAGTTAGGCAACATTTTTCTCAGTGTAAATTGTATTTAGTTTTCCTGTATGTATGTAATACATTGAATATAATCTATATTGAATGCAGTCATAGCTTAAATTAATTGATTTTATTTAAAGTAAATGTTACTCATGGCGTATGCTTAATATTCAAGTCATTAACCCTCACCTTTTTGCTCCTGTCCAGCGCGTGCCGCTGGTACCGGTACCGTTTTCTGTGGTTGTTGTTGTTGTTGTACTGGTTGTTGTTGTAGTGATGGTTGTTGTTGTTGTTGTTGTTGGGGCACTTCCTGTTGCAGCTGAGGCTGCACTGGGTGCGTGGGGCGCGGATCAGAGATTGCTGCTGTCATAGCAGAAGCAGCAGCTTCCAGCACAGAGCTTTTCTCCATGACATCCGCCATATTGAAAGTGCCTCTGTATGTGTGTGTGTGTATGTGTGTGTACTGCACTCAGACCAGGACTTGTATGTGCGCTGTAACCTTTTTTTTTCTTCTTCTGCTCTTCGTGTGTACTTCACAATATAATAATATGTATCTTTGAAGTGAATCTTTTTTTTCTACCTCCTTTTGCACTTTACACCGTTTTCTAATTTCTTTGGAATGCTTTTTTCTAATGCACTTGCCGTTTAAAAGAACGAGAGAGAGGAAAATAGAGAGAGCAACACACTGTAAATCGGCCAAATAATAATATATATGTTTAACAATAATAATGCTGAACAAATTTCACTTTTCACTTGCACTTTGCTTCCTTAGCTGATTTATTTATTTATTTATATTTTTTGTAATATTTAACAGTGCAACTTTCAAGCGTTAGCGAAGCGCTTAGTTACTTTTGGGCTTGTTATCTCGATTTCAACTGATTTTCAGTTCGTTGAAATTCCTAATTAACGTACACTCGGCAGACGCGCAAGCTGTGTTCAAGCTTTTTAGTACACAAGCAGGGGTAATGCGGACGGAGCTTTTTCCACAGTAGCTTTTGTGTAGTGTCGCCATCTGTTGCTTAGTTGTGTTACTGGCAGGTTTTCACTTATTTTAAAACTTAAAGAAATAATAGAAATTGTGTTTGTTTTTTAGTCTTTTTTTAAAGCTTCTAGAAATAAATTTAGGAACCATTTTGAATTAGATCTTTTATTTTCATCAATTATGCTTGCCAAAAGCGTATTTTATTGTATTTCTAGCGCTATCCCAATTAAATAAAGCATCTTCACGAAACTTTTTGATAATTGCTGCCAAATATGTCAAGACTAAAATCATGCTAAGTACATAAGCCTTTCATGTGATAACACGAGTCAAGAGAATTGAATACTAATACCATGTGGGCAAAGTTCCAATATTCAGGAATCCATCAGTCAATTGCTTGATCTGATCTCGAAGACGATTACTATATCATGTTTGAACCCATTTGCATTGCTTTTGCTACTTGGTTTATTTGCGTCTTTACAGAATATTCAGATGGTTGAACAACAAAATAATAAGCATAAAACTTAGTTGTTGTTGGGTTGTTTTTTCAGTTTTTTTTCGTAATTTTTTTTTATAATTTAAATTTTTTTTTATTTTTTAAAAAATAATATTATCTTGAAGTTCAATTTTTGCAGTTGTAGTAGCAGAAGTAAAATTTAATTAAAATAATATACGAGAGAGAGATAGAGAGAGTTAGCGATGAATATAACATCTATGGAGAATGGCTGTTTGCTATAAATTTGTTCTTTGGTGTTGCTGTTGTTGTTGTTGTTGTTGTTGTTGTTGTTATTGATGGTATTTATTTATAGCGCATCTGGTCTGTCACACATTCTTGCAAGGAATGCTAGGGGCAAAAAAGATAATAGATTATTATTAGCAACTATTGTAAGTAAGATATAAAACAGAATACATCCGGACATCGGAAGACATGAGGTAAAACTTACTGTTTAGTCGAAGACGACGGGATCGCTCATCAAGCGCTGGATGAACTCTACAGGTTACGAATCACATCACATAGAACACACAGACAGAGTGGTGCGTGGTGGTGTTTGTGGTGGTGCAGATGGTGGTGTAGATAACAATAGGAGTAGTGTGCAGTGTGCAGATTGTTTTGATTGTTTGATTGGGTAACAAATAGATATACGTGTGCGTAGACAAGTGGGTGCATGTAAAGAATACAAAACAGATTATGACATATCACAAATAGACAATAGACAAATGACATTGGACTTGGCTGGGGAATCAAGTCATTTGTGTTAATACTTACGAGAGTATGGGATCATGCCCTCATCATCCTCGGGATCCATGCAGTCGGCAAACAGATTCTCCACCTGCTCATCATCCAGGCACTCACCTATTGCAAAATAGATATTAGTTTTTGTTGTTGTTGTACATGTGTGTAACACCTACCGAGAGCCAGGAGGGCGTGCTGCAATTCAGCGAGCAACATTTGGCCGTTCTCTTCCTTGTCGTACAGTTTCAAGCACTCAATGAAATCCTCATAGCAGCCCTGTTCCTTCTCCTTCTTAACTTGAGAGTAGATGGGCAGGAATTCGTCCAGCTTGATCTTCTTCTCGTTGCGCTTCTTGGTGCCGCCCATTTTCTCGATCAACGCCAAGGTGGGGTTCAAGTTCAGAGCGCGCAGAGCATCGCCTAGATCAAAGGCATCAATGCCCTCACCGGGAGAGCCCATAACTTCGAAAACGAATTCGACATCTGTGTAAACATAATTAATTTGTTTGCAATTAGTCATTATTCTTTTTAAATTTAATTATTGATTATTTTTGGATTCAATTATTGTTTATTTATTTGCACTTTATAAAACGTTTCAGTTTGATCTGCAATGAATGAGGTCAAATCCAATAACCCTGAAATTTAGGGTACGCACATTTTTGGTCATCAAGCAAATCTTGACATGGCAGCGCAATAGTTACGTACGCGTATGTGTGTAAGTGTGTGTGTGTGTGTGGGAGCGTTGCCAACACGAAAAAACATACATATACGTATACGTAATACGACACCCGAACGCCTTCGTCTATGCTACACACACACACACACAGACACACGCACAAGCATATGCTCTTCTGGCCTGTGCGTTTTAACGAAAATAAATCCGAAGAAATAACTTGGCCAAAATTAGATCGTTGCGCTCTTTGCATATACTACAGAAATACATATACACTTATGTATATATATATATGTAAATGTATATTTTCACAAATTTTCCATTGTGAGTTTTTTTAGTTTTTCTTCGTTGATTTTCTCCTTATATATTGCTCAAAATTTTAACACTACTTGGTAGAATTTTCCATATTTTGTGTGTATGTATTTGTTGATTACGACATATGTATATTTGACTTTTTGTCTATATATATTATCCGTGCTGTACCCACGCATTTTGTGTATAACATCATTTGTGTTTGGGACTCTTCTATTTATATATATATTTATAACACACGCGCACATTATGTAATCATATTTCGAGATAAATTCACCACAATGATCTATATTGTCGATGTTTAAATCCTTTTCTTTTGCTTGGGCTTTTTGAAATGTTTTGTAATACTCGTTTTGATGCGAGTTTTGTTTTTATTTAGTTTGATATTTGAGGTTAGAATTATAATCCTTTATGATCTGGCGATAGCTGTGGCTCAACTTACTTTCAACTTCACGCTTTGGAACATCAGCCTGTCGAAAGAAAGTGAAATTTTTTGGTTTTTCTTAGTAAATTGCAGTTTTTCACACATTGAAGTTACAAGAAAAACTTATTTAAAACACACAAATGGTTTTTCTTCATCTTCCTCTTAATATTTTTTTTCCCCTAGCTGCCAATTTGCGGCGGCACTCACCATTTTGTCTATTGAATGCGAAAAGCAACTGTATCGCGGATGAGCTCGGTCTCGACTGAACGATATTCGTCAGTGGCCGTACGGCAAGGTAATTCTGAGGTGATACCCAGCAGCGAATTCTGACCAACTCACACATGGACGCACAACCAATACCAAAACATTTTCAAAAAAAAATGCTCGCAAGGCTGTTTAGAAAAACTACATATACTTGGCTATAGAGGCATATAGAAACATATGCTGGCAAAGAATTTACTTTCATCTGGGCAACATTTTCAAATGGCAGGGCACTCTCTCTACTTCTACTTCTCTCTCTCTCTCTCTCTCTCACTCTCTATTCTTAAAGATCTCTCAATAAGATTTGTTGGTCTCTCTGTAGTTGGGCTATTTTTAAAATATATATGTGTAGTTATGTATGTGTGTTGATATTCTTTTTTGTGCTTTTCCTATACTATGCGCATGCAAAATAATAATCACTTGTGGCATTCTCAGCCGCATAGTGTTGAATATCATTTGATGATGTTACACATGATTTTTCAGATATTATTTGATTTTGCCTTAGACATGGTAGGATTCATTGTTTATATGCGGGCAACCACCACGAACATAAATAAACTATATACATTACTTAATGCTACATGGATGGATTTTTAGATATCTAACGACCCTGATTGTCTATTTGGCAAGCAGAACGCAGTTTTGAGAGACTTTGCATGTTATCATTCAAAATATTTTGGCTGCTTGGCTACCAAAGAACACCTGAAAAGCATTTGAAAATACGTATTTTGTATTTATTCTGTTTGTTTTTTTTTTTCGATAAATGTAGGAAGCTATTCCTATATTGCTCTACCGCTTGCACATTCACACCATAGTCTCTGCCTGTCGCTCTCATCTACATAGAAGGCGTATTACTAGCTAGAGCTCTGGGCATCCAATTGTATTTGTATCTACAAAAAAAAGTTTTTGAATGTGTGCTATTTATAAAAACTATGACACAGATACACCAAATGTATTCAGAGCATTCATCTACAACACTTTTTTATATATATATATACAAATATGCACATACATATTAATGTGGGGCCATTCCTACTATATACTACACATCCCCAAATATATAGACACACGTACTTTAAATAACCGCCAGCTTACAAGACATAAATTATATTTGTGCAATTACCTTAATAGCCTTTGGCTTCAACAACCGGCAGCCGGTAAACGTTTGTCTGCCTGCAATCCTTGTCCTTGACATTGTAAACATGGCCTACTTTGACCCACTTTTTCACGCAGCTGTTCAAGCCGAATCTCTCAATTATCAATGGCTCTCAGCACATCTCTTGCCAAGCTTCGTTTTCGGCCTTTTGCTGCGCAGCCTCACATTTACAAACAACCTGTTGCCTGTTCCGAAAGGGGCGTAAGTTTTGGGCAAAACGGCTTCGATTGATGCATATCAATTGGGCCGGCTTGAATCAAACAGCTGCTTGATAGCTTCAGCTGATATTTTGGACCAAAATCTGCGCACTTCACAGTGCGCAAGTCATTGATAAAGTTAGGGAAACGAGAGCCATATATTGGTACATACCATTTAAAGATATTTGTTATGATAAATAAAGTTAGTTACTCTTCTTATTAGAGTTGGTCCCTTTTTTGTGTTTTGTCCTTAAACAAAACTTCACTTTAATGCGAAAAAAACAGACATAAGCACAATAGCAGCTTTAACGATAAATTGACAAGGAAGCCAAGTAAAGCGATGTTCAAGCAGCTGACACACACTTAACAAACAAACAAACACACACACACATACAATGCGACGTATACGCAATTTTCAACCCTCACAAACAAACAAAAACGACACTTGTGCTATCATTGATAAGTGCGCTAAATGTACAGGGTGTTTACGTTGAAGTGGTGTTGCTGTTCGCTTGCAACTACTGTCTAAGCACCCAGTATAAGCCATAAACCCACTTTGAGGGTGGCTGTGCGTATACTTAACGAGTATGTGTGTGCGTTTGTGTGTGTGTATACGCACTCCTGGCACACTGGCAACGACGAGCAGACGAGAAGGATAACGATGACGATGAGCATAGCGTCGTCAGTTAACGACTGCGACGTTTTGTCCCAGTTGCATCCGAACGCTCCAACCGTAAACGTTATCGCAACTGGCAACGCGCAAATCAAGGTACAAGCAAGAAATATACTTATATATATAAAGCACACAATGGAAAAATTAAAACAGAAAATAATGTAAAAGTAATGTGTGCTAATAGAGCTAATTGAAATCAAACAAAATGAAACACAATTAAGCACAGTTTAATGGCGTCAAAGTCAAGCTAAATGTTCACAAAGTTCAAACCCATCTTTTTTCTGTCTATTGCTAATTGTTCTGTTTGTTAGCTGGGTGCGGTCGCTGTTGTAAGAAATTGCAGGACATAAACATGAAATAGACAAACGTTTGATTTTGAGTGCGTGTTTAGTGTTCACAACAATTGTTTTAGCAAATAAAAGTGAAAATTGTGCAAAGATTACACTTGGGTTATATAAGTTCTGCAAACAGTGAAAATTTTTCCATTGCTCCCCCCCACCCGAAAATTTGCATGTATACCGAAAAACAGGCACCAATTCTGTATCTATAACTAAAAAGCAGCGAAGCTGCGGAGTCTGCGTTCTGCGCAGCCGAACAAACCAAGGAGCAGCAAGGACAAACGAGCACTCAGAGCACACAGATGGTGGGTGAGATGAGTGTGTGTGATTGCCGAGATTTTGTTTTGCCATGCTTTGTTTTGGCACTGACCTATTGAGAAACATGTAGTAGAGCCAAAGTGAGGGGAAAGGTTTTCGTTTGTTGAGCCTGCGCACGCTAATACTTGTTGCGCTCCGTGTGACATGCAAATTTTATGAATGACTCGATTCAACAGTTGCATGTCATTGAAAAGTATATTGTTTGTGTGTGTCCTTGAATTCCAGCTGTTGGCCACCATGGTGACCAATGCGACAAACAACAACAATCTGCAGGCGAACAACAACAGTTCGACGCCAAACAATAATAACGATGACTTTGACATTGACCAGGACGATGGCCTGCAGGATCTGGGCTTGCCGGTGTCCGTGCAAACATTCCTATGGCGCCAAATAGCGCCATTCATCAGACCACGACTCGGTAAACTGCATGAGGCCAGCTGCATGGTAAGTGTGTCATGCCAAGAAAACTGAAAACAAATGTTATTCCTACCATTATGAACTCTGAAACAAACTTTTTACTTGGCTTAACATAAATCTTCAAGTAAAAGTGCCTACTAAGACAGCCACTAAAAAAATAAAATAATTTGAAACTTGAAGGTGTAATAAATGTAATTTTGGCTTGCCAAAGTTGAAATACCCTTGCGAAAATACTTCAAACATTTAATATGGCCAAATTTATGAAATGTTTCATTGTTCTATTCTAACTGCCAGGGTATTAATATCATCAATAACAATGATTTAAAACTCATATTGAAAATGTGCTGTAAATTCGCTATGCGTGTTTGTTTTTGTAAGGATGGACTGTGTATAACTATTTGTACGATTGGCACAAACAATTCGAATACTACTATCATATGATCTAATTTATTATAATTTCTTATTTAACTATTGCTCTCAAAATTCGTTCGAAAAATATACAAATATATTTGAAATTGATGTTTGATGTTTACTTGATTCATTTTGCATTCGATTTTCGATTTCTTTTCTACAATTAACTAACACACCCAACTAACACAAACTAAACACACATACCACAACACACTACTTCCTATTGACAAATATTATGCTTTAAATATTAACAATAAACAAATAACAAAAACAAACAACCAAACAAACTGTACAAATTAACATTGTAAAATCTCTCGCAATTTGTCTGAATCTGAATGTAGTTTTGTCAACACGCACCGGGACACCATGTAAGTTATAAATGTTTTATGTTTGTACTACTTTAACTACCTAAAAAACTAACAAATACATATTAGTTATTTCATTTTACTTGTAAATATGTTGTACTGCATCTATTGAGCTCAATTTTATATATACCTTTAGCTGTTTATACTTTTGTAGATATTTTCTAATATTTCTTTTGCTGTATTGTAGCTAATTTGAGTTGAAGTTAAACAGTTAATCTTACCTATATTGAGCTAATTTCTATGTGCATTTTGTCTATTCGATTACTTTCAAATATATATCAAAGGAATCGAAAGAAGCTTGTAAGGTAAGTTGAAAAGTTTAAACCTGTTCCCTAAACTCAAAACATCTAAACCCCTTTTTCTATGCAGTCCTTTGAGAAGGTTCTGGTGCAGAACATTCAGTTTGGTTTGTCCCCACCATTGACCAAGGCTTTGGGTGCAATACCCCGCTGGCGTCTCCTCCAAGGTGCCCTGCCGCATGTCATGCACGCTTGCGCAGCTCTGCTATACTGTAAGTTTTGATTCAAAACAATCTCAGGTCAATACCAAAATGCGTTCTTGTCAAAGGTCGCGTAAAGGACATGCAGGCCATTGGGCCAGTTGAGACAAAACTGCTATACACCATGCAATGGATATTACTGTATGCCGCCGAGGAATGCGCAGATGATGAGGGTGGCGATGATTTGGGTCTGGCTGATGCCGCTGAGCCCAAACCCAAGGTTATGGATCAGTATTTGTTTTCAGTGCCAACCATAACGGTAAGTTTTGACTTACATGCTTGAAACCGCCTTTAGCTAATCCCAAACACTTTGCTTGCAGCTCTTTGTCTATTTATTTGCTCCCATCATATATCATCTGAAGGAATCGGATTTCCAGAACTTTCGCCTGGAGAATGGCATCAAATTGTGGCAGGGCATGTGGGATAATCGAGCACCTGGCGCACCCTGCTTTACGGCACCTGTCAAGCCAAAGGCACGCAATTTACTGTGTGCACCCACGCCAAAGGGTTCAACGGATGTGTTTCAGGGTCGCAAGCATTCGCTTGGTCCCGATGCCATGTCACCCAAAGCTGACTCGCCTCAGAGCGGCTTTACCGATTACGGACAGCAGGATGATGACGGCTCCTGGGTATCCTCACCCAAGGAGTTCTTTCCTGAGACCATACCCGAAGAAGCCTCCAGTGTTGAGGACGAGCGTGTTGTAATCTTCAGATTGCCCTCAGCCCCACAGCTCATGGATAACTCATTCTTTACGGTAAGCATTGGTCTTTAAAAGACTTTAGTTTCCATAAAACGATTTATTTGCCAGGCCGATGCCAGTTTGTTGCAACAACAGCAGCAGTCACAGAGTCGCCGCGGTAGCCATCAATCAATGAATTCACGAGATAAGGATAAGGCACCGTCCACTAAGTTTGAATTCGATCAGCAGGAGTTGACACGTGGCGCATCAATGAAGGAAAAGCGCAGTGCGTCCATTGAAAAAGAATCGGACACAATAAATTCGGAGAGTGGCAAAGCGGATGTTTCAGCAGCTACCTTTCTTGATGTGTCCGTCATGCGTTGCTTGTTCATCTCTCACTGGCAGGAGGAGGGCATCTTCTGGAGTCTGCAGTATCTGTACAACAGGTATGAGAATGTATCCTTAAAAAATATATATATACCTAATACAGTTGATTCCTTTTGAACAGACTTAGTGAGATTGGCGAAGAGGCAGCAATAACATTGAATCAACCACGAAAACGTTCCAATTCATTGCCCATACCACAAATTGAAATCTCACTGTACCAGGGACCCGGCAGCAACAGTCGCGATAGCCCTGGCAGCTCTGTGGTCAAAGACTATATTGAAATACCCGAGGCAGCAGCCGCACAGACAACAACACAAGTTGGTAAGAACTTCAGTTAACCAAATCCATTTTGATATCCTCAATCTACTTAAGACTCCTTTGTTTTTACAGAGGAAACTCAAAGCATTCCAAGCAATTCAGAGCGTCGTGGCAGCGAGAAAAAGAAACGTGTCAAGATGGCCGATCTGAGGGCCTTTGTGGAGACAAAAATGTTTTCGAAATCGGAGAAGAATCTGGAAAAAGTAGGGCTCGATACAAACTCTGCCAATGGCAAGATTCAACTGCAACATGCAGTAAGCTATGGCTATCACTAACTTAATAGCAATACTTTCACAAATATTATTAGCACATGTTGCTTTTGATTATGCATTTTAATGGCCTTGCACCCCCGCTTTAATACTTATCACAAATCCCTTTGTTCGTGTGTTGTTACTCAAGTTATTTGTTAGCTATTCAGTTTATCTAATTTATGAGCTACTAATGTATTTGTGTGGGGTTTTTTTACTACGCTTAGGAATATCATCGCAGTCTCGATACGGGTGAGAAAAAACTATCACGCTCTGCTTCAATGATCACCCGAGAGCCAGCCAGTAATCTCATCAAAGGAAAGTCTATGCCCAGTTTAAGGTAAACACATTTTCCATTCTACACAAAAACCTTTTTTCAAATGACTCTTAATCAGAGGCCTCAGACACAAAAACTGTTACACCAAATTCAACTATCAACACTGTTACCAAACAAAGACCACTTTTAAGCTCTATTGTCAAACTATATTTATGTGTCCATTATGTATTACTTACTGTCTTTTATGAACTTAACAACCAGCTGTCTGCTCGATAGCGGGTGAGTTTTGGTCTACAACTGAATTCAATGTCTATGCGCCTATACAAAGTTTACTTTTAACTGTGTCTATGCTTAAATTATAGTATTTGCTAATGCCCTTTGTTTACTGAATTTTCACCTTAAAGTTTGCCTGCTCACCCACTTTACCCCAATCAAAACAATTCTTTGCTAATTCTCCCTTTTCGAGTAAAGAAACTACAATTCTTCTTGGTTTATTGTAAAGTTCTTTAGATAATTATCTCGTTTTGGTTCCAATCATTTGACTTACAACCAGATGAGATCTCAACACAATAAACTGAAAGAAAAGTTTTATATAAATAACTATTTTTAGACCCCATCTATCTAAACTATCCGCTTTTGCCGTTACGTTTATCGCACGCCGTTTTTTAACTAATGCCACGCACAAACGCTTCTTGCATATTTTCTACAAAATGCCAGATTTTACAGATACGTAGAGCCAGCCAAGGCAACCACTAGGCCACCTTTGATCACGTGTCCACGTTCCACAGCTTTCTATCCACGCAATCCAATAATTACTGTAACCGAGCACACTCCTACACCCTCGCCGGACTACATGAAGCGACAGGTGAGTGTGTTAACAAAATCAAACGACTGCACTTATGGCAACGTTCCTTTTCCCTTCCAGGGTTCGATTGATTCGCAATTGGATGCACTAAGTAATGGCGGCAGTGTTGCGGGTGCGGGTGGCAATGGTAGTGGCGGTGGTGGTAGCACAACCACACGCTATCGTGGACCCATGCTTCGATCGCATACGGACTCGCACATTGATTACACGGGCGTTGATGAATCCGAGGCACCGGGCTCCTCCTTCTACATAACGCGTGATGGCGGCATTGACTATGAAATCGTTTTGCTCGCCGTAAGTAGTATCTTTAAGAGAGATCCATCACAGGTCTGTTCACTGCGCGTGCTTGAGGCTGGCCTTAACATCTGTGAGCTGCTTATCGAGATGGGTGTCCTGAAGCTGGGCGAACATGCCCATGAGATAGCAATGGGCATAACGAGAAGAGCCCTTCAGGTACTTGGCTGTCCACATGGCTGCAACGATGGTAAGCTATAATCTAAACGCACTTGGATATAACTTACATAATCCTTCTTCATTGCAGGTGTTCGCGGACCTCCAGCCGATTTCTTGCGCAATCAATGTCAAAAGATTTTATCAAGAATGCTGCGACAGGCTGGTCAGCGTACCAAGCGTTATTTGCAGGAAATGGTTAAAACCTCACCACTGCCGGAACTTATTGATTATTTTCATGCCTTTCTGGCATTCTGTGTGGATCCAAGTTCACTGTTGTCGCCCCTGAGTAAGTGACGCCCATTCCGATAGCAAAAAAACATAAGTTTGTATGTTGAAAGGAAAATTCCGATAATGCACCAATTATTACGCCTAATTGCTAAACTCTTAAGTTTTCAGCTAAATCCGTATTCTTTGGTTTTACTCTACCCTTGCAGAGCTCCCAAAAACTAAACCCTACACACATTTTTTGTCCGATTAAGCTTTACGGCGTAGCAATGTACATTAACTCATGTTTTATATTCGTTTTACCATCACGGTTCTGATTTTGTTTTAGGGAAATAAAATCTGTTTATTGTCTGCAAGGGTATGTTATATTCGGTGAGCCGAATTAGTTTTATTAAAAATTATTTGTAAATCTGTGTGTGGTGTTTTTCTGTGTGTTTCTTGTGGTTCTTCTTATTGCATGCGACGATTTTTGCTAATGCTTTTGAGTTTAACCCCCTCTTGCCTCTGACCCATCACCAACAATATACTATCAAATACTCGTACGTTGTATATATATATAAATGTATGTATAAATGATGCTGCAAATAGCTCATAAACGTCAAAGTGGATATAAAAATGTTAACACCGATCTTGGCGGTGTACCAGGTCAAGGCGGCTATTCCACCAATTTTAGTGGCGGCGTGAGCGGTGGCGCCGAGGGTCAAGTGGTTGGCGCCGTCTTCAAGCAGCTTGTCAGTCGATTCGTTGAGGCCAGCAAGGATCTCAAATCACCCGAACACGTGGCTCTCTATGGCGACATACGACAACTGGTGAACTATGTGAAAGGAGCTCACGGGGGACCCTTTCGTCTGGTAGCGCTCAGCGGTATCTTGGCAGTTACTCCACGTCCGCATAAGAAGGGTCCAACGGCACAAACGACAAGGGTGATCAGGTACAAAATATTTGTCACTTATTGGCTAGGTTATTCAAATAATTCAATTTGATTGCTCTACTATAGACACATACCCCAAGCGGATGCCACACATGTGGTGCAGAACGATGATAATCGCTCGCAACGTCGTCTGCTTTTAAAGAAACGCAGCACATCATCTGCCTGTGCCGTGGTGAGTCTAGTTACCTGCGATTGAATATGTTACTGATCCGCTGCATTTACCTTGTACAGAGCCTGTTGGAGACAGAGCCCTGCGATGAGCACTACAAGACAAGTCAATCGCCGTTGAGCAACTTTAGGCGACGCACCACGGGGGTAAGACCAACGTTGACACCGCGGCATAGTGAGAGGGCGCTGCTCTCCGATTCCACGTCCAGCTCGGAACGCAATTCGCTGGGACGGCTCAGCGGCTTGGTGCGCTGGTTTCGCGGCACGCCCAAAGAGGCGTCGTCAATTGATTTGGAGATAGGCTCGTTAAATCCAGAGATATCGTCCACATTCATGCGGCACGCCTCACTGAAGATCCAACGTGGTCGCTCAAGCGACGGCATTGGTCGTTCCATTCAGCGCGCCAAGCGACGCGTTGAGCGACGGCTGAACCGTTTCGGCGGCATTGTGAAGGGCAAGAAGAAGGTGGGCGGCATCGAAGAGACAGCGGACTACAGTCGCCGCAGCTCCTCTGATATGTGTGACGGTCCTCGTGAATCCGAGGTGGTTATCCTCAAAGAACGCAAGCTCGTTCCTATTGAACCAGTTCGCATTGGCATGCTACGACTCTCTTTTCTTCTGGACACTTGTGCACCCGGCTCGTTTCCCGATCCTCAATTGATTGCAGCTGTACTGGACTTGGTAAGTGGGCACTGCTATAGTTTAAACCATAGATTAAGCTGTTTATGTTTCACAAAATTACAGCCACAAGCTCCGCTGGTCACGCGTGCAACTTTTCTGCTAGAGTGCGCTCATTTCGTGCACTTGTGCAACAAGGGGCAGTGGCCCATTTGGATGAAGCAGAATGTGGGTGGCTATCGTGCCTCTGGCGCCAATATCAATCCATCCCAGATGCGGCAGCAGGTTAGCCAGACAAGCGCCCGACGCACTCACATCCTACTTCGGGCTGCCGGCAAAATGTTCCATCAATGGGCAGAGATGGTGGGAGCACGTCTGGAGGAGATACTATTCACTGAGCGACTACAGTATGAGGCGCTCAATGCGAGTCTAACAGATCCCGAAAAGCAACGCGAACTACTGCAGCAGGACGAGGAGGAAGATTTTCTGGACGAGACCTCTGTCAATCCGCATGGCAATGATTGTCCACATGCCTTGAAACTGATTGCCTGTGTGCTTCTCTTTGAGATAACCGCCTTTTTGCGTGACACATACATTACATTGCCCAAGACGTCTAAAATGCTGCACAGAGATCGGCCTGCGCCCTGGGAAAAGGTGTACAGGGAGGCGAATCGCCGCTGGTCAATGGCACTTAGTTCCATGGGTCACTCGCAGACCTCGGCACAGAGCCTGCAATCGATAGCAGCAGGCAATGATGGTGGAGGCCAAACGGAGCGAAAGATTTCCTTTGTGCTACATGAGCCGGACAACGAGTCCGAGAACAGCAGCAACACAACTTTAACCAAAGAGGGCGAGGAGGGTTAGTAGAGCCTAACAGTTGCATCAGTTATATGTCGACTGTCGATAATTTTACTAAGTAGTTTCCTCTGCTTTTCATCCTGTAGACAAAAGGGGCAAAATGGTTTACATGCGATTTTGTTGTTTATCATTCGTTTTATCTTTTTCAACTTAGAATTACTTTAATAACTTATTTGGTTATATTTATTAGCAGTAAAACGTCCCGCTGCATCAGCTGTGCGTCCATTATTGCTGCGCCGTGGCACAGCAACCACAACAGGTGGTTCCTTTAAACGACGATCGCTAAAGTTGCGTCGTAACACCAAGGATAGCAAGGAGATCGAAACAGACTGTATGTAGATAAGATGCGTATATGTTTAATTTTACTTAACATCTAACACCTGCCTTACCCAGTCAACATGCAGTCCAGACGTAAGGTCTCGTCGCTCTCGGATCGCAGCGATACCTCGGAGCAGGGCATGGTCAGTGGAGGCGAAGAATCACCGGGCATACTCAGTGACGATCAGCAGCCAGAATCGCCTACAGACTCAAATGAGAATGATGATACGGCCAAGAATATGCCGTGGCTTAAAGCAGTCATTGACTTGATAACAAGCTATAATTACTATTGCACCCATAAGGGTTATTGTCATCCCTTCTGCTATAAGCGTCATATGAGATCCTGCACCCGGCTTATTAAAGCAACGCGAAAGGTAATATACAAACAGATTTTAACTAAACGTATATTCTAACTTAGATTAATCACCATCTTGTAGGTCTATGGTGAGGAGTTTGGATTTACTTTCGATGCTGATCATCCTACCGTTGAGCCAACGGTAATAAGTACTGTCAAGCCCTCAGCTAGAGCACGATCCACTCGCAAGGTATCGGAGCAAAGTTCTACGCAGACTTCACCGTCTAAGCGGAAGGATAGCTTATCCCGCAAAGATCGGTAAGTTGTTAGTCAACTGTTGCTTTCAAATTCCATTTCTGATATTTCTAACATTTTAACAGTATTAGCGATGATCCGGACATTGATATGGCTGAGAAGCTAGCCCGAGCCTTTCGGCAGGAAAAGGAAAAGAAACTGCAAGAGGAACCACCAATACTAAAGTTCATACGCATCCACATACGCAATTTGTTCCACTTTCCACTGGCCACAATGCTCAAAGGAGCAGTGGTGCTTAGCGAGGAGCTGGTCATAGAGGCCATGCCCGCCGCTTGGGAACTACTTTTAGAAACCAATCACGACACTGCAACCTCCAGTGCCGCCGTCTTCCTTATGGGTTCCGTTAAAGCACAAAATTTTGCCTTTGACATTATGCAAAGGGCTTTAAAGCACAAGAATCCTGATATACGCATTGGTGCCATTCAGCGTTATTTGGTGTTATGGAAATGTCGATTCCATGTCTGGCCACGCATGGAGGACAATGCACACGATGCCACTTTTAAGGTGCCTCCTGGTGGCATTGAATTCACACTGCCCTCGCCTAAGATTGGCATCGAGAGTTTGCCCGTTGTGGATCCACCCTGGATGCCAGTGCAACAGACAAAGGACATGGATATGACACTTAACCAGGATAGACATGTTAGTATAATGCTATCCATCTTATTTCATATCTAACTTGTGTAATTTTGTACAGCGATCCTTGGTAACTGCTACAAAAAGCCGCAAGATGCAACAAACGGAGGCGATACGCAATGCCCTGCGACAGCAGCGGGATAAACAACGTGCAGAGAGGCATAGCTTCCTGATCACAATGATTCCAATAAGTCAACAGGCCTCACATGAGCCGGGCATGGAGCATGAGGATCATGAGATTGAGGAGGATCTCGACGGAACACGCGCCTCGTCGCATTTGCATCACGCACACTCCCTATTCCCTTCAGTGTTGTGTTCCTCGGTAATGCAGATCGTGGGATGTTTAGATGATGCGGCCATTGGCTCGGATGGCAATGCAGTATATGAGGTAGCCTATCAGGTTATCTGGGTTTGTCTGGTCGAGGAGTCTGCATTGTTTTTGCGCTATGTGTTCGAACGACTTACCCGCGATAGACAGGATCAGATGTTTAAGTTACTGCGGCATTTGATCCGCTTTGTGCCACGCCTGCCTCAACAGGCAGCTTTTGCTTTATACAATTCCATTATTGGATACATTATGTTCTATGTGCGCTCCTCAAACGAACTAAAGCAGGAGGTAAGCTCAGCTATCAGTATCTTAGTTATAAGTTCAATATACTAATCCTTATGTGTTTAGCTCGTGGGATCTGCCCTATCCGTGCTGTGGATGGTAGTACACTCAGTGCATGGCATTATGTTTAAGGATTTGAAGCAGATACTGCGCAAGGAGCAGTGCGATGCCTCAATTCTGCTGACCGCCAATGTTCCGGCAGCCAAAAAGATTGTTGTACATGGTCCAGCAGACGACGACTACAATATACCCTCACAATTTCCGGTGCAAGAGGACACTTTGTTTTGTCAATTGTTGAAGGAGGCCCTAGACTATTATCCTATTGATGAAAAGAGCATCACACACTATTGCTTGGTTGACTACAAGAGCAGTGAGTAGATCTTTTATTAATCGCTTTGAATGCAATAACAGAATTCACATAACAATGACTTTTTATATTTAGGCAAAATACTAAATCCCAACTGGTATATAAGAGATTTGTATTTTTTTAAACGATCGCAGTATCCGGAAGTGCGTTTAATGCTAATGCGACCAGAGGAATCATTTTTAGCGCTTCAAAAACAGGAACTAACCAAAAAGTTTGTTGAAATTGGCAAGGTTCATCTGACCTGGGCGATTCTTAAAAACGTGGACATGGTAGTGCAACGCGTGGTCTTTTTGCACGAGGAGCTAATGAAGCTGCCCTCGTTTCCCCGTAAAGCACTCGAAGTGGATTTGGATCTGCATCATGGTGGCGAGTATGGAAAAGTGCTACTTGGTCTAGATGTGCTGCACAAGTTCATGTGGGTGCGTTTAATTGCTCGAATGTTTGAGGCGATGGCCGGAAATTTTGCTTACTCAGCGGACATACAATTGTTTTTGAATGTGCTTTCCGGTGCGTCCATTCTGCATGCAGAGGACTCATGCATTATGCGCTATGTAATGGCCACATTCATCAATGCTGCCTTTAACTTCAAGAACATTTTCTCCACAAATGGTTACTTCATGATCATGCCCACATTGCTTCAGGTCTACTCGTTGCATCAGACTAACAAGCTTATAACGACCACCATAGAGTATGCCGTGAAACAATTCTATCTGCTCAATCGGAAGCCATTCATTCTACAGATGTTTGGCTCTGTGTCGGCCATTTTGGACACAGATGAAGATGGCACCTACGGCGAGGCACACAAAGTGCAATCGAGCTGTCTGTTCAACCTGCTGCTTAGTCTCGAAGATCCCTCACCGGATCCGCTTAATATTGCCGAACTGGTTAAGGAGCCCAAGCCACTTAAGGCCATTGACTTTTGTTACCATGATGAGGACGACGACGTCACCGTCCTGGACTGTATCACTTTGTGCGTAATGGTCGTCTCATATTCGGCTGAAAGCACACGTGGCTATCAAATGCTGGCAAGTATTTAACATATGTTTTTCCAACATAGTTCTTCTTCTAAATGTATGCCCTGCTTCTTTTCTTAGATCATTCTGGAGGCCATTTTACCATGTTATTTGCAACAGATCCAATCGCCTAGCTATATACCGCTGCAAGGGAAATCCGAGCGAGACATCATACTCCAGCTGGCTGTAGCCATACGGACAATGGTGCACAATTGCGAGGGCCTGGCCAAGAGCTACAATGGACCGTATCGCAACAGCCCGGAACACAAAGGCTCCTCGCAGCGCAATTGTAGTCGTGGACCACCCTGCTCTCCGGGCATGGACTTTGAGGAGGAGTCGCATACAAAGTACGCTACAGATCCACGCACCAAGAACATGATGGATTCCGCTGAGGACTCAGAGATGATACGCACTGAGTATAGACGTCCGAGAGATGTGCTGCTGTCCGTCGTAGCAGATTTCCTAACTAAGTCCACCACACGTCTTGCTGAACTAGCCAAAAAGCTGCCAGCAAATGATAGCAAGCCCACCGAAGTGTTGGACGCCAAGTGTCATATACGTCTAGCGGATATCGCGCATTCGCTGCTTAAGGTGTCACCGTACGATCCGGAGTCGATGGCTTGTCGGGGTCTGCAGCGTTATATGCAGTCCGTACTGCCACGGGCCGAGTGGTCAAATGATACGCTGAGAAATGCACTTGTTACGGTGCTCCGTCGCATCGATAAGGTGTTTTTGAAGATTTCGAAGAAGCCATCGATTCGACGCAATACAGATTGGGAGGCAGCAGCTGGGCTCCTTAAGGGCATACACGAGACTATTATTCGGCATCCGTATGTATTGCACTGGCAGCAAATGAAGACGCTTATATCAACGGTGCAGAATCTAATTGTTAATGAGCCGGGCAGCGGGATACCGGAGGGCGTGTCCAGTGCAGGTGCAGCGCTCATGTCTCAGAATCCGCCGGCCTTTTTCTGCTCGGCGGTGGTGCGCCTGGTTGCCCTCCAGGTGGTAAGTCCCGTCGATTGTTTCTCCCTCGTTCAAATCTGTGGGGGCAGCGCCGAGTTTGCCACGCAGGAAAAGGCCGAAGGATTTCTAATGCATCTGATCATGCCACTGTGCTTGAAGGTCTGTTCCGGACGCGGTGTCTCCGATGTCGGCGAGCTCAAGATGACCGACGTCACCTTCCTTCTTAACGCCGTTCTTAACGCAATGAGTCCCCCGGCGGGTCGCACTGGCCAGGCAGTCTCTCAGATCAATCGTGTCACAGGCGATTTGCGCGCTGGCTCCCTTACCTTTACCGGCAGTCGCGATGCCAAGCGACCCGCCCGCATCTCTGGCTCCCTCTATCAGGCCGCGTTCCTTGCGCTACGCATTGTTTGCATCTGCTTCGAGAATCGTTTGTCCAGCGATTGGCCGCGCATTGTGCGCGTCATGCGCGACTTGGGCAGACGCAACGAGGCTGCTCCCGATCTGTGGAGTTTCATGGAGTTTGTCGTCACCCATCGCACGCCCCTCTACATTGTCCTGCTCCCCTTCATTTTGCACAAGGTATGCTGACACAAATACAGTGTTTGCTCGAACATTTAAAACGTCTAAGATCATCCAAACCAGTAATTGACTTTTTATTCGAAATTGAATGATCAAAGCCCAAGAAATTATTATTTTAATATTTATTATAATATATACTTTTTTTCTAAATTTCTTAGAACTTGGCGTGAAAATTATATTTGGTATTTTATAAGTTTTATAATACTTACGAAATGCATAAATTTGTAAAAGAATAATATTTGATTTTTAAACAGATATCACAACCGCCAATTGGAGACCACGAACGCCACATGCAGTTCATTATTAGGGAGCGTTTACGTGGCACACCGCCACAGGGTGGACTCAAGTCTAAGGGTGCACTGTTGCTGGAATTGGCTCGTGAGCTGCGCGACTTGCGGGACGAACTGGAGGACAAACGTTATGGTAGCTATGAGCAACAATAACCAACGACTTGTGCCTTATACACAGTTTTAGTTTCCACAGATCGCGAAAGTTCGGAGCAAAAGAAAAGCGATACACCGGCAGCAACAAGTGCGGCAGATGCACACAAATCACAGCAGCGGCCATCGTTGATATCAATTTTTACGGGCACCACAACCGGTCAGGCAACGCACTCACATGTCTCTGCCGTGCCCATCGACTCACGCAGTGGCTCTGGAGGCATTTGCACGCCCAGCGATACACTTTCACAGCAGACGTTGCATCCACCGCGCGAATCTTTGTCTAGTAGTTCGACGGGTCGTGATCATCATACCACAACCAGTGAAAGTCACAGTGGTGAAGGAGCAGCGGGATCAGCGCCCACATTGGTGGGTCAAACACCGGGCAGCGGACCTAGTGGCTCGGGACAGGGCATGAACATTGCATCTGCCTTGCCACCGGGCATTGCCTCGCAGCTCTCACACTCGCAGTCGTTGCAGCAGGCTCCGTTTAAGGCTCAGCCGCCAAAGTTGCGCTTTGTGTCATCTGTAGAGTTTCGACATTCATCGGGCGAAACGTCAACAACGCCACTGTCACCAGAGAGCCCAGCGGAGGATAGCTCCGGGGATCACACACGCTCACGGCTACAACGCTCAAAAGCTGCCAGCCGCAAAACTTTCCGTCTTAAGCGCAGTCGTCTAACGCCTATGGAGCCGCCAAGCATTGTTAGTAAAGATTTGAGTTTCGTATACGCTGGCATTATCCGCATTCTATTTACTTTGTCACAGGTAACATCGCTATCGCAGGAGGAGCATCAGCCCAAAACTCTCGGTGAAATATCCTGGGATTCTGTCTCACAAACATCGTCCACATCCGGCTATCGCGATAATAACAGCCTTCAGACGGGTCTCCTTTCACCGGACGGTTCCCTTGGCGGACTTACACTTGGCCGATCGCCCTCACAGCACTCACTTTTGATGGTCTTTGAGGGTCAGGACGAGGACACACTTATTTAACAATCACAGAACGGCGACCGAGCCTACGAGCTTTAGGGCAGCCTGAATACTAACGTAAAATTTAACACAGAACATTTAATTAGCCTTAATTATAAGTAGACATAAATATGAACACACAGTTGATGTTAAGTTTTATATGCATATTATGTACGTAAGCATTGTTGTTCTTCCATTATGTGCCCAGATTTTGTATAATTATTTTGTAGCTGTATTAGGAAATTTAATAAATAAGCTTGGTAGCCGTTCTCATTGAAAACTTTTCATGGAATAATAGGTTTGCACATTACAAGTCAATTCATTTTATAAGTGCTGGCACAAAGTATGCAATTACTTACTCAAAAAAAGTATTAATTGACGAGAAAATAAAATTATATGTTCTTATATTTACATATATTTAAATTAACATTAAAATGACCTAGATGATTACATTGCTTACTGATTATCTGAATTTTTGTTAGCTGTTGCTGTCTTTTGACGATTCTCCTTGACCAGTTTTCGCCACTCCATCCATTTGGCCAACTCTGGCTGTTCGCTGCTGCTGCCCTGCTGCTCCAGTTGCATATAGTATGCTTCGCGCAAGATTTTAAAGGCTTGAATGCTGTAGTATGGCTGCTGGGTAACGGGATCATAGTAGCGAGCAGGCAGTCTAGTTATGGGGCAAATTCCGCTCGTGCT
The DNA here is from genome assembly GCA_035044725.1 of Scaptomyza caliginosa. NCBI lineage: Eukaryota > Metazoa > Arthropoda > Insecta > Diptera > Drosophilidae > Scaptomyza > Scaptomyza caliginosa. The sequence goes on from JAWNNR010000686.1 coordinate 3,516,530, forward strand.
CTTTGGTGGACGCTTAGGACGGAAGATTGCATTAAATGTCTTGTCATTGAAATCATTTTCGATAGTTATAAACGTTCGCTCGCATTTTGATGTGGCGTAGGTGGCATCAGACCCCAACTTGTAAGTGCCTGTGGGCTTACGCATGACGGGCATTGTCAGTGAATGATAACGTATAGTTGGGCCTGTAAAAACTCGCTTAGTGGGGCGTGTCTTCTTTTTTTCAAGTTCCATTTTTTGGAATTTCTCTGCCAAGATGCAAAAAACAGAAGAGGTAATATAGATTGTTTCTAAACAAAAATAATAGCCACTATATCAATGAAATACCCAGAGATTTGATATTTTCCTCTTCGGTGATTTTTGCCTCCTCTAGCAGCTCTTCCTGTGTGGGCATATAATCCTCGACACGAACCTTTTTTTTCTTTCGCTTACGAGCATCATCCAGTTCTTTGAGTCGTATTTTTGTCGCCTGAGTTTTAATGGCCGTGGATGTACGTATAGATTTGCGGCCGGAATCCTGAACCGTAAAACGTGGACGCACTCTGCGTTTAATGACGCCTCCAGCCCCGCGTTTTTTATGCAATGTGGTTGCAGCCTTATTTTCCTTTTTTACAGCTGGCTGCTTTGCTGGCTCCTGTTGAAGTCGTTGTGTTCAAGATATTAGTTATTCCATTGGTAATTGGTACATTTGTACTTGCCTTGTATGCTTTAGTGTTGACGCCACCTCGTTTGCGTTTTTTGTCCGGTGCTTCCTCCTGGTCAGATATGGGTTCATCCTGTTCGTCTATGCTAAAATCTGAATCGACAACATCCTCCTCTTCATCTTTTTGTCTTTCGGAAGCAAAGCAATAATTGTTATTATAAGTAAATGCTTGTAACGCCACTCGACTCACTCATATTCGTTGTCATCTTCTTCGTCTTGAAAGCCGCCATATGAAGTTTTATAAAAATCATCCTCTTCATCGTCAAGCAAAACAGCAATTTTGTTGCCGGCATTGTTGCGACGCGAGCGAGACGCTGCCATTTTAATTAGTTTCTTACTTTTATTTCAAACAATTTCTGCAACTCTATAATGTCAACAAATTTTTTTGTGTGTTTCGTCTTCTTCTTACATGCAACATTCACTGGCCGAGCAACCATTCACACAAATCGTTAACGTGTGAACGGCAGCTCTTCTGAAACTTATTTTTAATGTTTTAATATGTTTAATGCCAATTTTATTAATGAAACATTTTAAATAAGCTTTAGTTGTTAGTAAAAAAAAAGTGTATCTTATAATTTGGTGTTGATGCTTTTAATTTTATGTGTTAGTGCAGCGCATTCAAAAGTTAATATGGCCGATAACACTGGCTCTCTCTGCTTGAAAAATATGTTGTCTGGCTGCCGATCTGATTGCACTTTGGACTTTCTCTTCAACAGTTTTCATTTAAGATTTACTTTACAAAGCGAACGGTTTAACACTTTGGAACAAGCATCACAATGATAAATACAGGCAAATTAGCAGGACGAACACTATTCATTACGGGCGCATCCCGTGGAATCGGTAAAGCAATCGCTCTAAAGGCTGCACGCGATGGTGCAAACATTGTGGTTGCGGCCAAAACAGCTGAACCACATCCCAAACTGCCAGGCACCATTTATTCAGCTGCCGAGGAGATCGAAAAAGCCGGCGGCAAGGCGCACCCCTGCATTGTGGATGTGCGTGACGAGAAACAGGTGCGCACTGCCATCGCAGAAGCTGTGTCCAAATTCGGTGGCATCGATATCGTTGTGAACAATGCCAGTGCCATTTCCCTGACGAACACGACCGATACCGATATGAAGCGCTACGATCTAATGCATCACATTAACACACGGGGTACCTTCCTTGTATCAAAAGAGTGCCTGCCTTATTTACAAAAAAGCAATCATGCCCACATTCTTAACATTTCGCCACCACTAAGCATGAAGCCCAAATGGTTTGGACCACACGTCGCCTACACAATGGCCAAGTATGGCATGTCTATGTGTGTTTTGGGGATGGCTGAGGAGTTCCGCGATCGTGGTATTGCTGTAAATGCCCTTTGGCCTCGCACAGCCATTCATACGGCTGCAATTGAAATGCTGACTGGACCAGATAGCGCTAGTTGGTCTCGTAAGCCGGAGATAATGGCCGATGCGGCATATGCGATTCTCTCCAGGGAACCAAAACTGTTCACCGGCGAGTTCTTCATTGACGATGAGGTGCTTGAGTCTGTCGGTGTCAAGGATCTTACCGACTATGCATGTGTGCGCGAGAATGCTGACAATCTGATGCTCGACTTCTTTCTTGAGGCCAAGAATGCGGTTGAAGGTGCAGCAACGACTAAAGCGCCAGCAGGCGACAGCTCTGGCGAAGATAAAATACCGCAACTGTTTAAGAAAATCGAAGCATTGCTCTCAGCTGAAATTGTCTCGAAGACGCAGGCCGTCTACCAGTTCAATATCAGTGGAGCAAATGAGAGCACCTGGTTTTTGGACCTTAAGAATGGTACAGGCGCCTGTGGTACTGGCGCCCCACCAGCTGCTCCAGATGCAACGCTTATTATGAACTCAAACAACTTTTTCGATATGTTCTCGGGCAAGTTAAAGGCGGCACCAGCCTACATGTCCGGCAAGCTCAAGATTAAAGGCGACTTTCAAAAGGCCCTCAAACTAGAGAAACTTATGAAAGCCCTTAAATCCAAGTTGTAGTTTATAAGTTGTAATTTATGAAGTTTAACAGAATAAATAATAAATAAAAGACGTAAAAATGTGTTCCATAATGGCATCAATAACTTTAGCTTAATCTTAACCACAAGCCCTGTCGCTCAATGCTGTATCTCGAATATTGAATCACCACAATAGTAAGCAAATAACCAAAACTGTTATCTATCGCATAAGCCCATACAAAGCTAAGTGATAAGCGATAGAAACATAGTGGACCAACTAGAAAGCGGTTATTTAAAAATAGCACAACTTTATCTTATTCGACCTCTGTCTGACCTTTAAAGTACTTGTTATCTCTTGTATTGATATAATTTTCTTAATTGCAAGTTATCACATTTAATACGTTATAGTATTAACTAGATGACATCATCAATAAATAACACTAAACATATGAATTTGTGTATACATTGATACTTAAAAAGTGCGAAAGAGCGCATTAATAGTTACGGTTATGTGTATTAAGAGTATATTCCACACATTTTAAGTTAGTTCGCTATCAACATTTGCATATAATAGACGGTGTGAAAATTCTGAAAATCTCTGGTATATACACATATTTCATCGACCCTCATGTCCCACTAAAACGACGGTCGTATAATTTTGCTACAACACATTTCATCGACCCTCATGTCCCACTAAAACGACGTTCGTGTAATTTTGCTACAACAAATTTCATCGACCCTCATGTCCCACTAAAACGACGTTCGTGTAATTTTGCTACAACGACGTTCATGTTATTGTGCTACAACGACGTTCGTGTAATTTTGCTAAAACGACGTTCATGTTATTTTACTACAACGACGTTCGTGTAATTTTGCTAAAACGACGTTCAGGTTATTTTGCTACAACGACGTTCGTGTAATTTTGCTAAAACGACGTTCATAACATTTTGCTACAACGACGTTCGTGTAATTTTGCTACTCACTTATGAGGTCTGATAAAAAACCCGTTATTTTCATATTTCGTGAGTTACGTATGTTCGATTTTCGCATTTTTTTCTGTTATGTTGGTACACATGTCTATTATACAATGTACAATTTAAATAACAATATTTTTTTATTTTTATCTATATGCATTTAATAATTAGCCTAAAATTAAATAATTATAAATTAATTATTGAATTGAATAAAGCCTTCTCACAATCAGCTCGGTCGCTCACATTCTCCTGGTGTATACATTGCGACTAAGTTTCCTCGAGGTAGCTTTAAAAGACGTATTCATCAATGATATCAAAAATAATTATAATTTATATGTACATACATACTTGCATTTTTGTTGCGACACGTACATCATTAGAACATAAAATGCAATTGATAATTCAATTTATTAAACACCAATGGAGTTGCAATAAAGACTCAGTTTAATTCTTGTCTATTTTTGAGCGTTGATGACATCAAAGGTTGCGATTAACTGCATTCTAACTTGGCTGTAAAAGAGACCAAACCAAACGGTTGCAAATTCTTATCGATTTTGAGTAGCTTTAACAATAAACTAAAGTCACAGTTGTCTGTCAGAGTTTGTATCTATAAATGCACATGTATTGGCGAGTAAGTCCCATAATCGTTGCAGCAACATTACGGAAGACACGTTGTTATCGGAAAAAATTTGGATTTGTCTACAGTGACGCATCCCAAAACATTATAGATAAAATAATAACGTATTCAACATTTTACAGATTGCGTCTACAAAAAAATGGACAAGAAAGAAATGACAAGAATATACAAACTTACAAAGAATACCAATCTATTGCTGAAAGATCCGGTGGGAAGTAAACTATTAATCGAATTCATAAATGGCCGAACACTAAGAGACAAGAGCGGAATGGTAAACAGCATTAAGCTCTACGAGCGCTGCGAAATGTTGCTACAAGAGGAACAGCGAGCACTGACAGATAACGAACTGTTGGAGCTGTGTGGGATAGGTATACCTCTAAAGGAAAAACGGGAGCTTAAGGGCTCTGTAGGCGGCAATCGAGCCAACAGCAACATAATAATAGAAAAAATACAAATGGGCTGCGCAACAAAATTGTCTATTCTGCCGGAGTACGATGAGTTTGTCACCCACATCAACTCGCAAACCTTTTAAAATGGTCGTCTGTCACTTATCTACATTACAAAACACATGTAATTGACAATAAAATCACCCGAGAAACGCCCAATAATTCTTTTAATTACTTTTTATTTATTTTACAATATGGTTTGCGCGGAAGTAAGTTTTATTACATTAATCTTCCCGCCAAAATAAACATATGTTGGGAGCAAAAGAATCGATGCAAATACTACAAGCATCGAAATATCTTTTGCATTTAAAGTCATTGTTGGTTAACTGACTCACCAGGAATATACTAACAAGCCGATTTAAATTATTAAACATTTATTACACATTGCATAGGTAACTTAAATGTGTAAAAATAAATAATAAATGTATTTAAATTTATTTTTATATTTTGCATCAATTTGAAATATATCGATACCTCAGTTAATCGATAGCTGTATAAATTTCACACCTTCTGTGCCTAGATACCTATGTGAAAGAAATACATCATCATGCTTTTTTTAATAGGCACTGACTGACCCATCCATCCATATTCCAATATTTGGAACTACCCAGTCAGTCAGTGACAGTAAAGATAAGAGGCAGTACCAGATTAAGGCTGCACCATGGCTTCATTATCTTCATCAACACACAAGGTACGATTATAAATATACATATATCATATGTTAAAATTGTAAACAAATTTGTACCGCAGAGCAAAGCAGTGCAGTTGATCAAATGCTTTTGTGGCTGTTCCGACATGACCGTTGAGGAAGTACAGCGCATTTACACACTGACAAATAGTGTGCAACAAACACTGTTAGATACTGCAGCAAGTCGGTTATTTCACCGCTATCTCGAGCTTCAACGGGCCGGTGACAAAAGCGAGGTGGAACAATTTTTGGACGTTTATGAGAAATGCGATGAGTTTCTGCAGGAAGAACAGCGTACATTTACTCAGAGTGAAATCGATGAACTATGTGAATTGGGACTGCCTTATCATTTGGAGCAGGATCTCGCGAGACGTGCGCGTAACGGTCAACCCCTGGAGATCAAATTGGGCCTCTGTCGTGTTCAGGGAGAGTGTCGCAATGAGATCGAGGCAAGTAGCGATTTCAAGGACTTTCGAAACGCAATACTCGCCAAAATGCGAAGGATTCCCAAGTGATACACAAAGCTGCCTTAATTCTAAGCATTATACATATGGTACTACAATGGAAATGGAAATGATTAATTTCTGTTAACCACATTCAACGTCAATTCATTAGATCCAACCCAGCGCCTACTTTTGTTAATCACACTTATTGAAACCAATCAAAATATAATTTAAACGCTTGCGCAACAACGTCGCTACGAATAGCTATTGTAGAATAAATGTTAACAAGTTACTTAATATAAATAAGTTCCTTACCTCCTGAAACGTACATATACGCTTTAAATATATATTTGTATATTTTTGTTAAGCACATAAAATGCAATTTTAAATTTAATCATGTTTGACTTTTGGGAAACATCTACGAAAATTACTTTTACAGGGTATTATCTGGTATTGCAGAAACATATTGCATACAGGTGTATAATAAATATATGTTAAATATGACCCATGATGTATATTTTTTATAAACACAAGTTTAATGCATACATACTTTTAATCTTTTGATCGAGGAAATAAATGTTTGATCTTATTAACTAATAGATGCCTTAACGCTTTAGGTTTTCTTCCACGAGTAATACATTTCCATCGGTTTGTTGACCTGCAATTCAAGAACAGTTAAAATAAATGATGATTGTATGCAGTATTATGTACTAACCTTCCAGAACTTATCATTGACCTGATGCAGCGTTTGGTTGCCGTTTAAAACAACCAACTGCTGAGGCTGGGGTGCCACGTAGATGCAAAAGTTAAGTAGCCGACAGGCTTCCGGCAGGTCGGCACCCAGATCTAGAGTTAGACGCATCGCTAGATACTTGCTCAGGTGGTCAACGGTGGCATTTGCTGTTGTCTTAATGTATCTAATGCAATTGTCCTTTAGTGCCCTAATAAGCTGATTATCAGCTGACATTTCAGTGGGATGCGGCTTGAAGACGAGCTCAATTTCATCATTGATGCCCAGCTCACCATTGCCTTCACCCTCGGTGTCAATGTTGGAGTCGCCTTCGGTGCGGCAATCCATCTGTGAATCCGATTCAGACTCCTCCGAACGTTCAGAAGTCATTACAGACATTGCACGCTTAGGTTTTGAGCTGCTTGAATTGGATGGAACGGGCGACGGTGTGCTTCGCACGGATGGCGGATTTGATGCATCATCAACTTGCATTCGGCTTGATGATGTGCTGGCGCCCGATGTGCCAGCAGATGTGGTAGTCGTTGTCAAGGAGCCGCTAGCTGGCGTTGAAGTGCCAGCGCCCGGAATTGCAGCTGGTGTTGCTCCTGTTGTAGCCGTTCCAGTGGCTCCTGTTGACGATCCTGGAGCAGGAGTCTCGTTTCCATTTGTATTACTGTTGCTGTCATTCGAGGCGGTATCATGAGCATTAACCGCATTGGAGCCAGCACGAGTTCCGGCGCTCGCACCACTTCCAGCACTATTATTACCACCCGAGCTAGCACCACCTCCACCGCTACTACCGCCGTTGCCGCCCTTATTGGTGCGAAAGCGTTGTGGGCGATTTTGGGATTGCAGCTTAATGCCTTCATTGATGGAATTGACGAGAGCCTGTTGTGATTGCGTCTGATTAAATTTGGCCATCACCTTTTCCTGCAGCGCCTCGTACTCTTCGCGACTGGGATAGATCTTTGAAATGAGCAGATCAAAATTGGGATCAGCGCGCAGCGAACGCTTGGAGACAAGTTTCTTGCGGCAAGTGGGACACTCTTTGTTGCCAGAGCGCAATGCTGTCACAATGCAGTCGGAGCAGAAGCGATGCAGGCACTCTTTGGTTGTCATTGTTTTCTTCAACATATCGAGGCAAATGGGACACATAAGTTCGCTATGCAGACTGCGCGGCGAGACGGCAATTTCGGTGTTGTCTGTGATAATCTCTTGCGGCTTGCGCTGCAGCTCGTACAGCGACAGATCCCATGTTTTATTCTGTGTTGGTTCCAGCGATGCCATTCTATACTATTTGTATTATATTTGTTTTTGTCCGCTTTATTATTTTTTCTGCAGGTTTTCTCTCCCTCAATTTTCACTTCACTCAGTATATATTCGATAGCAATTGCGTTTGTTTACCATCGAAAATATGTTATCGAAACAGCGATACTATCGTTTGGAGCATTGATTTGATATTTCAGCATCGCATGTGGCAACGCCCAATTAAATATTTATGTATGTATGTATTTGAAGTAAATTCTTGAAGTGTTAGTTTTAAAGCTAATTGCATTTCTTTCATGGCCAAACGCAATTTGACAATGCGCCAACACTTCAACTACCATAGCGATGCTTGATTGACAGGCGTCACTCAAGCGCTCTGCATTCCTTAAAACATTTGGACAGAATCGCCGCCAAATATGGCTTAAATATAGCGGTGCCGTTAGACTAAATTGCCTTCGCCTAACATTTTTTTTTAACTGCTGGTCGTCCCAGTTTTACTGCGGACTCACAAATATGTGTGTGTGTGGGAAGGGGGGAGGGGGGCAAGAATGTGCCAAATTGCATAGCAAGTTGACAACTGTGCACACTTGAATGTCGCTGTTGTAGTTGATATGTGCGCGGACTCGCATGCATGCTCCAGACATTTTCCCAAGCCAAAGGTTTTTCCAGCCGCCGTTTCCCATCTCAATCGCTTGTCACACTCACTGCGCATGCGTTCAAGCTCAAATGACGTGGCAGTCATCTGACTTAGCTAATGTTAAACATACACAGGGAGACAAGGTAACCATGAATAAAATATACCAATTTATTATCCAACTAAGTTAACTTGCAGTGTACACACGATAAGAGGCGCCGCATTACTTGTGAAAACACGGCACATATTTTGCGCGTGGCACGTAAATACATTTGTCACCTAACGTCGCTTTTGGTCACTTTGCCAGGTGTGTAAGCTAAGCTGCTTTTTTTTATACTGCACTTAAGTCAAACAGCTAATGAGCGGAACGTGTTGTAGGTGTGCCACAGATTTTCTCTTAAGCAACAAAGAATAATGGTAGTAAAACAAAATACTAAAAATTGCTGCCAATCATCATCTGTATTCCTGACAATTGAACCATTGCAACCCACACGACGCTTGAGGATCAGTTTGCTGCACCGCTGTCCTCGATTCCGTGAGTACGCGCGGGTTCACGACCCAAATACTACTAGTGGCAACCCATCATAGCTTTGCTTAAGCTTGGCCCCGTCTCTTCCTACTTTCAATGATGACTTCTAGCATTTTCAAGCTGAGCTTGCGCATTTATTGACATTAATCATTTGCACTCTCTTGTTAAAATTTGCAACTAAACGTCCCGTACTTTATGCACTATGCTTTACAAATACCCTAGAAATATATAACCATAGGGATTTAAGAATGTATCAAGGGTTTTATCTAAACTCAAGAAAGTATTCTAGTACTACTGTACTTAATGTTTCGGTTGTTTTTCGCCTCTTTTTTAAGAAGGCACAGAGTATTTTCAGGTCAAGTGCTTAAGTAGGAAGAGCCAGCATTCTTACAAGTATTTTTTGTTTGTGTCTTGTTTATGGTTATTTGTTAATGACAATGCATGATGCTTTTCTCTGGGAAAACTAAGTACATACTTGCCAAATAGACTTTTTCTATTTTCTACTTTACGTCTTTCTTTAACACGAATGCAATTTTGCCATTCTATTAAAGTTCTTTTTTTCCGTGTGACTGTCAAACTTAATCATTCAACACAGAAACGGAAGGATGCGAATGCCATTTCTTTAGTCCGCTAGTCCCTTGTGTGTTGTCTGCGCCATTTTGGTTTATTTTTCATGTCTGCGCCATTGTTGCGGTGTTAAAGTGAAAGTTTTGCACTGATTTTCAAGACTGCCTTCTAAAAATTTGCTTTGTACAATTGAGCATATAACTAGCGTAAAAATTGCCTAGACTCTGTGTCCAATTCTTGGAGGCAGTGGCTTACGTTAAAAGCGCCAGCATAGGCCAAAGCAATTTGAGTGCTGCATCAAATTGTACAGAGTATAGAGTATCGAGTTGGCCAACAGTGCCACTTAACCTTAACACAGGCACTGACTGGCCAAGGCCCAATTCGATTGAATTCAATTTGCTGTTGATGCAACTGTGCAATGCATTCCAGGCCACCGGCAACACAGACAGTTGTTGCCATGTCAAAGTCGATGTGGCATAGCGGCACCCACCACTTACACTTGAACGAAAAAACTGAATTATTTATATCACTTTGTTCTTGACATTGAGCTTTGGCTTTTGATCTTGACTATATGCCTAAAACATGTTTTAATAAAGTCACCTCTTTATGCCATTTTAATTTTTGTATTTTTCTAAGTGTATTAAACAATCTGCTAACATGTCCAGATACAGACACACACTCACACTATCCGTTCACTTGGCTAACAATTTGACAATAACAAGCTGGCCGAGTGCCCGCCCAATATTCAACCCAATCCCAAACTCAAACCAAGCTCAAGTGCCAGCGCCTGCCACAACAAAACAATAATAGCAACAACAACCACAACAACAATTGTACTTTTCAATTGCCATTGCTGTTGCTGTCCAAATATTGCCCAGGTCCATCGGTCCACTGGCTCATTATTACTGAACCGTTCTTTGTCTTTGGCCGGCTCATAAATAAATCTCAATTAAAGTTCAACCCTTTACATATCTGTTTATATATATATATATTTTTTTTTCTGAGGGGCTATGGGATAACAATCAATCAGCGGCCAAGTGAGTGGCAAGAGCTGTAAACAGGACTCACACCCTTCATTTCCCTGGCTGCTGCTGCCAATGTTGTCTCAACTTCACAACACCGCCTGCCCTCCAGACGACCAAAGCAGACGCCTTTTCGGCAGCCATGCTTTATTCCTTTGTGTGCAACACCCCTTCCTCCCTCTTTGACCAACTTGCATGTTGCTTACTTTGATTTTTATTTTTTTTTTTGGACTTCGTTGTCCATCCTAGACCATGGCCAAGAGCTTCCATCGTAGTCACAGTCGTTAAGCGTGACTTTCTTATTGTTGTTTGTTGGCTTTTTGCATACCGACAACAGCACAACAACAACAACAACAGCAACTAGATAGCTTAACTATCCTAAGGCACAATGAAGTTTAAATACCCTTGCGGGCTAAAGAAATCAAATGCCAATGGAATTTTTGAATGTCAAATTGAATCTGGCATTTCACAACACTTTTTTAAGCAAAATCTAAAATATTAAACGCGTTACAAAATGCATATGAAATGTTATATTGCCTTGTGGCAAGAGTATAACAACAACGAGCGACTACCGAAGTAAACAAAAAAAAAAACGAACCGAAGTCGCCAAAGCCAAAGCCAAAGGCAAAGCCAACAACGTTAAACCGAAACAAAAAGCTAAAAATCAAAACCAAAACGATGGCCACTTGGCACAGGCCGGATTCCAGCTCCATTCAGTCTTTGGCGAGATTTTATCGCGTTCGGACGTGTCTGCGGCATTCAAACGTAGTACGTAGTACGACGAGTGTTATATGCAACACAAACAGATTCACCGATTCACTGATTCATCGAGAATAACAGACGTTAAACAGAGAGATTCTCGACAAGTTAAATAAATGCCTGCAACTTTGGCGCCACTAAACGATGCACTAAGCATACTAATTTTGATTTAAACAAAGTGCCAACAATACCAACAACAACATCAATTTATTTTATGTTCATCAATATGAGTGCAATGATAACAACAAACAGCACAGCTACCAACTGGCGCTGGCTGTGGTAAGTAGGAAGTTGATTAAATTTAGTTAATGTTCCTTCGCCATGGGAATATTTTTGAATGTCTCTTCTTTTCCATGATATCCGTTTGTGAGCTGCTCAAAGAGTTTTACAATATCATTAAGTGCATTCATATGCATGATTCTTATAGCAATAAAATGCAATTAAATTTTATGTCTAGAACAGTTTACATTGCTTAAAGTTTATTAAAACCAAACACTTACCTTGTGTGCGTGAATTCTATTTGCATTTGCCTCGCTTCCTTTGTCTGCTTTGTCTCCTTTTGCTTCTGGCCATGTGCTGGATTGGCCCTAGTTTTGAACATGCAACGATGCTTGCAACAATGCTTGCGACTGATGTTTATGCTGTTTATAAAGGACAGTGTTTAAGTGGTTGTTTAATCGTTTTAATATCGATGCATTGAACTTATATCAACTGAAAGTTGACTTACCGTTTAGCCAATTGTTGCTTAATTTCTTCTTGTATTTTCATTTGCAATAGCGCCTCAAAGTGCTGTTTTCGAATCAGTAGTATATTTAGATCGACAAGGATGTGAATGGATTTGAAAATTTCTTCGAGTTCGCTATTTTGTTGATCAATTGCTCTAACGATTAGTTTCAACAGATTCTCGTGCGGATGCATAAGCTCCTCGGCGTCCTGTAACATTGTGGTTTGTGTGTGGCTGTTCCTCAGCTGATCCCCATCTGCTCCCGTTTGAGTGCTTTCCGTGCATTGAAGCATTTGCAGCTGCACTGTTTGTGTAGCGTTCGCCTTTGTCTTTGGATTTTCACTTTGTGTGAGGCGATGCTCCTGCAGTATTATTGCCTGGCAGCTGTTGTTTCGTTTGACCAGCTTAGTCTGCTGATATCGGCTAATAAAAAGCCTTAGATCAAAGGTGTCCACTGCAACATCAAGCTTCTTTCGTACCGTTTGACAGCCAACATTTGCTACAACTTTCTGCTGCTCCAAATCCAATGTGTCCACACTGGCATCATGCAGCACAAGTTGCGTTTGGCTGGCCGCATCTTTCATTTCCCACCAGCCAAGAGCTTTTTGGCTCTGGATGCTCTTGGCAGGAGTACAACGATGTGCACGACTCAAACGATTTGATTTGCGGCCTGTTTTAATGCGCTTGCTTCTCTGTATGGTCAAAACTTCTTTGTGCAGCATAAAGCACAGAATGTAGCTTTGGAATGTAATTAGACTTAATTAAAAGTATTTTGCCTATTTCTAAGCTTACCTCCGGTTACCACATTGAATACGTTTACGCCGCAACAGTTTGCTGTCGTCAGTTTTGGACTGCTGCATCAGATCGACCAAGGCCTTTAGATGTATGGTAAACATGACGATAGCCACAGACTAAGACAAAACATATAATTTCGACAACAAATAACAGCAAACACAAATATATAGCATGTAGATATAAATGTGTCTACGCTTGAAACTGAACTATCAATGTGTATGTTTAAATTAATATTTGTTTTTATTTTGCGTCTGGCCACAAAATCTGTTCGATTTCGACACGCAGCCCTTTTGAATTTGTCTTTATAAACACGCAAACCTTTTTCAGTTCTTGGCTCTAATGCCCTGTACAATGGTTTAAAAAGATATGATGAACATACCTACTTATTATATTAGCATTAGTGTTGATTAAGGGGTATTCTCGTAGTCGAATCTTTTTCGTATCTCAAACGCTTTTACTGGTATTTTTTCTTCTGTTTTTTTTTTTGGTAAATGGCCGCTGTTGTTGTCGTTGTTGCCGAGGGCTTCTTTTGTGTTGGTTGCATTAATAATTCATTCAAAAATGCCACATGTGTTGTCTGGCGGCAGGATGCGCTTGCATAAAAAAAAGGAGCTGTATTCGATTATTCTGCAATTTATTAATACCTAACGCTGTTGGACCACAAGAACTCAAACCAAAAAAAACCTCCGATTCGTACACCGAAACCGCAGCACACAGGAAACAAGCTGCAAGCAGCCTGGGGTGGCAACAATTGGTGGCCAAATGCTAAATACGTGTCGATTGGAATGGTTTTTGATTTGACTACTTGCCCAGCCTGCCTGCCTAGTTGCCTTTGCAATTGGTGTGCCATATGCTTAGACATAAAGAGTTAAGAGTCAACGACTCGAAAATTCTTTGACTTGGCCCATGCTCAGGCATTGATCGGTGGCAAAAGCGGCAGCCTCTAATCCCGCCTGGGGGGCGCATTGATTTTAAGTCTTGACTCACAAATTTATGCCAGCTTTGATCAAAGTATACTCTTTCGCAAAGTATCATAGCTGTGTAGCTGCGTTTGTTTCTTGCAAAAATGCAATTGATAGCCTTTTAACAGAAGTTGAGAGTATTTCTACTTCGTCACACTAGAAAAGGCAGCTTTCTTTTCAGAACGTTGCATGCATTATGTACGTTTGTGTGTGTGTGTGTGTGTGTATGAGACTTTACTTGAGGCTAAACAGAGACTTGTCTTGGAACCCATTGCCAAATGCCAGGCACGTCGCTACGCTGTGGTCGCCTTCGGTTACATTTGATGCATAAAACTTCGTCAATATTCTAACACATACATACATACATACAAAGAGTATGTGTCCAGTATAATTTGTTGCTTGAGTTGCCTTTGCTGGTCCGCGGTGGATGAACATATGTATGTGGATGTGAATATATATGGCCAACTGCTTAGTCGGTCAATAACTTTAACGCCGAGCGACATCGATTGGCACAGCCTAATGATTTTCTAGAGCACTCTGTCAGTCCGTTAAATGTAAATTGCCTTGGCAATAACAATGTTTCTTTAAGCCAAAAACAAAAAGCAAGTGCAATTCTCTCACAGACGATGTGTCATCCATTTAGAGGTTTTCCATTGAAATAAGTAGTGCATGTGACTTTCGTCTATGACCGTTTCCTTAACTTTTCAAACACACACACACACATTCGCACACGTATTACATTGTAATTGACTTGTATCTTTACGTGTACATGTGAATGTTCGTGCTCATTTGCATTTTTAGCCGCTCTGCTTTGTGCTTTCTTCCTCATTATTGCTTAGCCCTAACTACAACAACACACTTGTGCAGGTCATAAACATGTTTTTGCTAAGCTATCTTAAATAAAACCCTACACACTTTTTTAAAAAAAAGTAGCAGTTTCAGGAATTGGTATAGCTTTACAATTAAATATAGCACTCTGTAGCTAGTGTTACTATGCTACCGGTTAGCACTTGTGCGTGGCTTTGGTTTTAGTTTACAATTTCAAAGGTTTTGGCCGCTTGCATTTTTTTTTATCGAACCAAGTTTAAGTGCATTTAGTGTGCCCTTGACTTGGATTACAGGCCAACTTCAAAACGAATGTGGAAGCCACTGACGCTTGATTGACCCCGAACAGCAGGCAAGAAAGACCAGAGCACAGCCAAAGCGGCTTAATCCCTTATAGAATTTCGCACATAAAATCCAAAAATACATGCCTTGGCATGCATATAAAAAAGTGTCCATAAAAGTTGTTTTCATTTTGCAGTTTGTGCTGTTTCCTATGCCTCGTTGCCCTGGCTCAGGCCAGTAATGGGAATAATGGAAGCGACGGCGACAACTCCTCACCAAAGTCAATGGCAAGGCCAACTGCAGCGATTTCCAAGGATGCCACGCACTTGTACAAATACAAAAGGCAGGACAAATATCAGCAACAGCAAAAGCAGAAGCAGAAACAACAGCAACAGCAACAGCAACCGCAACAGTTGCAGCTGCATGGCGATCTTGTTGCAACAGCTCCTTTGCCGCTTGCCAAGCAACAAAAACAACTGACAAGAGGTGCACATGGACTCAACAAGAAGTTGCTCAAGTGAGTATCGAACATGATGGAAATGGTTAGCTTTTGTGGCTAGCCGAATATCCAATACACTTACAAAACTATGTTCAACTCTTGGAATTTACAAATAAATTCAATTCCAAGTAAACTTGCTTATAGCATAAAACATTGATAATGAGTTGCATAATTATTGACAACATTTTAATAGCCATTGGCAAGGGCATAATGAAACTGAGCCCAGGACACACCCTTCATTTTGGGGCCTTAATTAATGCAACAAGAACTTGGCAAAACTGTTGCAAGCTGTTTTTTTTTTTGTATGGCGTGTCTGTGCGGCCATAAATTATATTATGAAATATTCATGGTAAACGTTTAGAACTTGCCAGACAGACAGACATCACCCTCTCCACCCGCACTCCAACTAGAAACATAACTCATATTCTCTCTTACTCTCTATGTTTATCTTTGTTGCGTTGCATTGCACTTGCAGCAAAATGGGCTTCATGAAGGTGAAGGCGCCCAACAGCCATAACCGGAAACGGCTAGCAGTTGAGTCACGACGTCACGCATCGCGGGATGATTCACACATGTTCATCATCAAGCTGCCGCCAAATCTGCACTACTATACAGCGCCCAGTAGCTCGAGGAATGCGTTGGATGCTGAGACAAAGGTGGTGCATCATTCGATACACGACAACGCACAGAAGATTGCGAATGGGCCAACGATGGAGGTTGATGCGGCTACAACGCAGGCGTCGGCGTTGAAAACTAACGGGAAAAAGGTAAACGGGATTCCATTAGGTCTTACACCAAACAGCAACAACAACAACAAAAACCATCTAAAGAACTGGCTCTAATATCTCTTTGCAAAGTCAGCAAAGCTTGGGTTGGCCTGGCCTGGTCTGCTCGATACTTGGCCAGGCCAACAGCAACTGATGATAAACATCGCACGCGCGTATGTGCAGCAAAACAAATTGCAAAAAAAAAAACAAGAACAACAAAAAACAAACAAAAGCACAAAACATACACACACATGTGTGTGTGTGTGTGTATTAGTGATGTGTGCGTGTTGAACTTACTTGACTACCAAGAACTGAAAGCCAAGAACTGACAAGCACGATCAAGAAGAATCAATCAATTTGAAACTAAAAGTATTGAAAGTGAATCAATAATCTTTTCTTAGTTCAGTTACATATATCGCTTGCTCGTGTCACGCTCACAGCTCTAGTGTTACAGTGGGCATAAGAACGCCAGTTAAAGAGCTGAAAAATGGATTACCCATTTGGGCCAAATGCATTTTGTCGAGTGCAGCGCAGTCTTGGCTCACCCATATAGACAATAAATAGCTAAAGCGACTTCAACTGGCGACCGACTTACCAACTACGGACACAGCTTCCAGACACTGTTGTGGCAGTTTTCCGTTGCCAGTTTGCTAGTTGCACCATTGCCCAGTGGCAGTAGCAATGTCTGTGACAGGCTTGCCACAGTTTTAGCTATTTATATACGCACAGCAGTTGCCACTGGAGCTGTTCTTGTTGTTGTTGTTGTCGTTGTTGTGTCAATGTCAATGGTGGAAGGATGCGGCAGGCATAAGAAATTTTAACGCTCTCACGGTTTTAGCTGCAAATGAATATGCAAGCGATGGCCATTAACCATTAACCAAGCCCGGCGATGCTTCAATTAAAAACTGCAATTTGTTTTCAGTCTGTTGTTGACTAATTTATGGGGCGCCCCAAAGATATGTGTGTGTGCGTCTAATGCTAATTTTGTAATTTACAGTTACAGTAGAAACTTGGTAAAAGACAGAAAAAAAGAAAGCTTTTGGCGTTTACAAACCAATGCGATTCAAGCGAAGCTTCACTGTAGCTAGTAATTGAAATGCTAAAAGCGCATCCTATTTCGTTGCATTTCAGGTCTCGTTTCCGTTCAGCTCAAACGGTCGACCAGGGCGTATCTATCATTGGAATCTGCCCGTTCTGAAGCAGGCGCTGCACAAGAAACCGCACTTTGCTCACGTATCGCCAGAGGATCGCAATCGTTTGCTGGATATTGAGAATATACCAACGTGGCGCAAGCCCTGGGAGAATGAGACCATTGAGAAGAGTTTCACAACCGGCAGCGGCAAATCCAAATATCGCAAATCATTAAAGCAAAAATCACCCACATATTATGCGCCCGCCCAGGCCGTCAATAAGCAAAGTTTCCATAAATACTTTGCCGGCAATGGCAAACCCAAGGGCTTCTATGTCATCAAGGAGCATCAGACGAAGCCGCAGTTCTATCAGAATATCATATCATAAGTTTTTACATTCATCTTAATTTGTATGCATCTATAAGACTGTGTGGTGTGGGCATCTACTAATTATAAAACACTATCAACATTACATACATACATATATTTGTATTTATATGTGTACCACGCGTAACAAACTATTTTATAATAACTTACTACGAGTAGATGATTCTGAGTTCAAGTATTTCCGTCCTTAGAAACAAACTTATTTTTGTATACAGGCAATTGAACTAAAAATTCTAGAAAGACTATCTACCAACTGGAAACTATATACATATAATATAATACTTAATATAATCAGCTACTCGTATGTTTAAGTGCATGTTCGAATTTGTTTTGATAAATAAATATTTATGATGACTGATTTAAAAGAAATAATCCAAGTTTTTGTTGAGTGCTGCCAGCAGTTTATTGACACGCAACTCCAAGAGTTGACAGCTAAGAGTATAGTCTGACAGCCTGAGATACAGATAAAAGCATACCCAAATGGCGCCTGACAGCAAAACTTGAATTAAATTGTTTTTTCTTCAGCTCTTTTTTTGGCAATACATTACTCGCCCCCCTAAAGTCGCTTTGTTCAGGCAGCGTAACGTGCGCAATTTTATAAAGAATTTCGCTGCTAATTATATTTGCCTGGGAGTGCTCTGCTTAAGCCCTGGGCTAGATCTGCGCATTAAGAGGCAGTCAGTCGCCTGGAAACGGAAACGAGGCAAGCGAACAAGTCTGCGCATGCGCAATATCTCATTTGCCATCTTACAGATACAGACAGAGATACAATTATACATGCTTATAAGTCGCACGAGTAATAAGTTACAATATACAAAACAATTGTTGGTAGGCGCACCTCCAAAATGGCACATAAATAATGTTCTTTCATTCTTTGCTCGCTTTTTTTGGCGACTTTTGCCGCATAATTGTTTTTTTTTTTTTGCATGCTTTATGATTTTTTATTGCATTGCGACGCTTGCTGACTCACGTACATTGAACTTTTCACCCTGGCCTGCGATTGAAGTACACTTGGAGAATAATTATTATTTTTTTAAGTTATTTAATAAGTGGTTTGGAGTGCCAAATGTTTTGACAACTAACGCTGCCACACATGCGAAGAATATCAGCTGTTTGTAAGAATGTTTTACACGAGTGGCATCACCAGCCAATTATTGCGTTACATTTGCTAACATTTTAAACATATTTTACATGCCTAAAATAATCAAGTTGATTGCAGTGTATCTGTAGCTGTCGCATTATGTGTCCATCTTAAGTAGATTTAATGACTTGTTGTTTTGTGGGTAAAAAGAAATATAGCAAAGAGACTAACACATAAATCACATTTATGACAAATGCCATCAACTGTTGGGCTTACTAGAATCCGCCTGGAAGGCGTGTCCATGGCGAGGTGGTGCAGTAATTCATCTTGCCAAGTCCGATTCGCACTCCGGGTGCATTGATTAGTTTTTATGACCAGAACGAATGCAAATTGCTAAGCACTGAGCACTGACATGCACCGGTGACAACAGTTATATGAAGCAATCACATGCCACATTGCAGTCAGATAACATTCGTGGCGATAAATGTAAACTAATACCAATCTCGGAAAGTACAATTTATGATTTAAGGCCTGATATCAAGACGAAGACCGCTTTGCCAGAAGTTGCATCTTGTTAACGCCATTCCATTTCCGCCTGTCATATCAAAATAATTATCTCAAAGTGTTGCTTATACCAAGTCCTAAAATCCAAGACTGTGATACAGAACAACAACAACAACAACAAACGCAACAGTAAAAGAAGCAACCCGGCAAGTTTGGCTTGCGTGCGAGGAGTCATGTATGGTGACTACAACAACAACTTGATTTGCAGAACTTGTTTTACACGCAATCTTGATTACAATTAAGGAATTCTAAAATGTGCTCTAATTAATATAACATTTCACTTAATTGTGTTTACATAACTTTGTGATAGTGCTAAACAATTTGTATAAATTTATATGCCATTGGGTGGCAATAACAACAAGAAAATAAGCTAGTATAGCTTGTAGACACGGCTATGCACTGAAGCTTAAAGACAGCAATTTGTTATTGCACATGAACGAATGTTTTTGGTATTTTCAAATTTAATTTAAAATGTAACCGAAATTGTGGCGCCATCTATTTGCGATTTTATTTAAAATTCGCCAAATAGGGATGCCACAGTGTTGTCAACTACAGCTATCGATTAGGTTTAGCAGCTGCTTTTTAGAAACAAAAAAACAATAACATTTACTACATGGCCTCTAAGTTGCGCGACTTAATTCTTAATACACATGTGCCTTTAGTTCTTCAAGACTTTCCCCTTAACTGGGAATGCTTTAACGACTCGCTGCAAGAGTGGTGCAGCCGCTTTGACAAGGATTCAAATGACTCCGATTTGCCGGTATTTGAGAGCATTACAATTGCAGATTCCGCTACGCCACAATGGGAGCGAAAGAGAGCGCGGATCAAGATGACAATGAAGGATTTTATGGAAAACTATGGCTATGATGATAAAGACATAAAAGAACGCACTGAGTGGGCAGCTTTTCAATACAAGAGAGCCGATGAACTGCCTTCGAGCTGTTTGACGGGCATCGATTTCAAGTGCTTTGGCTTTGAGGAGCACCAAAATGACTACAGCTTGTGGCTGGGTTCGAAATGCGCCAACACCCCTTGTCACTACGATACGTATGGAGTCAACATTGTGGTGCAGGTGTATGGCAGCAAATCCTGGCTACTGTTTCCGCCAGAGACACCGCTACAAAGCACACGCATTCCCTATGAGGAATCAAGTGTGTACTGTCTTGAGAACTTTTATGCACCAGCACCAGATGAGCTTCGACGCTACGCACAGTTCCAGTCGCAAGCCCATCATTGCGTACTGCATCCGGGAGATGTGTTGGTTGTGCCCCGACACTGGTGGCATTACGTGGAAGCGATGGAAACATCGCTTAGCGTCAACTATTGGGTGCCCCTGAAGAGTGACTTGGATTTGACTCTAGACGAGCTTATAGTTAAGCACGTGGTTGAGAGCTTTGTAAAGGGCGAATGCGATCAAGTCAAGCAATATGTGTTGAATCCTAATCAGCTTGACGAGATTGCATCCTCGGCCAGCACGCTCTTCCATCAGTTCGAGCGAGCAGTGCAGGATGAGAGCTGCGGAAGTGGTCGGAAGCTCTGGGACTGTGACTACCTAAACCAGAGCGATGTACATTTACTGCTGGAAAACGCTGAGGTGCCTGTGCGAGCTTTAGATGTAATGTCCAAGGAGGCATACACACAGCTTCTGGCAAGCAACTCCAAAAGATACCATGCCAAAGAGTTGGACGCGGATAACGAACGGGTGGTAAGCTTGACTCTGGAGCAGCTGATTAGTAGCATGTGCTCGCCGCGATGCATTGCAACGATTAAGCAAGAATTCTTTCATAGATTGAGTCAAAGTAAAGATTTATAGCGCTAAGTTGAAACATTTATTGTGATACATATATGAGATTAAAATCCAATAAGCATTCATTTCGATATATGATACAATTTTAAAACATGATGGGGGATTTAATTGCATTAAATGCCTTGACCAATGATTGGTTTCCATTGAAAACTAGATTCACGAATAACAGAATATATATGTATGTATATATGCATTTAGAGCCGCTGGCAAAAACACAGTGCAAGACGATTATAAAAGTATGTATATACGTGAAATCCACACTTTACCAGCCGGGTGGCTTTTGGTTGGGATAACCACCCTGCTGATGAGCAAAACTGCCTGGATAGGTGCCATAGCTGCCTGGTGGTGGTCCCTGTGGAAAGCCACCATACTGGTAATCTGTAAAATATAAGTAGTAAATTAATTAAAACTTTAGATTGAATTTATATCTGTTACTTACTGCCCGGATATGGCAAAGTGGCATATGGATTAAAGCTCTGCGGCATGGGTGGCGGCACATATGTTGGATATGGCACGCTCGGTGAGGCGCCATATGGAACCGGCATGTGTACCTGCGCTGGATACGGCATATGGCCAGCGGCAGCTGTGGCGGGTGGGGCACCATCAGCTGGCGTACTTGGAATATCTACAAAGATGTAAATACAAATAAGATAAGATAATCTTAGTCTTCCAAGTGATAAGTACAAAAAGTTATTTTTTAATATTTGACTTCTTACCGCTGCCACTGCCGGATGTGGATGCATAATGTGATGGCAAAGCTGGTGTTGCTGGTGGCGCTTGGCGACTGGACTCTGTGGTCAAATCTTTGAGCAGCTCTTCCTTTTCGGTCTTGCGTGCAAACACAAAATCACTGATCTTATTCTGAAAGACGACGAGCAGCTGGGTGAGGTCGTTGTAGAATTTGGTGCCCTCCTGCAGATTGCCTGAGAGCTGAATGTAACTGTCGTAGGCGGTGGCCAATTCCTGGTAAAGTTTGTCGCGTGAACTGCCACAGTTGCCAGTCTCGGAGACAAAAGCGCTGTGGGCGCTTTGAATGTCGGCCACAAGCGGTTGCTGGCGCTCCAAGCTCTCCTTAACCTGCTGCTGCAACGGGTTCAAAGCCTGACCGATGCGAGCCAATGACAAAGCGGGCTCATCAATGGCACCATCCTTTTGCAGTGCTTGCAAAAACTCATTCTTCATGTCAAATGTGGCCGACTTAAGTTCCAATTCGACAGCATCGCGTTCCGCCTTGATGGTCTCGACCGCTTCCATTAACTGCTTGAGACGCTGCACACTGGAGCAGTTGGGATCTACGCTGCCACTGGCCGAGGGCAATGATTGTTGGATCTGTTCTGGTGGCAGCGATAGCAGTTCAATGCCCTTCTGATTGGCCTCGAACTTTTGCCTCACAACCTTATCGGATTCGATGGCATTGGTAATAACCTCGCGATACTTTTTGGAATTGGTACGGAACATTTCGGTTAGCTTATCTGAACCGATGCGGGTCCAGCGCTCCTTAAACTGTGCACGCAATTGGTTGTCCGAATCGCGCTCCTCGTCCAGCATTCGCTCTGTTTCATCTAGGATCTCACGATTGCGATTGAGCAGCTCTGGCAAATCCTTCAACATTGTCTGCACGTGTTCTATGCCACCCTTCTCGCGCACCTCATTCGCCTTCTCACGCAACGAAGGCGGCAGTCCACTGTTGCTATCGGTTGCCTCAACGGCAGCGGGTAGATTCAAGCTGGCCAATACGGCATTTAGCGTCTGGGTCGCTTCACGCAGCTTCATTATTTCTGAGTTGACAATCTCGTTCTTGCGCATATCGGATGCAGTTAGAGCACGATGCAGCTCAACAGGCACCAGATTTGTGAAGATATCCTTAAAATTGCTAGCCATTGGACTGGCCATTGGCAATGGTTTGGCCAACTGTGCCTTGCTCGGAGAGGCAAGTGTGCTTAGGTCTGGAATCATTTCATTATAAATGAATTCATTGTCCTTGGTGGACTCGGCCAGATTTCTCTTGGCCCGACTGAAGTATTCATCCAAATAGGTCTCGTTACCGCCACGCGATTGTGCTGCCTTGAACAGCTCTACGGCATTACGCAGACGCGCGATCTCCTCACCGATTCTCTTCGCCGAGCGACAAACCAGACTCTGATATAGCTGCGTAAGCGCATGAAAACCTGCCTGCTTGCCAGCCACTGTGGGTATCCACTCCTTTTCCCAAAGACTGCGTACTGACTCTTTCTGCATGGCACGCAAAACATCCGCATAGGACTCCTCAGCCTGGCAGCATAGTTTCGCAATGATCTGATCCTTCATATTGTCTGTAGCCAAAGAAATAAAAAGATAAAGTTCATACTTGTGGTTAAGCGAAAAAGTTTACCTTTAATAGATTTAAGTATAAACACTTCCTGGGCCTGTGCGACCATCAATGCCTGCAGCACAGTTAAAGTGTCCTGGCTCAGATCTGGTGTAGGTTCCGAAGGTACTGCTGCAGGTGTTGCACCCTTTAAATATTGGAATATTCCGGCACTCTGCTGCAGCAGCTTTATGGCTGTTTTGAGACCCTCATCGGTGTCCAACTGCTGGCTAGATGCGACATTGCTTTGCAGAGCAGCAATGTTGAAGAGCACACAAACCTTTTCGTAGAGCAGCGAAGTGTGCGCTGGAAAACAAAGTGTGGTTAAACCGGTTGTTGTTTTATTTCATTACTTCATTTTACTTACTCAGACTGATTTTGCCACCGAAAATGGAGCCCTTGTCAAAGGCATCCTTCCACTTGAAAGGTATCTGAAGTTCACCAGCTGAAATCTTTGTTTCCAATGCGCATATCTGATCGTAGTAGCTAGAGTAACAAAAATTGAAACCAAATCAATTAAAGAAGACGTCATCCCATTCTGTTTACGTCTGGGCTCACTCTTTCTATCTCGCTTACACACACTACCACACACATGAATAATTACAGCTATTTGAGTTCTATCAACCGCAATGAGTCATTATGAAAACCCCAACATCTAAGGTATAAGCATGTTGTATTATCACAATTTTCAACTTACGCATAAACGACTTCCAGTGATGCCTCATACTTTTCAAAAAACTTCCAAATCGCTGTATTGCGTTGCTTTGAAAAGTCATTTACTGCTTCAGCATACTGCGCCTTCTCTTCTGCGCTGGCTCCATTGTAGGTGCTTTGTATTAGATTGTTCAGTGGCTTGATAATGTCAACCTCTGACGGTTTCTTCAGCGGTATACACAGAAGCTTTGACATTTTATTAATTTTATTTGTTAGTAAGGCTATTCACTAAATGTATACAAAAGCACTAGGTAAATTTAACTTGCAGACGGAAACTTGACTTTTCGTATATGCTTCTGCCCGTTGTCTCACCAACAGCTGCGACTAGGGCTACCAATCTACTAATCGTTTGTGAGAAGGTCCGTTCTGTTAACATAAAGAATAACATATCTCTGTTAAGTGTGGAGCAGCTTTAAGCCATGAAAATAAAG
The DNA here is from genome assembly GCA_035044725.1 of Scaptomyza caliginosa. Taxonomy (NCBI): domain Eukaryota; kingdom Metazoa; phylum Arthropoda; class Insecta; order Diptera; family Drosophilidae; genus Scaptomyza; species Scaptomyza caliginosa. The sequence continues at coordinate 3,541,206 of JAWNNR010000686.1, forward strand.
CATAATTTAAACATGCAATTTCAATCGTAGCCAACAAAAATATTATTGTGCCTTGTTGCTGTCACATTATATGAAAATATATTTGCAAATTCCATGAAAACATAGAATATGTTAATTGGTGCAGGGAAAAAAATATATTGCATCAAATGTTAATGGTACATTAAACTAAATGTTAACCATTCTGAGTAAGGAGAAACACCGGCCAGCTGACAACTCTGTCTTAAACGCAGTAGCTGATGTCAACTCTAGACACTTTCTATTTTCTGATTGCGTTGTTGTGGAAGAAAAGTGGGTGAAAATAAAGAGAATTCTGCATATAAAATAAAAGAGAATTGTGAAAAATCAGGGTAAAAGACACTAAGCAAAGCGCGTGCAAATTACTATTGAGTGTGTGAGGGGGCGCAAAGATCTAATCTCTGTGATTGAAAACTTTGCAGCAACAGCGGAAAAAAATCGAAAAATCGACGAATTTTCTTGTGATGGCCGATGTTGAAAAATTGACAACGGCGGCAGTGGCAGTAGCTCCACCGACCGACATACCCAACGTCCCATCACCCAATGTCAGCGAGGCAGGCGGCATCGAGTTGGGCACCTCACCCACACAGGAACCCTCAAGCAATTCGCATCCTCATGACTCGGAATATGACACAGCTAGTGATTTGGAAGGTGGTGAAGGTGACTACGATGACGATGAAAGTGCTAGCGATGAGGAAACCGAAACGGAGGACGACGATGAAGGCCAGAGCGAGTCAGACGACGATGAGGACGAACTGGGCAGTGGCACAGTAAGTGGTAATGGAGTTGAACGAACGGCTGCCGAAACGGAGGCACAAAAAAAAGTCGATGAGGATCGCAGCAATCCACAGTATATACCGAAACGTGGCACATTTTACGAGCATGACGATCGTACAGCCGAAACAGAGGGTGACGGTGCCGGTATCCACGATGCCGGCAGCGATAGTGGACAATGTCAAGTGGAGCCCAGTTTCTCGGATGTGGGCAATGGCGATACTGGTGCTTCGCCTGCTGGTCAGCCACCCATTATATCGCACGAATCTAAAACAATGAAGAAATGGCAACCTGCGTCCGGTGGCGATCGTTGGTCGCACGATCGCTTTGAAGCCAGCGAGCAGGCGCCCAAAACCCGAGCCGAACTCATGCAGTCCTATGGCTACGACATACGCAATGAGGATGCAGCGCCACGAGCGCGTCGTCGACGTCGTTATGCACGCGGCCCCAGCAAATACTCAAGAAACTGGGAGGATGAGCAAGCTTACCTCAAGGCCAGCAACAAGGAGCGCAAGCCGCCACGTCCCCAAGACTTCCCGGCACTGAACGAGCGCAGCAGCACCAGTCATCGCCGTCCACGACGCACTTCCACCTCTCGCGAGGAGAAGGAGAATCGTGGCGAGCGTCGTGCTGCTGCTGAGAAACAAATGGGAAACAATATGGCTGCAGGTGCAGGTAGTTCTAGCAAACACCAAGAACCACGTGATCGTGAACGTGAGCCCAGGAATCGAAATTATGGTCGCGGTGGCGGTGGCGGAGGCGGAGGTGGCGGACACAATGGTGGCAATCGCCAGAATGCCATGGAGTTTAAGCAAAAATCAAATCGCGGCGAGCATCGCAATTATGGGGAACCGCGCTCCGATCGAGATTATCAGCAGAAATGGCATGGTGGTCCCAAGCAAATTGTTGATATGCCACCACACCAAAACCAACAACAACAACAGCAGCAGCAACAGCAGCAGCAACAACAACATCACCCGCCGCAACATCAGCAGCAACAAAGGCAACCACAACAGCAGCAGCAGCAGCAGCAACAGCAACAGCAGCAACAACCAAAGCAACAGCAACAGTTGCAAATGCAGCAGCAGCAACAGCAACCACCAATGGTAACGTCGAATCTTTCGCAACGTTTGCAGCAGGTGCAACAGCGCAATGATCCTAGCCATGTTGGCAGTGTACAAATGCATTCGCTGGCCTCGCAAAACCAACAACAACAACAACAACAGCAGCAGCAACAGCAGCAACACCAACAGCAGCAGCAGCAGCAGCAACAACAGCAACAGTTGCATTTGGCACAGCAACAACAACAACAACAACAGCAGCAACCGATGGCAACGGAGCAGCGAAATGGACCCAAACGATATTCAAGTTTGCGACGCTCACAACACGAGGCGACCCAACAGCAACAACAACAGCAACAACAACATCACTTGGCGGAGCAACAGAAAATGCAGCAACAGTTGCAGTTGCAACAGCAACAGCAGCAGCAACAACAACAACAGCAATCACAGCTTCTACTCCAGGATCCACACATGCTTATGCAAATTGCCTATCAACAACAGGAGCTGCAGGCGCAACTCCAAAATCTGCAACTGGGACCATCAGTGCCGCCAGCAGCAGTGACAACAGTGCCACAGCCCAAGTCAGCCACAGCTTATACACAGGCACCAACGGCGCCTTACTATGTGACCAGCGGTGAACCAGTGCCGGTGCCAGTTTCAGTGCCTGTTCCCGTCACCGTACCCGTTGCCGTGCCCCAGGCACCCTATGTCAATCCGGCCAGTGCTGGCTATCTGCCGCCAACGCCTGCAGCAGTTGCATATGCTCAAGCCCAGTCGGCGGCGGTCACACAGCAGCAACAGCAGCAGCCACAGTCTGCACCGCAAGCTGCACCGCCTGCCGCACAAGCCGGTCAACCCGGTCCGCCGTCCCTAAACTATCACCAAAACTACAATACGGTCGGCGGCACCACATACTTTGTGCCGCCGGCACAGGCAACCACCCGACCCGCTGTGCTGCCCCAACGACGACCCACCAATGCCATACCCATATTGCCACCCTCCGAGAAGCATAAGTCACGTGCCGCACGACTGGATGATGGAGCGAGCGGCAGTGGAGATAATATTGATCACATCATTGACAACATGTTTGTACAGCGGCCGGCATTCCAGCCGCCTCCAGTTGGCCCAGAGGTTTCATCGTCAACAACAAAAGCATCTAGTGAGGAGCCATCGTCAGTTGTGTCTGCGGCGGCCGCTGGAGCAGCTGCTCTTGCCAATGTTGAGCAGAATCATCAGGGCGTTGCGGTGCCTGGGCAGGAATGAGTGGAACTTTATGCCAACCAGCGACTGCAGCAACAGCGTGGCAGGGGACACGATCTAATGTCCCATGACTACGCAATGCTGTCGTCTCATGTTGGCTACTATCACACCCACTAAGCGCAGACGAAGTGCATCGGGTTTCTTTCTTTAGCGCATGGGTCTGTGACCTTCCTTTTTATTTTATACATATATATATATTTATTTATATATATATACCTTAGATGAACAAATGAATACACACTCAAACACACACATTTGTAATTAGCAAGTAGACGCACTAAATCGAACTAACTAAAGTCGAGTACTCGTAATTGAATACACCGGAGTTCAGCTTTCACATAATCCACATATATATATATATATATATATATGAAAACACCACTACACAGATCTACATATATATGTATATGTGTATATCTAGTAATTGAGTGCAAGTTGTGTCGCTCTCATTTAGCAATTGTAATGAATTTTTAACTATGAGACATCGTCTCAATGGCGCTTATATTACAGTAATACAATCTACCTAAGCATATAGTCGCATTTTGAAGTTGAATTTATCGTAAAACTGTAATCAAACCATTGAACATTTGAATTTCAATAAACGTTGTAACAAACTGAAAAACAAAAACTCAATATGTAAATTTTTTTTTGGTTTATTTTGAGGCATACACAATTGCTTTTATAATCGGGTACTTATTATATTTCCCAACGTTATCAGCTTTTAAACTAAGTCTACATTGTGATTTATAACTTTATTTACAAGTGCTTTAAAAGCTTAACTATACACATATTTATTTTTAACTGACTGCAACCAAAGCAAAGCATTAAGAATGTGAATTTTTAAAATTGAACAATTGGCAGATGATCTTTTTAGCTTAGCTTATCGTTAGTACCCCCCAAAACTTTTTAACTTTCTGCTTACTACGACTATCTGTGCTTAAAGTTAATGCCAGAGTTTTGTCCGGCATTCCCACAATTTATAAACTGTTGTAAATGCAGAACTTAAGGTGATCTCCTTTGTGGGAATGTTCAGATTATAGGTTGGACTCATTTCCTTGCTGCTCTAGCAAACGACGAATGCGACGGAATGAGTCTCTGAAAAATACATTGTATTTGCGAGCGCTGGTCTTGATGCTATCGCGATACGAAGTCGAATTAACGTAGATGCTGTGTGAAAGAATAAAACCAATTAAGCAATAATTTTTTCTAACAACACTGTAACTTACGCATTTGAGGTTATTCCGTAGAAGACACCGTAACCATCCAAGGTCATGGGAGCAACAAAGCCCACGGTGGGCGTAAAACCCAGTGTGCTGGAGGATAAAACAAAGTTTCCACCTCCACCACTCTTTGCGTACAATGGATCATCATAGAAAGCGGGAATGTCCATCTTGTTCTCAAAGGCAACACACCACAGCCCAAAGAGATGTCTATCAACGCCATTGCCCTTGCGCGCCTCGTCCATGTAATGTCTGTGATCTTCGACAGCGGCGCGAAAAGCTTTAACCAACTGCTGATCGCTGGTATTCTTATCCGCGGAAGCCTTAAGGAACGCATATACACCGTTGGTGCATGAGCGCAGTGTCTCCGTGCGTCCATTGTAGAAATGACGCATTAACGCCGTCTCATAGGTGGGTGCAACACTGAAATGAAGAATTGATGTGATTAACCTTTTGAAGCATGGGTAGAATTGTATTCACATACTCGTCGTGCATCTGGTAGTAGGCCCACTGCATGAGCACTTGTACAAACGAATCCGGGTGCAATCTTTGAGTCTTCATAAATTCCTTGCCATAATCATCGAAAACTTCAAAGGTGGCAGTGACATCCATGCCCTTAACAAATCTATTTTTGTACTTTGGAACACAAAACATGTTTCTATGGACTTACTCGCTCATCGACCTCCTGAAGCACACGTTTTATTTCCGATCTGAGCGTGTCATCCAACTCGAATTTGAGTTCTTGTATATCCACCACTTTGGTATCCTTTGCCGTACTCCAATCAGGCTCAGGCACTTCGAACAAGCTAAGCTGTATATAAGTATTAAAGCTGGCACTCAAGGTGCCATCATAGCAACTATGCTCCCCGGCGAACACAAGGTATCCATTCTTGTAAGACACCAGACAGCTGCTGCGGTCAGCCCAACGTGATTGATAGTCACCGTACATGGCCATTTGAGCGGATTCCTCAGTATTTTTCGGTGTATTCTCATCCCAGCAGACATCAAAGCAGGAACTCTCTACCAATTTTAAAGTTTCTTTATTGGCATCCGAAATTTCTATAAGATGATTGCGATTCTTAGCCCAGCTGGTGCGGTTATCATTGGTTAACGCTGGTACGCCATCGCCCTCGGGCTCATAGTCCAAAATGCTGCGCAATCGCTGCAGTATTACCAATATCTCTGGTGCAGTCAAAATGGTATCATCTTCATGAACACAATTAAATGCGAACTGTCGGCCCCTGCCGGTGATAGTAACATGCGTCGGTGTCTTGCCCTCCGACTTGGTCAGAAAGTGTTTCTCAACGTGATCCTGCTCCAAGCCCGGTACCCGCGATGTCGAGTAGAATTGCTTGTACAGCGCTGATGTGTACTTGATCTTGCCACCGTTCGAGGATAGTGGCTTTATTGTCTCATGCCGGATTAAGTCCCAGAATTCCAACGTGTGATATATGTGACGAGCGAGACCCTGAAAGCAATGTTATCTACTCTTATTAAAAATTCCAGCCATATGGAGTTGTATATAAATAAAAGAGATATCGGGTATACAATATTTGTCTTTTCTTATAAGTATAAGGTATAAGGTACGCATTTGTATACATATATGTATCTACATAAGTCGGATGTGACCGACTGCGCAATACTACGCAGTGACGCATTGTAGAGTCTAGACATTAATATACTAAGTGCAAAGATTAGCTACAAACGCACCCAATACTATACACTATATACATTACCTTCATCATATATTCGGGCGTCTCTGGCACGCCCACATGCACCATCTGGCTGGGCATTTGCATTATCTGATAGGGTAGCAGCGGCAGTCGCAATATATGATAGCCATAATCCTCCCAGTAGCTGCCAAGCCAGTTTTTCGAATTCCTGGCACGCTCCTTGAGTTTCGCTTGCAGTTCCGCACCGATGCCCATTTCAAACTCCTCGATAATACGACGCGAGTTGGCCAACTCCTCGGCAGTGCCGAATGGTTGAAGGCTCTCGTAGTAGCGTTGCATCGTGTCCCGCAGTTCGGGCAGAGGCAGTGGTGGCAGTTCCTCGTCAAAGCTAAAGGTGTTCTCATCCTTGTTGCCAAAATAAAGTGTTGCACGATCCATAATGCACAAGTCTGTGGAGTGAACAAATTCAATTAGATCGAGCGAATATATTACTTATATATGTGGGTGTTTACCTGATAAGCAAACAATAATGAAACAACACACCACGATATTTGGATTTGGTTTAACGTATGGTCCAAAGTAACAAATTCAAGTGCAAGCGTACAAAGGTCGCTTTCGCGAATAATAATACACAAAAATGATGTTAAAAGTCAATGCATATAATATGTATGTTAATTTAAACATTTTCCACGGTACTGTTTGCACTGCAAAAGAATATTTCTATGTGCAATATTTACATAGTTAATTATCTCTGACTAGGTCTAGCTTTCACCTTTTGTTTATACCCAAATGAAAGGCGGCGTCCAACCAATGCGTTCAAGTGCCGCTAAACGACTAAGCGATGAGCGATAACGATGTGCTTCAGATAAGTTCGGTCGGCGTTGAATTTTCAACTTGTATGAGCTAACTGTTAATAGCACAATGCCAGACGGTTTGATAAGCGCAGTTGAATGAACGCATGCAAATGGATAAAAAGCAAGCCCGTTATCTCAATCAATTTGCATTTTTGCAATGAAAAGGGAAATCAAGTATTAGTATTGTTGCTCCTCGTGAAACACTTAACTGTGACGTCACGCGACAATTGTTGACTGTGTACCCGGCGACCGGATTAATCTGTGCACCTTTTTACAAAAAACATTATCACAGTGTTAATACAGATACTAAATTGATAGAAACACTTAAGTATATCTATTGAAAAGCGTATATATGTACTTGGAATGTATATTAAATGTGCTCTTAACAAACTTGCATCTTTTGGTGATTTAGCAAAAATTATGCTGCCCGCTAGCAAACTTAAGTATCGATTGTTTACAAAATTATGACATGAAACTAAGACCAATAAATTGACTTCACAAAATGCTTAACATTTGAGCTTATCTTAAGAACACGCTCACAATTCTACATACGGTGTTTCTAAATTACAGTATTATTTGAAATTGCTGTCATATTTTCTATTGGGGGTATGGCTTGTTTTGTTTATACGCTCAGCTGTTGTGACAGAGCTGCCACACTTTTGAAACGCTGGCAACGCCATATCCAGAGAATCGCAAAAACATCTGGCATTTATTTCATGCAATGAGCAAATACACAGAACGAAATAAAGAGAACATTTTATTTTTTATAGAACGCCTGCTCAATTAAGCAGCGATTCCTAATAGAGGAGTGACTAGTCGAAAATGCTACCATCGACGGGCCTCTTCAAGAGCTTCGCCTGCCCCTATTATAATAGCGCCGGATGTGCTAATAAAGACGGCGAAGCGTCCGTCGCTACCTGCAAGCGTCCCTTCTGCCATTTTAAGCATTTACGCAAAGGTAAGTTTATGCTTACAGGCATGATTTCAGTTAAAAGACTGTTTTGCTTGCAGAAGATGTAGAGGCAGCGGAAGCGATACCGGAGTACAAGCCGGCGCCGGTGCCCAAGCTTCTTTCGCTGCCGCTGCCCGAGCTGACGCTTTGTGCGGCGCCTATAAAAAAGAAGAAGCCGAATCTGGAGTATCATCCAGAAAAGCCTGCTCTGAATGCCTCGCCAGCCAAAAAGAGCTTTGACGATGCGGGAGGTGCACCAAAATACGTACCTTCTCAGTTGGTCAGCACTAATGGCACTGCTCTGAAGGAAGAGGAAGAAGAGGATGAGGAAATGGAGGTGGTGGTGGATGTGAATGAGGAAGAGAACAAGGATTTGCTTGAACCAAATACTGATGTAAAGTCGGAGCATCAAATGTCTAATGATGAAACACCAAAAAGCGATGGTGAAAAGAAATTGCCGTCTTCTTCTCGTAAACCAGAGCATAAATCCAGCAAGGAGCGTGACAAGCACAAGGAACATCGAAGCTCATCGCATAAAGATAAGAACCATTCTGATCGTCGTGGTTCCACCTCTAAGCACAAATCTTCCACATCGTCCTCATCATCATCATCTCACCGAAAGTCATCGAGCAGCGATAAGCATCGCAGTGAAAAAAGTTCTACAAGCAAAGACAAGAGCGGCACATCCACAACATCTTCCACGAGAAGCCGTCAGCATAGTAGCTCCAGCTCTAAGTCCACATCGCGCAGCTCCAATTCAAAGCGTTCCCTATCCTCCAGCTCTAGCCGAAATAAAGACAAACCTGACACTGAAAAGCCATCCAAAAAGCCAACTGCAGTCAGTAGCCAGGAGGCCCTTGAAAATGTTGAGCTAGACTATGACATAGATGTTACTACCTCCGAAGCGGAGATTGTGCGTCAGTGTGAAATGATATTTGATGAGCTGGAGCAGGAATTTGCACAGCTTCACCAGCCAGACGAAACACCTACAGCTGAGACTGTGCGCAAGCGTAAGGCGTCCTCGCCAGACATTGATGCTTATACCGAGGCAGCAACAGCTGCCCTTCAAAAGCGTCGCGTCGCCCATGAGAATGCCGATAAGTGTAAATCCCAGCCACCTGCATCGGTACACAAACCCAATCATATACGCAATGCTATGCAACGAATTTTTGATAGACGCGCCGAATTGCGCCGCCAGGAGAAAATCCGTGCCGACGCCGATGCCGAGCAACTGCGTCTTGCCCAAGAGCGTGTGCGTGTGGCACAAGAAGAGCTGCGCGAGGCAAGGGCCAAAACACTAACGCCACTTATCTCACGAGCGGCTCTAACGCCTCCAACACGCACAGGTAGCTATCATAGTTTGGGCTTAAGTTATTTTATTAAGTAAATTTTATTGGCACTTTTTTATTTAAAGCAACATTTTTCTTGTTTGTCTAAGCCATGTTTGCTTTAAATAATTTTGAATTCGTGTCTACAGACAATATACAAAATTAGGCCTGCTCATCAATTATATTTTGCATATTTTTCTATAAAACTGAATGATTCGCAATTGAAGGCTACTCTTATATATAATTGAGCAATAATAAAGATAGCTTAATATTAAATACAGACTTATGTATTACAGATGTAAGATTTATATATCCCATTCATATACTCGAATACTTATCCAATTTTTTCTTTGCACAGCTCGCACCATAACGCCTGTGGCCAATGTGATAGCTATTGCACGTGCCAAAAAGAAGATCGAGGAGCTGCAGATGGAGAAGAAGCCAGCGTTTACCATAGCCCAATCCTTTAAGGGTGGTACTCGTGTGGCGCACAAGCCAACAGCAGCGCTGGATAAAGTAGCGCCAGCAACAACTGCTGCAGCTGCAAAGCCGCCGGTGCTGGAGCCACAAAGCTCCAAGATATCCTACAACATACGCATGCAGTATTACGAGATGATGGTGAAGCAGTGCACGATCATCTATCCGCAGCTGAATGATGCCTGGGAGCGTGCCCAGGTGGAGGAGTTGGCTGTCTTTAAGAAATGCAGCACGCCATCCATCTATAAAAACAGCTGCATGCTGGCTATCAACAAGCTGCGCAAGGAGGCCATTGAGGCGGGTAATCAGCCCAGTTCGGCCAATAAGACAATATCGCATGAGATGATGCTGGGCGGCAAGCGTGCACTGACCACATCCTGGAGCGTTGAAAAGAAAGAGTGCGTTTTAGTGTTAATATACTTTCAATAACAACGTTTTAACATCTAAACATTACTTTTGCAGCAAAATCAGCTCCTCGGCAGAGCCCTTTGATTCGTTAAGCGCCGAAAAAGCTTACGAAATGGTCTATGATCTGCATTTGACCGACGAGCAGCTGGTGGAGAATGGCTATCCACGTCCGGGTCCAGGCCGTGGTACAGCTGTCATACGCGCTTGCCGTCCCAATCGTCGTCCCAACGAAACGGAACGTTATTGTACGCGCTGTGGCAAGGTTTTCAATTTGAGCATCTACGACACAAATTGCACCGATATGTGCAACTATCATGCAAAGAGCACGGGCTATCGACGTGGCTTTACGGACAATCAGCATCGCTGTTGCCAACAGCCTGCGGGCACACCTGGCTGCAGCTATGCCAACTACCATGTCAGCGACTATTATGATCCAGACAATCTTACATGCTTTATTAAGACTATTGAACGCTCAGATGACTATGTGCCCACTAAAAAGGATATCTATGCACTCGATTGTGAAATGTGCTACACTACGCACGGCATCGAACTAACCCGCGTTACCGTTGTGGACATCAATGGGCGCAGTGTCTACGATGCGCTTGTCAAGCCAGACAATCAAATTGTGGACTATAATACCGTGTAGGTATCCTGGTCGGATATTTTTGCATTTATGTATATATATTTTGTGTTAACTCTCTTCAGCTATTCCGGCATAACGGAGGCTATGCTGGCAAAGGAGACGCGCACCTTAAGGGATGTTCAGGCCGTGCTTATGTCCATGTTTCACGCCAAGACTGTGCTAGTGGGTCATAGTTTGGAAAGCGATTTGAAGGCACTGAAACTCATACACGATGTGGTTGTGGATACCTCTGTGCTCTTTCCCCACAAAATGGGTCCGCCCAAGAAGCGAGCACTGAAAACTCTCTGTATTGAAAATCTAAAGCGCATTATACAGGAAAATGGTGAGTAGATATATATAAAAAATCCACCCACTATCTCATTACCCATACATCTTTTGCAGAGGCTGGTCACGACAGTGCTGAGGATGCAGAGGTTTGCATACAGCTTGTCAAGTACTATTTGCGCAACAAGATTAGCTGAGCAGCGGACTTTACAAATGAATTACACGCTGTTCTGGGATTTAAGCGACTTTTTTTTTATGTTTAATTACATTTTATTACATTTGTCATATGTAATCCCATCCCAGTCCATACAGAATCAAAACGTATCCACTAAGTGAGCCTTAAGACCGAAAAAAAACACAAATAAATCATATTTATATACCATTTGTATATTAAACAATAAGCAACAAAATCGCCTGTGTTTATTTAGAACATCTTCCACAAACGTTCAAATTCCCTTTCCAGTCCTCTGACTATCTTTGGTGAGCTGGTTATAAAGAAATCATCACAACCACGCGGTACAAACACCAGATTCAGTGAGCCGGTCATGCAAACGGCCAGTGTATCGCCTTTCTTGGTTTTGAGCAAGCGCTGTGCCCCGTAACCATCAATGATGCAAAACTTATTGTGCATCATAGATTCCGGCTCGTTGACACGTTTAGCTCGACGAAATTCCACCCGATTAACAAACTTCAGCTTCGTTCTTACATGTTCCATCTCAAAAATTACGCGAACACGAACGCCACGTCCCGAGGCACGATCCAAAGCATCCGCAATGGTAATTGAGCTTAGTACATAGACGGCCATGTCAATGGTATGTTTGGCCCGATCCATGTGCGCCACAATGTAGCCCAGCTGTTTCTCAATACAATGGGTATCATCGCATTTAAAGTTCGGCAACTGATGCTTAACAAAACATGTCGCAAAGTACTGCGGCGTTGTGCAGGCAAGTTCATTAACATGCTGACCAATGCGATTAACCTGCCACTCCCGCTTCAGTTTCGAGTAGTGTTTAAACACCTGGAATGGCTCTTTAAGGCAGAGTTTAACGAATTTTATTACAAAGTATAACATGTTGTGCTTAAGAAACGCGCTAGCCACTATAAAGTAACAGCATTGCCAGCATAGATTTAGTTAATACAGCTTGTGCAATTTGCAGTGCTGCAGCGACATCTAGCGAAAGAGAAAGTGATCTAATTTTGTTATTGTGCGGCATTTAAAATTATTTCCTACTTTGAAGCTATCCACAAATCGATTAATATTGCTGTTGGAAATTTGTAAAGTTTTTGCAGAAACTTCTGCTGTCGCAGCTAGCCAGGTGCCATAAAATTGTTCACAAATTGCAAGTTTGTAACTTTCTTTTTTTTGTACTTTTCTTGTGGGGTTGTTTTTGCTGTTATTATTTTAATGTAATTTTAATCAGATTGCCGTTGTACTTCATATTTTTCAATTACACGAAGCAACGGCTGTTGCCACAAGCGCCTGAAGGCCACATCTGTTCCTTGCTGGTTCTATTGTTGTTGTTGTTGTTATTGTTATAAAATTATTTGCATGGTGTGGTTTTTCCAATTTGATCGTTTCATTAAAGAGAACGCACACACAAAAGTTGTTGTTGCTCATTCAATTTTGTAACAGCGTAAACTCTATCACCCAAAAGGCGAAGCGAAAAAAACTGGTCCAAAAGTTATGTACTTTTATTGCCACAGTAATTCGCAATAATTGTTTCCGGTGGGCAAAAGGGATTGGGTCGAGAGTGGGAGGTTGAACTGAAGACAATCGTGTGTGCTAGCTGATGAATAGCTCTAGCTGTGGACACTACTACTAATAATTTAGGCTTTTTCAATGTGTATTGGGATTGGTTTGTTTTTGTTTTTTTATTTTGGGCTCTTGCTCGACACAGGAAAACCTAACGAAATGTAAATAATATTAGTGGTACTTGCCAATGACAATGTGCATATGTGACCCAATCCCAAAGACCACAGACACCCACACACTCACACACGCACACACACAAAACAAACAAACACACACATACTCGAGGGCTCGCGGTGAAGCAAGTATGAGCTCAGGGAGCCCAAGGGCTAGTGGTAAAAACAAACACAAGGCTCAAATACAAACAAGGCACACACACACAGCCATATACACACAACACAAGAAGCTGCTAGAAAAATATAAGTAGGTTCAAAGACAAAAAATTGTAGGGATAAGGGGTTGGGTGTGGTGTTTTGCCGTAAGTCAGTGCTGCTTGACTTGTCCCTGTCACACATTGGGTCGACCTGGCCGGGTCGCAAGTATACTTAAGACCGTCGAAATAGAGGCATTAAGATCTTTGCAGTTAATCCCTTGAGTAAATGTTGTGTGTGTGTTTGAGTGTGTGTGGTCGCGAAGACATTGCTGTGTGTAGATAGTACATAGTGTAGTTGTTTTTCTGGCTGTTATTGTTCTTAAGGGCATTAAAAAAAGGCTTAAAAGCTTTGCCGACATTCATTTTGGGGGACAGCACGCTCTGCGCCTTGGGCCGCGCTTTATGTACACTACTGAATATTTCAGCTAACCAAGCGACAATAACAAAGAGACAAACAACATGCGTGCAAGTTAAGTGCTTAAAGCATTTAGCCTAACGATTTTGGCTTTTAATTTGCACTTTCAGCCAGTTGGTATGGAATGGATGGAAGCGGGGCGAGGGTCACGTATTTATTTAAGCAAATTGCGCATACGTCACATTGGCGGCAAGCGTTGAAATATTAAAGCAGGCGAAAAACTGAATATAATGCGTGCGGCTTTCATGTCCTTTATCCTACCCGCCAGGACTAAGTCTGCAAACAGAGCAGCTGGCAAGCTGGCAAAACCTTTTTACAACTTTTCTAGAGCTACTACCACAAACCAAATATATATAAAAAAGAATACTAAGAAAGAAAAGAAAAAAAACACAAACTGTTAAGCTGCCGCTGCCTACAGCAACGCTCCAACCCCCCTCCAACCTCTCTCGCCTTGTCTTACCATCCACACATATATAAATAAGGCAGTGCCGAAAAGTTATGAGAGCTGGGCGGGATGGCAGCGAGAAAGAAGGCGAGAAAAGCCGGCGGTAAGCGCAAAATAAAGTCATCACAAACATATTAGCAGCGAAAAACACCTGAGCAAATAGATTTATATGCACGATAAAGCACAGAGTAATTTCCCCTAGATCCTGTCGCCGGCCTGCCCATACTCAAAAAATACAAAAAAAAAAAATCTGCCCAGCTGCACCCCTGCCACTCCCACATCCGATCCCACTCTTAAGTTGACTTTGCCTGTTGCCTAAGCCGCAAAGTGGCTGGGGCGCAAGATAACATCACTTTATTGTAAGAAAGTTAAAACACAAAAATGCAAGCCAAATAGCCCATTGTGTGCGTGTGTGTGTGTGTGTGTGTGTAAGACACTTAAAATAAAAATACTAAAAGTAAAAATGCCGACACATATTCAAAAGATAAACTTAAGGTAAGCCAAACGTATTCAATATGCTCTTTTTATAGTTATAGTCTGACAGCTATTCAAGCATTTAATTATTGAATAAATAAATATGAATATCATATATAGAAATAATTGGCATTTCCAGTATTTAAAGTCAATCAAGCGCTCTTATCTACCCTATGTTAACTCAGCTTTATACCAAAAGCTAAGCAACCATTTTGAAGGAGTGTGTATAGCTAATAGAGCATATAAAAGTTTTTGATGCCTTACGAGCGATTTCCGTTCTGGCGGCTTTAGACTGTGCAATTTTTGGAAATTTGTAGCATACTTTTTAGGGCACAGCATGCAAGTCTTAACTGAAAGTTGGTAATAGATACATATGCAATGGGAAAAATGCCACTTGCAGTATGTGAAAATGTTGCAGTCTCTGGAGTACACAGCTGATGACAATAAAGAAAGAAGCCAACGAAAAAAGCGAAAAAACAACTGAAACGTGCAGCACGTGCAACACTGGAATTGTGGCGCACACACGTCGCGCTTTTATTTTGTACTTAGCTGGGGAGTAAAAATAACTTTGTCAGAGTCAGAAGGACGAGAGAGGTCAGCCCAGACCATTAGCCGTTGACTGCTTGACAAATAATTAGGACAACAAGAACAACTGCGAGTCACATGAGTGATGACATCTATTGAAGGATATATCCACTCAAGGATGACGACACACACAAATTGGCATTGCTCAACATAACAGTCAAGTGGCTTAAGTTGGGCCGAAACAAAAAGTTTGGTGCGTAAAAAGCGTTCAAAGATTTTGTCGCGGTCGCCAACTCGAACGCACAAAAAAAGTTAATTGCAGTTAATGACGACATTAATCACAAGAAAATGAAGCCCGGACGAACTTGACAATAAGCGCAAAGCGACAAATAGACAACGACGAGAGACAAGCAGGACAAGCAGGATGGAGTGGACGGAGCGGAGACAAGAGAAGAGGCGTCTATTAACACCGATCCCCAAGACTTTATGAACTACAAAAGGCGGCGACAAAACAATAGAGAAAGTTGCGTCAGCCAGTTGCAAGTGGCTGGAGCCGGAGCTGAAGTCGAGACCAGACGCGCAACAAGCGCCAACAGCAACAGCAACAACAAGAACTGGGAACAACAACAGGAAGTGAGCGCGTTGTAGTTGTAGGAAAAGCAATTTTACTGCGAGCTTCCTCTAAGACAAATAAGTCAGCTGGATCAAAAGGGGCTTTCAGGCGTGGCACAATAGAAATGAATTATAAGCGAGCAAAGCGTTGGCAAGCGGAGGCGACGGTGCTGCTGGAAGGGACAGCAAATGGGCGCCAACCAGCGCAATGTCAGCGATAATAATGAACTCTATGCAGCCATGACTGATGATGTTGCTCAAGATGCCACCAACTAACGCTCATTCCATTCTACTCATTCCTTCCGGAATTCCTTGATGCGGCACAAAGAACAAAAAAAATATATGTATAGCAAAAAGAGAACAACTGTCAGCAGGCGGCGCAATGTCCGTTGCGATTAGGTAATGGCTACCACAAGGGAATAGCGTACTTATTACTCAAGTAAATATTTGCTTTAAAAGGTACATTCCAGGTGTTTGTTTCGCTGGACTTTGGGAACGTTAATTTTGTGCGGAATCTGAAATAGATTGTAATTATTGGGAATTGTTAAGCAAACAAAGCTGAAACGTTAATTAAACACAGTTCGTTAATAAACTTTTCCATTGATTGTGCTGATAACACTAATATCTGAACAGTTAGTTGGTTATATATATATGTCTTGGCTGGTCAGGTAATGAGCTGCACGTTTTTCGAGCAGTTGCCGCACGAATGCGTTGCGGCAACTTGAAAAAGGAGTGCAGCTGCCACAAGTGCCGCCCACGCACACACACACACACACTGCTACTGCTGGTGGTATGCATGGGTGCGAAAACAAAGATGTCTGTGGAATTTATGCAACATGAGCAAGCGTCTATAACTTATCCAATTAAAACTCAATAAACGCGCCCAGCCTAGCTCAAATGAAATGAAGATGCCAGCCATGCCAGAGGCAAACTCACAAAATAGTATGGGTTGGGCTTGGGCTTAAGGTTGGGCGCTGCTGTTCAATAACAGGGCTACTCGCTGGCTGTGTGCTGCTCCTGACTGCTGCTGGCTTAACGCAGCGATTACAAGTGCCTTCAGCTTGTAATCCACTTTCGGAAATGCAGTCAGTGCCAAGGCGAGTGCCTGTCTGCCAGCCAGCATGACAGCCACAAATTGAAGATGACAAAATGTCTAAACAAGCAAACCTATATATATGTATTTGTATACTGCTTCTCTCTTACTCTACTCTCTCTCTCTCTCTCTCTCTCTCTGTGTGTGTGTTTGTAGCGGAATAATCAATAAATTACACACCTGTCTGGCCACAGCAAATTTCTATATGTGTGGTAGATGGCTTAAGAGTTATGGTTGGGGCCAAAAAGCATAGACATCGCCCGGAATATAGAAAATATTTTTCAAAAGATTCCAATGGCGCATTCCGCAGGTGCCATTTGCCAAAGCGGCCGACGCGCTTCAAGATGCCAATGTTGATGCCAGGACCTCTGGACACTGCATAAATACACCAAGAGAATATTGTATAGCTTTTTTATGTTCAAGTTAAAAGATGATATTTATTTCGAAAGAGGGAACACTAAAAAAATAAGTTACTATGTAAAAGGAGCGTAGACAGCTTGATTTAACTTCACATGCATTTTTTTAAGTGCAATATATATATACGGCCAATGCCGCTGCTGTTCCCATATAGAGTTGGCGGCAGCAACTTCAATATTTCACGCTGGCTAAGTTCTCGATTGTGTGTTGCTGTTGGTTGGTAGCAACGGCCCAGACACTTCGCGGTAATTGTGCTACCAAGCACTGGACTTGCACATTGTTAGGTATTTTCACACAGAGCAAGGGAGTCCGGCTAGTGGGTACTGGCTACTATGTTCCTGGCTCCTGAAACTGAGTGAGTATTTGTGCGTGCCATTCTGACAGGCTGAAAGGCCAGAACGTAGGCAGAAGGGCATGGGAGTGGGAGTCTTTGGCTGGCAGCACAGAATTTTTGATTTATGTGCATTACTTATGCTTTTACTTAGTTGTCTTGCTGCTCGCACTTGTGGACCAGCCAGCTATTGCTGTCTCTGTTTGTCGCTTATGTACGAGCCACCAAATTGATGCTAAGTGCTTGGGCGCGCGTGCAAAATGGGTTGAGCGGTTAGAGGTAGGGTGTCGGGGCGTTAGGAGCTTGAAGTTGTTGCAGTGTCGAGCCTTTTACACACGAGTCCGCACACACACACACACATATGTATGTATATATATTAAATACCATCCTTGGAGAGTCATCAGCATTCCTCGAGCGGTTTTTATTTCCGTTTTCATTAGTTGCTTTTTACACAAGTGCTGCCCACACACAAACAACACACACACACACACATACACACTCGCATAATAGCATTAATGTCTCGTTTACGTCGTGCTAGAATACAAACATACTTATGTGTATGTTTGTGTGTGTGTGTGTTTGGTGCTTTTCTACTAGTTTGTCAATGGCTGCCATTTCTATGTTTGTGCACGTATTTTGCTGTTGACATTCCCGGAGCTGTGGCCACATTCGACCAAATTGCGAATGAAAAATGCTTGCGATAATTTGTTGACCTCAACAGGCGATTTTTACCCAAACCTTGCAAATATGTACGAATTTGTAGCACATTAAAGATATTATTTTAAAACGTTTTGCTTTGTTTTGGCTTGCGCAACGTTGCGTATACTTGATAAGTGGCATAAGGCATAAGGCATTAGGCATTAGGCTGCGGCACAGACACGGTCTGGATTTTTGTGGGGCGCTAATCAAATCACGTACTTAGCCAAGTAAAGTACACGCATACACACACACACACACACACACATGCAGAGCATCTCGCGGGGCTCGACACAAAGTATGCCATACGAAGTATACGAATCCAAAAAGACTTTACAACGTTGCCTTCCAAGGCACAGACGAAGGCACAGTTTACAGTTTACAGGCAATGCGCATTAATAGCACAGACAACATTCAAGTACACAAGCACACATATACATTTCTCCAAGATACAGTTAATAAGTGCTAAGACAGACAAGACACTTTAATAGTAACCTAATAAGAAATCAAAAATTATCGTTATTATTACCATAGAAAATCTAAAAGCCAGCAAACTTCTCTAAGCTTCTAACGCTTTTCGTCTTCTTTTTAATACTGTAAGTTTCTTTTGCTCAATATATAAGTATAGTTGAGCATTTGCAACGGCTAAGAAATGCAAAATATAAAACATAAGCCAAGCTAAGCTTTGTGGCTTACAAGAAAACGTTTAACTTGGTGAAAAACGAATAAATTGTGTTCGTTATAGCAATGTTTGACTGTGCATACAATAACACACACACACACAGACAGACACTTATACATGTACTCATATCTGTGGGACAAAAAGTTGACTGTGGCACAAAGGCGAATTACGAGCGCATTTAAACTGGGGCGCGAGTGCTACTTAAATAACTCATTTAGGTCGCCTGATCCCCCAACGGAGTCAATGTATATGTGTGTGTGTGTGTGTGTGTGTGTGTGTGTGTGTGCACATAAAATCAACAATAAACTTTGTCATCTCAATTTGCTTATTACCAGCAGGCAGGCAGCAGGCAAAACTTTCTTATTAATGGTGGCGATTTCAATGCGCCAGCCACCCCAAAAACGCCATTCCACCTTCTATGTAGTATGCATAATATGCACGTATGTATATGTGTGCATGTGTGTGGCATTGCAGATAACATTGCGACAAACTCTCACATCGTACAGAGAGATACTATGATGTCAGGCAACTTTCTTAGCCTTACACACATATTCAAGTCTTTCGACTTTCGTCTCTCGATTGCCGACTCTCAACTTGATTCTCGCGAGCATCCGAGGAGACCACAAAATGGCAGCGTGGTGTGGTGTGGTGTGGTGCGGTGCGGTGCGGTGAAGTGAAGTCCTTTCTCCTTGTGTCATGAACGCCATGTCGCTGGCATGTCTTATGTCTTGCGGTTAGCTGCAAGTCTCGCAAATTGTAAAATCCATAATTAGTGTCTGTCATGGCACATAGACACCCCAGCACATACCCCCCACCGAAGCGCCAGCAACCACAATTCACATATCTACAACACTGAGAAAAAAAGCGGTTAAGGATTTGAGTGACAGCTTAGCAAGATTTTCAAATGAATGTTAAACAAGGAAACAAAATTAAACTTTACTTTTATTTAGGATACTTAAATTTTGGATGAATAATTATTATTATAGCATATTTGAAATATCTGAAATCTTCTGGCAGTGCACCCAAACTGAAGCGTCAAGCTGAGCTGCACTTAAGCTGCAGTTGCTTTTGCTGCTGCTCTAATTGCAAGTAAATATTTTATGCGCATGCCGCTTTTAATTGCCAGCTAAAATAAATACAAAATCATTATAAAATTTTCAAATACATATGGTACACTACTCACACACACACACATATACCTAGTGCAGAGTTACTAGTTGGGGCAGCTGGCTTGGTTGAGTACCCCACATTTTTGTAGTGGCTGCTGGGCTGCTGCTGCTGCTTCTGCTGCCTGGATGAAAGTTTTAACGATGCAGCTACGGCTGGCACTTACGCATGCACTACTACATTGAAAGCTGACTACTTGGTCGGGGTAAAAATGCAAAAATCACGCAAATTATCGAAACATGCAGAAGCACACTTAAGCTTGGCAGCGACTTTGCCGCATAAATCTTTACCAAAGTCTCCAAGAAAACACAAAAAAAAAAACACAACTACTTTTCCTTCGGCTCCTGGCAAACAGCTGAAAAAGTACAAAAATCTTGAGGTACACACTGGCTACACGGCTCGAATCCCAAAAGCCCAACACCAATCCAGAACTCCAACCATACCCCAGCAAACCCCGCCTCAACCATGCCAGGCACTGCCATAAAGACTAACTTTGCAATGCCGCAAATTGCAAAACTTCCCAGTTATCGCATGAAGTGCGAACATGGCTGCAATCGATTGGAAATTGCAGCCGACAGATGGCGCAGTGGGCGATGAATTGCTAGAAAAATCCCAACACACACACACATGAGCTCACGAAACATAATACAAATAATGAAAATATTAATTAAAAACAATTAAGCGTGCCAAAACTCATATTCGAAACACAAAAAATACTTCAAACTTTTATCAAACAACATTTTATTGACAATTTTTAAATTACATTTATTGAAATGTCAGATCATATGGGAATGACTTATTAAATATTTGTTTAAAAATGATAAAAAAATTTTATTACAGGAAAAAAAAACCAGAGAAATCGCTCAACAAACATATTTAATGTATGGAAAATGAATGTAAAAAATATTTTTTATATATTATAATGAAAATAAATGTGCCCCCTGTGAGGATTGAACTCACGGCCTTTGGTTTACGAGACCAACGCTCTACCACTGAGCTAAAGGGGCAGTTATGATATCGAACTGATAAGTGGCAAACACAATGCAAACGATCCACAACGACGATCGGTGCTGATAAGAGTTATATGAGTTATAAATGAACAAAGTTTCAAGCTGTTCCAAAACGCTTTTTAATTAAGTACACACTATTCAATGGTTGATGACTTCTTTTATAAAGCAAGTCAATTGTCGGTTTTGTTCTCGTTATTCGCCAGTTCGGTGTGATTTTGCGACCAGAAATTATTGCGGCAAATGCAAACGTTTTTCTTTTCGCCAACTGTCAAATGCAATTTAGTTGATAGGATCAAAATCTTTGAGCATACTAAAAGAGATTCAATGGCGCCCTAGTGTTTCTCACCACTCCTCCCATCTCTATCATTTCTCCCTGCCGCTGACATTGTCTCCAGGCGTGTGGCCACACTCTGTATGCAAAGGCAAAGTGACTGTGGCTGTGCAAATTTTACGATTTAAATGCGATTTACGGCGCTAATTCGTAGTGCCAGCGGCATAAAGTGAACCTCAAAGTCAGGCCGGGACAGCCTCTACTGCCATTCAATTGGCCTGGCGATGGAGCCCCGTTGAGTTTTCTTCTCTCCATTCCCCTTTTTATCTCTCTATCTATCTGCATTTGGCCCCTTAAACCATGGCAATAGCATTCAGCCTCATTTGATTCTCTGCACATTTATCATAATGGCGGCTGGGCGATAGGAATACGAACACTTTGGCACGAGGGGGAAGGGTGCGGCTGTGTGGGTCAGCAGAGAGTAGAGAATTTGGTAAAGCACACAGACCGAGTGACAGCGAATGCAATTTTGTGGTAAAACGTTTGTAATCTGATTTAAATGAAATTGAATTGAAATATGAATATTATTATTATACATGTGGAGAGTGGCTGTAACTTAATCTCAATTGGTGTTAAGCTTTTAAGTACTTATATCGTAATTGATTCTTAACTTAATCTCATTTGATATATGTTACTAAATTGCAATTTTCTCATTATTTTTACTTGTTAAGCTTTAAAGCATCTTTTTCGTCATTTCCTTTTTCAATTGTGAACATTGCGAATACATTTCATTTCATTTTTCCACCGAAATACAATGTAAATTCTAAAGATTTTCTTTTTCATTCAAGTTGACTTGCATTGTGCTTGGAAAAAGTACATATATCCTGGCCAGGAGTTGATGCCGCTGCTGCCATGGCTGCAGTCTATAATCTTTTTGATTTCTCAACTATTTCTAATGCGATTGCTGCCGTGCATTACGTTTTGCCCCGTTTGGTCCCGCAACAACCCGGCGCCCAGAATTGGTTTGGCTTCTGTCCTGCCTCAAATCGAGCTCTCATTGTCATCATCATTATCATCGTTATTATCATCATCTTATGCCACCTTAGACGGAGCTGCTTGTCTGCGTCCCACAAGTGCACTCATCGGCTGAATTTTGCTCCGCACTTCAACAACTATTGCTGCTACTCGAAACTGCTGCTGATGCTGCTGCTGCTGCTTATATAATGGTAGGCAAATTCCGTTATCAGCTAACGGCGGCTGCTTTTAATGTGAGTCGGCTCCTCCTGCCTGCTTTGCATTGTGTCTGCATTCAACTCTCTCTCCCTCTCTCTCTTTCTTTGTGTGTTTGGTTGGGTGTGTATGTGTGTGTGTGATTATTTGACTCTAATGGCTTGATAAATGCGATTTCGAAATTGAGTTGGCGCATTGCATTTAATTGAATAATCGCCAGCTATTCGCATATATCGCATCAGCAATGCATTATTCTATATACATATGCATATGTATATATATCTCACAGCTCCTATATATGTATGGCATATGTGTTGCATGCTGAATAATTGGCAACTAATTAGGCTTATTAGTATTAACTGCCTCAACTGGGCCGCTAAATGAGCGGAAGGCAGTAAGAGCTGCAAGATAGCGACTGGTTAGTGTGCCGTGTATTGGAAAATTGAATACGGGTCAGTTGTTGTAGGCGATTTGTTGCTGATTCTTTGAACGGAAATTGTTTAAGTACTGGAAAATTCTGAGTTGTCAGTTGCAAATAGCATTAATAGTCAAGGTTATAGAGTATCTATCAGAGAAACAAGTTCACTAGGCGTATTAGTGATCTATGTACTTGCCGGCAACTGTTACGCACATGAATGAAATTAAAAAGAAATATATTCATAAGTCAATAAACAGCCTGGCATTAAGTTAGACAAGAACAAGGAAGCCAACGAAGCCAAGGACTTAAGGCTGCGAAATGCTTGCAAGGAAGCAAATTCACATTTTTGGGATATATATTAACACAAAAGAGCTGACCCCAAAAACCAACAAAAAGCAACTTGATTTATAGGCGCGACTTTACGGCCATGTTTTGTTTCAGTTTTTCTGGTTATTGTTGTTGTACGTGTTCTTGTTGTTGTGGCTGACAGCAAACTAAGTGCGAATCATTTAGGAGCTGAACGTGAATAGATGGAGGCAGGAAGGACGGAAGGAAGGCAGAATCCCCTTTTGCCTGTCCAGGCAAAAGTTTTAATAATAATTTGCAAATAAATTACAACAGAAGTTGAAGGCAGACGCCGCTGCCGTTAGAGGGTCCATTAGAAGGCATTGAGCAATTGCTGTTGTTGTTTATGTTTTTGTTGCTGGCGCTTGTACATTAAGAACTCATTGGCATAAATTGCAATTTAATGTCTGCCAGCGCCTGATGGTTGTTGCAGACCTCTTAAATACGCCGGCTGCCAAATAGTTGAAGCATATTTATTGCTGCCCGCCATTCCACCAATGCCAGCTGCTTGCGAGAGAGAGAGAGAGAGAGAGAGAGAGAGAGAGAGAGAGAAAATGTGGCATCGTGGCAGCAACAGCTAGCACTGCCTGCATTGCGTATACGCCCCGAAGTGGCAGTAGCATTCTGTTCAACGTCGGCAGCAGCATTTCAATTTTATAGCTTCTCACACTTGTGTGTTTATGGATTCGCACCTCAATTTGCCTGTTGTCTGATTTTTGCACAGCTCTGGCAACATCCCCTTGAATTAATGTGCATATATAAGCATAAATTTTTTTCAGCATAAATGTTTGCTTTTCGCATTTCGTTTTTGTCTCCCGCTTTGATTGCTGCAGTCCAGGCGAACGATAGAGAGGGGAGAGAGGGGGCTGTTAGGTAGCTGGGCAGCCGTTGTTGTATTGTGCAGCCAGTTAATTACGCCAAAAGTTGTTGCCGTGGCCATTAATATGGCTGAAAGCAAGGTAAAATTTGTTAAAGCCATTTCTCTGGTGGCAAAAGTGCATAAAAAACTCGTCGGCAGGACGCCAAGTGCAGCGTGTCCTTGGGCCAAGCAGTAATGAGCATCACTTCGTTCTGTCTTTTGCTCTTTTTCTCTCTCGCTATTCGTTTGGGCGCCATAATTGTGTATGTAATGTAATTGTAAACGCTGAATTAAACAAGCGTCATTAAAATGTAATTAATTGTAATTTACGTTTCACGTACCGCTGCTCCATCTCCCTGCCTCTTCCTTTCTTTCATTCTGTCTTATTCTCTTTCTCTCAGGTCCAGCTCTTAAAGGTGTTTGTGACCACATCCATCCGTCCGCATCTTCATCCCAGCTTTTGTGATGACTGCACCCCGCAATTTCTTTTTCGCCCTTTCTCTTTTTTATTCTGATTTCGCTTTACGCTGCGTTTCCTTAACGACTTTCTGTTGGCGTTCTAGGCCTTCCAAATTATACAGCCAAGCAAAAAAAGTCGCAAGTGAAAAAAGTGAAAAACACATTGAAAAAACACATTCATGTTCCTGGCTAATTAATTAAGTAGCAATTAATATGAAAAGTTAATTTACATGTAGAGTTCGTAATTTGATTTTCACGCCCAAACACATACACACATACACTAGCACACATGTGGAAAAACAGAAGTGTGTCCACTCAATTGCGTGTGAAGTGTCAACCTATTAATTTTAACAAAATACATTTAAAAATTAATTAAAGTACTGCACACAAGCTGGAGCATACCCTGTTAACTGTTAATTAAAAAAAGATTCAAGCGAACTTTAAAAAAAGAAAGCTCCATTGGAAATACATAAATATTAAACTTGTTGAACTGCTTAATCAAACTAAGATATACAGATAGATCTAACAGATATAACAAAAAGTTAGCAACATGTTTGTTCTTAGACAATTGTCATATTTCTAGATGTTTCAACTTAACTTTCTCCAAAAAAAACAGCAACAAAGTTAAGTTCTTGGTTCACTTTATGCTACCCAGTTTGTCACATTGAATGATTGCGGATATTAAACATACATATTTATGGCAGGCAACGCTGCGTATGCGTAATCAATTGAGCGTCAAAATAGTTTGCCAAACTCAATTACAATCTTGGGCCAATCAAACAGGGCCAAACTGTGAAACGGGCAAACTGGCAACTTACTGCGGATAATAAGTGCAGCGCAGACTTAAAAATTGATGTGAAAGCATTTGCATAAATAGCGAGCTGTGCAAAAACAAAATAATTAAAAGAGGGCAACAGCAACAAGAAGAACCGCAGCAGCAGCAGCAATAGCAACAATAACAACTGCAGCAGTAAGAAAAATGGCGCGTTTACATGCAAATTATGCGAGTTGTGGCAATAAAATTGTTGCGCTATAAAGGAGACGGAATGGAGTCGCATGGAATCGCGCATAAATATAAACATGTGGCAAAACTAGCTGGCAACAACTACCTCGTTGGCTTGTGTTTGTGCACGAGTGCTGCATGCCACCACCGCACTGACAACATTTGCATATTCTAATTATAAGTGCAGCGACAGCGGCGCATTTGTCATTTGCCATTTTCCATAACGGACAAGCGACTCAAGAGGCGCCTTCGCCAACGGAGGCAAGCCGAACCAAGCCAAGCCAGCCAGCCAGTCGGTCTAGCAACTACTTAGCTATAGTTCAATGCGCAGAGCAATGTCCCTTTGCCTTTGCAAGGACCTTCGATGCAGTCTCTGTCTTAGTCTCAGTCAACAATACCAACACACCCGCCTTTAACACCAATCCGAATACACAGAGAAACAAAAGTAAAAAGAAATTGTTATTTTGATTTAATTGTTTAAACCATTTGTTAAACTTTTTTAGAAACGCAGCGCTGTAAAGCTTGGTGTCCCAATAGTTGTTAATAAATATTAAAGCGAAGCAAACTTAGTTTCTTTCGGTGCAAGCTTACCCGCTAAACTTGTCTATGTACAATTTTTCTATTTAATTTTCTTATGCGCATGCAGCTGCTGCTGTTGCTCCTTGGCTTGAAGGATAACGCGTGCAATGACATGGAGAGCTCAGAAACTCAGCAGTAGCAGAAGTTTTCAAGGGGCAGCAATTCCCAAGCGTGCGTGCCACACACAAAAACACGCACACACACTTTTGTATTAGTTTCATTTGGAGTTTGCTACTTTGGCTATTTATTTAGATTTCATTTTATTTGCCAGCGGGCGCTGCTGTTCATTTAATTGACTGTGGGCTAAAGAATATCGCGCACATCCTGTTGCTGCCGTTGTTAATCAGCCGTGGCAATGGCGACTGACTTTAAGTACCGTTAGGACTTAAAGCGTCCTTCAAAAGGTGCAATCAAGCATGTATTCCTATAATCGCATCAGGCATTTTGATATCAGGCATCAAACAAATATTGCACAAGGACAATTGAGTAGGAGCACAAAGGATTTAATAAAAAATATATATAAATGAAATACTTGCATTGTGCATAGGATTGGGGCGAGCCAATGAAGCGCATGCCGTGTGGAAATGCAAATATATATATACACACACACACACACACACAGAGAGGCAGCAGGAAGAGCACGTTCTGCAATGATAAAGGCAATGCCAGGACAAGCCATTGCCATAGCTGTTATAAGATAAAAAATATATATATGAAGCCAAGTGCAAGGTGAAAGGGAAATACTCTGCAAAATGCAGCTTCTTACGTTCTAAGAACACATTATGGGCTGTCTGCCATAGCCAGGTATGTCTGTGTGAACTAGTAACGATCTTGAGATAATACTGATCATGTAATTATCTTAATCTAATATGTAGGATACTTCAGCAAGCGTATAGCCAAAAAAAAAAGCTTTTGTCACTTGCATTGGTTAAGGACTTTCGGACTTGATTCTCGAATCCACTGGCAGGCAACGCAGTCATCCATATTTGCCATTCCGTTTTGGGCATTTTGTTGAGCTACACAACTTGCTGCTCAATTGTCTTGGCAACCATCACCACTCACACAACCCCCAACCTCTTCCACCCATTCGTTGTGTGGCATAACTCAATTGATTTTTGGCAACATTATGTATATTCCTATATATATATATATATATGAGAATATACATATATACATGTTTATCGCTGGCAATATACCCAATCATTCCAAGAGTCAGCCACCTGCAACACACAAATACACACACACACACTCAGTCATATGTATGCACACACATCTTTCATTGCTGTAAGCCTTTTTCGATGGCTTGCACTTGAGCCTGAAGACAAATGAGCTCTACATTATTACGTTTTATGTCAAGTGTTTTCTCTTTGTCTCGTTCTCGTTCTCTGTCTCTTCGCTCTCGTTCTTATTGACGTCATCACAGCTCAACGCTCCCATACGCTCGTAAATGATTTCACTGAAAACACTGCATATATATATAGTACTTATGGGTAATCCTGAAATTCCTCGAATTGCACATGCTTGTCCCTTTGACAAAACGAGTGCGACTTGTAATAAGCTTTGCGTATTTTTTTTTTGCCGGCGCTGCTGTTGTTTTTGTCGTATTAAATTGGCTTTATTTAATCTGTGATTTTGTCGCTAAATTTGTTTTCAAGCATAATATTGTTAAATAGATTAGGAATTACGATATTGCCAATACAATATAGTTAAATGTCCTGACAATAAACCAAAAAGTATTCAATTAAAAGTCAATGTGAACCTCATAAATATTTTAATTAAAATTTAAATGTCAATATCGATAGAAATATTTATGGTATATTTTTTATATTGATATCAATAATTGGTTATTTCTTTTGTTTTAAAGAAATTCGCATGCAGTCAGCTAATTGACAGACATTTTCTGAAGCAGCATTTAATTTGTGCAAAGGATTCAATTGCATCCTTCAATATTCATTTGATGTCGGATTTGGGCCAAAAGTAATCGAGCCAATTTACATATTATGCAACTTTTGTGTGGCGTGCAAATAAATTTAATTTGCATGATGACCTTTTTGCCATCGTTTAATTAATAAATGCCAACAACAGTAACAGCAACAACAACAACAACAACAACAGCAGCAGAAAGAACAAAAACAATAATAATAGCTATAATAATAAGAAGAATAACAACGGCAGTAAATGGCAATAAAAATAACTTAACAAAGAGTTTTGTTGAAAGAGCAACCAGTAAATACAAATAGCAAAAACAAAAGAGTTGCAACAAATTAATCAACTTTTGTTGTACAACTTGCCGGAATGGCATACGTACAACATAGGCAGGGACAATGGAAAAGGATAGGATAGGATATTGGACATTGGACACGCTCCCTTGAATTCATAATTTGCATAAAGTCAAATGCAGCCACAGCGTTTTTGTCCTTTTCGCCTTTTTCCACTCTAATAAAATATATACATTTTTGCTTAAATCAACAATGAACGTTAACGTGTGCGTATGTGTGTGTGTGTGTGTGGGTGTGTGTATCCTGCGACCGACCTTTCACTTAACTTAGACTTTAAAGGCAAATGGTCGCTGGACACAAGGTCTCTTTCTTCCAATGTTTATGTTGTGTTTATGCAAACAGCATAAATGAATTCGGTGAGCTCAAAAAATGATTATTTGCTTTATTTATTATGCATTGAGTACTTAAATTCATTTACATGTGAGTGTTTGTGTGTGTGTCAAAGAAAATCTGTAATTATGCAAGAGACTTTGCAAAAATAGAAAAAACAACTTGATGAAAGTTTAAAGTTTTGTGTAAATTAAAATAAGGTCTTCTTTTGTTTTGACAAGAAGAGGAAACTCTTTTACAAAATGTCTAAAACCTAATGAATTCGTTTTAGTGCATACAAGTCAAGTATAGTTTGCTACTTAAGGCATAAAAAGCCCAACTATTTGTTTAAAAAACTACTTGATTTGTTTCTGCAGCCTGAAGGCTGTCAAATCAAATCAAGTTGAGGTAGCAAGAAGTTTGTGTTTCTTCGTTGTAATTAAGAGGGCTCGCCACGGAAATAGCACTTTAAGTGGGCAGTTTTCTACTTTGGATTTTTTTTTTGGGTTTTTGGCCCAGTCGAATGCGTGGAACGCAGTCCGTTAAAATAGCTGGCAATTGGCACGTGACTGGGCTAACAAAGTATTCTTGTTGCTGAGAAAAAAGGAGGCCGAAGCAGTGTTTTGGTGCTGAGTTCTGAGTCCTGGCTAGCTGGCTGGCATCCGCTTTACGTGTGATTTAAAAATAATTAAACACGTACAGCGAATAACTGTAATTTTCAGTCAGAGCAACACGCACAAAGAGGGGCTGAGCAGGCTTAGGGAGAAGTTCTGCAACGAGAATTTTAAAATTAACATTTTTATTTATTTGAAAATAACGCCGCAGACGCGGCTCATTGGGCAGTTGGGTATTGAGCGTTTGGTAGTTCTGGTCAATGTCCTGGCCTGATGTTATTGACGATTTGCTTCGACGCCTGGTCATTACCATGGCGCTGGGCACGAAATCGCACAAAATACCCATCGGGGCCTTGGGTCGTATTCTCTAGTGTGTGTATGTGTGTGTGTATGTGTAGTGTAGTGTATTTCATGCTAATCCCTGTAGCGGCCATCGGATTACGTTTGTAAATGGCTTTCAAGCGGATTTCCATGTGGATGGTCTAAAGTTGAAGTGACACCATGGCGTATACGAAACTATATACGTTGGGCTGTGCGAATGTTATATAAAGGACATGAATCCCCCACTCAATACAATATCCAATTGAGGTAACTGCCGTGGGCGCCACATCAAAGTAGAGTTAACAAATACACACACACACACACACACAGAGGAAAGGATAAGCTTGCGGCTGACGTTTATTACTCAATGGGCGACAGGCGTGCAACAGTTTGCTCAAAAGTGGAAACAGTATGAGATTCAAGGGGCTTAGGGGTTGGCTGTCCATTTCCGGAGTGCGCGCTGGCCATTCATTGTGCATCGCTTAAACGTAACGGCATTCATCTACATCAATACGTTGGTGGCCTTCTACACCGGAAGTGTCTCGTTGGCCGGCAATCCGGTTGCGTATGCTGTCACGCCTCACATCTTTGCCCTGGCCTGCTCCCATGTCCGTTTACTTGCAGCAATGTGGCAAATTGTTTTACTCATGTTATTGCCAACTTGCTGCACTCTGTGTGAGTATCAAACGAGCGAACGAACAAATCAGTTACCCTAACCCTAACCCTTGCCGCTCGTCTATGCACATACTTTGTCAGCCTATGGACAGCCTATTGCTCGTAGTTCCCTTTACGACTCTCTTTGATTCCTGATTGTGAATTGGGGTATAATAAGCATAACTAATTCGACAAGCTATGAAGTTTTCGCAGGTCAGAAATCAGAATAAAGTGTACTTTCTAAAGGATTTTCTATTTAAATTTAACTACAGGGTATTTCTAATGCTTTCACATGCCAATCATATCTATTCCTCTGTGGTCAGCATGCATTGCAACAAACGCATTAATCCTTGCCTTGATTTAAGAGCAATTTTGTGTGTGATGCCCACTGGCTGGCTGGTTGGCTAGCTGGCTGGCCTGACTGCATGGTTGGCACGTCAAGTGGCAACGAGCATTGCCCGGGCTCACCTGACCATGATTGGCTCCTGATTTATCATGCATCAGTCTGATTAAATGATGCTTAGTGGCCAGTGTCTGCCAGTTAAAAAAGGGTGAGAGTAACACATAGAGACCCTGTCACTGAATGTGTGTGTGTGTGTGTGTGTGTTTGGTCATGTCTAAGCCGCTTCCGTTTTGAGGTCTGCAGCATGCAGCTTGTGCGCATTGCCTGCTGCGTCAGCATCTGGGCGAGAATGTGCCACAATCCCTATATGCTCAGTGAAGGGAGGTGTGTTTTCGAATGCTGCAGCCTGTGTCGCCCCAATAGAAAAGTTGTGCCAGCTGGATGCCGAGCTGGCCGAGTTTGTAGAGGCATTTCCCCTTGTTGTAGACACTGCTAGCGGCGGCTCTCTGTGCCAACTGTTTGTCGCGGTCTTTGCGCGTCTCTACCGTCATCACGTACTCAAAACGTGGCCGGGCAAAACCGACGAGGCGCTGCTGCTGTACGCGTCCGGCATCCTAGCTGCCCTCAGCAGGACATCCTTGGTCATCAGCGACTCCGGCTATTCATTACACATGGATTGCCCGGCTAGGCGGAGGTTGTCTTTCATGGCATGATGCTTCTGTTACTATATGCCCATGGCGCACGGCTTAAATTTGGAACAGCTTAGTGGGGACGCGTGCTATCTGGCCATCTACAATGTCCTGCATAATGATGGCTATCGGCATGCGTGTATTGCAGTTTCTTTTGTGTTGTATGCATATACCTGTTTCTTTGTTTTCATCAACGACTGCATCATGGCTATCTACGGAATGGAGTAAGTCATTATGCGATTGGATTTAAGGTAGTTGGGCGATATTCTTATCAATGCAGAGCAAATTTTTTTGTTAAATTTCACTAGCCTGATTGAGATATGTCCTCTGCCTTTTGTTCATAAGCTTCCAAGTTTGTAAGTTGCCTAGATGGTGATCGTAAATTGTTAATTATCCATTAGGTATGCAGTGCAATAGTTTTTCAAGTAAGTTTTTTGGTTGAGTGCTAAAAGTTGTTGTCTCTGTTTATTAATGTCCATATTTCAGTTTCGTTAGATGCTTTTCGTCCTTCTGCTGCTGCCGCTGCAGCTGAAACTGCTGCTATGTGTCCTGTTGAAAATATATCTATGTAGCTGACAGAACTGAGAAAAACAGCTTAAAATTTAATGGTGTCTGGTGAAGGGCGATGGGCGGCGGCGTAATATCATTTTGATGTATACGACGCGACGTCCTGCAGACGACATTGAAGTCATTGTCCAATGGCAGTGTGGCCAGAGGGCAACGAAAAGTTGCTGCAGTTGGAGTTTGGCGCGTAAAGTTGAAGCTGTCATCATTGCAGTTGTCATGTGCTTTTTATGACTTGTCAAAAAATTGCAGAATTGTCATTGTGCAATGAAATATAAATGTCAAAGAGATTTTCGAAATTGTGTTTTGCTGTTTCCGCTGCTAGCATCCTTTCTGCCACAGTCTTATGTAGCGGAAACGGAAGCGATAATGCAGCACACACACACACATAGATGTATGTATTAAAACACACATGCAGCCACAAAGCAGCGTCATAGACAGAGACACGCCAGCAAGCAAGTTGCCATCGGCTCGCTGACAGATGGAGAGAGCCTTGTGGTCTGTCTGGCAACCCTGCGGCGCACAAGTGCAGCAAAACTGAAACCGAACCCACGGCTGAGTGACTTGGTCATTTTAGAGTTGTTAGAGTTGCCTGTAAAGTTCAACGAGTCGAACCAAAGAATGGTTTGTTTGAAACATCTTACAGAAACTTTTTGAATATTGACTGATAAATAAATAAGCTCAAATAACATGTTTTAGTTGTTAGATTATACTTGTTACTTGTATTATTTTTGTGTGCGGCAACACTTCGTGAACTAAATTGAAATGCTCATCACTATTGCATTCACATGCAGTTCCAAGGGGCGTGTGGGCGTCTTTGCTATTGGCACTGTTGTTGTTGTAGTTGTTGTTAATGCTAACTGCGATTTCAAGCTCAATTATCAACTGCATGCCTAAAAACTTGATCGATTTGGTAGCTTTTGAAGCGACGTAGGTAAGAAGCTTTAGCGAGGCAAGCTTTAAAACCGGTTTGCGGCTCAAAAGCTTTGTGGGCGCATGAGGTAAGCAGCGCGATCGTTGCGAACGCAGCGCACAGAAATGAGCGTGAAGACATTGTGAACGGTTCACAGCGGACAAAACAATAAAAGTGAACAAAAACAACAACCACAACAGCAACAGCTAAAAGAGAAAGAGATCACAAGTGAGCGAGAGCAAGAGTAAGAGAGAGAAGTAGAGACAGTGTGAGCAAAAAATAAAGAATGTGTGTGTGCGTGAAAGAGAGCAACAACAAGTTTGCAAGTGGAAATTTTAACAATAAAATGCTGTGAAACACAATAAACTCGCCTCATCCTCAAGGCAAACAGAAAATAGCATAAGAAATTATGCGTTAAAAAGAAAATACAACAAAAAAATCTTAAAACAAAACTATTTAATGCACATTTATAAAAAGCACAAGTGTCGAAACAGCAACAACAACCAAAACTAACTGCAACGAGTTAAACATTTGAAAAAAAACACAACAAATCACAAGAGAAAGAGAACGCGAGCATGTGTTAGCTATAGTGCCAGAACGAGACAGCCAATGACAGTGCTAGACTTTCGCAGCAAACGTTAAATTTTGCACGCACACGCCAAAAGATACATATACTCAAAGATACAGCTACTATACAGCAGCTATACTAGCTCATAGCTAGAAACGGTTATTTAGCGCGATTCTCACCAACGTGAAATTGACAACAGAGCTGTTGTTGGAAAATCTGAAAATGGAGTATGAGAAAATGATGTACATAACAAATGCGGGCGAGGTAAGTAACAACTAACATACGAAAACATACTACTAGATACAAAAGTATCTGTGCTGCCAGAGCTGTCTAGTTGCTTGCTAGTGGGTGTCATTTTGAGTGGCTGTACATATATACACATTTAATAACTAACTACAAACACTTGATGACTTGACAGACTGATAACCTATGCGCTTGTGCGCTTATCAACAGTGAAAATTGTTATCACTTTTAGTAGCTATGTTTGTTTGTCTGTCTGTTTGTTTATAACAGCATCTTCGTGTGTCGTGTGCTCAAATAATTTGCGCAATTGCCTGGCAGCATATGCCGGATAATGGTTTTTGTTTTTGTTTTAATTTTTATTATTATTCTTGTTTTTATTTTTGGCAGACATATGCGTTGCTTATTAAACGTTAGCACAACAACAACAGCAACATATCAGCCATCATCTGACTTTTAATTAGCACAAGTAGCAGAGCAACAGAGGTACAAATGTTAAAATATATTTGTATGATATGTAGGTGTTATGTATCTGTGTTAGTTAGACAGCAACAGCAACAGCAGCAGCAGGCAGAAATGAGTGTCACTAGGTGAGAGTCTGCAGTGCGTCGCATTGTCTGTCATAGATGTTGCTGTTGCTGCTATTGCTGTTGTTGTCGCTACACTTGCTAGTTACATTTTCCATTTGTCTTATGGCATTTCGTTTTAATTACAACAACAGCAAGGCTTCAAACGATGGCAGCAACTTTCAAAAGATGCTTTCATTTTGCAAGAAGTGATTCTAAATGATTGTCAACTATGGCAAAAATAACAGCAGCAACATCTACAGCAGCAGCAGCAACAATGTCAAGCTGGCATTTCACTCGGAAAGTGCATTCCAATGACAGAAAGACATACAGACAGACGCACATCAGGCATCAGATAGTTTTGTTGGACCTACTTAAGCTCTATATATGCTAAGAAAAAACAAACAACAAATAGGAGAAGCAACAGCAACAGCACTAGCAACAGCAAAAAAAAAACTTGTATTTACCATTTTTGATTGATTTGATGGAAATGTGTCTACTGTGGCGATTTTGCACGTCGTTGTTGGCCATCTTGTTGTTGGCCTTCTCGCGTTTTCCAATTGCTGTTGCTGTTGCTGTTGACACAGAAGAAGCATTTAGAAATGCACTTGGAGTTGTCCATTGGCCACATTTGCCATGTCGACACTCTAGATGCCTCATTATATTTATGGACATAATAAAATAAATACTTCTCTTGGCCAACAATTAAAAATGCAAGCGCATTTGCCGCTTTCGCAAGATGCAACAAAAAGCAAAAAAATACAAAAATAGATGAGGGGAAAAACACAAAGAAAGCAAACATAAGAAAAATAGAAAGAAAAAAAACTGACATGACATAAATATTTCAAGTCTTTTCACCAGAGAGAACTTCACAAGACAATTGTTAACAAGTCTGCCAGCTAAGACGTCTAGTTGGCCCTTTCGGCCATCTTTTTTTTTATTTATTTCTCTAATCATATTTGCAAATCAATCAAACTCATTACACAATGTAATCAGCTTGTGGCTTTTTGTTTGCTACGCTTGGCATTTATGGGGTGTGGCCTTTTGCAAATTGTTGTTATTATATAGATAGATTTAGTAATCAATGTTGTTGTTGTTGCATTGCAAATCGCGTAAATGTCGCCTGGCTCTTATGCAAATTGAAATGAGTTGGCCAAGACTGTTGTTACCTGACTGTCTTTTCTACAGAATAATTGTCAATGCGTGCATTGCATAATGAGCAATAGCAACAAGAGTCGCACAAAACCAACAGCAACAGCAACAGCAGCATAAGCTATATTGTCTGATAGAGTTCAGTTGCCTAGACATTGGCATGGTAATGGAAAAAAGGGGAATGCTCTCTGCACGGTGTGTGTGTGTGTGTGTGTTTGGTTGTGGGTGTGTATGCGGTTGGGTCTAGAGTTGTGAACCTGAGACTCTACCTAACTGTGAGCACTCTTCAGGGTGTCTAAATAGCTTTGGGGGATTGGTTTATGGCTTATGGTTAATGTGTGCTATATTAAAAGTTCAGGTTAAAACAGCTTTATGCTGCAATCTGTTTGAGGTTTTGGTTTTTTATGTAAAGTACTTTAAGATTTTAATTAGATGTTAATTCAACATAAGTGTAGAAAATGTATAAGGAACTCATTTATGTTGTAGTTATAAACAATTAATATTATGCAATTATTCTTTGTAATATCTCAAGAAATGTATTCCTAAGACACACATTAAAGGTTGCAACCTTCTCAATAACCCGGAACAGTTGACATATTTATGGTTTTTGCTACAGTTTTCCACATTTGCATGAAATTGCATTTAATATTTGCATAAGCCGTTCTGTATGTTCTTATCTTTGAGACGCTTTAAGCCATGCTCTAATGCAGTCAGCTACCAATGGCTAGCTACCAGAGCATAATTGAATTGCACAGATCATTAGTATGTATATATATACGTATATATCTTAAGAGCTAAGAGCTGCCATTTTTCAAGTGCTGCTATTGTTGCTGCTGGGCTACTAAAGCGAACAAGTATTTCACCTTGTGGTGCATGAAATGTCGACAATTAAATGCAATGCAAACGACAAATCCAAACACTGAACCGAGCAACACACAGAATAGAACAAAACAGAACATAACACTACAAAACAAAATTGCGCCGTCACGAATTGCGATCTATTCGTACGTCTGCTACTAAAAGCCAAGCAAAACGAAACGAATAAATAAAAAAATAAAATACAAAAATAAAATAATTAACGAGCGATGTAAAAATAAGCAGAAATAAGTCTTGTCGCTGTGACAGCTTAGCCCACGCATACAAGTATCTGCGAGTGCGAGTATCTGTGAGTACGTGTATCTGACGGAGTGATACATACACAGAGAGAAAAATCTAGTTAAAAATTAACCTTAACTTCGCTTGGCTTTCTTTGCATTCATAACTCTTCTCAGTCAAGTTTCTCTAAGTGTACATACGTGGATTTGTGCACTTATGCTCTTGTCTCTTAACTCTTGACTGTTCTGTTGTAGCTGCTGTTGACAACACTTCAAACGTTGTTTACGTCGCGCTGTAGGGGAAAAGGGGCTGCTTTGGGTCTTGTAGTCGCATGTATTTCTGTTTCTTCTATAGTCATAATGCGATTAGAATAGATTAACTGACAATTGTCGCTGACGTTCGTCAGTCAGTCAGTCATTCAGCTAGTTGCTTGGTTTGGTTCGTTAGTTGGTTAGTTGGTTGGTTTGGAACACCTGAGGCTTTTTCACATTTGCATAGTTTATTTTATGTAGTCCAAAGCAGCTAAAATAAATACTATACTCGTATATATATGTATATATAAATTAATTTAAATAACACTTGGCCATAATTCAACATCAACATCAACTTGGTCATGGCAGCTAAGCAAAGTAGCAACAACAAACAAACAACCAACAACAACAATGGCTCTCAAGGCTGCTGCAATTGCAACTACCCTTCACTTTGGCATGGCTAGGCTAAGTGGGTGTTGGGGCAGAGGGGAGGGGTTGCAGGAGCGGTGGGTCATGCTGGGGGCACGGCAACCTTTTGTCACAGCACATGCACACACACACGCATACACACACTCTTATATGGCCCCAAGGTTGGCAAATGGTTTCTTTGTCCCAGGCCTGGGCGCGCCTTGTTGTAAAGCCGCGCTTAATTTATTTATATAGATCGTGCGCTTGCCTTAGGCGTTGCCCATTTCATTTATTATTAACTTAAGCCAGCAACAACAATAAAAAAAAAATACTCAACTCAACTTTAAAAGCTAGCTGCTTTTGGCGGGTTCTTTTTGACCACACAGCTTCTTATCTGATCGTCGCTTTAATAAAGCTTTTGTCGCTGCTTAAAGCAAACGTTCTGAACAACTCAAACTTGATTTGATTATAAGCCAAAGCATAGCACACACACACACTCCTAGACGCATACATGTGCCACATTCTTGTCTTTGAATTGTTCTAATGAATTTTGTTATATATATATATGTATTTTGTTTTTTTTTGTATGTATTTGCAAGACAAATTGTTTAAACTTGTTTCGTGGCCAGGGCATACATCAATTTATTTTACTTGAACAGACTGTTCAATATTTTGTTTGTTGCTAATTTCCAAAGGCATTTTTTCCATTTGCGTAGTTCTTTTAGAGTCACACACGCAACACACAAATTTTAATCAACAATTTTTGCTACCGCATTGCTTTCGATACATTTATTTCATATTTTTGAATTTTTTTGTCTGTACCAACTTGTGATATGCTCTGAATTCTGTGGCCTACGCTTCTTCATTATTAACATTTCATATTGTTTTTCTTTGGTTCGTAGTTTAACACACAGACATGTGTGCCAACATGACTCAGTTATGATTTCATTTTTGTTTTGTTAGATTTAAGATTTTAATCAGCTAACTGAAGCATTAAACTGAAAGATTAAAAGCAAGCACACACGCATAGATAAATATTTCAGCGTGTTCTTGTCATGTGAGTGTTGGCTCATAAAAGTATTATGATTTTTATACGACCGTAGAAACGTGAATTCCATTTTTTTTTTATAGAACTTTTTTTATTAAAGTCGTTTGAAGTAGTTATTGTAAGGGGAACATAAGCAGAAAAGGTTTTAAACAATTGTTACTTTGCTTTTAAATTCATTTTATGATCTGATTTAAGTTTAGATAGTTGATTGTGCCTTTGGAAACAAATAAGTAAATCAAATTCAAATAGATTTTACTCATGGGCTTCAGTACGTATGCGTAATGCCAAAATCAATATTCTTTATTCAACAAACACTTCATAAGTTTGCAGCGAAGCTTTTTGAATCTTCACAACCCACACATCAAACACAAACACAGAAATTACAATTCATAATCGCATACAAATATTTATAAATTGCGATTTGTTTATTTTTGGTGTACTTTCGTAAATTGCTTTAAAAATAGACCTGTCATCTAAATGGATCTATTAAAAATTGTGTTTTTTTTCTAAAAATACCAATTGGGCGTCTATAAAAATACCACCTTATTGCCACATATACATACATAAGTACATTGTTAGTTTAAATCTACAATTCATAATCTCACTTGCCGTTTGCGGTTAAAAATGGGTGCGTTTAGTTGTTTTTGTTTCATTTATTGTTTTTCCATTATTGTGCCAACTTTGACACCCAAGCCGCTGGCTCTTTAGAATTTGTATCGGCGCTTTGTTTTTCTGCGATTTTTTTTCCTGCTTAATGTTCTTTATTTTTCGGTTTACAGTGGAAACAAACAGGAACAGCAACAGCAAAAGAAAAAAAGCATATCATGTTATTTTTCAAATTACCAATTTGTGACGTTTATTGTGGGTGATATGGCTTTACAATAAATACTTGTATGTGTGGCTGGCTTTATTTTAAATCGAAACTGATAGCTTTATTGACAGGCGTCTCATGTCAGAGCTGCCAATGAAATATGGTTCTAGTTATTGTTATTGCTGTCCAGCAATTGGCTTGCAAAAAACAGAGCCTTTTGTTCGCTACCAGACATTGTAATAAAATTTTGTATTTGTAGGCTATTGGAAACTCCATTAGAACTTGAGCTTGTTCGACACACACACAACAACACACTCAAACACACACATTGTTATATGTTAAAAGATTTAATTAAAACTTACGGAGCATTGTTCAGCGCTATGTGAAGCCAGCAGGAAACGTGAAACGAAATAACCCAAATGATCTAATTGCCACACAAAACTCAAAGTTATCTGAGGATGTGGGCATTGTCTTGGTAGTCGTAGTGCATGAAGTGAATTCTCAAATAATCTGGCATATTTATTAAAAATAAATCTTCGTTTTTATTTGGGCAATTTGTAATAACAGCTTAATACAAATTCATGCTTTGTGCTCTAACTTGCAATAAAGTTATTGCTTTTTTTTCATTTAGGTTTTTTTAATAGCCAATCAGTTTTTTTATTTTATTTTTATTTAATAAAATAAGAGAATAGAAGAGAACACAAGAGAAATTTTTAATGTCTGATTTTATTATGTTATTTTTTCTTAAAAACTTATGTTTATGATTATTTATTAAAAACAATTTTGCTGTTAAGCTTAAATCAATTTGTTTTTCATGTAGTTTAATAGACACTTAGGCATTTTTTTTGTTGCCAAGCCATGACAATTGTGATTTTTTAAATCTTAATAGCATTTGCTTGTAAGCTTAAATTGTTGATTGTTTTTTTCCTCAAGCAACGAATTAAGCACTTTCGATTTTATTTGATTTGTGTGAAATTTATGGCATCTGCTTAAAAGAAAGAACTGCTCTTGGCCATTAAAATGTTGCATGCAGGCTTTGCGTCTAGCTGTGAGTTTATCGTCTATAAATAGCAGCAATTGGTTGGCACCTACCCACCCCCCCTCATACCCTTAAACCCCCTTACATAGGCCCTATGTATGCACTTTGCTTAGCACTCTAAAAAATATTTAATGGGTTTTTTATTGAGTCACTTACTGCTTGACTGCTAACAGGCAACAGCAAGAGTCAGAGCAACAGCTGGGCTTTGTGTTCTTGGAGCCTGTTGAATCACTTGGGCCATATACTTCTAGTTGGCCAGCCCATATCCAGTTATTGGTCCCACGGGTAAAGTACCTTTTTGGGCTTAGGAGAGAAAAAGCACAGAACCTAATAATACAACAACTACGCAATGTTTAAGCTAGGTTTTAGCATTGCCAATTAACAGCTAGACGAGAAAAGCTAACAACAAAAATCACTCATACACCCTGTGCGCCAACAATTAAAACATAAAAATTGTATTAACATCGTGACTAGCTAAAAAAAAACAAGCAACCAACGACGTCAATATTGTATTGGCAATAGAAATAACTAGTCACGCCCCCCCAGTCCCCCCTCTCTTCTTGTTACCCCGTTGAACAATCGAACAACCCTCGACGTCCTCGATCTCTTTGGCTCTGTGAGCTGAGACTGCAAATCGGAAAATCCAGAATGAGCTGTTAAATTAATAATAAGCGCACAGCACAACAGAATACACTCACTCACACACACACACACATACAGAGAGACACTGACACACACTGTACCACCCGCCTGTGTTGCGGGCCAACTGCTGTGAGCTTAATGAAAAACCAGTTTACCCGCATTCAGCATTCACTCAGAGGCAAAAATCGTAGATGATAATAAAATACAAAACGACGAGACAAAAAAAAAAGAATTTAAAGGCGCAACAAACGCAGCTGCACAGTTAGCAAAATATGTATATTTG
This sequence comes from Scaptomyza caliginosa, assembly GCA_035044725.1. NCBI lineage: Eukaryota > Metazoa > Arthropoda > Insecta > Diptera > Drosophilidae > Scaptomyza > Scaptomyza caliginosa. Next base: position 3,582,078 of record JAWNNR010000686.1, read on the forward strand.
TTTCAATTATACAGCAAATTTAAGCAGGTAAGAATCACACCGTAAAGGGTATATAGCTAGTTGAAATAGCTTTAGAGTAAAGTACATCGCTGAACTAATTTCTATGCTTATTTCAAATATATTTTGTATGTTCGATTGATCTTTGTTACTTTAACACTCATATTTAACAACCCAATTATAGGGTTTTTCCATTTCGCAATGATAGTCATTAAATATTAAAAAAATCCACAAAAAGAAAATGTGCTATTCGTTCAAATGCAAACAAAAAGTAATTCACATTGTTAGGGGGCTGTAGATATTATATCAGATAGGTTTGATTTGGATCTATCGTCATTGTTTGCGGCTCATAACAACAACAGAAAAAAAAAATACACGGCTCTCATTGTTGTTATTAGTTTAAGTTTAATATGCCTGCACACAAACAGCAATCCCTTACCTCCCTCTGCCATTTAACACACAATTACCCCTCTTGAGGCTGGAGAGCTGGTGCTTGTGGGTTTTTTTGTTGTTACCGTCCGTGTGTGTGTGTCTATGTGACGTCACGAATAGTCAGCCGTGATATGAAGTCACAGTATTTAATGGATCGGTTCGGCTCACTCGGCTTTAATAATGTTGATAAATGTGAAAATCGATGCGATATTGAGCTTAGTACAAATCTGGCTTTTGACGGCATCGGCTTGATCCAAAACACACATTTAGAGAGCGCTAGAGAGCAAAAACCGCTTGGAAACTTAAGGTTAACATTTATAACAAAACAAAACAAAACATAAAGCAAATATTGTCACATTTGGGGCAGGTAGGTGCCAAGACAGTTCGAAATTAGAAAGGCAAAATAAAAATAAATACAAAAAAAGCCTTTAAAACTTGGCTTGAAACGTGCTAATTAAACAGTGGCTCAAGTTGGGCAATTTAATTCATTAATTTAATTATTTTTTATGTCTTGTGTTGTGCTTTTTGTTTAAGGTTGATAGCCAATTAGCAGTTCTTGTGGAATGTGGCGCCTAATATTTGTCTTATTGTTTTATTTTTTTTTTTGCAGATGCCGCACAGCTGCAGTTCACAGTTTTCAGCCATTCAAACAGACAACTACTCGGCGTATGCCTATGCAGATAGTTTCGATTTGTCGCTGCTGCCGGAAGACGCCGGCATACCAACAACAGTTTATCAATATAACGCGCCACAAATCAAGATCGAGAGTGCCTGGGAGTGTGTCGGTGGCAGTGATATACAAGAGCAGGTTGCACCTTCGACTGTCTATAACACTTCCAGCAGTCAGCTGCTGATACCGCCACCACCCGCTTACCCACACAGCGCCTATCCTTCGCCGCAGTCGAGTCCGTTGCAATCGGAGTTTGCATCGTTTGCATACGGCAATAAGTACAACGCCAGCTACGATTGCCTGAACAGTCCTTGCCCCTCACTGGATGCATCAAGCATCAAGCAGGAGCTACACATATTGCCACCCTCACCACCAGAGTCCAATTGCGAGACGCCGTCGCCTCGCTCCTCCGCCTGCAGTGACAGCAGCGGCAGCATCAAGGCAGAGCCCTTGGATGCCGACGTGGAGAACTTTATTGATTTAAATACACTTTTGCTCCAGCAAGAGCAGCAACAGTTGGATATCAAGCCGAATCATCAGGTGCTCCGGGAGTGCCTTGAGGATACCACATTTCAGCGCAAGCACAATCTGAAGCCTCTGGCGCTGGAGTCCTTTATTGGTGGCCTAGCTGAGGTCCGTGGCGACTTTGAGCCGGTCATTTCACTGGCCTTGGAGCATGCCAAGCGTGAGGCGGACGCCATTTGTGCGGAGCTGCAAATATCGCAGGGTGAGTCAGAACACAACTATTTGTGGCCTAGATCTAAGTCAACTTTTTTGAATGACGAGGAATGTTTCAATCGAATTTTAACTATGGTTATTTAAGTTATTTCCCCAACTGCAACCTTGAGCAGTATTTTGATTGACAAACTGCAAGAAAAGAATAAAAACTCATTGTTATTTATTTGCTTCTTGTTTTATTTTGGTGTGCAGATCCAAATGCTTGGACGTCCGCACAGGTACACGCTTGGCTACGCTCCACCTTGGCGCAGTTCAAGCTGCCGCCAGCTGCCGATCTGGAACTGCAGTTCAGCGAGGATGGCGCTGCACTGGCATTACTCAGCGAGGAGGAATTTACGCGGCGATTGCCCGAGGTAAGAGCGAAACAAAACAACAAAGAAAGAAAAACATATAAACATGTGACTTACTCAACCTGACCAATACAATTGGGTGTTACAAAATCGTAGCGCGGTAGGCTAATAAGCATAAGAAGAGAAGACAATGCAAATGCCAAAAAAAAAAAGCAAAAGCAAAAACGCAAAAGGCAGAAAGCAACGGCCGCAACGAAGCCAAACAAAATACCAATCAATGCGATTGAATTGAATTGAATTGAATTTCGCGTACGAACGAAACAAACTAACTTAAAGTTAATTTAAAAACGAAAGAGAGAGAGGCAAAAATATAAAAGAAAAAACAAAAAAAAATAATAAAAATAAATAAAAATTCGAAACAAAAACAAAAAAACAAGTTTCGTAACTGGCGTTGACGTCATGGCCCACAGACCAGGCGCGACCAAATCGGAAAGCAAACCTGTTGCCAACAATTAGGCAAAAAACAAAAACGCTTGCGGCATTCAAAAATCTACTCCAAATACGCTCCCCCAAAACCAAAAGACAAGCCAAAGTAACAACAAAAAAGCAAAGTCGAGCCTCAGACACTCAAAGTGCCAGTCAGCACTTTGCCAAAAATATACGTATGATTACATTTGCCACTGGGTGAAATGTGCGACGCATCAAATGTTGTTGTTTCTGTTATTGTTGTTGTTGGTGAGTGCAACGCAATAAAAACAAAAGACTTGAGCAACGAACGCGAACTGAAACCGAATCGAGTGAGCATCGAGCGTATGAAATGAAAGAGAGTCAAACGAAGCGAGTGAGCCGAGTGAGCACAACAAAATTAGTAACCGTGGTCATGGCTGTAAAGGTGAAAGAATGTGTGAAGGTTGTTTGGTGAAACTGCACAACAGCACTTCGGTGGTTGGTGATTACGAGCCAGCCAAACGCGACAGCGATAGCTTTAGCTCAATAGCTATAACAACAACAGCAACAACATGTCGGCGATGGCGTCGGCGTCAGCTACAAGCCAATGCACAGTGGGCCAAAATTACGCTTTAAGTGGTATCTGAACTTCTTTTTGCTATATTAGCGCTAGTATGTTTGAATTTACCCACAGTGCATCAGCTTCAGCTTCAGCTTTAGCTCCATCTCCATTTCCAGCTACTCAAGCTACATCCACGGCTCAGATGACAACGGCAACGACGACGGCACTTGAATTGAGCCAACGACCAGCAACGACATTGCAAGGTGAAAGTAAGTCGCAGTCGTTGTTGCTGTTGTTGTTGTTGTTGTTGCTATCGCTGTTGTTGGATGACCATGTACTGTTGTTGTTGCTATAGCTGCAGACATCGTTCGGGACGCATAATTTATGCGTGCAGTTAGCAGTTAGAATTTGAATTGATATGCCGTCTAGATTGTGCTGTTTGGGGAGATTGAGATTTATGCGAGATTTACCTTGACTCAATTGAAATTTATATTTATTCGCTTTCTTATTTTTACAGAGTGGCAGCACATTGCACGCTCAGTTGGAGATATGGAAGATGTCCTATGCCGATCAGTTGGGCAATCAAATGGAATCCACACAGCCCACAAATAATCTACTCTGGGCACAAACAGTACCATATCAGACACCAAATGTTGACCATGAGGACAGTGAGGGTATGTCCTAAAAAGATTAAAAAGAGTGCAACAAATTTAAAATAATATTAACTTACAGATGATGAAGAAATGGAGATAATTGCAACGCCTGCTGTGCTGCCAACTGCAGCCACACCCACAACAACGCCCACACCCAAACGAGCGGCTGGTGCACGCAGTGGTGGCGGCTCGCACATTCATCTGTGGCAGTTTCTCAAGGAGCTGTTGGCTGCACCACAGGTAAACGGCACGGCCATACGTTGGATTGATCGCAGTAAGGGCATCTTCAAGATTGAGGACTCCGTGCGTGTGGCCAAATTGTGGGGCAGACGCAAGAATCGCCCAGCCATGAACTATGACAAGCTGTCGCGTTCGATAAGGCAATACTACAAGAAGGGTATCATGAAGAAGACGGAGAGATCGCAACGTTTGGTCTATCAATTCTGTCAGCCCTATCATCAGTAAGGGGATTAAGGCAACGAAAAGCTGGTTGACTAGTTTTAAGTTTATTTATTATTTATTTCAACAACCACAATCAACCAACCAATCAACCACCCACCCACCAACTTTGCTCCGCAACTATGCTTGACTAGACCCAAGGATCTAGCAAGTTTTAGTGCTTGTACATATATATATATATATGAAAAGTTATAAATTTCTATACATATCTGAATACATATGTATAATCTATAGGCACGAAGGTAAGTTCGTGCATTAGTTCAACTTTTGTGGTTTTTGAGACTCGTCTTTGAGTTCTTGGCCAAAAGTTGTTTAGGCTAAAGCCGCTAACTGTTGGCGAAGGTAAGTTCGTCCTGTTTGCGGCTTTAAGTTACCTCGCTCAAGCAATCAATTTTATATTGCATGTGTGTGTATGCGCGTGGGCGTGGCATATATCCAATTTGCCCCCACCACTTTTACAATACATATGTTTGACTTACCAGCGACATCTTTATTCAAATGCTGTTTGTTCAAACGTTGCACGTTCTACCTCTATCCCTGCAGTCTTGCTCGAGTCCCTGCGCTACGATGTCCTTGCATGTTGCTGTTGTTTATGTTGACGCCTGTGTTTGTATCTCTCTAGTAGCAAAGCGAACGTGGAGAACACACAAAAAAGTCAACGTAGCACATAAAAAACAGCGGCAGCAAGCACACAAGCAATGGGCACTCAATAGGGGGTGAGACTGCTGCAAGGGGATGGGGCGTGGAGTGACGAATGCTAACAGCAGCAGCAGAAGGTGTTGCGGTAATTTTAGGAACCATATATCTATGATATATCAAAAGTAAGTTCTATGAACAACAAAACAAACGAACAATTTGTAACGAATATGTAACTTAAATACGAATATTAATATAACCCTGAATAATAAGTACGCTTCATTTTTTTTTGGTCCCAATTAAATTAATTTGTAGTAATTCTTGAAAATTTTTTCTCATTTCTAAAGTGAAAAGTTAAAAAATTTTCGACTACAGAATTTTCGGCAATCCTTTTTTAATCACAAATATTTCAATTAGTTTTTATACTTAACATATAAATATATATATATTGTTTATTTGGTGTTGGTTCAATTTAAAAGCGTGTCTGTGTGTGTGAATGTGTGTGCGAGTGTTTGTGTCAGCAAGTTAATTTTATTATTTATTTTTTGGTTAATTTTAAAACAAAAGTCAATTGTTATGCTTCTAATTATTTATGTTTTGTATTTTGCGAAAATTTGCATTTAGCAATTTGCAATTTGCGTAACTTGCGGCTTGGCTTATTTGTTGTTTGCACTTTTTATCACATTATACAATTTACGCCTAAATACAACATATACATATTGATAGTGAATAAATGCAAATTTGCATATGCATAGATATAGATATAGATAAATATATATATATACACACAAATACATATATGCAAATAGATATAAGCATAATTATATTATTGTTTGAACGCTTTTGCGTTTATTATGTACAAGATTTACGTTCATTTTTATATGTTTATTTTCATGATTATTTTTAATAACTATTGTGTGCGCATCTATTTATGCAATGCAAACTATTTATTTATTTATTTAACTAACATATTGTCATGCTCAACATTATATTTTCTCAAATAAAAAATCACTGCAAAACACAAAAAAAAAACCAATGTTGCTTTTAATAAACTGATTAAGACAAATGCAATTTGGGAATGTGATTATTATATGGATATGCTTAATAACTTAAGAGTAGATAGTAAAAACTAAGATTAGAGGCTTGCCTTTATATTCAATTAATGTTCACTCAGCAACTTTGGTAACCAACCGCGTTGGCAGCTCACTTGTTGTAAAAAGCATTTTAGATTGACTTGTCAGTCATTGCGGGACGTTGCACTCGTGTGTGACCGTTAGTAGAGAGGATTTCATTGCATGTTGCAAGCGAATTTTCAATCAACTATTTTCAATGCTATTTGCGCAAACAACGCTTCGACAAGCAGTCGAAAAAGGAGCTGGAAAGGGAAAAAGGATTTTTTTGTGGAATGCAAAAAAGGAAGCTGAGCTGAAGCAGGGTACACAAAAATATAACATATGTGTATGTGTAGTATGTGGAATTGATATTTTGATCCGACTTGGAGCTAAGCGAAGCGAAATGGTATGCTGCTCATTACAACGGACATGGCTGAAATTATGAGGCTTAGTTAGCAAATATTTTCATTTTGAGTTGGGAATATTGTATATGTTTAGGTATATATGACTGGCCTTGGCTAAGATTATTTTAATGCGCTTCACTGAGTTTATCGTCTTTGTTGTCCTTCTGCTGCCTTCTACTGCGGATGCTCGGGATACTGTAGCTGTTGCTGTTGCCCGTGAGCTGCTTCATTTAAATACTAAATCGCATTAAATGCCATCAAGTGGAAAATTCCCAAAAGCAATAAATTTATTGCTAGCTGCACAGGCAGCATCTACGATCACGCCCAGCACAAGAGTCCTGCCGCTGTCTGTGCTCTCACTTTTATATTGTCGTGCGCCTTATATAGTGCTTACGTTATACAATATTTGCATTATAGCTTACAGACTCGACCGGCTCTGGCTGACTAGCTGGCTGACTGGCTGGCTGGCAGGCAGGACGTTCTGTTTATCCTTAGACTGGCAGGCTTTTGTCTTTGTGTGTTCCTTGTTCCTTGTCTTTGTCATACGCTCGTTTGGTTTTTCTCTTTGTTTTTGCTTGTCATATTTTTCTCTTCTGTTTGTTCCTTTTTTGGCAACTACAAAGACAAATATTTAATTGAATTAGTGCAGCTAGCGTTAAGCAGACAATGCAAGGCCACACCCACCTAGCTATCTGTTAGTCTACTTGTCAAATTTGAATATTTGTGCTCGAGACTCATCAACAGGTTCGTTAACACGCGACTAATATACGGCTGACGGCAACCATGGGCGTAGACAGACAGAAGGATAAACGTGTTGCAGTTTTATTTACTCAGCCTAAATCGGTATTGATGATATGCAGTTGGAATTACAGCCCCTTTTGTATTTCAATCCTGCCTACGCCCTTGGTCAGCCAACCCGCTAAAAATCCAATTCTTAAGTTAATTTGTCAATTGCAGCCAAACCAAATTTCTACCAAACCCTCAAAAAACGTTTCGCTGTCAAATTCTGATAATAACGCTTGGCTTGTCAATTATCCACCCTTTTTCACCCTTTTTCCACTCTTTTTTAATTGCCTTCTTGACTAGGCCTTGGGCGACCCCAAAAATAGCCTCGCATTTTGCGCGCATTGGTGGACGTTTCCTTGTACCTTTTGTTGCTGCTAAATGCTGCTACCTTTTAATTAGCATAATTGGTGATACCCACAAAAAAAATTTACGAAAAAAAACGCCCCTATACAAATTTGAATGTGCTCTTATGAGCTGAAAAGTTGGTTCAGTTTCAGTCATATACCGCTGCTAATTAAATGTGGCGCCTAATCAATTAAGATATTCTGGCAAGCATTTGGGGCTGCCAGTGGCAAGTTTGCTGTTCGCTGGCTTGGCTTTAATTTTACATAAGGCTAATTCAAGCAACAAATTGCCGGCCAGCTGCGCTGCATACCAAAATGTGGTAAGTGAAAATTCAATTTAAATTGATGTCGACTCTGACCGAAAAAGCCAAAGCTAAAGTGCCGAGTCCTTGGGTAGAGTAAGTTAAGGTAAGGTAAGACCCGCGCCAAGTATATGCCATTTAACTTAAGTACCTTGGCCACAGAGTCTCACACACAAACACACACACAGACCGAAGTAGATAGGGAAGCTGTACTGGTCGCCACCATTTTGTGGCCACGTAAAATAGGTAACAAGTGGCCAGGCATTTGGGTCTACTTTGGCGCACACGTCCAGCTTCAGTTCAAGCTCTCGACCCATGACTGCGAAATCAGCGCCGCAGCCGCTAAAAGCAGCAAACAATTTTAAAAATTCATAAAAATTGTTTTTGGCAAGCAGAAGGACTAGCAGAATGGCTAGCTAGCAGGCCAGTAGAAGTCCAAATGTGTTTTGCTTCCTGGTCTGGCCACTTCATTTTTCAAGTGTGTTTCAATTTTTAGCCAACCTGCCTCACCTGATCTGTCCAGCTGTCTGTCTGACTATATGTCCAGCTGTCTGTCTCTGTTTGTCAGTTCTGTCTGACTGTTTGCTGGTAACGAAATTAGAATTTTTGCTGGCCAAGTCATGAAAAATAAATGAGGCTTAAGCGCATTGCACGGCCAACGCCAGCAATCTCAAACCCAAACACTCAGCCAGCCCACACACACACTCACGTGTGTCATTCAACAAGTTCGCTGCTGTTTGCTGACTCTTCCTCCAGTCAAAAGCCTACGCACAATCATAAATATCATCCAAGAAAAGAGCAAGCCAACCGCAAGGATGGAGACCTAAGCCGTAAACGAAAAAGGAAAAAAAAAATATGAAGTCGAAACCCAAAGTCAAACCTTTTTTTACATACCCTTGCAGGAGGGTCTTATAAGTTTGTTATGGATTGTGTAGTGCATTGAAGCGGACACTTATGAAATGATTTATTTGTCTAGCTCATATTAAGTATATTGGGTTGCAATCAACTTTATCGGCTTAAATTATGATAAGGTTGCTATAAATTACATTTATGCATGGGAAAGTACAATCAGATATGAGTAAGTTTGAATTCCAAGGTTAGTTTGATGAATTTATAAATATCTCATAATTTGGGTTGAAAAATAATCCTTATATATCTAAAATTTAGTTTGCTCTTAACTCAAAGCCAAGAGCGTTCCAACTTCGACTTGCCAAAATGTACCGCACTTCTTTTTGCTTTTCACATTTCTGCGGCATTTCAATTAACTTAAAATATATATACATATATGTATGTTGAGCATTGAGGGCTGCCCAAGGGGAGCGACGCCCTTTTTAAACAATTTACTTTACCTTGAGGTATATTTTTTGTTGCCTACATTTGAGCGCAGGCAGCATTTAGTTAAGTGCATTTGATTTAGCCAAAAATGCCCCCTCGACACAGGTTAACAGCGCATAATGCGCCAAACTCAGCTCAGCTGCAATTTATTGGATTAAGTATCTAAGCCCCAAACGAGAATATATTTGCTATAAATATATATATGTATATGTGTGCGTGTTTGTGTGTAGCAAATGCCAGAGACAATAACCGCATTATGCGGCTAAATCCAAAGGGGAGTTTATAGCACACATACAAACACGCAAACACACATCTACACACATATATGTATGTGCAGTTAGTTCAATTGGTCATTGGCCTAAAATATGATTAGGATTTGGCACGAAAAATTCGTATCGATTGATGTCAATCGCCAAAGAAGAAGAGCTGCAACTAAGCGTATGGATGGGTGGAGGAGAGAGTGTGTGTGGGCGGTGTTGGTCGCTTTTAATTAGTTGTGTGTCGCAATGCTTGGCAGCGCATTTAATTTAATCACGTGCCGTAAGCGTCAAATATTTGAGCAGCATTGAAAATTGCGTATGCGCCATGTGGCCCCAAAAGCCAGCTGGGAACTGAAACTGGCAGCGAGCGGGGTTGAATTGTAAGCGTCGGCTGGCAAATGTGTTGACGCATTTTACAATACACAATGGACCCAGCACACTCACACAGAGCACACACACACACAAACACACACAACAACTCAGAGCTGTAATTATGAATTTCATAATCATTTTGTTAATATGCGCAGCACGCGACGCGTTGCCGGGCGTTTGGAATAAATTGTAATAGTTGGGGTAGGAAGGGTGTGGATAAGGGCTGAGCGGGGTGAAGAGGTGTCGGAATCAGGAACAGCGTACTGTGAGCGTTAAGGGCTGCTGTATATCCTGGCGTCTCCTGCTCATTTCGTGTGCGCTTATCCTGCGGGGAATTAAAAATAATTTGGGTCGTTTTACTCAGCGTTTGTTGCTGCTGTTGCCGTTGCTGCTTCTGCTGCCAGGTGTTAGCTACCTGCCTCTTCATGTGCATGTGTGTGTGTGTGTGATGATTACGGCTTAATTTTTGTAATTATATTAACATGATTAAATTAGTTTTGATTTTGCAACCTTTGCCACATAACGCGCAATGGGAAATGTAAAAGGCATCCGCCTCAAATGAAACCCCATTGTATGTAGCCACAAGAGAAATACGCATGCTTATCTTATAGGATCGCTTAAGTTTTCTTTATTTGAAGATTTGCATGAGGTTTTCTTTTTTGTTATTTCACTCATTTGTTTGCACCTTTCTTGTTATGTTTTCGCTTTATTGTTAATCTGCCAAACAAATTGTCCGTTAACAAGTAACTAATTAAATAAAATCACAGTTTCGCGGAAAATCAGCTAAGGATAATAGAGAATTAACATTTTTTCATATTGAAATACATGTGTGTTAATGTGCATTTGTGTGTGTGTGTGTCCTAGAGGTATGCTTTGGTATTAATTAAAAAAAATAAAGGATGGAAGAGAACAGAAAAATAGCGATGTGCGCTCATATATGAAACTCATTAAGTGCGCACAATTTGCAAAATTATATGTACATACGTACGTATTTTTATAATTATTTTTATATTTATTTTTATTGACTTGTTCGCAGTTGCAGCGGTAAGCGTATATGAGATTTGCAAACGCTTTGCGCTTAACAAGAACAGCAAATAACGATTGCTGGTAAACTCGTAACCAACTGGGAACCAGTTGAATTAATAATAAATCTGAAATTATGCAATTAAATTGGCGCCATCCTGCAGGCAAATGCAAATAGCCAAAGTGCAGGAGCAGAGGGAATGTTCTGTGTGTTTGTTAAAAGAAAAAAAGTTCGCATTTATTTTATTGCAAAAGTGGCAAGTGTATTAATTTAGCGCAAAACGCAAAAGACGCATGTGAACGCAGCTGCAACATAATGCAAAAAAGAACCAGAGAAAGAGAGAGAAAGAAGGCAACGTAAGTAAATGAAGGAGTTAAAGAGTGAAATGCACATTGAAAGGTTAACTTGTTGCATTAGACTTAAACCTTATCAATTCAGCTTTCTATTAAGTCACAAATCTCTGTTTTGGTTGCATAGCAAGGATTATCCATTTTAAAACTGATTTTCCCATAAATTTCTTTCGTATAGAATATGCTTTTCTATTCATTTTTCTGAGTGTACTCACCAAAAGTAGTTTTGCAAAGAATGCAACTCATTCTCAAAGGTAAAAGCAGAGATACATGTGTATTTGAACAGGTGGCTCGTGACTGAATATGGGGACTGTCTTTTGTCCTCAACCACCCGCTGTCACCACTCCCCTACCCACCGCCCTACACTCCATATGCAGCAATCGTCGCTAGCTATTTTTGTAAGCGATGCGTTTGCGACTGCTTACGAGATATTTTTCAAATTACATGAAAATACGCAAAAATCGCAGCACAAGTCGCAAGTGCAGGTTGCCAGGGACTTGTAGATAGAGCAGAGGTAGCTGGCGAGTTGAGAGTTGCACGAACTTTGTCCCAAAAGGACGACGACTCGTGTTGCATGAAAGGACGCTGCGTAGTTCTACGCATTGTCAATGCCTTTGTGCAACTGCTACTTCTCTCTGTGCTGTAGTTACTAGTGCCACTGCGGTTCAGTTCCTTATAACGTAAGCAACTCATAAATAACGCGACTCTGAACTCTGAACCCCAAAGGAGGGTGGGAAAAACGCAAGCGAAGCCACGTACTTACACTTTTCTACTTATTTGCCCAGTACATATGTATATCTCTTTCTCCATATGTATATATGTGAGTGTGGGTGTTTCTAGCACTTCAACTCTAATATAAAGTTTGCACTCGGAAATGTGCTGTGGGCACTTTTTGGTGCTGCTACGCAAAGTTTTCTCGCATGCTCTACCACCTCCAGCTAGATGGGAACGGGGACGTGGCTACTAGCTGATTTCTTAAATGAAATAAGCAGTTCAAAAAGAAAAAAAAACTAGCTTAAAGGGGAGTAAAAATTAAATTGCTTGCAATTTGCACAGTTCAATGCGCTTTAGCTACCAGGCAAGAAAAAGATAGAAAAGAGAGGCGGAGTGGAAAACAGAGCTGCAAGCATTTTCGCACAGATTTTCATAACTTAGATTTTCAGATGTTCGCGCTGTGAACAATGGCACAAAAGTTACCGTGACATATGCGAGTGTGTGTGCATGAAAGGGGGAGCAGTATGGGTGTGTGTGTGTGCGTCACAATGGGTACCTGTGTGCAGAGTTGTAAACTAATGCAATGACAAACGCAATCACAATAAGAAATTTTACAGTTAGTTAAGTTTGTCTTGTTGGGGCGTTTTTATACCCAATAAAAACGACTCCAGAAAGGGTATAATGGCAATGAGCATACGTTTTTTCAACGGCTTGATCTTCTTACTGATTTATCAAACAGATTTTTAGGATTATATTATGCAAACACACATTATAGTAGGTTTTTTTTGTTGGCTTCAATGAATTTAAACACTTTTAACAGGATATTTGTCAGCATTGTTTTTTCTCTCCTTACTATATAAGTCTTAGCTCCTTTTGTTTCACTTGTTGTTACTGTTGTTGGCATTTCGTTTAGCAATTTATTTGACAGAGCTTCATACCTGTCTTTTACCCCCATCGCACCATTTCCGTCCACATGTGCTCGTTTAACAAAATATGCATAAATAAAAGAACAACAAAAAGTCATAAAGAGAGAAGGAAAGCTGCCCGAAAGCTGTTAAAATATTTAAAAAATATTTAAAAATTATGAGTGACTCATAGCCTCTTGATAATAAATGGTAATAAATTGCGTCTGATGCGCAAGTTAATAAAAAAGTTCAATAAAAATCGGAAAAGGGTGCTGATTTCTGGATGCCAAGGGAAACGAACGTTAAGTTAACCAAACCGTTTCGTATTCTCAATCCTCGAACCCTCATCATAGTTCATTAAATGCGTAAACGCATAAAAAATATCCAGCCTCCTCATCAAATCTATACATATGAACGATAGCCTGCTGGACACGGTAGCTGGGTGGGTGGCAAAGATGTCGAAGATGTTTGGCCCCCGATAAGCTTGTTGAAGGTCGAGGAGTGGAGTGAGTGGCTGTTATTTTTGGGGCACATAAAAGCATTTATTTTGTCTTTCACTTTGTACTTTTTCTTGCTTAATGCATAAAAAACGGAACGGAACATAAATAAATTTTGTTTTATGCGCCAATAATGATGAAGGTATTATGATGACTTTATTAGAAGCACAGAGCTATCCATACCAAAAACAAAATAATATCAACAAGAAAAGCCCAAAAACCAAAACCAAAGAGAGGAAAGAAAAAGCATATCATTAAAACGTTGCTGCTTTTGCTGTTGTGGCAGAGCATTAAAAAAACTTAAGCAAGCATATTTGTACGCACCTATGTATATAAGCAAATATCCATGGTATATACTATAGGTATATATCTCTTTCATATACTTGTACATTAACCACAAGCCTCTTGTCTCCTGTATTCTGTTCTCTCTTGAAGCCACTTGGCTTTGGGTTGTTTTTTTTTTTAGTCTCACCCACTCGGCGACGGCACTTAAGCGACCGGGCAGGAAACTTTTTTATTAAACTGCGCTAATAGAACTGAGAGGCTGCAGAGGTCCTGAAGTTTGGGTCAATTTTCCAAAATGGCCGCCTGGTTGCGCTTAATAAAATTTATGATTTCAACGCTCGGCTTTGACAGTTAAAATTAAAATGGGTGGGAGGCACTAAGGCGTGGCGGTCCCAATTCAAAGTCAGGTGACTAACGGCAGTGAAAAGGACAGATAGAGATAAAGAGAGAGATATAGAAAGAAAAGTGGAAAGTTAAATACAAAACTTTACATTAAATTGATAACGTTGGGCTTAAGGCTGCTTCTGACTTGGGATTTGGTCGTTGAGAGTCGGGAGAAGGGACTCGGGACTAGGGACTTGAACTAGCTCATCACAACTGGGCGCAACTGTCGCATAATGCAAAACAACAACAAAAACAAAAGAAAAAAATGTAGCAATATGAAGGATTATCTTATGCAGCGCAAACAGCGCGGAACTGAGAGCCTTGCCGCTTCCCCCTTGTGCCCCGCTCACAATCCATATACTACACTTGGAGCGGATGCGACGCCATCAAATCATTTTGCAAGCGGAAAAAGCGCTTGACAGGCGTGGCAGACCAAGATGGAGCATGTGATGCGGGCAACGGAAAGTGGTAAGTGAGTGAGAGTTGGTGAGCTGCTGAGCGCGGTGGTAAAGCTGGACTGTGAGTGGGGCGGACGTCATTGTTGTTAGCTGCGGTGGTTGGCCGCCATTGGCAGCATTTATGGCGCTATATAAAAAATTGCAAAATGCAAAGCAAAAAAACCAAAATAGTGCACAGCAAACCAAAGCAACCAGAGACACTGAACTTGCAGTTCAGCAACAACAAAAATAGGGGATAAAAAAACAACTAGAGGCAAAAATAAAACATAATGTTAAATAAAAATTGTGAATTCCAAATGCGCTTTCTCATTTCATTTATCTCTCAGTCACACAATATGTTGAAAAAGACTTAAATCAAAGACTTTAACTTTTGTGTTGTATAGGGAAGGAAAGATACCCTTGCATTAGAGTATAGAAACATAATCAGGGTGCATAGTTTGATAAGTTGGAAGTGGATGGTAGTTATGGCAGTTGACCAGCGCATCCGACGGTTCAGCCGCCACGTTTCGTTGCCCTTAGTTATTTCCATCATTTTTTGTCTTGTTGTTTTTTTTCTTTACTTATGTATTTTTTCTTCATTTTTATTATTTTTGCCTCTCTGCTGTTTGACTTTCATAAAGTTTTAACGACTTTTGCCTTTGCTGTCATAGCTCAAAATGTCTAACATGTGCAGCAGCCGCAGCGACAGCACAAAAACAACAAAATAAAAAAACAATATAATAAAATAAGATAAAAAAAATATGAAAGAGCAAAAACTTGTACAACTTTCTGCTTCGAAGTCATTTTGTAGACTCTTCACTGGCCATTTACTTGGATCGCCTTTCGTCCGTTGAGTTCGCTTTATTTCAACATCAATTTCATGCCTCTCCTCAACACTGCTCTAACCTCTTTCGCACACACATTGCTCCATTGAGCGCTGACTGGATAAGTTGCAGTCTCATCTGAGATCTAACGCTAAATGCCTGTTTAAATGCTTTGTCTACAACCAGGTCAAAGTTTATCCAACGGCTTGCTCGTGAGCCAAATATGTACAAAAACAATTATGGTTTTTGGAGTATCTGAAAGTGAACTTGACTTTATGATACTGCGTAAGCTATTATTGGGCTTTGGCTTAATAAATGATGTGGCTTTTTTTTATAAAATTAAATCGCGTCATTAACAATTTGAGAGATTTTTTTGGTTGCACGATTACAAAACAATTTTAAATGCATAATTAAATCTAATATGTTTAAATCTATTTAGCTTGTATTAAATGAAAAATTCAACAAATTACTGTTGTTTAAAAGCTTTAAGCAGTGGCAAAAAAATATTTGCTAGAATTTAAATGATATCTAAAACATAAACACAGAAATATCAAACTGTTGGCAAGCCCGATTATGACTGAAAATCCTGCAGAAAATTCTAAATAAATTCACTCAACTAGTCGTTGATTTATATTATCTGCTTGTACGATAATGATTTCTAGCATTTAAAATGAATTCTAACTACAGCCAGCCAAAGGCCAAATAGATTTTCGTCCACTTTAACTCAACTGTCTCACATATCTTATCATTTCATCATACTCGTATAGAGTGAAAATGAAAATCTAAGTGTGGAGCGAAAATCGTATGGCAAATGATGAGCTTTCATTGCAAATTAATTGGAAACAAAATTGAGCTGCCTGTATAGTACTGCCACACATTAAATAACTGCAATTTCATTGAGTCTGTTTTGAAGTCTAAGGACATGTGCGATGCCAACTGCATAGCGTTAGTCACAAGGTGTCCTCCAATACAGGGTAAATTGAAACCAAACATGTGGCAATTTCAACAAGATTTCAAATTAAATTTGACATAATTTATAACGCTTAACCAACCCACACAGACACTAACACGTGTAGCACATGTGTCGTTTTGGGGTAAGCTGTTTAAATATACAAACAGTGAAAGTAGAGAGGGGCAGGGAGAGAGAAAGAGAGAGAGATCTACGGATATGCCAGTGCGGTCACATACATTCATCATCTATTTATATAACCGTATAGCAATCCTTGCCACACTCTACCCAGGCACCACCTTCCCCTCACCCATGGTTGCATTCCGGTCTTCTCTATGTGTGTGAGTGTCTCTTTCGCTCTGGTTTTGGTTGATTTCCGGTGCGTTATTTGACCCAACCTGAACAACACTGCTAGCCTACTAGCCTCAATATGGAGCCTGGCAGATTCCAGCCTTACTAGCGGTGGAAGGGGTAACGAGAGGGGGGGTTCGGTGTGTGGCAGATGCGCTTGTCCATTCCGGGGCAAGTATTTTGCAATTAGTCAATGCGCGTGGCACAGTTTTGCCGCCTGGCTGCCCTTGGCCACAAATTAAATCATATAAATGGACAATTATTTAATGTCGGCTGCCTGGCAGCGAAAAACAAACAATAAATCAATTTCTAGGGAGACCGCCAAAAGAGAGAGAGAGAGACAGGAGAAAGAGCGAGAAAGAATTTGGTAAAATGAGCTGCGATGCGAATCGACTTGAAAATAGTGTAAATAAATGTAAATTAAAATGCATAATTTATGTATGCAATCGCCATTTATTTATAAACCGACACATTAAAACGCAAAGATAATGCCACTGTGCCATTGCGTCTATGTATGTGTGTGTGGGTGTGCGGGTGTGTGTGTGTGTGTGTAGGGTGTGGCAAGCAAGTCAATTGCTCATTTGGTTTTGGCAGCACGCAGCTGCTGGCAACAACAACAATTGCGAGTTGTCCCAGTTGACCAATGAATGCTTAATGTATGTATGCGTGGCTCACTTTGGCTGTTATGGGCATTAGTCCCAGCTAATTGTATGTGAGTGTGTGTGTGGTTGTTGGGTATGCGTGTGTGGCAGCTGCTTATCAGCGTGTTGGACTTAACTGAAGTTCGCTTATCGGCCAAATTTGAGCCCTTGGCGCGGTCAGCGTATGTAATTGTATATACATAATATAACATGCCACACACACCACACACACACACCACACACACAGCATTTACACAAACCGCACTTGGTAATTCAATCGAAATGTCAAAGTAATGAAACAAAAGCTGAGCGAAAAAATAAATGCATAAATACATTTCACTGTGTTACTTTAAAGCGTCAGGTGAAGAAGTAAGTGTAAAGTGGGGGTGGGGGTTGGGTATGTATTGCCGGCGAAGTGAGTGTAACTTGAGCTTAGCAGCTCATGAATATTGTGCTCATGCAAACGGGTAACGAGCTGTCAGAGATTAAGTTGCAAGCGTTACTTTTTATTATATTTACCGCGGGGTTGTGAGCACAGAGTTCTCTGGCAAAAGGGATGGGGGTGTACTTGGGTTTGCTTGTCGCTAGCTGGCCAGATAAGGGCGCAAAATATAACATTTTGCATATGCTTACAGCAGCAGGATAGCCAAGGGAGCCAAGGCAAAATCGTTTTGACCAGAGCTCGCAAACAAACAAACAAACAAACAAACAAAAAGAGAGAGAGAGAAAGAGAGCGAGAAAACGAAAAGTAAACGAAAAACAG